>CM035415.1:73635302-74345302 GCA_020310875.1 Ceratopteris richardii
TGATGGCTGCCTCTAAATTCTCTTGATTCTGTTGCTGTAGTCTTCTATTCTCTTCTTGAGAAGCTGCTAAGGGGCGGCAAAGTAAAGCCATGTTTCTTTGTAGTCTAGCATTGCGGGCCAGTTGATCTCTGAGTTGTTCTTCCATAGCCTTACCCGTCTCTGTATATTTGGCCTCAAGCTCTGCATGAGATTCTTGGAGGGCGGTAACCTCATGTTGTAATGCTGTATTACTCAACTCCAAGGCGTTGACACGTGTCTGGAGGTGGGATGACAGAGTACAAAGCTCCTTATTGTTTTCTTCCAATAACTTGTATTCCTGTTTAAGTTGGGCGGCAGCTTCAAGCATGGTGTGTAGTGCATGACTAAATGAGGTGGATGCAGAGGTGGAGGTGAGAGATGCAAGGGGTTGGGAAATGGGGAAGGGAAAAGTGGATGTTGTGCTGACAGTGGGTGTATGTGGTGATGTGCATGAAGTTACGAGTGGTGATGTTGAGACAAACGTGGTGGTGAGTGGTCCGGTGGAGGGTGAAATGTCCATGGGATCGGACGTGATTGTGTGTGAAGTGTGAATCGTGAATACTCGAATGGTGGGTGGTGTGTTAGTGGTGGCCGTGAATGTGGGGGAGGTGGGGTGGGAAAGGGACTTTCTATTATGATTCTCAATTTGTTGAACTATATTTACAAGGTTTGCCAAAAATGGAGGTAGGGTGGTTTGTGTAGGTTTTGGGAAGGTTAGAAAGGGCCTAATGGGTTGGAGTTGGGAAAGAGGAATTGGAGTGGTGAGGGAAAATGGGTGTGTTAATGTTTGGGTAGGGAGATGTGGTTGTCCAAGAGCTGGTTGATAAGATGGGTGACCTAATATGGTTTGATGGGTGGCGGGATGACCTATATGAGGTTCGGAAAATGGGAAAGCAATGATAGAGGTAGGGATAGGTAAGGATGGCATATGGTGGTGTGCGGCATAGGTTCCGTAAGGATGGATGTGGGTTGTTCAGTGATGCTAGAGGCGATGGGTTCGGTGGGTTGGGTGGGAGGTGATGGGGGAGATGGTATTTGTGTGCTGTCGTCGTGTGCATCAGTGTTAGTGGGGTTGATCATGTGCACATCTTCCTGAGCGCTGGTAGGGAGTGAGGTAGAGACTTCCATCTGAATCATTTTTCCCGTGCGTGGTCGTGTATCGATCCTTCGTTGGTCGTATTGAGGGGTGGTACGATATACCATGGTCCGCATGGCTTCCACTATTCCACAGGTATCTGCCAAAAGATTCAATGATTCTACAAAATGAGGGTCTACATTCTCCACTTGCAGCATCTGGTTCACTAGTGCTCTATTTGCCTCTTCTGACAGCTTGTGCCTTTTTTGTACCTGCTTGATCATCTTGTAGAGCCGTTTGAGTTGTGCCGTGTAGGCAAGGGCTTCCTCCTCACTCACCTCTGATTCATTTCCTTGTGCCTCTTCTTGATCCTGTGTGCCCTCAGCATGAGTATGTTGTGCCTCATCTTCCCAATGTACCCTTCTTGCATCACTCTATGGCTGTCCTCTCTGGGATGATGATCCGGGGCCATCAGTGTCTGAGAAGAACTCACTCTCAGATAACTGTGCTGTTTGCAAGAATCTCTCGAAGTCAAAGGATGTATCTTCTACCAATGTAGCCATTGAGGCAAACTCAACATCGGTGGGTAGTGGAGGGGTTGATGGAGTGGGTTTTACCACACCCTCTGATTGTGGTCATTGGAGATGGATCGTGAACGGGGCCACCTGTGCTTCTTCTCTAGGGGAGATTTCTGTGGTGGACTCATGAGGAATTAGCACATGGGAAAGAGATCCAGGCATTCTCTTAGCTGGTTGAACCCCTGGTTTTCGCTCCTACAAGAATTGTAGCTGGGAGTATTTAAGTGCCCGTGCAATCTGCACATCGTAAGCGAGGCATCTGTATATAATTCTTGTAATGGCACAACAACCATGCAAAGTAGGCTTCCTTACTCCTCGTTTTCTTGCTTCATATAATTGGTCCAGGATCCACACCGACATCTTAATCGGTAGACTCCCGGTCTCCGCCAGGTATAGTCCGTACCAAATCTTTTTATGAGGCTGAGTGAATCGATCTTGAGCCGGAAACGCGAAGTGTTGAAGGCACATTCTCAACGGTATGGCAATGTTCGGGGTGAGGGCACACATCTCTTTCAACTTCTTGAGTTTACTGTTCTTCATAGACTCTGGTATCAAAGGATCTCGATCAGAGGGTACATGGGTGCCGTACATCTGAAGGGCTTCCCTGATTAAAGGTATGTTGAACTCAAACTTTTTCATTTCCTCCTGGTTTGATAGAGAGGGCACCAAGAATGTGCTTGACTGATCTTTATCTCCTGTCGCTTTCAGAGTGGCAATCAAGTAATAGCACCTAAGGAATTCACGATTAGGGAGAGATGCACTAAAATAATCCTGTAACCCCGCTTTCTGCCAAATAGCTTGAAGAGGAGCTACATTTTGTAATGCTTCAAATTCTCGTGAGAAGAAAAGGTCCACCACACTCCTCCAAATTCCAACTTGGACTCCCAGATGTGGTCCGCATCTCCCAAATCTCCTGGCATCTCATTGAACCAATGAGAATGTCCTTTCACTCTTTCTGTTAGGCCACTTGGTGGATCCGAGATGGGAATTCTTCGCACATTCAGAAACTCTTCAGGCCTTGCTGTTAGTGGGACCTCCACTGGCATGGTATCCCAAAACAAGAGATCCAGTCTTGGCCTAAAACAAGAGGTTCGATAAGATCCTCGTCTTCACATACTAGCACTTTTGCTGGCATGACGACCTCTTGAAGGTAGAGGGGAAGTTCCACCTCTCCCATGCAAGGGATTTCAACTCCTCCCAGCCCTCTGAGATATGCCTCAATAGGTTTGACCCTCAATTCCAATTTTTGGCAGTAAGAGAGCCGAACTGCACTAGTGGCTGCTCCTGAATCAATTAAAGCTCTCACTGTCCTTGCACTCTCTCCTTGTCCTACTTCTAGGGTCACAAAAGGTCGGGGATCAACTATCCTGTGGGTCCGTTCACCTGAGGCCTCGCACATCACCATGTGATAACCTAAAACTTCTTGAGAGTCAGGCATGGGCTGATCTCTACCTTGTCTTCTCAATTTCATTCGTCGGATGCGTTCTAAAGTTTGTGCCTGTGCTTCCTCTCGAATTCGCTTTTCTTCTTCCTTGCGTTTCTTGGCAGTGTTGAGTCGATTTAGCATCTCTTCAGTCAAGGGCTCTTGATATAACTTGACTCTGCATCCGCTTATGTAACTTGGTAGGATGTCACCTTCTAGAGTGGCTAATTGTACTGCTCCACTTGTGGAGATTCTATTGATTATCATAGGTCCATAGCCTCTCTTCTCTAATTTCCGTGCATGTTGCTTTAATGTGTAGACTAGGACTAGGTCTCCTGCTTTCAAGCCTTTATCCTTCACATGTGTATCAAAATACGCCTTTTGCCTCTTCTTAGCTGCATAGATTCCTGCTGCAGCTCTCAATCGTGTCTCACCTAAATGTTCAAGATCAAAGATTCTAGAGGAGAGTTCATGGCCTGTCCAGTCATGCTCTTGTGCTACTCTCAATGTAGGTATCAAAAAATCCAATGGTAGCACTACATTTTGGCCACCTGAAAGGGTGTGGCTTGGACTACCGTTTTATAGGCAACTCGGTATGCCCAAACAGCGTGGTGTAGCTGTTTGTCCCAATCAGAGCGTTTGTTATTCACCAATTTAGTCAGCACATTGCATAAGATCTTATTTGTGCTCTCAGCCTGGCCATTAGCTTGTGGATGATAGGGGGCAGACTTCTTATGTATCACCAAGAATCCTTGGAGAAGGTTTTCTATGACTTCATTCAAGAAGTGTGTGCCTCTATCACTCACTAATTCTAATGGCAATCCGTATCTAGTGAACACATTTTCAAATAAGAACTTTGCTATTGTTTGAGCATCATTCTTCGTAGTGGCTTTCACCTCTACCCACTTGGTTAGATAGTCTGTGGCCACAATGATATACTCAGCATGTGAACCCTTAGCTAGGGGGTTAATAGGACCAACAAAGTCTATTCCCCACTTAGAGAATGCACGTCCATCCATCATAGGTTTTAGTGGCATGTCATCTTTTCGTATAGGGTACTGGGTTCGCTGACAAACCTCACACCTCTTCACATAGGTATGTGCATCCATGTGAAGAGTTGGCCACCAAAGACCTGCAAATAAAATTGCTTTGATCACCTAATCTAGTCCAAAGTGTCCTCCTGCTACACCTTGTTGAGCAGTCTCTAATATCTTGAGGTATTCGCTCTCATGGACACACATTCTTAGGTAACCATCTTTACCATGTTTGTATAAATTATCACCAATGTGTGCGTAATCTAAGGCTTCTTGTTCCAAACTTCTTTGTCTAGCCAAAGGCATATCTTGAGGGAATGTTTTCGTACTCAGAAAGGCTACTAATGGTTCACTCCAATCTGGTACTAAAGATATTCGATAAAGAGTAGCATGTTCCACTGGTGGTTTAGTGCGACAGATTTGGCATTCTTTGCACATTCTATGGACATCAACTTCCATAGTTGGCCAATGCACTCCTAGTCTCCTTAGAGTCTGTAGGGTTCGTTGTTTTGAGTAGTGTTGCTCTAATGCACCTATATGTGCTAATTGCAACCATTTAGCATACTCGTCCTCAACCACACAACATGCTAATACTCCTTGCTCTGTATGTTTTTACATACTTCCTGCCAAGATATGATACTTTTGAGCTTTTACTATCTATCTATCTTCTGTGTGTATTACCAGGTGATTGGGCCCGTATGTCAATACTGGCACTAATGGCTTAGCCCCCTGAGGTACCACTTCCAAATTAAACAAGTAAGCATTAGGAAGATCATCTGATACTCCTTGTGGGGCCTCTCCGGATGTGAGCCTAGAGAGATGATCTGCTCTCAAATGAGTCTTGCCCTTCCTTACCACGACCTCAAAGTCGTATTCCATTAGTAAGAGGAAGCATCTTACTAATCTACCTGTATTGCATGGCTTGTTTACCAGGTATAGTAGAGCTTGGTGATCCGTAAAAAATTTAAACTTATTTGCAAGCAAATGGTGTCTAAACTTTTTAACCGCATACACCATGCCTAATCCTTCTCGTTCAGTGGTGGTATAATTTCGTTTGGCTGCATTCAATTGTCTACTGGCATAGGCAATTGGAAGATCCATATTACCCTCACCAGTAGGTTGTGCAAGTACACATCCAACTTGCACTTCCTTGACATTCCTTGGCCTAGGCAATTCTGCGATGGCTCTCACTTTCTCTTTGTCAGTGGATATGCCGTTCTTTGACACTATGTGTCCTAGAATCTTGCCTTGCCTGACCATGAAAACACACTTTTCTGGGTTCAAGCAGACTTGATATTCTCTACATTTATCAAAGATTTGCCTGAGTTCGGGTATATGGGTCTGTCTAATGTTGGAATGAGCGCAAAGATCATCAACATAGACTTCCAAATTCCTCCTCAGGAACTCTTTAAACACATGGCACATCAATCTCTTGAAGGTTGCAGGTGCATTGGTAAGCCCGAATGGCATTACCCAAAAATCAAATATGCCCCACTCTGTGGCAAAAGCCGTCTTATGCTGATCTTCTGGTGCAATGGCTACTTGATTGTAACCAGAGAACCCATCTAGGAAGCTGTACACTTCCTTGCCTGCTACCCTTTCTAATAGATGCTCAGTGATTGGAAGTGGATAACTCTCTGATAGTGGCTACATTAACCTTTTTCAAGTTAATGCATACACGTAGTTTACCATTCTTTTTGGGTACCACTATGATGGGGGAAACCCATTCAGTGTGCTCGATTTCATAGATAAATCCAGCTTCCACTAAGCAATCTATCTCTTCTTTAATCTTGGCAGCATAGTTGTCATTGTATGTGTATGGCTTTTGTTTAGATGGTCTGGCATCTGAGGTCATGGGGATCGAGTGAGAGCATATGTCGGGGTCTACACCTTTCAAGTCCTTGTAACTCCAAGCGAATACATCTCTATATTCTCTCAGCAAGGCTATCAACTCTTGCTCTTCTTCTTCAGCCAAGTCATGTCCAATGTATGTGCATCTTTCTTCTCCCTCTTCTATGGCTACAACTATTTTCTTGGTAGTTTCCTTGCTATCACAGGCCTCTCCTGATTGTGCCTCACGTTTAGGCATTCTTACCATGACTCTTCTATCTTCTATTTCGTACTTTTTGAAATTTTCAGGGACCTCAAACAAGGATTTTTCCTCTTCTGGTGTGACTTCTTTCTTCTTCCTCTTCTTGCCTTCATTTTTGATGGTCACTTGTGTGGTTAACCTCACATCATTTGTAAGCTCTTCATGTCTCTAAGGGTGAACTTCTATCTCATAGAAGTATTCTTCCTCTGATGCAAATGGTGGGTCCATGATGATTGACTCTAGGTCAGAGTCACTTGCATCCTCAAATGCATCAGGGCTAGGTTTGCATTCTTCTAAAATTGAGTCTCCCATGATTGGCTCTATGGAGAAGACTGAAATGTCATAGCCATCCTCATCACAATGGGGTGTCCATTGTTCTTCATTGATGGCTACATCCATTGTTGCTAAAATTTCTGCCCAGTCGTGAGGCTCAAATTCTTCGTCAAGAAAAACTACGGGTGCATAGGCCGGGTCTTGAATTGATCTATGGGTTTCCTTCGCACCTATCTCTCTGGCTTTTTCTCTCTTCTCTTCTTCTAAACTGCTACTTTACACATCCACAAGTGAGTGTCTTCATGCATCCATGAGGATCCTAATCCCATGGAATGCACTGACTCCGTGTCATCCTTGGCTCTATGGATGGGGTTCCATTGAATGGGCGGTATGTCTCTATGAGAGCTTGCCCTCTCCTTAGACTGTGAGATGGCTCCATTTCTAGACTTTGCAAGTAACCTCTCCAATCTATCTAATAGACCATCGAAATGCAATGGTGTTCTAGTGGAGCTAGAGCCATTGAACAAGTGACTAGCTTCAAACATAGCTTGCGCCAATTCTACCATTTTAGCACAAAGTTTTGTTCTCTCTATCTCTAGATCGGCTCTAGGGTAACATTTGTCATGATTTGTCACGTTTGGCCCTTCCTGGATTCTAGCCTGATATGCTTTAAGCATCATGTCTAGATCCTCAGGAGTGGGATCGGCGAGGACTGATCCTACTCTGGGTGGTGGGTGGGCTATGTATGGTGGTTTAGAAAGTTGGGGGATGGAAGGTGATGGGTTGGAGGGAGACGGAAAGGGTGGTGGTGGGGTAGTGTGAGAGTGGTTTTGAGATGGGAGTTCACTTATCTTTGCTTTGGTCTCTCTCAAGCTTTCTTCAAGTTCGCTCATTTTCTGTGACCATTGTCTTTCCATTCTCTCCCGACTATCTCTCCATGCTCTCGTCCTTTTCTTGGTTATGCTCTCTTTCTCACTAACCTCAGAACTCTTCTCCTGCCCTACTCCTTGAGTTTGTTGCAAGGCTTGAGCCCTAGTGACCACGTGCACTGGGGCAGTGGAAGTTACACTTCCTATAAAGTCTACTATTAGTCCAATGATGTTGATAGGAGTGATTTTTGGCAGGTTATTGAGGTTCTTCAGGCAATCTCGTAAGAGATGCTCTTTTCTGCAATCTTGACAGAAGCCCTGAATTGTCTCTGGTTGGGGTTGTGTAGGGGCAGGCAGTGGACAATCACATATGAGGTGATCTCCCTGACATCTGAAGCATGGTCCTCTAGGAAAGGGGGGTCGTACCTGCCTAGGTTGAGGTCTAGAGTTGGGGTCTGTGTACATGACATTTGCATACTCAAGATCCCCACTAGGTTCACTCGGGTCCTCATAATAGTATGACTCGTCATGCTCAGGCGACTGCATGTAATAAGCCTGCGGGCTTTCAATGTGAGTAGAGTCAAAACTATGATCACCGGGATCACCTTCAGAAAGCAACGGTGTCACTGGCACTATGGCTCTATTCAAATTCTATTCTGCAGCGGTGTACTTTACTGGAATCACATTGGTTGGAGCAGGGGGTTGTTGAGCTAACACAGGTTGAGGCCTTTGTTGGGTTTGATGAGGTGGCTGATAAGGTTGCTCTGGTATGTCGTATTGCTGTGGTGGGTACTGATTCTAGTATCTACCCTCTTGTGGATATAGTTGAGGGTAATTTTGCCTGACAGTTTGTTTGTTATAAGGGCAGTCTTGTGCGGTGTGGTTGGTGTACCTCTGTTCTATGGTGCAGTACTGGTTACTAGGATTCACCTGGGGTTGGGCCATAATGGGACATACATTCGCCATATGGTCACCTCCACAGGTATAGCATCTTTTCACAAGTGCAAACCTTGGTATTTGTTTACTTGAGACTCCTAGCTTTTGAGCTACTTTCTCAGCGAGTTCCTCAATAGAGGAGGGTTGCGAGGAAGAGAGGTTAGTAGAAATATCTGAATCTTTGTAGATTTTTGAAAGTTCTAATTCCTCCCCTAGGTTATCCTCGATGTTGATGCACATGCATACACACTCTTCTATGGTCCTAGGATCCTTCAAGTACACATAAGATCTCAATTTGGGACTTAGCAATCCATCCAAGAATAATGCCACCTGCTTGGCTGGAGTGGGTAACTCAAGAATGGGACATCTCTCTAGGTATTGTCTAAACCTCCTTCCTACAAGCCTAACCGTCTTGTGAGGTGTTTGCTTGAAGCTATGAATTAGTGAGGAAGTGTTATGCCTTATGCCACTCTTAGAAAACTCTGTGATGAATGCCTCTAAAAGCTGGTTTATGTTTCTGAATTGCCTCTCATTAAGGGGTTGAAACCATGTAAGAGCAGTGTTCCTAAGGGTTAGACCAAAAGCATTGTATTGCATGAATAGGTCCTCCACTTGTTCAGCTCTCAAGACTTGTCTAAATTCAGCTACATTATCATATGGGTCTCTTGTAGCATCGAAATAGTTCTTCATGGACTTCACCAACTGAGTTGGCCTTAGGGTCCTAGTGTGTTCTCTTGGCCTTGGCAAAGGGAAATCATCAGCATTTCTTTGGTTCCTTGGGGCTCTAGGTCTCTCGGTTTCTTCTCTATCCGTTTCTGTTCTCATTCTTTCTCTTCCTAGGGGGTTGGCAAAGATTACCTCAGGTCTGTCTCTACTTCTATCCCTTTGAGCTCCATGAGCTTGGGAGGTCCCAGCTCCTTGGTGACTATAGGACACATTGGACTGAGGTTGGGGAAAAACAAATTCACCCTTCCATGTGTAGGCATGTCTGCCATGCTCAGTGACCACGAAGATCCTCTCTGACGTATTCTCTAGATAGGTTACTTTGCCTGGGCTATCAGGGTCTTTAAACTCATAGATTGTGAGAGCACCTACTTCATGAGGCTGGGCAGGCTTATACCTCCAAAAAGCCTCATCAGTTTCACGATTTAAAAGCAAATCTATACTCTTATTGTCCTGGGGAACCCACTCTGATGTCATGATTCTGGTCAGGACTGATTTGCCTCGAGGGGTCCTCGGCTCTCTCCCTAAGTTTCCTTGCTCTATGTCACCCATGTCAGTCTCAGCGATCACATTGCCAAATTCGTCTGTCTTGTCTGGGTGATCAGTGACTACATACATAGTTCCCTCTTTGTCCAAGTATGCACCATTTTCAAACTTCACTGCTGGATGTTCTAGATCAATGGGTTGATCCGGGTTTTTAACCTGGACTACATATCTTCTTAGACCGTCCTCATAGATGTAAGCACCTAATCGGTTGGTCCTAAGATATTTAAGTTGAGTCTTGTAAGGACCTTCGACCTTTTGTAGGTAGGCCACGCCTGAACTTCCATGGGCCTCTCAATACCCTGAGACATCTCGGATTTGCTAGACTCAGAGTTAGGGTGGTTTGAATAGTTGCTCAGCTGCTAGGCCCAAGACCTAGTAGTGTGATTGACACTAGCTTCAGAGGATCTGAGGCTTTTTCTGTCTCGGCCTAAGTGTCTTCCTGACCTAAGGTTCATATGCCTGGGTTTTCTACCCTCTAGTCCCAAGTACAATCTCATTGTAGGTTGGTTTGTATCACTCACTTTGTTCTTTTTAGTTGGTTATTGTGTTAAGACCTTGTTTGAAATCACGTCATCAAGAGTACTTAAGTGAATTGCACACTTGATAATTGATCGAATCAATTTTACTTTTGTCCCTTAGGGTTTTCGCACTTAAGATCTACCTAATGCTTGTACTTAGTTGATTAGTTTTCTTGGACTTGATTCGTGCCTGACGTTGCCCTAGTTAATCACCATACCTAGGTCGTACTTAGCCTAGGCTAGATATTGACAGAGGGTGTTGAGAATTTCCAACCTTAAGTCACTTGTTGACCAGACTGCTACACAAGCCCACGTAGCCTTCTCCCAAGCTTGGTACACACCCTTGCTAGCTTGCCTTGGATAACTTGCTTGCACACAATTGTTAAATGTAAAAATGGGTTATGGGTTAAACTGATACCGATTAAGCGTTACTTTACGTTCTATTCAAATGCTCCTCTTTCACTTGGTTCCAAATCTTTAACCGCAATCGTTCTCTTAGCCACGTGGGTTCTTGGGAGTGGTAGGGGTCTGTTAGACAGAGGCCCTGTACTATTTTCCCAACTTTTCACACACTCATAAATACTCCATCACGTCTTAGCGCAGTGGTTGATTCTGACTACTGACAACTATTCGGCATGCGGAAACTTAGGACTTCTGGACTGAATCTGCTATAGTAATGGAGCAGAGGTCCTGTTCTGACTTATAACTAATAGAATACTCAACTTCATTAATTGAATACTACTCAATATGCTGCTTCCATGTGACAGATAGGTATACCGAACAATAATACAACAGACAACTATAATCGAGATTACGCAAACTTATCGTATACCGACTCAAGCCACAAGTTCCTACCACAGTTGATTCATCACAAACTTTACCAATGCTTCTGTTCGTGTACAGACCTTTACCGATATAAGTTCTTTGTGAGATCGGAATCCTCAGTGAACGCAGACTATCGTATCGAATCTGGTCACTTAACCGAAAAATACAAAAATGCAAATGATTCACTTCGACCTTACACAGTCTCTCGCAGGATGATAAACCACACTATTTCGTGATGAAAAAGATCCAGAACCGTATATAACTTATCACCAAACAGACTCACAACACAAGACTACCGAATAGAACTCGGCACGACAGGAAGAATAGCAGAATAGTTAGATGCGAATAGAACAGACCAGAATTCAATATTCTCATCAACACCTCATACATGATCTCAAACAAGATGCTCGCAATTTCCAAAATGGAATCAGTAGAACAGACAGACAGAACACATACACACACAATGCTATACTTGCAATTTCCAAACACCTCGTTTCGAGACGTAATCAACCCATTCACTACAATACCCAACAGAAGCAGAGACTCTTCCCAAAACTGCCGAGCTTCACCGCTTTCCTTTGTGCGCTTTAAATAGAAGTCTGCTACAATGTTTCCGCGAATCCACTTTTTACGGCACCTGTCCGGGTTCATCCGTCCTGGTTCGGCGGCCCTCTAACACTGGCATGCACGGTGGACTCGAACCCGCAGGTGCATTACTGTCGGCAACATCCTTTTGCACTTCCTGTCGGTCCATGCCAGGGTTTGACTCCCCAATCCTTTCTGACCGCACTTGTTCTAGTGGCGGAACAAGTATAGCCAGCCATCTCCTGCGAAAAAGTGTCCAGCTATTTTGAACACGGCTATCCAACTGTTGTTTTAATAAGTCGATGTCCACATTTGTCATCAATGTGGCATTTAGTTCTACGCCCTCATCTTTTAATATCTGCTTTTCGAACTCCTGCAATACTTGTATCCTTGACTGCAAAATTTCATTTTCGGCTTGCAGGTGAGCATTCAGGGTAGAAAAACTTGACATTTCTGTTTGAATTTGTGTTTGGATAGTTTGCTGCCACTGATTAAAGTCTTGGACACACTTTTTTGCGGTGATCAATTCTGCCATTAGATGCCGGTTGTTACTCTGTAACACCTGTATTAAAGCTTCTTTATCATCCAATTCTTTTTGCATCTGTGTCGTTACTGAATTGGACTTAGTCATCGTGGCCAATAATAACTCGTTTTTGTGTTGAATCGCTTGTTCTTGTTGTCGTAAATATTGAGAAACCTGTTGGAGTTGGTTTTGCATCCTTATGACAAAATCGGGTTGGGGGTCGTCCGGTGCTTGCTCTGGACTGGCAGTTGGCAAATTGTCTGTCATTCGTCGTTTAATGGACAGCCGAAACGGCGTCCCTATTGTCTGATTCTGTGCGCTGTTATCTGTGTGAAAGAAAGATGCAGACGATGTGGAGGGTTGAGCTGCTTCCTCAGGCTCTGTGTGGTATTCAGAATTTATTTGACCATGTTCACCGGGGTAAAAAGGGGGGGACCAGTGTAGCTGCTTATCCTTTACAGATTGGACAAAATTAAGTATAGCAGCTAAATAAGCTGCTAGTCTGTTGTTGGTGTGGGATCTTCTCTTATCCCCGACAATGATTTGTGCATAGAGGTGGTTATAGAGCCAATGTGTCCAGCTAACCGGACCTCCTTCTTCGGCATGCAATAGGGGGGAAAAATTTTCTTTCGACATTAAGTCGAATTTTACTAGTAAACAAAGATTTTCTAAATACCATTTAAATTGTTCTCGTCGGTGATAGGTGGCGTTTTTCAACATGTAATACCGTCGGGAGCCTTCACAGTCGCCAAATTCCTTCTTCAGGTCCTCATTTGAACATTTAAGATATCGGGCACCATCATAGAGTGGTAGTTTAAATACGGCTGAGACGAGCTGGGGCGAAAATCGTACCTAATTGAGAATGAAGCCGCTGGTTTGTCGCATGCTATGTAATTGGTCCTCTGCATCTTCATTAGCGATCCACTGTTTCCACGGTAATTGGGCAAACTGGAGGAGCCCTATCTTTCGTAGCCAGTCTTCATTTTTTTGCGATTTGATGTCGAGCTCGATTTTGAATTCGGTGGAGAATTTATGCTGAGTCTTTTCTGATGTAGAAGTTACTGCGTCATCTGCTTCATCTTGTAAGGTAGTATCTGTTGTCGTTACCACATGGGTCTGCGTATGGGCGCGCTTTCTGAGTTGCCAACGGAGAATGTCAGATTCCGACATGCTTGGTTAAGGGTTGCTGAGAAGAATATGCTAGAAGTTGCTAATTGGGGCTGAATCTCGAAGAATACTAATGAAGAAAGCTATGCTCTGTATACGCATTTTATAAACACTGGTGCTTGAACGGCCATTTGCTATACTGATTGTATGTCAGTAGGACATGACTCTTCCCTTCCTTGATAATATTTGTATCAGAGTAAAAATCATTATGCCGCGTGTTATACCGCAGATTGGTGCTAGACTGAACAAGACTTTTCATGTGCGAAAATGTCAGAAAACCAAAAGTTGATTATCATATTCATACATTATGAATTTGGATGGGCGAATATACTTATTCGTCGATGAGACCTTCGAGATACATACTCCTAGCTGATCTAAATGTTCGAGCTATCTTTCTCTTAAGAGTTTCTAATAGTTGTTTTAGCGTATCAGGCTCTAGAAGCTGCGCATCTATTCTAACAGAGCTAAGTGCGATTGCTTCGGTGAGCACATTCTCGGCCTGGGTCTGCACAAAAGCTTCGTGTAGATAAAAATCGTTGGATAGTGCGGCGTCCCTGGAAGTCTTCATTTCGTCCAGTTTGGTCTTTAGCTCTGTAATATACTCCTTCTGGTTGCGCAGTTGGTTGTCTTGGCGTTCAAACTGCTGGGTTTGGAAATCAAGAGTTTTCTTGAATGCATCTCGTTCTCTGCGCGTCTTGTCGATATCCTTGAGGTATTGTCCTTCCCGTATCAGCTGGCGTTTTAGGATACTGTTAACTTCATTTGCGCATTCTTCGGCTCGCCGTAACTGTTCTTGGATTTGTTCGGTTTCTTTCTGTTGATCCTGATTCTTCTGGATGGCTTCCTGCAATTGAGTCTTCGTCTCTGCGATCAATTTTTGGAGGGAGGCGTTGATATCTTCTTTTTCGTGGAGGTGACCTTCAGAGCTCGGATTTCTTCATGCGTGGCGTGTAGGAGTCGATCTTTGGCTGCAAGTTGCTCGAGGGCTGCATCTCGTTGCTCTACTAGGGTCTGTTCTGCCGAGAATTTGGCTTGGAGCTCTGCTAACTGCGTCTGGAGCTGATGGTTCTCAATCTTTGTGGCTTCGATTTCTTCCTGGAGGGGGGTGATGTCAGCTTCCAGTACGTCGACCTTGTATTGATATTCGGCCTTCAGGTTGTCCGTGGCTTCCTTAAACTGTATGGGCAGCTGGTGTGATAACTGCATGAGGAACTGCCCCATGGAGGCTAGTTCCGAAAATACGGTGGGTGGTGGTGGTGGTTGATGAGGCTGAGAGGAGGTATCTGTGAGTAGGTTTTGGGAGTTTGGCAGAGAGTAGTTAGGGGAGGAAGAGGAGGAGGGTGTAGGTTCAGAACCGGGTCGACGGGATGGTTCCAGTGGGAGGTCGGGGTTGACAGGTGGGGTAGGTAGAGCAGAGTCAATTGTGGTTACCTTTGCAACGGTCTGTTGTTCGGCTTCTGTATGATTGATGGCCGCGATCAGTTCATCCAGTGCTTTTGTGGCGGTTTTCGGTTCGTCCTGTTGATGCTCAGATTCCTTTTCGGTGGACAGTATCTCTGTATCTGCTTGGTTTTGCTGGTCTTGTTGCTCTGTCAAAGTGTCGTTGTGTATTGAAGTGGCGGTGTCGTGGTAAGTTTCTTCTTGCTTATCTTCTTCGGCGTCGTGTTTCTTTCCGGCGGATCCTTGGACTTCACTTTCTGAAGAGCTGATCCTGATTCGCTTCGTGCGGAAGAGTTGATTGATCTCTTCGTCGTCTTCTTCAGTTTCCTCGAGTGGTTGTGCTGATTCTTCGTGCCTAAGTGGTGGGCCTGTGGGTGGGGGTTGTGCGTCGAGAATGGTTGGGAAGAGGAAGGAGATGATGTGGGGAAGGCGAGAGCGCGGAGAGCTGCCCTTCTGGAGTTGTTTTACTATAGCGACGGATTCCTTATGGATTCGTTGGAAAAAATAAGAGGCAAAGTTGACAGGTTCGCGGGTGGCTAACTCTAGGGCGGAATAGAAGGGGCGAGAGATGCCGTAGGTTCGTTTTTGCAGGTTGAGGATTGCTACGAGGAACTGTAGGGCGGATCGTTCGGGTTCTGGGCGGCAGAAAATGGCATATTCGTTTGATGAGGAGCGGGAAAAGAGTTCGGTCATGCGAGCGACAGGGATGCTAAGACCATTTTCGCGTCCTTGCAGGGTGAGGCGATAGGCTGCAGCGAAGGCTTGGAAGGTGATGACGGTTCTATATGGGAGGCAAGGGAAGACCCACTGTCGTTCGGTGATGGGGAATTGGGCGATGGCGTGGATGATTTGTGCGGAGAAGGGATGGGCTTCCACTGAGTGCCAGGGCAACTCAGCGAAGTTGGACAATCCTCTGCAGCGCAGGTATTCACCGACGTCTGTCGGGATACCATCACGGAAAGCAGCATAGTTGGCTAGCGCTTCCATGGTGTTTACAAGCACACTTACAGGTAACACAGAAGACAAGGATAATACGTATAGTCTCGAGAACACAATAGTGTTTAGGCG
Source organism: Ceratopteris richardii (assembly GCA_020310875.1). Taxonomy (NCBI): domain Eukaryota; kingdom Viridiplantae; phylum Streptophyta; class Polypodiopsida; order Polypodiales; family Pteridaceae; genus Ceratopteris; species Ceratopteris richardii. Next base: position 73,650,996 of record CM035415.1, read on the forward strand.
CAACCAAGGGGGTTAAATAAGGAGAACACGGTGGGAGGGGGAAGGGGGTGGGTATCATTGTGCGGTGCGGGAAAGGTACTGTTTGCACGCTGGCGTGTGTGCTTGAGTGACCGGTAGGGAGAGGCGGCTGGTAACATAAAGATTCGTACAAAACACTACTAAAAAAGGAGAAAAGAAAAAAGAAAAACACAAAAATTTATACAAAATGCGGTTCGCCACCGAATAATTTAATGCGTACTAGTAGTGGGATAATACGGCCGCAGCTTCGACCCATTGATTACCTTTGGAAGTGGATTTTCGGTCAACGTAGTCAACCGAAAAGTTGCCGGACCGATTTGTTCTGAGATCTTGAAAGGGCCGAACCATCGTAGTTTGAATTTTCCTGCTGCTCTATCCGATTTTGCGTTATAGAAGAGTACAAGCTGGCCTACCGAAAAGATTGGAGTCTTCAAATATCGATCGTGTGTCTTGGCTTGCCTTAGTTGTACTTCGCGCATAGTTAAAAAACTGATCCATCGGTGCTCATCAAGTTCTCTGAGTGCGTCCATTCTTGCTGTTAGTGAATATTCTGGTAGCATTTTCTGAGTGATTGCTACACGCAGACTTGGGATGACTAATTCCATGGGTGCTATTGCTTCTAAGCCATAAGCTAGTTTGAAAGGTGTCAAGCCTGTTGTTACCTTATACGTAGTCCGGTAAGCCCATAATACTGCAGGTAGTAGTTGATCCCATCTTTCCGGTGCTTCCATGATCAATTTCCGGAGGATATTCAAAAGTGATTTGTTTGTACTTTCGGCCAATCCATTGGCACGTGGATAATAAGGAGAGCTAAAATTATGTGTGACCTGGAATGATTGTGTAAGAGCCTTCATTAGATTGTTCACAAAGTGAGTGCCTTGATCTGAGACAATTTCTAGGGGTAAGCCAAATCGTGGGAAGACATCAGTGAGTAGACATTTTGCTACCGTAACCGCTGTAGCAGATCTTAAAGCCCATGCTTCTGCCCATCTTGTTGCATAGTCTGTACAGGTTAGTATGTATCTGTTGTTACTGAAAACTGCTGGGGGTGTGATTGGACCGATAAAATCTAATCCCCATTTCTGAAATGGTTCGAGTGGCAAGATAGGTTGCAGAGGGAAAAGATGCCTTTGCAAAGGCTGACCAGTTCTTTGACAAGTATCACATTGTTTAACAAACTGTGCGACATCTCTATACATCGTTGGCCACCAGAGACCTCCTTGCATAATTTTTCGGTGAGTTAAGTCTACTGCAAAATGGCCACCAGAAGGAATTGAGTGCGCCAAAGTGATAACTGAATTAACCTCATGAGGTGGAATACAGCGAAGTAAGATTCCGGTATGATCTGCATAATATAGTTCTCCTGCTACTAGCCGGAATCGGCGGCTAAAGACTGCCAATTTCCTTCGAACTGCCTTGGTCGTCTCAGATGGGAAGCATCCTTCGGTGAGAAAAGTTAGAATCTGATCATAGTATGTAGATGGTGCTTGTAGGTTGGCCATTTCCTCGGATAGTGGTTCAACATTATAAATCGCAGGAGTCGTGTCATCTATGCCCACCGGAGCTTCATCGGAATCCAGGCGAGATAAGAAATCTGCTAAGGCATGTGCATTTCCGGGTCGGTGAATGACGTCATAGTCGAATTCTTGTAAAAGTAGCACCCATCGTGCTAACCGTCCTCCTAGATGCTGCTGTCTTACTAGATAAACAAGGGCAGCATGATCCACATGAAAGGTAAATTTCCGGCCTAATAAATAATGTCTGAACTTTTTGATTGAGTAAATCAATCCTAGGCATTCTCTTTCAGTAGTAGAGTAATTCTTTTCTGCCGGTGCAAGCCTTCTACTGGCATAATAAACAGGGCGAAACCACTTATCTGTTTGCTGCATCAGAATACTGCCAATTGCAATATCTGAAGCGTCGACAAAAACATGGAACGGATTGTCCCAGTCCGGTGGTTGTAAAATTGGAGCTTGTGTCAAGAGATACTTGAGCCGATCAAATGTAGTTTGGCATTCTTCAGTCCATTCAAACTGTCGGGGAGTTTTTGTGATTAGCCTGTTTAATGGTACTGCTAGGTGGGCAAGCCATCGTAAGTGTCTGCCATGCCACCGTATTTGACCCATAAAACGCATTACTTCTTTTGGAGTTGCTGGTACCGGGGCTTCTAATATTGCCGAAATTTTATCTGGGTCTACTCGGATACCTTGAGCAGATACCATATGCCCAAGTAGTTTGCCACATGAAACCGCAAACACGGATTTGTTTGGATTAAGACAGAGTCTATATTCTCTACATTTCTGAAAACAACATCGTAAATGACTTAAATGTGCTATCATCTTCCCAAAAATCGAGAAGTCGTCAAGATATACTCCCATGAATGAAGTAAGATAAGGAGAAAATATCTCCTGCATACATCGCTGAAATGTGCTTGGTGCATTTCTTAATCCGAACCACATTACGGTGCATGCAAAGACACCCCAATTGGTAATGAAAGCAGTTTTTGGTATATCTTCTTCAGCCATTCTAACCTGATTGTAACCACTGTATCCGTCTAAGAATGAATACATTTCGTGGCTTGCTACCCTATCAAGCATGGTATCCAAAAAAGGGATCGGGAAAGGATCTGGTACTGTTGCTGCGTTCAATTTCCGGTATTCTACACAGATTCGTAGTTGTTTATTTTTCTTTGGCACAATCACAATTGGTGAAATCCATTCAGCATGTTCTACTGGTAGGATGAATCCTACTTTTAACAATCTGTCAAGTTCGTCTTTTACCTGAGAGGCATAATTGGGATTCATCCGATAGCTGGGCTGCCTATTTGGTTTAGCTTCAGGCTTCAGCATGACTCTGTGCTGGTATATGCGCGGATCTAATCCTTTCATATCTTTGTAATCCCATGCGAAGACGTCTGAGAATTCGCGAAGGAGCTGAATCAAATTAGTCTGAAAGATTTCCGGTAAGTTTTGCTTTATTTTTACAGGTCGAGGATTATCCTTGTCTCCCAGATTGTACGTGATCAACTGGTCTTCAGGGACATAAAATTGTTGTGGGTTCTCTGTATCCTCTGTTGGCTTGAATAATGGTTGTAATTCAGTATCTGCTTGGTCAGACTGTTCGGTGATAGCTACTACTGCACAAACTGAAGTGTTCCAGTTATTAATGACAGACTGTAGATCAACAGTTCCTAGAGACATTAAATCGGCATTATTCTTCAGAAATTGCTCTTCTTCATCATCTGATAGTCCATCTAACATATGAACTGGTTCAGCGAGATAAGGTCTGGCGTGAAGTTCGCAGGGTTGTATGGCATCTAGTTTTACCACATATTTACGATTGGCATCCTTGAATGTGAGCTCTTGTGCAGACCAGTCTTGTATTACTTTTGCATGCTTCAGCCAAGGTCGGCCGAAAAGAAGGTTATAATCCAAGGTGGATTCGGGTAGATCTAGTATAACAAAAGTCATTTTGAAAGTCGTACCTTGTAGAGTAATGGGTACATTCCGTACAAGTCCTACGGGATGGACTCTAGATTGATCAGCCATTCTGACAAAGAATTGAACTGGTTCGATTTCGGTCCAGCCTAGCTTTTTACATAATGCTGCGGTTACAATGTTTACGCCGGAGCCTCCGTCAATTAATACCTGCGTGATCCTCTGATTCTTATACCATACTCTAATCAAGGGCACTGCATGATCAACCGTAGAATCAGATTCTGGTTGAACTGCAGCGGTTGCTGGAATGCAAGAGGGTGCCGGGGTAAAATGTTGTTGAAACTGTTGCCGGATTCCAGGTACTAACGTCAAAAGTTGGCCGAGAGGTAGGGTGATAGATGCCTTGGATAAAATTTCCCAGGCCTGTTGAGATTGGTTATCCTGCTCTTTTGAACTTGAAGTTTCTGCTGTTGCTGAAGTATCTGCTGTTATGTCTTCTGACGATGGTTGTTCTACTGTTGCTTCTTTTTGTTGCATTCCTTCCTTTGCTGCCGAGGTTTGAGTCACCGGAATGGGTTCTGGGAACACTGGTGGTTCTGTAGTGGTCCAGTGACTAGCCTTGTTATACATCCTATGCTGTTCTCGTATCCCTGGTTCAAATACTTCTGCTGCTGGCTGCAGTTGTTTACCTGATCGGGTCTGGACTGTAGCAGTTTGTGTTTCTACCGGAGTAATTTGTACCATATTAGCCATTGGGTTTTGCCGCTCCTTCTTCCTTTGATCATACTCAGCTGCATCTTTGCAATATCTTCTAATGTGTCTGAATTCACCACAAAAATGACAGCGTGGTGGTGGTAAATTGGGGTTTTCCGGTGGTGGTCCGTTCTGCCATCGGTTGGCATTATAATTGTTGTTCCTTTGTCCTCGGTAGTTCCGATATCCCTGTGGTTGATTGTTTCTCAGTTGCGGAGGTACATAGTGATTTGTTGCCTGTCCATGTTCTTGAATAACAGCATTGACTGTTGCTGTGCCCTGTATTCTAGCATTGTAGATACAATTTCCGGTGGAGTGTCCGGCAGTGTTGCAGATAGCACAGAATGTTTGATTTAGCGCACAGTTAGCACTTGTATGCCCTGAATTTTTGCACATGGTGCAATATACTTGCCTGGTTATATCTTCAGTCATACTTTTGTTTGTTCTTAACCATTCCAAGTCTTCTGAAAATCCACCAACCTTGGATTCCAGTTGCAAAGCCATAGCGATTACTGCATGCAATGTCATTGCTTCGACACATCTAATAATCATGATCTGCTTCAATTGCGGATTTAAGCCATTGATAAACCATTGAGTGATGACGTCTTCAGGTAGATTAGCATGTGCCTGTGGTATCTGCCGTAAATGTGTTCTGAAGAGAGTAGCGTATTCCTAGACAGTCTGGTTTGCCTTCTGTCGGTTGTTCTGTAGATAATCAAAGATTTTAGCAGGATTCTTCTTTAATCTGAATCGTTGTAGAAAGGCATCCCGTACTGCATCATAGGTACCGAAATGATTAATGTCGTATTCCGTAAGCCATCTAGCCGCTTCATTAACCAGGGTAGATTGAAAAACAATGGCCTTGTATGCCTGATCCGGTGGATGGTTGAGGACTGCATAACTGATTTCGAAAGTGCGAATGTGAGCATCCGGGTCATCTCCTGGGAATCCACCAAATTTCGTGTAGGTTACGCCTGTTGGAGGCAGCCTTGGTTGACCTAACTGTTGTTGTTTTTGTTGTCCGTTCATCGTGGGTGTCTCTGATCCTGTATCTTGAGGTTGATTAGTTGAACTATCAGAATCTGGATCGCCGGACAGCGTGCCTTTCGGTGTGCTGTTTTTGCGCAGGATACTTCGGATCTCTGCTTCGAATAAGTCTCCTTCCTTTTGGATATCTAATATCCGAAATCTTTCTTCCAGACACGCGGGTCTGGCTGAGGATTCTGCAACAAATGCTAATCCTTGACCGCCAGTTGGTGTTTCTATCACCGGAATATCACCGGAATGAGCTAACAGTCTCCCAGACTGTAGCGGTTTTTTGCTATTGCTGATTTCTTTTCCTAGAGTTTGTCTAATCTCCAGTGGTGCCTTGATAGATTCTAGAACTACTGTACTTTGGTTAGGCTGGGTCGAAGTGACACCAGTATGTACCAAAGGCGTTGATCGTTCCACCGGAATATGATCGGAATTAATTCTAGCGTCCTTAACTTGCTCGATCACTGAGTCCGGTCGTGTTATACCTTCTTCTTCTAGAGTTGTTTTTTGTACTTTTCTTGTTCCCGTTGTCTGGGTCCTAGGATACGTTTCACTAGACCGAGTAACCGGCATGTGTCATTGCCCAGTAATATTATCTGACCAGTTTGCAACAATCTGGGTCTGTTGCTACTATCAGTAAATCAAATATTACTGGATATTTGCTTCTTACAAACCGCTTAGCACTCTAATACCACTTTCTCGCAAGTAACTCGTATTTAAATACTACTTTACCGCAGAGGTTGTTAAACAGTTGCCACTTTCCCACAGACGGCGCCAAATGTTAAATGTAAAAATGGGTTATGGGTTAAACTGATACCGATTAAGCGTTACTTTACGTTCTATTCAAATGCTCCTCTTTCACTTGGTTCCAAATCTTTAACCGCAATCGTTCTCTTAGCCACGTGGGTTCTTGGGAGTGGTAGGGGTCTGTTAGACAGAGGCCCTGTACTATTTTCCCAACTTTTCACACACTCATAAATACTCCATCACGTCTTAGCACAGTGGTTGATTCTGACTACTGACAACTATTCGGCATGCGGAAACTTAGGACTTCTGGACTGAATCTGCTATAGTAATGGAGCAGAGGTCCTGTTCTGACTTATAACTAATAGAATACTCAACTTCATTAATTGAATACTACTCAATATGCTGCTTCCATGTGACAGATAGGTATACCGAACAATAATACAACAGACAACTATAATCGAGATTACGCAAACTTATCGTATACCGACTCAAGCCACAAGTTCCTACCACAGTTGATTCATCACAAACTTTACCAATGCTTCTGTTCGTGTACAGACCTTTACCGATATAAGTTCTTTCTGAGATCGGAATCCTCAGTGAACGCAGAATATCGTATCGAATCTGGTCACTTAACCAAAAAATACAAAAATGCAAATGATTCACTTCGACCTTACACAGTCTCTCACAGGATGATAAACCACACTATTTCGTGACGAAAAAGATCTAGAACCGTATATAACTTATCACCAAACAGACTCACAACACAAGACTACCGAATAGAACTCGGCACGACAGGAAGAATAGCAGAATAGTTAGATGTGAATAGAACAAACCAGAATTCAATATTCTCATCAACACCTCATACATGATCTCAAACAAGATGCTCGCAATTTCCAAAATGGAATCAGTAGAACAGACAGACAGAACACATACACACACAATGCTATACTTGCAATTTCCAAACAGCTCGTTTCGAGACCCATTCACTACAATACCCAACAGAAGCAGAGACTCTTCCCAAAACTGCCGGGCTTCACCGCTTTCCTTTGTGCGCTTTAAATAGAAGTCTGCTACAATGTTTCCGCGAATCCACTTTTTACGGCACCTGTCCGGGTTCATCCGTCCTGGTTCGGCGGCCCTCTAACACAATGTTCCTGCAAAAGTTCACAAGTTAATATAGCTCCTTTACCACAATGGATTGAAAGACACACATCAAAAAATATTAGCCCCCCTTGGAGTAACTCACTGTACCCCCAAAATCTTATGACCACCTAGTCCCACCTAAAGGTCAACTTAAAAATACATGTTCTAAAACTCCCCGTATGATTCTTACAAAAACCAATCGACATCCACGTAGGATTCTCAACAAGCTTTCGAATGAGACCAAAATCTCATCAATGAAAGTTCATATGGTGAAGTTATGACCATTCAGGCACTTAGGGGTCAAAACAGGCTCTCTAGGTTCAGGAAATTCCTCCCTGGTTTAAAGGTATTTTGCACACTTCTAAGGCTCTAATATTATCCGAATGTGCCCAAAATTTAAGCCCAAAAGTACCTCAGTTCAATCAATTAATTCACCCTAAAAATTCATGCGTTAAGCCAATGTATCGCGATAGGTCGGGTCGGGGTGTCGCGATAGGTGGAAGTGTCACGATAGATTGGTGTGTCGTGATAGGTCAGTGTGTCACGATACCTTGGTGTGTCGCGATACCTCGGTGTGTCACGATACCTCGGTGTGTCGCGATACCTCGGTGTGTCGCGATACCTCGGTGTGTCGCGATACCTCGGTGTGTCGCGATAGGTGGAAGTGTCGCGAATGGTGGAAGTGTCGCGATAGGTCAGTGTGTCGTGATACCTCGGTGTGTCACGATACCTCGGTGTGTCGCGATACCTCAGTGTGTCGCGATACCTCGATGTGTCGCGATACCTCGGTGTGTCGTGATGGACCGCGATATGGTGAATTTTTCTGATCTGGCTAGTGATTCTAGGAGCTCTCAGCCTGCGCACTGTCGTGGTGCACTCAAAATCGTGATAGGGTCAGTTTTTTGGTGTGTCGCGATAGCTTGAGTTCGATGCCTCGGGGCTTGCGCAAAAGGATTCCATACCTGCAGAGCTCGCTGGAGATGGTGAGGATGCTGAAACCTGCAAGAAACATGCAAAAACACACAAAACAACAATGCACACTCTCTCTCTCTCAAACTCGCACAAAGCAAATGAGAGGAATGACAAGGAAGAGGGAATATGAAGTGGAGAAGGAGACGGAGATGGAGGTGGAGAAGGAGATGGAGATGGAGAAAAAAAACAAAAAAATTACCTACTACTTACCATTCCAACCCGTCCTCTCTACGTCTTACCATCACACGCTCGTCCTCAAAGCTCAAATCCCGAGCGACGGCGCCAAAATTTGGTGTAGCTTAGTGATGAGTAGTGTTAAAAATAAAGAAGTAAGCTCGTATATATTTTTGCAAAAAGGATTTTCTTCAAGTAGAAGGAAAATACAAAAATGAAAAATAGAAGCATTTACTTCAACAAGTAGTGGAGGCCAAAAGAGAATCATTCAAAAGAGAATCAAATCCAAAATTTGAATTGTAAGAGGAGTGGCTGTCCAAAGTAGTGGAGAAATGATGGAGAAGAGCTCTCAAACTCATCATGAGAGTTTTTGGTCACTTGGCTATAAAAGAAGCAAGGGAGGACACTCAATGAGAGAGCAAGAAGGCGTGGAAGCCCCCTTGTATCTACTTCATTTGGTTTGAGTCATTTCGTTCAGTTCACTCTCATAGAGTGTGTCCAGCCGCACACCCATTTTTGGGTAGTCTACTTGTGAGAGTCATATCTCTCAACATATGTATCCAAATTTAGTGTTTAAACATTTGTTGGAAAGCTTATCTTGAGTACTTCCTTTTTCTAGAACAGTTTTATGAAATTCTTTATGCTCTCTGAGTTATTCAGGTTTTTGTGAAGTCCAGTTTTCAGCTATGACCAGCCGCACACCCATTTTTGGGTAGTCTACTTGTGAGAGTCATATCTCTCAACATATGTATCCAAATTTAGTGTTTAAACATTCGTTGGAAAGCTTATCTTGAGTACTTCCTCTATCTAGAACAGTTTTATGAAATTCTTTATGATCTCTGAGTTATTCAGGTTTTAGTGAAGTCCAGTTTTCAGCCTAACTGAGTGGACAGGTAGTCTGTTTTGAATCAAATAGTTGACAACTCAAATCTACTCCAAATTGAGTGTTTGATATCTCATTTGAAAGCTCTAGGTGTCTAGTTTGAGTGACCAAAGTTTCAAGTTCATTGGATATTTCAGTTGGTACCAGTCTTCATTTGAAGGTTCTGCTGTTGGCAAGAGTCTTCATCCTGAGAAGGTCTTCTACACTTTCCGCTGCGATTAGGAGAGGAATTCTCCAACATTTGGTATCAGAGCCTTGGAGTTTGAAGAGGCAAAGCATTGGAACTAAACTGAAGCAAAGGGAAAGCTACAAATCAAGGGGGAGCTTCGTGAATTCAAGAGAGAGCGCCACAACATACTTGAGGTAAACTTCAATCTTGGAAGTTTTCAATGGCTGATTTAGGACAACAAGTTGAGAAGTTAGACAAAGACAATTTTCAGTCTTGGAGGTATAGAATGATAAATTACCTTAAAGGTAAAGGTTTATGGGGTTTAGTTAGTGGAGATGATCCACAACCGGTAGACCTTGAAGATCCCAACATTACTCCGGCACAAAGGAGACAATTTGCTGATTGGGAAGAGAGGAATCGAAGGGTGATGTTCCTCATCTCACAAGTTATTTCTAACACTATGATTGGTCATGTGCAAAGCTTAGAAACAGCCAAAGAAGTTTGGGAAGCATTGGAGAAGGTGTATGCTACCTCAACAAGGTCTCGGAGGATGCAACTCAAGAACGAGCTCAACAACATGAAGAAAAGCTCAAACCAAAGCATTAGTGAGTATACATTGAGGATTAAGGAGCTTCGAGATCAACTAGCATCAGTTGGATGCAAGATAGAAGAGGAAGACATCGTCCAAACAGCCCTCAATGGCTTGAGGAGTGAAGAAAAGTGGAAGCCCCTCATCACAAACATCCTTTATAGAGATCCTCTACCAACATTCGACGAAATTATACCAAATCTTGTGGCTGAAGAGGTTGCTCAACAAGGAGAAGGCAACAAAGGTAAGGACAGCCATAGTCAAATGTTATATGCAGGAAGAGGTAGAGGAAGGAACTCAAGAGGAGGCTCGAGAGGAAGAGGAAGAAGCTACAACAATACAAATTTCAGCCAACACAACTCGGACGACAACAAGGACAACTCAAATGGCAACACACATGGAAGAGGTCGAGGAAGAAATAGAGGAAGAGGTCGAGGTTCATACAATCCTCATAAAGGTATAACATGTTATCATTGTGGTAAACTAGGACATTATGCAAATGATTGTTGGCAAAAGAATGGAAGGTTGAATGGAGGCAACCAAAGGAGCCAAAATAACTATGCGAGTACATCAAGTGAAGGAGACAAGCAAACCATGCTTGCCATGAAGCATGACTACAACAACTCGAGAAGTGATGACCAAAAATGGTTCATAGATTCAGGTTGCAGCAACCATATGACATGCCAAGGAGATTTGTTCACAAAGCTACAAGCTCCAAGTGGAAAAGGATGTGTAGAGACCGGCGATGAAACTCAACACGCAATTGAGCATGTTGGAGATATCAAGCTTGGAGACAAGAAGGTATTGGCTGATGTTCTTCATGTTCCTACTATTGCAAAGAATTTGATTTCAGTAGGACAAATGGTAGAGAAAGGATATCATGTTATCTTCAATGAAAAAGGCTGCTTTATAAAGAATCCAAAAGAAGGATTCAAGGTCATTGCTCAAGGAAGGAAAGAAGGAAGGATGTTCACTTTGGACATTCAACAACCGCATGGAAAGGTGATGTATATTCAGTTTGGAAACAAGAGGATAACTGAAATCGATTTGTGGCACAAAAGGTTTGGACATATCAACATTCCCAAGCTCAAGGACATGAGCAACCATGAAGTGGTAAGAGGTCTTCCAAGATTCAATGATGCCGGACTACATGAGTTTTGTGAAGCATGCCAACTAGGAAAGCAAACTCGACAACCATTCAAGAAAAGCAACTATGTGGCAAGGAATGTCCTCGACTTGATACACACGGATGTATGGGGACCATCACAACAACCATCAGTGGCTGGTAATAGATATTTTGTCACTTTTATTGATGATCATTCAAGGAAAGTATGGATGTTTTGCATAAAACAAAAATCAGATGTGTTCTCCATGTTCAAGAGATTTAAAGCACAGGTAGAAAAGGAAACAGGACGCTACATAAAGACCTTGAGGTTCGATGGAGGAGGAGAATATTTCTCCAAAGAATTTTGAGACTTTCTTTATGAAAATGGAATCAAGAGACAATTTACATGTAGGTACACACCTCAACAAAATGGAATAGCTGAAAGGAAAAATCGACATATCACAGAAGTTGCAAGATGCATGCTCAACGAGATGAAGATGCCACTAAACTATTGGGCTGAAGCAACTAGTACGGCCGTTTATTTGATGAACAAGTGCACAACGGCTGGAGTGCATAATCTAACTCCCGAGGAAGTTTATTCCGGTAAGAAGCCTGACCTTACACATCTCAAAGTTTTTGGATGTGTGTGTTATGTTCACATCCCTCAAGAACTAAGGACAAAGATGGAGGCAAAGTCCGAAAAATGTATTTTTATTGGATATTCATCGGAGCAAAAGGGATATAGGTGCTACAATCCGGTGACAAAGGAGCTACGAGTCTCACGAGATGTGGTATTTGATGAGCTAAGACCATGGTTTGGAGACAAAGGGAAAGAGAAGACTCTTGAAGAAGATTGCGAAGATGATGAAGGTGCTGTCCAAGAAGAATTTCAGCAAACAAGCACTCAAATGTCAGGTCCAGAAGCTTCTACATCACTTGGAGAAAGCTCAACATGGAAGGGGAGGCTAAGGAGTCATTCCTCATCACCAACATCAGCTTATGAAAGATCTAAAGCCGAAAGTGCTGCCCAAAATAGTGATTCAAATACAAGTGAAGAAGAGTATGAAGAGGTGATCACACCGAAGGTAAAGTTGAACCGATTGAAGAAGCAATGTTCAAAAGGAAATGAAAGGAGGTCTTCAAGAGCAAGGTATCCAATTGAAAGGTTGAGCTATGATAGTTTTATTGCAAAACATTTTGCATATATGACACAGGTGGTCAAAGATAAAGAACCGGATGCATATGAAGAAGCATGTACACAAAAAGAATGGCAAGAAGCTATGCAAGAAGAGATGAAAGCTCTCAAGGACAATCACACATGGGAGCTAGTTCCAAAGGCTGAAGGTATGAAGATTGTTCCAAATAAATGGGTGTTTAAAATAAAGAGAAATGCTGACGGCTCTCTAGCAAGGCATAAAGCTAGACTAGTAGCAAAAGGATTCAAGCAAACTCACGGCATCGATTATGAAGAGACTTTAAGCCCGGTTGCAAAGATGGGAACAATTAGAACCTTGATTGGAGTAAGTGCAGCAAGGAGATGGCCATTGTACCAACTCGACATAAAAAATGCTTTTCTCAATGGTGAACTTCAAGAAGAGGTATACATGAGTCAACCGATTGGATTTGAAGACAAAAAGCATCCAAATTTTGTTTGTAGATTGAAGAAAGCTTTGTATGGGCTGAAGCAAGCACCACGTGCTTGGAATCAAAGATTGGTCGAGTACCTCACAAGGTGTGGGTATAGTCCAAGTAATGCAGATCCCTCTCTCTACATGAAGAAAGAAGAAGGCAAGCAGGTATATATTTGCATATACGTTGATGATCTCATCATAACAGGAAGTAATGTTACAAGAATACAAGAGATCAAAAGGAAACTCGGTAAGGAGTTTAAAATTTCAGATCTTGGTGAGCTGAAATACTTTTTAGGCATTGAGATAGTCTATGGGAAAGATGGCATTTACTTAATGCAAAGAAAGTACCTATTGGATGTTCTTTTCAGATTTGGAATGAGTGAATGCAAACCACTCACTCAACCTATGGACACAAATGTGAAGCTATGCTCAAATGATGGAGAGAAGTTACATGATGTAACTACATACAGGAGTATTATAGGTTCATTGATCTATGCTACGATCACAAGACTAGATTTGTGTTATATTGTTGGAGTTCTTTCTCAATTTATGCAAGCTCCAACAAGTGAACATTTAAATTCAGCCAAACGAGTGCTAAGATATGTGAAGCACACTGTCAATCATGCATTGTTTTATACATATGATGAAGAATTGCAGGTAAAGGGCTTCAGTGATGCTGATTGGGCTGGTTCCAAGGAGGATAGAAGATCCACTTCAGGTTATGTGTTCATGATAGGTAGCAAACCTATCACATGGAGCTCAAAGAAGAAACCTACTGTTGCACTATCATCTACAGAAGCTGAATATAGAGGTTTAGCCTTTGCAACTTGTCAAGCTATGTGGATTAAGAAGCTCTTGGCTGATCTTGATGTGCAGGTGGAGACCATTCCAATTTATGGTGACAACATGTCAAGCATTCACTTGACAAACAATCCAATGTTTCATGCACGAAGCAAGCACATAGAAGTGCATTATCATTATGTTCGAGAAAAAGTTTTGAGCAAGGATGTGGATATAAAGTTCATTGGAACTAATGACCAGGTTGCAGACATGCTTACAAAGTCCCTCGATGCTTCTAAGCTCAAGAGGTTCAAGGACGACATCAACTTACAAGATATGGTTGAAGGTGCAAGCTCACATGTGAGCTTGAGGGGGAGTGTTAAAAATAAAGAAGTAAGCTCGTATATATTTTTGCAAAAAGGATTTTCTTCAAGTAGAAGGAAAATACAAAAATGAAAAATAGAAGCATTTACTTCAGCAAGTAGTGGAGGCCAAAAGAGAATCATTCAAAAGAGAATCAAATCCAAAATCTGAATTGTAAGAGGAGTGGCTGTCCAAAGTAGTGGAGAAATGATGGAGAAGAGCTCTCAAACTCATCATGAGAGTTTTTGGTCACTTGGCTATAAAAGAAGCAAGGGAGGATACTCAATGAGAGAGCAAGAAGGCGTGGAAGCCCCCTTGTATCTACTTCATTTGGTTTGAGTCATTTCGTTCAGTTCACTCTCATAGAGTGTGTCCAGCCGCACACCCATTTTTGGGTAGTCTACTTGTGAGAGTCATATCTCTCAACATATGTATCCAAATTTAGTGTTTAAACATTCGTTGGAAAGCTTATCTTGAGTACTTCCTCTGTCTAGAACAGTTTTATGAAATTCTTTATGCTCTCTAAGTTATTCAGGTTTTAGTGAAGTCTAGTTTTTAGCTATGACCAGCCGCACACCCATTTTTGGGTAGTCTACTTGTGAGAGTCATATCTCTCAACATATGTATCCAAATTTAGTGTTTAAACATTCGTTGGAAAGCTTATCTTGAGTACTTCCTCTTTCTAGAACAGTTTTATGAAATTCTTTATGCTGTTATTCAGGTTTTAGTGAAGTCCAGTTTTCAGCCTAACTGAGTGGACAGGTAGTCTGTTTTGAATCAAATAGTTGACAACTCAAATCTACTCCAAATTGAGTGTTTGATATCTCATTTGAAAAGCTCTAGGTGTCTAGTTTGAGTGACCAAAGTTTCAAGTTCATAGGATATTTCAGTTGGTACCAGTTTTCATTTGAAGGTTCTGCTGTTGGCAAGAGTCTTCATCCTGAGAAGGTCTTCTACACTTTCCGCTGCGATTAGGAGAGGAATTCTCCAACAAGTAGCACCTCCTTTAATGTCAATCCGGGAAGACATGAGGATGGTATGAAGACCTCGAGCAAGTGAAGGCACAAGTGTGTGAGTGAGAAGCACACCAACATGCACACACATACACACACACGCGCACACACGGCAAGAACAAAGAGAGTAATACAATGGAATTACTTCTATTGCAACCAAGTTTTCATACAAGATCAAAACTACAAGAAGATACCCCAAAAATGAGCTCTCTAGCTCTATTTATAGTTTTTGACTAGCTTTGGCCCTGTCCACACCTAGTGTCCGGCCTAGTTAAAAATTAGGTTCCAGGGCTTATTTGAGGGCTCAAATGAGATCTAAAAAATACGAAAATTGGTAGGCAACTACTTCTAAGGCTCCCCAAGCTTGAGGACTCCTCGGCTTGCACAAAATGGAGCTACAAAAAGATGAAACGTTATTTACAATGGTTGTTAGTGATGAGAATCACTTTTAAAATGATGTAAGGATTGGAAAAAATTGATGGGTTGCCTCAATGCTAGATCTGCATGTATGCCCGTACTTGATTCTTCCCATATGATGCCAACACAAGTACTCATAACCCATAATGAATGATGGGTAAGTGTGTTAGTGCATGGGTTGAAGAAAATATGTGCCTTGTGCATGGCCTTGTAATGTGGCCCTATGTATGCATACTTAGAAAATGGATTGGAAGAAGTATCTTTCAAGTACACATATGAGCTTAAGTTGGTGCATAAGGATCTCCTGACCCGTCAAACTAGTTCTTGATTGTCTTAACCACTTGAGAGGGTCTAAGGGTTCTTGGATGCTCTTGGGGTCTAGGCAATGCAAAATCATGTTCATCTCTTTGATGCCTATGTGCTCAATGTATCTCTCTTTTAGGTCTTTCACCCTCATGTCCTGATCTATCTCTACCACCTCGGGCCTCTTTCTGGTTCTTTCCCTCTGGGTTTCATGAGCCTAGGATGATCGTGCTCCTTGGAGGCCATGGGAGACACTATATCTTGGTGGAGGGAAAAGCAATTCACCCTGCCAAGTGTATGCATGCCTATCATGCTCTATTACCGAGAACATTCTTTTCGATGTGTTATCTAGGTAGAAAACTTTGCTTGGTACCTCTAGATCCTTGAACTTGTAGATGTGACTATTGGGCTAGATTGATCTGGCTTGAATCTCCAAAAGGCTTCCTCTATTTCTCCATTCAAGAATAGTTCTATGCTTTTGTTGTCTTGAGGGATCCAATTTGGGGTGATCACTCTAGTCAAAACTGACTTACCTCTAGGAGTCTTGGGTTCTCATCCTACATCTCCTTGATCTAGGTCTCCTATTTCATTCTCAGGAATGATGTTTCCAAACTCATCTATCCTACTAGTAAGTTGGTAACCACATACATGGTTCCTTGCTTATCAATGTATGAACCTTCTTTGAATTTAACCACTAGGTGTTCAAGTATGAAGGGTTGATCAGGATTTTTGAGTTGGACCACTGATCACCCCAGGCCATCCTTATAGATGGGAGCACCTAATCGGTTGGTCCTAATATAATCTAATTGAGTCTTATAAGGACCTTCTAGTGTTTTTAAATAAGCAGTGCCTGAGCTAGTTGCAAGTCTCCCCATGCTAAAAGGCATTTCTAGATCACTTGTGTCTGAATAGGGATCCATTTCAGGATAGTATTTGGCCCTATAGACATAGGCTCTGTCCTCTTTATCTTTGGGTGTTCTTGAGTTTTGGTATCCAGCATGGTTGGTTCTTTGGCTCTATGGAAGTTACTGGTACTTTTGTCTTCCACACCCATACCCTTTTTTGTTGTCTTTTTATTACCGGTGAGGAGATGAATTTATCTTCTTTTGCTCTCGATCCATGGTTTGGGCTCTTGCTTCTCCATGGTTTCTTTGCTGAGATTTTTCTCGTGAAGGAAATCATGTTGTTTTGTGCACGTAAGAGTGCCTTGGGTACCCACATTTGTAATCGCCCTTGTTGAGCTGCAGCTAATTTCTTTGGTACCCAAATTTGTACATTATTATGGTCGGCCTTCATCGTTTGCTTTGGTACCCAAATTTGTCGAAGACCGTAGGATTGAGCTGGTCCTCATTTCTTGGTGCGTCTTTTAGCATGGTTAGCTTGCTTCGATGGGAATGGTTGTGGCAAAGCTGGTGGTCGCTCTCCTTTTCATACCCAAATCTGCTTCATGCCTTGAGCTTCTTTCTTCTTGAATTCTGTTTGTCTATTTGATATAGTAGATGTATGTTTTGCTTGCCCCTTTGGTCGAGTTATGCCTGCATTAGTTAGTGAAGAAGAGGAGAGGTCTACTGGCCTTTGAGCTTGTGCTTCCATGACTGAGTCCTTTTGCTTCATAGGGTTATTGGCACACACAACATTTTTTTTTTTGCTAAGATGAGTCTTAGAAGAACTAAGAGAATGTGTGACATCTGGATTTGTGAGCATGCAATTGTCTAAATCTAAGGTAATACGTTGTTCATGTACCCAAACTTGAAGAAGTTGTCTTTTAAGGTTTAAGTTGGCTGCATGGTCATAGATCCAGTCTTGACCCAGGACAAGTGGTTCCGTAAGGTCCTCATCTTCACACACAAGCATTTTGACTCTCATTGGAACATCTTGAAGATAGATGGGAAGCTCGACCTCACCCAAATAAGGGGTTTCCACACCTCCCAATCCTATGAGATAGGCTTCAATGGAATTGATGTTCAATTGTAGATCTTGGTAGTATGAAAGTCTAACCGCACTAGTTGCTGCACCTGAGTCAATCAATGCTCTCACAGTCCTTGCATTCTTCCCTTAGTCCTACCGCTATGGTCACAAAGGGACGCCAATCTATTATTCGAGAAGCAATTGCACTTGATGTTTGGCACATGGCCATGTGGTATCTTGGGGCCTCAGGGTTGACATCTATTCCTAGGCACCTTAACTTATTTCTCCTAATGCATTCTCTAGCCTCTACTTGTGCTTCTTCTCTAACCCTTAACTCTTCTTCTTTTTGCTTCTTAGGAGTGTTGAGTCTCATTAGCATATTCTCTATAAGAGGCTCTTGATATAGCTTGACTCGACAACCACTGATATAGTTTGGCAAGGTATCACCTTCTAGTGTGGCCAATTGAACCGCACCACTGGTGGAGATTCTATTAATGATCATGGGTCCGTATCCTCTTTTTTCCAATTTATGAGCATGTTGCTTTAGTGTATAAACCAATACTAGGTCTCCCTCTTTTAATCCTTTAGTACATACACGGCACTCTCAAATAGGCTAGTAGTGGGAAACTGAAGAACCCGACAACGAACCAGGATACATTGAGAAGATGGACCGCTCCTGTTGATACATGAAGGACACTACCCCTCAACGTACTACATGGAACAATCACTACAACAAGGGTCTATCAGGGACGACAAACTCAAGAGGGGGGGGGGAGTGTTGAAGCTCAAGGTCAAGGACAAAGCATGGAAGCACATCAAGGGAGTGGACACACAAGAAGAAGGAGCAAGCAGGGAGCTCCAAGAAACGCTTATCAAAATTTCAGAAGAAATCCCTATAAAAATAGTGATTTTTATCACTAAAAACCATTGTAAATATAATTTTCCATTTTTTGTAGCTCCATTTTGTTCAAGGCAAGGAGTCCTCGAGCTTGAGGAGTAGTAGAACTATCATCCTGCCAATTTTCATAATTTTTAGACTCCGTTTGAGCCCCCAAATAAGCCTTGTAACCTAATTTTTAACTAGGCCAGACACTAGGTCTGGACAGGGCCAAAACCAGTCAAAAACCTATAAAAAGGGCTAGAGAGCTCATTTTTGAGGTTAGCTTGTTGTAGATTTGAGCTTTGTAAGAGACATCTTTTGTAATCGAAGCTTTCCATTGTTCCACTCTTTGCTCTTACCTTGTGTGCGTGTGTGTGTATGTGTGTGCATGCTTGTGTGCTTTCACTCATGCACTTGTGCCATCACTTGCTCACGATCTTCATACCGGTCCTCACGTCTCCACGGATTGACATTTATGAGGTGAAGCTCGTCACGTTGGTACTCACCATTGTGCTAGAGTGACACGGTTGATACTAGAGTTCTGAGGTAGTGATCAGCTACCAATGGACTAAGTTCTAGAAATAAGCTGATTAAAGCATTGTTTCTTCTATAACTTTCATATTCTACATCTTAACCACTGTGCAATCTTCATGAGTGTATCTGATATCTTCAACTTGCTTAAGCCATGGAGGGTGTGGGGCTTCAAATGCCTCTTGTACTTCTTCCATGGCTCTACCTCCTCGAATAGGTTGAGGCTTGCATTCATCTTCAAAACTTTGTTCCAATGGAATATGTACAACTTCCTCTTCTTCTAGAGCCTCTAAGGGAGATGGAGGTCATTCGTATTGGAGAAACCTAGTTTACAGTTCTACAATTTGTTGTTGTAGTGCCATCATCGTAGCTGAGTTCCATACTACTAGAGGTGAGGATTGGACTAGACTCGGAGCAACATTGGGTTCTCACTCCCTTTGTTGATGGAGTTGTGTGAGTTCTTCAAAAAAATTATCATGTGCCTCTAGTAAGTTGGCATAATCTTCAAGGATGGTGCGGATGTTCTCCAGGGGAACTGCTTGGAATTTTGATGGACTTATTGGTGCTCCTGTTGTGTTCTCTATAGAAGCTACTAAATTCTCTTGATTTTGTAATTGAAAGCATCGATTCTCTTCTTGAGCAATTGCTAGATTTCTTCATAGTAACACCATGTTGCGTTGAATTTTGGGGTTATGTTCCATTTGAATGCAAAGATGAACTTTGATGATTTCGCATGGAGTTTGGGTCTATTTCTTGGATCTTTGCATCAAGTGTGCTATGAGCTTCTTTTAATGTGTGAAAATGATCTTGGAGGCCTTTGTTGTCTGCTTCAAGTGTTGTGATGCATTGATGTAACTGTTGGAATTAGACGTCTATAGAAGCATATGAACAACACAAGGAAGAAGAAGACGCTTGGAGCACAACACACAATACTGAATGTATTACCACTAGAATGTACAAAGATAAGTAACCTGCTAGGGCCCTGATGGGGAAAAAAGTGCCCTAGAGATCATAGTGTGTTCAAACACATCACTACATAAATATATCAACAAATCCCCCCTAGGATTGATGTGATGAACAAGGAGCTAGCACTCATGTATAACGAAGTGCGAAGCTATGTGGAATCAATCCAAAAAAGGAAGTAAGCCCAAAGCTTTGTAGAAAGCTTCAAACTTATCCCTAGGTAGAGCCTTTGTGAAAAGGTCTACAATGTTCTCTTGCATGGGCACATATGCCAAGTTCATCTCTCCAACAGAGAACCTCTCCCTGACATAATAATAATGCACCTCAATGTGCTTAGTGTGAGCATGGAACACAGGGTTCCTCGCAATCGCCAATGCGCTCTGACTATCAGTGAAGATGGTGGTGGTAGAAGAGAGGCCAATACCCAAATCAGCCATAAGGCATCTAAGCCACACACACTCAATAGTCACTGTAAAAGCTTCCGTATACTCAGCCTCACAATTGGAAGTGGCTACAATATGGTGCTTCTTTCTCAGCCAAGATATGCATGAGCTACCAAGCATGAAGAAAAAACCACTAGTGGAAACGCGAGTGTCATAGCAACCAGTCCAATCACTATAAAAAAAAGCATGCAAATCTGGTGGTAGTGATCCCCCCTTGGGATAAAACAATCCAAGTAGTCAGGTTTCACTCAAGAAGAAAAAGATACACTTAATCACCTACCAATGCTTGACACCTGGGCAATGCATAAACTTGCTCATCTATGAGATAGCAAGCTGAATATATGGCCAAGTAATGCATAAGTAAATCAAGCATCCAACAACCTGCTGATAGAGAACAACATCAAATGCATCTCCAGCATCATGAATGTTGGTGCAAGTCAATCACCAATTGAAGTTTTGATGAAGGATTTAAGTCAAGGATTGAAGAAAAGATCAATTTATGAAGCATGAAGAAAGTACATGTTCAGAAGATGAAGACTTGTATACATATGTACATTAATTTAGAGTTAGCTCACTTATACCTTTTGTTTGGTTATGAACTTGTACATATTTGCCTATATATACAAGTAAACATGTGGGGGAAAATATGAGAGAGTATGAGAGAATAAGAATTCAGAAGAATTAGTAGTCATTGGACACTTTAGAAGTGAAGAAGATCTCTCTCTCATCCATATGTAAAAGTTTTCTGAATAGAGGAAAAGTTGCGCCCGATATTTCTGAGTATTCTCCTTCTCTGTTGAATCTTTTGTGAAATGCTTTTGTACAAGCCTAATTCTATAGTTGATTGACCTCTGTACAAGTTTTCAGCTTCTAATTGTGATCAGGCTGAGAGAATTAAGTGTAGGAACATTTACATGTGTAAATGTGAAGAAGTGAAGTTGCAAGAGGTGAAAAATTTGATGCTAATGTTTTGGTCAGTTCTCCTTCCACAGTGTAAATTTTTGAGCAAGCAAGCACTCATTCTTTAAGTTGGAAGGTAAGCTACCTATGGCTAAAAGCATTTGAATAAAGGGGTTGTATTTTGGGAGAACTATGTGCTTAAAGTTACAGGTGTCAAAGTCGACTGTAAAGAAGTACAGTTTTAGACATAGGTGAATTGTTAAGATCATTTCTCAAGTTCTACTGAATCTTTTGGAATGATTTAACCTGGAGAAGGTGTGCAAAATATAGCCAACACTTTGTGCAAAGTTTTATAAAAAACTTTACACATTTGATTAGTCAATGAGTGAGATATATGCAGTAGACTTTCTGAGTAGTTACTCTCTTCATAGTTTGTTCAAGATTTTGGTAATTGAGCATTGATCCTCCAAATTGGTAAAGGTTTTGAGTTATTCTTGATATAGAGGTGCTCTAATTTCAAGGATAGCTTGTTCTTTTGGAGATTAACACTCTCCATCAATGAAGACTCAATCGTAAACCTGTCTCCATAGAAGCGACAGGAAGCTTAGAATCTTCAAGGCCAAAATGCTGCAATAATGTGTCAATATATTTTGTTTGACAAAAAGCCATTCCACCATCAACTTGGATAAACTGAATGCCTAAATAATGATGCAAATGCCCCAAATCAGACATCTCAAATGAGGCATGCAAATCAGCCTTAAATGAGCAATATGCTTGTCATGACGACTAGTGAGCAACATGTCATCAACATACACAACAATGATCAGAAGTACATTATCAAAAGGCTTAACATATAAGGTGCTTTCAGTTGGACTGTTCTCAAAATCATGTGCAATTAGATAGGCATGTATTTTTTCATACCAAGCACATGGTGCTTGCTTTAAACCATATAATGCCTTCTTTAACGTGCAGACCTAGTTTTCATGCCCTTTCTGCACAAAGCCACAGGGCTGGAAAACATACAAATCTTCATGCAAATCACCATTCAGAAATGTTTTTTTAATGTCCAACTGATGTACATTCCAACCATGATGAGCTCCTACTGCACAGATGCTACGAACAATAGTCATTTGGAAAGTAGGAGCAAAGGTTTCATCAAAATCAATGCCTCTTTCCTGTGCATAACCCTTTGCAACAAGCTTAGCCTTATACCTGTCAACTGTTCCATCAGGTTTATGCTTTAGCTCGTATACCCACTTAGTGCAATGGCCTTCTTGCAAGGAGTCAAGTCACACAAAGACCAAGTACAATTTTTCATGATAGCATCATATTCAAATTGCATTGCAACCATCCACTCTTCAGAATTTTATGCTTCATCAAACAAAACAGGTTTCAGTCTCATCACAGAGACTAGATGTAGCCATAGCATAGCAATCTAACGCAAAATCGACACTACGAGAGCCTGAAAAAGTACGGTATGATAGAGGTGCATCTAATTTGTTGTCATGCAAAGTTTGCACTAGCCATTTTTTCATAGTTTTTGCCTCCTCAATATGAGCTCTTTCATCAACAAGTGCATCATGTAAATCTACATCAGAAATAGAATGATCAGCATCATCACATGAAACCTGCAATGGGTGAGAAGTTGTCTCATTAGGAATAGCACTAGATTGTCCACATGTAAAAATAGGTAGCAAAGTATCATTCTTTGGAGCTAACAGATGTCTCTTTCGTACATGAAAGTAAACGTTGAATAGCATCTTCCACAAAAACAACATCACAACTAAGCAAAATGTGTTTAGTCTATGGGTGATACAGACGATAGCCTTTGCTTTCAGAAGTGTATCCAACAAAAAATACATTTTACTGCTTTATCATCCAATTTCTTGCGATGTTGTTCAGGCATTAATGCATATGCCAGACAACCAAAAACATGCAGATGAGCAATAGATGGCTTGCGACCATGGCAAGCCTCATATGGAGTGATAGAATGTAGTGCTTTAGAGGGACACTTGTGAAGAGAGATGGTGGATGCAATCCAAAGATGAGTAGGTGCCGCTACAACCAGCTTCACACCAGCCAACTGAGACTTCAGAGTTGATTAGTAGACCCTATGAGCTTCCTAAATCCACCAAAATATCAGCCAAGTACTTTGGAACATGTATCCCAAAAGTTTAAGTCAAGACACACTAGTTGCGAAATGACTAGCTCCCAAAACTTGCTATTTTTGGACATACACATGCTGGAAAAAATGAACACTGCTCTCAACCTGGAAGGAATTAGAAACATTCCTTTTGGGCATAGCAAATAGACTTAACAAGCTTCCAAATCCAAGTTAAAACACTGCGTATGATGGACTGAGCACTGAGAACAAGTTTCATCAATTTCTGGAACATGCCCACCATTCTCGGGGCTCTACAGAGATAGACCAGTAAGCAGTAAAATGCCGATATCTCCAAAAGTATAAATCCAATGACCTTGAAAATTGACATGCACAAAGTAGACCGTAAGAGCTATCTAACGCAATTTAAAACACTGAAAATGGATCAGTAGAACTCGAGATATGACCTTCTGAAGGTACTGCTCTAAGTGAGTATAGCAGAGAACAAAACAAAGAAGTAGATGATAATAAATGTATAGATTCACATATGATTACAACCACATTGGCAATGAATCTTTGCACAATGGGAGTAGAATGATAGAGCTATGGAGTAAGCTCTTCAATCTCTACAAAATGACATGAAGTGGTCACGTACAAGGCTTGCTAATCGCCTCTTCCTTCTTGCTCTTTTTATAGCGATTCTTGGAGGGAGTTTTGAATTCGAATTCGAATGGCTCCACCTAAAAGTGATCCCCCAAAGTTAGGAGAGATTCCCTCAGCTCAAAAATTCGTGGTTTTAGGTAGATAGAGCCACGACTTTGCTTTTACATCATGGATGAGGTAAGCCATCCTTTTCCTTTTTCTTTTTCAAATTACAAGAGATAAAAATGAACTCTTTTACAAGAGGTGTTCACATGACTACTAATGTGACTTACAAATGATCATTATATCAAGCATATGAAGCATGTAGGCTTGGGTAAAAATGCACCAACAGCTCCGCCTCAAGCCTAACATGCTTGGCCTTCAAATAAATATTCAATTGTCCTTGATGTCCTGCAAGCCAATCATCAACTTGAATCTACTTAACTTCGTACCATCAAGAGCTTTAGTCAACATGTCTGCACATTGCATATCTGTAGAGACGTAGGATAGTTGAATATCCTTGCTCATTAGCTTCTCCCTTACATAATGGTAGTGGACTTCAATATGCTTGGTTCTAGCATGGTATACCGGATTAGCTGCTAGATGTAGTGAGCTTGTGTTGTCACCAAAAATGTGAGGTGTTGAAGAATGAAGTCCAAGATCTGTGTACAAAGACTTTAACCACATGATTTCTTGAGTTGCATTAGCCAAACCTCTATATTCGGCTTTGGTAGAAGATAATGCCACGGTTGGTTGCTTCTTTGATGACCAAGAAATGATTTTTGAACCTGCAAATGATATATATCCTGATGTGCTTCTTCTATCATCTTTAGATCCGGCCCAATCAGCATCTGAGTAGACCTTTAGCTCAATATCTGAAGTAAATGAATAAAACAAACCTTCATTCATAGTCCCCTTTAGGTACTTGAGGACTCTCTTGGCCGCTTCCATATGTGGTCTTCTCGGCTTATGCATAAACTGACTCAATATGCTAACACTATAGCATATATCCACCCTTGTGAGTGTTGCATGGTTCAAACTTCCAACCAAGCTTTGATAGCTTGTGATGTCTTCAATTGGCTCTCCTTCATAAGCACTAAGCTTATGATTTTGCTCCATAGGTGTACCTGCACACTTGGTATTTTCCATCTTGAACTTGACGAGCATGTCATGCACATACTTCCTTTGTGTGCATTAGGGGAAAAAATTGTTGGTGCATATCAAGCCTTCACACATTGGCTTGGAACATTGGAACTTTGGAAGATGGACTTGGAACCCTTGAAGGATATCTCTACATGAAGGATAAGGCATAGGAACTCATACTTATGAGTTATTACCTTCTACTCATTGTAAAAAGGTCTATATGACTTGGCATTCATTTACATCACACCTAATTGATTAGTCGTGGATTTTTGGGTGGAATGATTGGAGAGAATATCTCCTTAATTCTAGAGTAGAGAATATAGGAGATTTGAATTTGAATTCAAATTCAAATCTCAACTCTTTCTCTATAAAAGATACAATCAAAAAGCCGCGGTTAGTCCTTCCATTTTCAGCTCACTCCCCGAGGCATATTGTCATTGTAACTGAGTGTGTGTTAGTGCTACTCCATAGCCTACACCACCACACCTCAATTAGCTATGCTTGTCATGCTATTGAGCTTGTACAATCTTATTAATCAATAGATATATACACATTCATCATTTCTGGTTCTCTGTGTTATCTTCTCCAAGTCTGTCAACTTCAAAGGAGCATATCTCAGGATCTACTGAACCAAATCAAGAGATCTATAGCTCATTGGAACCAGCTCAAGGTCTTCTACAAGCATACAAAATCTCAGAAGATTTCATTTATCCATTTGGGAGAAATCCGCTTCGAAGTACACACTGGTCTGTGTCTGCAGATTTCCTAAAAAATCGGGAGTACACATAAGTTTGCTAAATTGATTTCTCAGTGAGTAGTCTATCATTTTATCTCATTCCACTTGCAAATGGTAGCTTGCTAAGCTAATTTAATATGTCCAAAAGGAATTAGATCAATTGTAAGTGTGCTGGTCATACTGAGTAAAAAACTGAGCAGGTATCAAGACCAAAATAGAAAGTTTTTGAACCAAGTGTTCCACAAACTTGTCTGTTTTGATCTAATCATTACTCAACTCATTTGCAAAGTACATATATGGTTTCTTGGTACCATTTGAAAGCTCAAGGAGTCTACTAAGCATTTCTGGAATCAAAGGAGGGCAGGTGTGAAGCAGGTTTTGCAGCATCAACTCATTTCTTGAGTGCATCCAACCATCATTCCCAACAGTGGTATCAGAGCAAATAAGGTAATCATGGGTGATGGTTTCCCTTCCTTCATTGACAAATTGGACAGAAACAATTATCAGGCTTGGTCATTGAGAATGAAGACCTATCTACAAGGGAGAAGCTTATTTGGATACATATCAGGAGATGAGGAATTGCCCTCATTCAAGACTAGAGGACTACCCACAAAGGATGAACATGAAAGGCTCAACCAATGGTGTGCAAAGGATGCTTTGGCAAGGTCTTATCTCTTAAACTCTATATCTGACTTTCTTTTACCACATATAAGGAATTGCAAAACTTCCCAAGAGACTTGGGAAACCTTGTCAACATATTTTTCATCAAACACAAGGGCTAGGAAGAATCAATTATGGATTGAGTTCACAACCCTTAGGAAGCAGCCCAAGCAATCAGTCTCAGAGTATGTGACAAAGATCAAAGATGTGGCAGACCAACTAGCAAGCATTGGAGAGGAGATAGAAGAGGAGCAAATAGTCAGGCAAGTAACAAATGGACTCAAGGCAGATGATAAGTGGGAAAGTTTCACCACTGCAATGGACCTCTATATGGACATGCATACTCCTGATCTCACAACACTCATGGGCCAACTATTTACACATGAAGCAAAGTTTACAAAGGCTGGAGATCAATCAAAAGGTAATAACCCCTCTGCTCTCTATACTGATAAGAAAGTTAAAGATAAAGGAAAAGGGAAGAAACAGGATGAAGAAGGCTCTACCTCTCAAGCTAATTATGCAGGGAGAGGTAGGTCATCTAGAGGAAGAGGCAGAGGAGGTAAGTCAGGTAGGGGGAGACCCTACAACTCATCACCATGCAACATTTGTGGATTGTCCAATCATACCACAGATGAATGCTACAAGAACTACAAGAATCAGAGAGGAGGAGGCTACTCAAGAGGTGGATACTCTCAAGGGAGAGGCAGATTCAATCAACACCAAAGCTACAATGGATACAACAACCAATACAACAACAACTACAACAACAACAACAATGGTAACTACCAAGGTGGATTCAGAAATAGAAGAGACTACAACAACTACACAGAGGAGCAAGATGACTCCCTATTGATCATGAATATGACCTCCAAGATAGGTACAAATGATGATCATTTATTTTACATTGATTCAGGATGTTCTAACCATGTAGCTGGCAATGTGGCACTACTTTCTGATTTGGAAGAACCCAAAGGCAAGCATCAAGTGCAGACAGGTGATGACACTAAACATTCAGTTGTTAAAGTAGGCAATGTCAAAACATGTGATGGTAACCAGAACCTATTGAGCAGGGTACTCTATGTACCAACCATCACTAAGAATCTAATGAGTGTTGGTCAGATTGTGGATAAAGGTTTGCAGGTCAGATTCACACAACATGGAGCATATGTGGAGGACCCAAAACATGGATTCAGAAGGATAGCCAAAGGGGAGAAATCAGGTAGATTATTTACATTTGAGCTAGAAGACACCAAGAACATTGCTTTGTATAATTATAAGGATCAGACACTTTCAGAGTTAGAAATATGGCATAAGAGATTAGGGCACATAGGTGAAAGGACTCTAAAGCAAATGTGCAGGGATCAATGTGTGCTTGGGATACCTAATGTATCCAAGCAACACATGATTTACAAATGTGGATCATGTCAATTTGGTAAGTCTCACAGATTACCATATTCAAGGAAAGGTTTCATGCATGAAGACTACCTAGACTTGGTACACACAGATGTTTGGGGACCTAGCAAGGACCCTTCCATTTCTGGTTCAAGGTATTATGTGTCCTTCATTGATGATTATAGCAGGTGGACCATTTTATACTTTATGAAGCATAAAGATGAAGTGTTTAATTGTTTCAAGAGGTATCTTGCACTTGTTGAAAATCAAACAGGAAGAAGCTTGAAGAGGCTAAGGTCAGATGGTGGAGGAGAGTACTTCTCCAATGAGTTTGAAGATTTCTTGCAGGAAAGAGGCATCAAAAGGGAGATTACTACAAGGTACTCACCTGAACAAAATGGGGTAGCTGAAAGAAGGAATAGACTCATTGTGGAAACAACTAGGTCTATGCTTAATGAAAAAAAGTTGCCAAATTATCTTTGGGCAGAGAGTGTATCCACTGACTTATCTCATCAATAGGTTGCCATCCAAATCATTTGATGGCATGACACCATATGAAGCTTGGCATGGTAAGAGACCCTCTCTGGATCATTGCAAAATCTTTGGTTGTGTAGCATATGTGCATATTCCCTCACAGGTAAGGGGAAAGCTAGACCCCAAGGCTGAAAAATGTATCTTCATTGGTTATGATTTGAACCAAAAGGGATACAGATTCTACAACCCAACAAACAAAGGGTTCAAGGTAAGCAGAGATGTCATATTTGATGAAAATGACTCATGGTATGAGAATGAATGCAGGAAAGTGAGTCTACCCTATGACATGGAAGAAGATTTCCCAAAGCTCACTAAGGAAGAACCAACTCAGCAAGAAGATTCAAGCTCAGATGATGATGATACAATAAACCTTGAAGAGTTCAAGGCTTGGAAGTCCAAAGGAAAGATGAAGATGAAGCAATTTGAAGATAAGCCAGAAACTTCAACTCAAGCAATGAGGAGATCTCAAAGAGAAAAGAAGAAGCCTATCAGATTTGGGTATGACACATCACTTGTAACTAAACATTCTATATATCTTGCAAAGGACTTGTTGAATGAAGAACCAGGTACCTATGAAGAAGCAATTACCAAACCAGAATGGAAAGAAGCCATGGATGAAGAGATGGAAGCTCTCAAGGAAAGTGATACTTGGGACTTGGTACCCAAGAAAGACTCTATGAAGGTAATAGGATCCAGATGGATCTACAAACTAAAGAAGAATTCAGATGGAACAATAAACAGGTACAAAGCTAGGTTGGTAGCCAAGGGTTTTGCACAAACCCAAGGCATTGATTATGAGGAGACATTTTCTCCTGTGGCTAAGATGCCAACTATCAGAATTTTGGTGAGTGTAGCTGCATCCAAGAATTGGAATATGTACCAATTAGATGTCAAGAATGCCTTCTTGAATGGATGGATATCTGAAGAAGTCTACATGTCACAACCACCTGGCTATGAAGATCCAAAAAAGGTACATTATGTTTGCAAATTGAAGAAGGCTCTGTATGGTTTAAAGCAGGCACCTAGAGCATGGAATTACAGGTTGACAACCTATCTCCAAGACCAAGGATTTGTGATGAGCAAAGCAGACACTTCTCTATTCATAAAGAGAAGTAGTACAGAGGTAATATATTTGTGTGTCTATGTTGATGACATCATTATTACAGGAAATGATGTTCAAGGAATCAGACACATCAAAGGACAGATGATGAAGGAATTCAAGATTAATGATCTTGGATTATTGAAGTACTTCCTAGGACTTGAATTGGTTTACACAAATACAGGTATTTACATCACTCAAAAGAAGTATGTGCAGGATATGGTCAAGAAGTTTGGCTTGCAGGATGCTAAGGTATCTACTACTCCAATGGAGGTCAATCTAAAGCTAAGTGCTCATGAAGGAGAAGAAATCAAAGACATTACAGGATACCAAAGTATGGTAGGTAGTTTGAACTATGTTACCTTGACAAGAATTGACATAGCATATGGAGTTAGTGTGCTTAGTCAATTCATGCACAAACCAAGGGTACCTCACCTAGAGGCAGCAAAGAAGATCTTGAAGTATCTGAAGGGAACTCAAAGTCATGGTTTGTATTTTCCTTATACATCAGATATTGACATTAAAGTTTACTCAGATGCAGATTGGGCAGGATGCAAGGATGATAGGAGGAGCACCTCAGGTTACATTTGTTTTGCAGGAAATAAGCCCATTTCTTGGTCAGCCAAGAAGCAACCTACAGTGGCATTGTCATCCACTGAGGCAGAGTATAGAGGGCTTGCCAATGCCACTCAAGAAGCTATCTGGTTGAAGCTTCTATATACAGAGTTAGGTCTATATACAAGGCCACCAATTATTTTTGGAGATAACACTAGTTCTCTTCACCTTGCAGCTAATCCAATTTATCATGCCAGAACCAAACACATAGAGGTTCATTACCACTATGTGAGAGAGAAATTGCTAAGCAAAGATATACAATTGACTTATGTGTCTACTAATATGCAATGTGCAGATTTACTTACAAAGGCATTGGATGGAAACAAGTTATGCAGATTCAAATCCATGATTGGATTGCAGGAAGTGATTGAAGAATAAAGAAGAAGACTTAAGCCAAAGTGTTTGGCTTGAGGGGGAGCTGTTGGTGCATATCAAGCCTTCACACATTGGCTTGGAACATTGGAACTTTGGAAGATGGACTTGGAACCCTTGAAGGATATCTCTACATGAAGGATAAGGCATAGGAACTCATACTTATGAGTTATTACCTTTTACTCATTGTAAAAAGGTCTATATGACTTGGCATTCATTTACATCACACCTAATTGATTAGTCGTGGATTTTTGGGTGGAATGATTGGAGAGAATATCTCCTTAATTCTAGAGTAGAGAATATAGGAGATTTGAATTTGAATTCAAATTCAAATCTCAACTCTTTCTCTATAAAAGATACAATCAAAAAGCCGCGGTTAGTCCTGCCATTTTCAGCTCACTCCCCGAGGCATATTGTCATTGTAACTGAGTGTGTGTTAGTGCTACTCCATAGCCTACACCACCACACCTCAATTAGCTATGCTTGTCATGCTATTGAGCTTGTACAATCTTATTAATCAATAGATATATACACATTCATCATTTCTGGTTCTCTGTGTTATCTTCTCCAAGTCGGTCAACTTCAAAGGAGCATATCTCAGGATCTACTGAACCAAATCAAGCGATCTATAGCTCATTGGAACCAGCTCAAGGTCTTCTACAAGCATACAAAATCTCAGAAGATTTAATTTAGCCATTTGGGAGAAATCCGCTTCGAAGTACACACTGGTCTGTGTCTGCAGATTTCCTAAAAAGTCGGGAGTACACATAAGTTTGCTAAATTGATTTCTCAATGAGTAGTCTATCATTTTATCTCATTCCACTTGCAAATGGTAGCTTTCTAAGCTAATTTAATATTTCCAAAAGGAATTAGATCAATTGTAAGTGTGCTGGTCATACTGAGTAAAAAACGGAGCAGGTATCAAGACCAAAATAGAAAGTTTTTGAACCAAGTGTTCCACAAACTTGTCTGTTTTGATCTAATCATTACTCAACTCATTTTCAAAGTACATATATGGTTTCTTGGTACCATTTGAAAGCTCAAGGAGTCTACTAAGCATTTCTGGAATCAAAGGAGGGCAGGTGTGAAGCAGGTTTTGCAGCATCAACTCATTTCTTGAGTGCATCCAACCATCATTCCCAACAAAAATGAACCCTGAATGGGCCTTTTAGATTAAGGAGGGATTAGTGATGGACGAATGAGAAGAGGGTGGTGGCCACAGTCTAGTTCCTAGATCACATAGGCTAGGCCTAGTCTTCCCTTGTTTTTGTGTGGTCAAAGAGCAAAAAACCACCTGAAACTCCTTCTTTTCTCCACTCGAATGGTTTTCGAATTTTTGGAAATGAATTTTAGCCGTTGGATGGACTTCAAAATCCAAAGGTAGAGGCTAGAGGACAAAAGTCAAGGCGCTTTTGCTTTATGACCCTTGGATTGGCTTTAGATCTTGTGGCTAAGATCAAATGAGGCTTTGAATAGGCGCCTATGTTTTATGACCCTTGGATGGGGCTTAGATCTGAGGGTTCTCATTGATGCCCATGGGATTTGAGCGCCTTAAATTTGGGCCTTTAGATGGAGCTTTGATCCAATGGCTAGGATGGGTGCCCATGGTGATCTTGGGCGCCTTTTGTTCTCCTCTCTTAGATCAAAACTTCATCCAACGGCTCATGTCGCCCGCGCTGTGAAGATCAGCCCCAAATCCGGATATCCATCGGATTTGAGCCAATCCAAGGGCCTAAAATTGTGCAGAGAATGGCCAAAAAAGCCTGCTTGAATAGGACAAAACTCCCACAACTTTTTTTACCTTCTCTCTCTAGAGGCCCTTCAACTTAATCTAAGCCATTGAATTCAAATATCCAGGGGCTTAAAACACTCCAATTTAGTAATTTAAATATGAAAGCTATCAAATACTATTTTATTTGAGAATACCACTGGTGGTTTTGTATGCTTCCTCAAACCACTAGATTAAGCATTTTAATCCCTAAAAATTAGGAATCCTTACAAGGCCCATGCAGAATCCATTTTTTCCCCTAATGGATGTATATACCTGAATCTGTGTAGATCAACTCCAATCCAAGAAAATAAGTGAGTGGTCCGAGGTCACTTATTTTGAACTCCTCCTTCATCTGACTCTTTACGTGTTTGATTCCTTCAAGATCATTGCCTGTGATAATAATATCATCAACATACACACATAAATAGATCACTTCAGATCCATTCCTCTTTATGAACAAAGAGGTATCCGCCTTGCTAGCTTTGAATCCTTGGTCCTGCAAATAAGTCACCAATCTGAAATTCCAAGCTCTTGGAGCTTGCTTCAATCCATATAAAGCTTTCTTTAGTTTGCATACGTAGTTAGGATGATGTGCATCCTCATATCCAGGAGGTTGTGCCATATGCACTTCCTCAGAAATCCATCCATTCAAGAAAGCATTCTTTACATTAAGTTGATAGAGATTCCAATTTCTAGATGCAGCAAGACTTATGAGAACCCTAATTGTAGGCATTTTTGCAACAGGAGAGAAAGTCTCCTCATAATCAATACCATGGGTTTGAGCAAACCCTTTAGAAACTAACCTTGCTCTGTGTCTATTTATACTTCCAGTTGGATTCCTCTTGATTTTGTATATCCATCGAGATCCAATTACCTTCATAGATGGCTTGTTAGGTACAAGCTCCCAAGTGTCATTCTCCTTCAAGGTTTCCATTTCTTCATCCATTGCATCTCTCCAAGCTTTCTTGCTTTGTGCTTCTTCGAATGTGGTAGGTTCTTCATTGGTTGAATCCTTTGCAATGTAGATTGAGTGCTTCCTGACCAAAGAAGTATCATAACCAAACCTCTCTGGTTTCTTCTTCTCCCTTGAAGACCTTCTAAGTGGTTGATGTGAGCTCTCGGGTCCATATGTAGCATCCTGCATCTTTGCTTTACCTTTGTTCTTCCATAGCTTTAGTCTTTCCAAGTCTTCTAGGTCAATCTCCGAATCACTTTCTTCAATCTGCTTCGGCTCCTTTGGTTGAAGTGATGGAAAATCTTCATCCAAGTCATAAGGCAGCTTCACTTTCCTGTCATCATCAAACCATGATTTGTTTTCATCAAAAATTACATCTCTACTCACGGAAAATCCTTTATTGGTTGGATTGTACAATCTATATCCTTTTTGGTTTTGATCATAACCAATGAATACACACTTCTCTGCCTTGGGATCCAATTTCCCTCTTACTTGAGAAGGAATGTGAGCATAGGCTAAGCATCCAAAGATTTTGCAATGCTTTAGACTAGGTCTTCTTCCATTCCACACTTCATATGGAGTGGTTCCATCTAGTGACTTAGATGGAAGTCTATTTATGAGATATGTGGCTGTAGACACAGCCTCTGCCCATAGGTAGTTTGGCAATCCCTTTTCGTTGAGCATGGACCTTGCAGCTTCGACAATAGCTCTGTTTCTCCTCTCTGCTACACCATTGAGTTCGGGTGTATACCTTGTAGTGACTTCCCTTTTAATGCCTCTTTCATGCAAGAAGGCATCAAATTCAAAAGAGAAGTATTCTCCTCCACCATCTGATCTGAGTCGTTTCAACGTCCTACCTGTTTGGTTTTCAACAAGAGCAATATACTTCTTAAAGCAAGTAAACACTTCATCCTTCTGCTTCATGAAAAACAGAATGGTCCACCTACTACAATCATCTATGAAAGACACATAATATCTTGAGCCTGATATAGATGGCTCCTTACTTAGACCCCACACATCCGTGTGCACTAGATCCAAAGGATTTTGATACATATATCCTCTCCTATTGAAAGGTTGTCTATGAGCCTTGTCGAGTTGACAAGCTTCACACTTATAGATCATGTGTTGCCTTGTGATATTAGGCAAACCAAGTACACTTTGGTCCCTGCAAATTTGTTTGAGTGTCCTCTCACCAATGTGAGCAAGCCTTTTGTGCCATATCTCCAACTCTGTAAGAGTTTGAGATCCATAGCTAAACAAAGCTATGTTCTTTGTATCTTCCACTTCAAAAGTGAAAAGCCTTCCTGTCTTTTCTCCTTTGGCAATCCTTCGAAAGCCTTGCCTTGGGTCTTCAACATATGCTCCAAATCGGTTGAATCTAACCTGCAATCCTTTTTCAACAATCTGTCCAACACTTATTAAATTTTTGGTAATTGTAGGGACATACAAGACTTTACTTAAGAGGTTCATATTCCCATTTGATGTCCTCACATTACCTATCTTCTCCACTGAGTGCCTTGTGTCATCTCCTGTCTGCACTTCATGCTTGTTATGAGGATCTTCCAAATCAGAAAGTAAAGCCACATTTCCTGCTACATGGTTTGAGCATCCCGAATCAATGTAAAATATGTGATCATCATCCTTACCCTTCTTCACTGATAGATTCATAATCAATAATGAATCTTCTTGACTTTGGTCCTCTGCATAGTTATTGTAATCTCTTCTTCCTCTATGGCCACCTTGATAGTTGTTGTTGTTGTAATTGTTGTTGTAGTAGTTGTTGTTGTAGCCTCCATTGTATCTGCCTCTATTTGATCCATAGCCACCTCTATTGAATCCTCTTCCTCTTGAGTTCCTTGGATTCCTGAAACATTCTTCAGTAGTATGGTTAGATAAGCCACATATGTTGCATGGTTGAGATGATTGGAATCTCCCCCTGCCTTGCTTTCCACCTCTGCCTCTTCCTCTAGCTCTTCCTCTACCTACAAAGTTTGCTTGGAAAGAGCTACCTTCATCTTCATTCTTCCTATTCTTTGACTTGTCCTTGACCTTATCTTTATCAAAATATAAGGCAGAAGTTTGATTAACTCTTGAGGACTCACCACCTTTGCTAATCTTTGTTTCATGAGTGAAGAGTTGGCCCATGAGTGTGTTGAGGTCGGGTACATGCATATCCATGTATAAATCCATGGCTGTTGTGAATGACTCCCACTTGTCGTCTACTTTGATTCCATTCATGAATTTTCTAATGATTTGCTCCTCTTCAATTACCTCTCCAATGCTTCCAAGTTGGTCGGAAATCTCCTTCATCTTTGTGACATAATCAGTCACATTTTGCTTCGGGCTTTTCTTCATTATTTTGAACTCCATCCACAATTGGTTCTTCCTTGCTCGAGTGTTGGAAGAGAAGAAAGAAGCAAGTGCATTCCAGGTCTCTCTTGATGTCTTGCATCCCTTGACATGAGGTAAAAGAAAATCAGAGATTGATTTTAGAATATAGGACCTTGCAAGTGCATCCTTCAAACACCAATTCGAAAGTCCTTCCACTTCTTCATGTGATGGTTGCCCTTTTTTCCTCATGGTTGGCATTGCTTCATCTCCGGATATGAATCCATATAGATTCCTCCCTTGAAGGTAAGCCTCCATCCTTAGAGACCATGCCGGGTAGTTGTTTCGATCCAATTTGTCAATTGTTGATCGAAATCCATCTCCCATGTTGCTTGACTATGCTCTGATACCACTGTGAAGAGAGATGGTGGATGCAATCCAAAGATGAGTAGGTGCCGCTACAACCAGCTTCACACCAGCCAACTGAGACTTCAGAGTTGATTAGTAGACCCTTTGAGCTTCCTAAATCCACCAAAATATCAGCCAAGTACTTTGGAACATGTATCCCAAAAGTTTAAGTCAAGACAGACTAGTTGCAAAATGACTAGCTCCCAAAACTTGCTATTTTTGGACATACACCTGCTGGAAAAAATGAAGAGTGCTCTCAACCTGGAAGGAATTAGAAACATTCCTTTTGGGCATAGCAAATAGACTTAACAAGCTTCCAAATCCAAGTTAAAACACTGCAAATGATGGACTGAGCACTGAGAACAAGTTTCATCAATTTCTGGAACATGCCCACCATTCTCGGGGCTCTGCAGAGATAGACCAGTAAGCACTAAAATGCAGATATCTCCAAAAGTATAAATCCAATGACCTTGAAAATTGATATGCAGAAAGTAGCCATAAGATCTATCTAACGCAATTTAAAACACTGAAAATGGAATAGTAGAACTCAAGATATGACCTTCTGAAGGTACTGCTCTGAGTGAGTATAGCAGAGAACAAAACAGAGAAGTAGATGATAATAAATGTATAGATTCACATACGATTACAACCACATTGGCAATGAATCTTTGCACAATGGGAGTAGAATGATAGAGCTATGGAGTAAGCTCTTCAATCTCTACAAAATGACATGAAGTGGTCACGTACAAGGCTTGCTAATCGCCTCTTCCTTCTTGCTCTTTTTATAGCGATTCTTGGAGGGAG
Organism: Ceratopteris richardii; assembly: GCA_020310875.1. Taxonomy (NCBI): domain Eukaryota; kingdom Viridiplantae; phylum Streptophyta; class Polypodiopsida; order Polypodiales; family Pteridaceae; genus Ceratopteris; species Ceratopteris richardii. The sequence continues at coordinate 73,687,713 of CM035415.1, forward strand.
TTTTGAATTCGAATTCGAATTCGAATGGCTCCACCTAAAAGCGATCCCCAAAGTTAGGAGAGATTCCCTCAGCTCAAAAATTCGTGGTTTTAGGTAGATAGATCCACGACTTTGCTTTTACATCATGGGTGAGGTAAGCCATCCTTTTCCTTTTTCTTTTTCAAATTACAAGAGATAAAAATGAACTCTTTTACAAGAGGTGTTCACATGACTACTAATGTGACTTACAAATGATCATAATATCCAGCATATGAAGCATGTAGGCTTGGATAAAAATGCACCAACAACACTTGTTAAGTACATATGATGCACACATTATAGCCTTAAGCCAAAAACTATGTGCTAAAGCCTGAATCTTGACCAGACACCTCACCATCTCCATGAGTGACCTGTTCTTCCATTCAGCAACTCCATTCTACTGAGATGTATACAGTAATGTACATTGATGATGTTTTATCCCACGTTCAGCTAGAAATGCATTAAAGTCAGAAGACGTATATTCCCCCCTCGATCAGAATGGGGGGTGCCCATTTTACATGCTGATAGATTTTCAGCCAAAACTAGAAACTTCTTAAAGCACATAAAGACTTCCGACTTTGCCTTCAATGGATACACCCATGCATGCCTGGAAAAATCATCAATGAAAGTAACGAAGTAAAGATATTTTCCAAAAGAAGGTGTCTGCATAGGATCACAGACATCATTATGTACAAGCTACAATTTTTGAGTAGCCTGAATTGAACCATCTTTTGGGAAGGAAACATGTTTATCCGGTGCCTCAAGTTTGGGCAAAGAGAACACCATTTCAGATTTGTGTACACATAGAAAACTAGCAAAGTTCAGATGACCAAAGCATGCATGCCAAAGCTTTGCATCTAACATAGCCTGATAATCATGTACTGCAGATGTTGAATCATTCACAAATTTTTCATAATCTATGAGCTTATATAGCCCATGAGATAAAATTCCAGAAGCAATAATCACATTGCCATTTGACAGATCATGATTTGTACATCTGTCATCAACAAATTTTACAACCAAACCAATCTTGGCTAAGGCCGAAACTGATAACAGATTCTTCTTGATCCCTGGCACAAATAAAGCATCTGACAATGTAAAAGAACTACCATCAATAGTAGTCAGAATGATCTTACCAACTCCCATAACAAGATAAGAGGAGTTGTTGGCACATGTAACAGTATTCCTTGTAGGGGCAGGCTTGAGTGAAGAGACAAAATTGTGCTATGAGGTAATATTTTTGGTCACCCCACTATCAAAGTACCAAACATCTGAGTCTACTACAAACATGCACTGCTCATGAGAAGATGGTTCAAAACTGCAAACAGTAGTAAACACACATTCTTCATCCTGCACAAGATTAGCAGACTTTGTTTTCAGTGTAGAGATCTCTGCAACAACCATTCCGACCTCTTTCTTCTTTTTGTCTTTAGCAGCCAGTTTTGGTAGCTCTGAATGACATGATCATTTGCTTTATAGTATTTGCAAAACAAGTTATACTTTTCTGATTTCTCCTTATCTTTGTCTTCCTTCTTCGAATGTGCAGCATTTGCATATTTCTACTTACTAGTAGATGAGATCCATTTACCTTTGCTCCTCTGACTAGCCAAGAAATCTTGATCTACAACACACATAATAGACTTGTTTTGCCTAGAACAATCTTCCTGCAATAGAAGAGAAACTAAATCCTCAAATGGCAAGGCATTTGGATTGCCTTTCATCATCAAACGAAGATTAGAAGCAAACCTTTGATATGAATCAGGAAGACCATTCAGAACGTTCTTCACAAGTGAGCTATCTGGTATAACTTCATCAACAGAAATCAATTGCTCCTTCAAGTCTTTGATCTTTTTTAAGGAAATTGTGCATAGAATCATCTTCATTCATCTGCTCACTCTCCAACTATTTTTGGAGGTAAGCATTATGAGCCTCATTCCTAGCCTAGTACAATGTGGTAAGTGTATCCCAAGCATCCTTCGCTGTTCTACACGAGTGAACGTGAGGGATAATGGCACGTTTGACAGACAAGGCTATCAATGCATGTGCCTAAGCATCTTTGCCATCCCAACAATTTTACTCTACAGTAGGTGCAGTAGAAACCGCAACACAAACAAGAGTTTGCATAATATCACCATCTTCGACACCATTTGCATCAGCTTCAGTACCTGTGTTTGTAGTACCTATATTTGCAGTATTTGTATTCGCGGGTGTAATAGGATGTCTTTCACACACTGCACAATATTCCATAGTCCTTTTGTGACCAATACATGATGCATCATATACGCCCACAATGGTAATTTGTACCATCCAACTTATTCTCAACAACCAACATACAAAATACATCACTTCTTTCAGCCATGGCCACTAACTAAAATACCCTGATGCAAAAATGACTATATTAGAAAACTTTGAGCAAAACTACCCAAACGAGTTCTACTTGACCTGTAGCAGACTTTGAGACACTTATACTGGTGAACTAAAACCTATATATATCTTTGGCACAAAAAGATGAAATAACCTACACAAGCACTATGAGTGTGTTTAGAGGCCAAAATGAGCTCAAATCATGATTTGGGCACCACACAATGAAGTTGTTTTTATCTCTCAAACACTCTGAGTATGCTCACCAAATTTTGTGCAATTCTGGAACTGCGACTCGAGAGGTGTAGACAACGCCCTAGATGAAGCGACAACCTGCTCTGATAGCAATTGTTGGAGTTAGATGTCTATAGAAGCACATGAACAACACAAGGAAGAAGAAGAAGCTTGGAGCACAACACACAATATTGAATGTATTACCACTAGAATGTACAAAGATAAGTAACCCATTAGGGCTATAGGCATATATACAAGCCAGGGGAAAAAAACCTACTAAAGAGGGAAAAAAGTGCCCTAGCGGTCCTAGTGTGTTCACACACATCACTACCTAAATATATCAATAGTATCTCTACCACATAGAGACTCAACCAAATTCTTTTATGTGGCTAAGTGAGTTGGTATTGACCTGGAAATGAAAATTCTTGCACATAGAGATGAAGGGTTATGGAAACATTAGGTGTCAGAGAAGCCATATCTTTGAGCTTGAAAATCTTCTTGTCCTTCATGTTCTCTAGTACCAAGGTTTCTTTGTCTAAAGATATGTGTTTATCGTACATGTTCAGTGCCTCTCTGACTAAATCCAAAGTGAGCTCAAATTTCTTTATTTCATTGTTTTGCAACAAGGAAGGAATGAAAAAATTACCTGGCCAATCCCTTGCACCACTAGCTTGCAAGGTGGATATGAGATAATAGCATCATTTGAAATCTGGTTTTGGTAAAGGGGTGTTGAAGTATTCTACCAACCCGACACGTTGCCAAATGGTTTGGAGTTTGGGGATCTTCTAGAGTTTCTCAAACTCTCATGATAAAAACTGAAATCTTCCCCAAACATTATCGAACTTGCACTTTGATTCCCATATATAAGCAACATCTCCTAATTGTCTTGGCATCCCATTGAACCAATGAGAATCTCCACTAACTTTTTATGTCAGCCCTATAGGTGGATCTTGAATAGGTATTTGATGGAGGTGATGTAACTCTACTGGCTGCTCAATCGATGGTACTTCACCATGCAAGTTTTCCATATTGACTGCTAGTTGATTTGTCCCTACCTGCAAACTAGTGCTTGGTGTATCAACCATGAGTGCAATGCTAGCTACTGATTGCATATTTGTTAAAAGAAGAAGATCACATTAGTATTGCAACAAAGAAGGGATGAAAGCTTGTTCCTCTTGCAATACCAACATGACATATATGCGAGTTATTTTTTAGTCAAGTGTCACCGAGTGAATGTGCATGGGAGTTAGAAGTTTAGTGGATTTCCTAGATGCATACTCTGGAAGTACAGTGAACTCCAAATGCATCTAACAATGTACAAATAATTTACAATGTTAAATCAGGTGGTCTAGTATTGGAATTAATTTTATAGAATTCTATTAGGGGATTACACATTTTTCTAATAATTAGAGTTAAGGGTTTAAGAGATGACTCTACCTAGATTTGGGGCTTTTTGGGTACCCATTTCCAAGTAGTACTAGGTTTTGGATTTAGACGTCTACGGAAGCACGCGAACAAAACAAGGAAGAAGAAGAAACTTGGAGCACAACACACAATACTGAATGTATTACTAGAGAATGTACAAAAGATAAGTAGCCCATTAGGGAAATAGGCGTATATACAAACCGGGGAAAAAAACCTCCTAAAGAGGGAAAAAAGTGCCGGGGCGGTCCTAGAGTGTTCACACACATCACTACCTAAATATATCAATAAATCCCCCCTATGCGTGATGCGGTGAACAAGTAGCTGGCACTCATGTATAAGGAAGTGCCAAGCTATGTGGAAATCACTCCACATAAGGAAGTAAGCCCAAAGCTTTGCGAAAAGCTTCAAACTTCTCCCTAGGCAGAGCCTTCATGAAAAGTTCTGCAATGTTCTCCTGCATGGGCACATATGCCAAGCTGATCTCCCCAGTAGAGAACCTCTCCCTGACATAATGATAATGCACCTCAATGTGCTTAGTGCGAGCATGGAACACAGGGTTCCTTGAAACTACCAGTGCACTCTGACTGTCAGTGAAGATGGTGGTGGCAGAAGACTCACCAACACCCAAATTAGCCATAAGGTGTCTGGGCCACACACACTCAACGGTAACTATGAAACCTGCCCTATACTCAACCTCACAACTGGAAGTGGCCACAGTAGGCTGCTTCTTGCTCAACCAAGATATACATGAAGTACCAGGCATGAAGCAAAAGCCACTAGTGGACACACGAGTGTCATAGCAACCAGCCCAGACTAAGTCTGAAAAAGCATGCAAATCTGGCGGTAGTGATCCCCCCTTGGGATAAAACAACCCAAGTGGCCGAGTACCACTCAAGTAGCGAAAGATGCACTTAACTACCTGCCAATGCTTAACACCTGGGCAATGCATAAACCTGCTCATCTGTGAGACAACAAACTGAATATCTGGCCAAGTAATGCATAAGTAAATCAGGCATCCAACAACCTGCTGATAGAGGACAGCATCAAATGCATCTCCAGCACCATGAAGACTCAATCGTAAACCTGTCTCCATAGGAGTGGCAATAGGCTTACAGCCTTCAAGGACAAAATGCCACAATAATGTGTCAATATATTTCGTTTGACACAAAGCCATTCCACCATCAACTTGCATAAACTGAATGCCCAAATAGTGATGCAAATGCCCCAAATCAGACATCTCAAATGAGGCATGCAAATCAGCCTTAAAATCAATAATATGATTCTCAATAGGACCATTGAGCAACATGTCGTCAACATAGACAACAATGATCAGAAGTACATCACTAGCACGCTTAACATATAAGGTGCTTTCAGTTGGACTGTTCTCAAAACCATGTGTGATCAGATAGGCATGTATCTTCTCACACCAAGCACGTGGTGCTTGCTTTAAACCATATAATGCCTTCTTTAACCTGCACACCTGGTTTTCATGCCCTTTCTGCACAAAGCCATGGGGTTGAAAAACATACACTTCTTCATGAAAGTCACCATTCAAAAATGCAATTCTAATGTCCAACTGATGTACATTCCAACCATGATGGCTTGCAAGTGCATAGATGCTCCGAATAGTAGTTATATGGCATGTAAATGCAAAGGTCTCATCAAAATCAATGCCTCTTTCCTATGCATAACCCTTTGCAACAAGCCTAGCCTTATACCTATCAATTGTTCCATCACGCTTATGCTTCAGCTTGTAAACCCACTTAGTGCAAATGGCCTTCTTGCTAGGAGGCAAGTCACACAAAGACCAAGCACCATTCTTCATTATAGCATCATATTCAGATTGCATAGCAGCCATCCAATTTTTTGAATTTTATGCTTCATCAAATGAAACAGGCTCATTCTCATCACAGAGACTAGATGCAATCATAGCATAGCAATCTCATGCAAAAGAGGCACTATGAGAGCCTGATCGAGTACGATATGATAGAGGTGCTTCTAATTTGCTGTCATGCAAAGTCTGCACTAGCCATTTTGGCATAGTTTTTGCCTCCTCAATGTCAGCTCTCTCATTAACAAGTGCATCATGTAAATCTGCATAAAAAATGGAATGATGCGCATCATCACATGAAACTTGCAAAGGCTAAGACATTTCCTCATTAGGACAAGCACTAGACTGTCCACCTATAAAAAGAGGCAGCAAACTATCATACATGTCTTTGGAGGTAACAGATGTCTCCTTAGTACATGAAAGCAATGGTTGAATAGAATCTTCCACAAAAACAACATCGCGGCTAACCAAAATGCATTTAGTCTGTGGATGATACAAAAGATAGCCTTTACTTTTAGAACTATACCCAACAAAAATAAATTTTACTACTTTATCATCCAATTTTTTGCGATGTTGTTCAAGCACTAATGCATATGCCAAACAACCAAAAACACATAGATGTGCAACAGATGGCTTGCGATCATGCCAAGCCTCATATGGAGTGATAGATTGCAGCACTTTAGTGGGACACCTGTTAAGTGCATATGCTGCACACATGATAGCCTCAATCCAAAAACTATGTGGTAAAGCCTGACTCTTGACCATACACCTCGCCATCTCCATGAGCGACCTGTTCTTTTGTTCAGCAACTCCATTCTCTTGAGGTGTATATGGCACTGTACACTGGTGTTTTATCCCATGTTCAGTGAGAAATGCATTAAAATTAGAAGACATATATCCCCCCCCCCCCCCCCGATCAGAATGGAGGGTGCCCATTTTACATGCTGACAGATTTTCAGCCAAAACCAAAAACTGTTTGAAGCAAAATCATCAATGAAATTCACGAGGTAAAGATAATTTCCAAAAGAAGGTGTCTCGATAGGACTAGAGACATCACTATGTACAAGCTGCAATTTTTGAGTAGCCCAAACTGAACCATCTTTTGGAAAGGAGGAACGCTGCATTTCACCCAAAATGCAACCTTCACAAACATGTTTTCCCGGTGCCTCAAGTTTGGGCAAAGAGGACACCATTTCAGATTTCTACCGGCATAGCAAATGAGCAAAATTTAGATGACCAAAGCGTGCATGCCAAAGCTTTGCATCTGACATAGCCTGAGAATTATGTACTACACATACCAAATCATTTACAGATCTTTCATAGTCTATGAGCTTATACAACCCATGACATAGAATGCCAAAAGCAATAATCACGTCTCCATTTGACAGATCATGAACTGTACATCTGTCATCAACAAATTTCACAACCAAGCCAATCTTGGCTAATGCAGAAACTGATAACAGTTTTTTCTTGATCCTAAGCACAAACAAAGCATCTGACAAAGTGAAAGAACTACCATGAGCAATAGTCAAAATGATCTTTCCAACTCCCATAACAAGATAAGAGGAGTTGTTGGCACATGTAACAGTATTCCCTGTAGCGGCATGCTTGAGTGAAGAGAAGAAATTGCGCTACGAGGTAATATGTTTGGTCGCCCCATTGTCAAAGTACAAAACATCTGATTCTACTACAGATAGGCACTGCTCATGAGAAGATGGGTCAAAACTGCAAACAGTAGTAAACGCCCATTCTTCTTCTTGCACAAGATTAGTAGACTTCGTTTTTGGTGTAGAGGCTTCTGCAACAACCATTCCAGCCTCTTTCTTCTTTGCCTCTTTAATAGCCAGTTTTGGACAGTTCTTTATGATATGATCATTCCCTTTACAGTACTTGCAAAACAATTTCTACTTTTTTTATTTTTTCTCATCTTTATCTTGGTTCTTCAAATGTGCAACATTTACAGATTTCTGCTTACTAGTAGAAGAGCTCTATTTTCCTTTGCCCTTCTGACTAGCCAGGAAAGCTTGATCTGCAACATGCATAATGGACCTGTTCTGCCTGGACTCATCTTCTTGCAACAGAACATAGACTAACTACTCAAATGACAAGGCATTTGGATTGCCTTTCATCATCAACCGAAAAGTAGAAGCAAAACTCTGATATGAATAAGGAAGACCATTCAAAACGGTCTGCACAAGTGAGCTATTTGGTATAACCTCATCAGTAGAAATCAACTGTTCCTTCAAGTCTTTGATCTTTGTTAGAAAATTGTCCATAGAATCACCTTCATTCATGTGCTCACTCTCCAATTGTTTTCGGAGGCAAGCAACACGAGCCTCATTCCTAGCTTGGTACAATGTGGTAAGTGTATCCCAAGCATCCTTAGTTGTTCTGCAAGAGCGAATGTGAAGAATAATGGCACGTTTGATAGACAAAGCTATCAATGCATGTGCCTGAGAATCTCTGCCATCCCAATGAATCTGCTCTGTAGTAGGTGCAACAAAAACTGCAGCACGAACAGGAATATGTAGAATATCATCATCTTCGACACCTTCTGCATCAGCTTCAGTACCTGTAGTTGTAATAGTTGCAGGTGTGATAGGACATTTTTCAACACCCTGCACAATGTTCCACAGTCCTTTTGCAACCAATACATCTTGCATCATATAAGACCACAATTGGTAGTTGGTACCATCCAACTTATCCTGAACACCCAACATACGAAATACATCACTGCTTTCAGCCATGGTCGGTAACTAAAATACCTTGATGCAAAAAAATTGACTATATCTCAAAAAGTTGAACGAAACTGCCTAGACAAGTTCTGCTAAACTTGTAGTAGACTTTGAGACGCTTATATTGGCAAACCAAAATAGTTATATACCTTTGGCACAAAAAGATGAAATAGCCTGCCCAAGCATTGCGATAGTGCGTTCGGAGGCCGAAACGAGCTCAGATCACGATTTCGGCACCACAGAGCGAAGCCGTTTTGATCTTTGAAACACCCTAAGTATGCTCACCAAATTTTGTGCGAATCTAAGATTGCAACCAGAGAGGTGTAGACGACACCCTAGATGAAGCAATGACCTGCTTTGATACCAATTGTTGGAGTTAGACATTTGTGGAAGCACGCGAATAGCACAAGGAAAAAGAAGCTTGGTTCTAGCACTATTTGATGTGATCCTACCTGGGAATGAGTTCTAGTCATTTCTTGCACTTGATTAGCTACATGTTTCTACACTTTTCATTTATCCTTGAGTGGATCCTCTAAACAGATATGTGATTGCTTTGGTTTTCTTCACTGCTTTGATATTTGTAGGCAAGACTGAGTCTTCATTCCTTACCACAACAATGGGTGCTCTCATATCGGTATACTTTGCTTCCCATGGACCTATGAAATGAGGAAATTCTTGCAAGGAAGCAGACTTGAAGTCTTACTATTCACTTGACTCGACATCCTCTTGTTTTCCATAAATAGAAGGAATATCTTGTGGGAATTGATCATGAAGGTCATCCACAATTTCAATGGGAGGAGGATTTTTACTTTTTTTAGCCCATATCTCTTCATGAATCTCTCTTAGAAATTCTTGTGAGTATTGATTTATGGAAGTAGAGATTCTTGACTTGATGGAGTTGGGAAGGTAAGCATTGATGGAATTTAATCATGGAATTCAATCCTTCAAATTTGCACAATAGAAGTGAAATGAACCCAATACCTAGGTCCCTTCATACACATTTTCTCTACCCTATAGCAAAACTCTAATTCACCTACTTTAAACTAATACAAATCACCTATAATTTTTGCCACACTTAGTGTGGCTCATAATCTTTTGAACAAGCTATAGAACACCTCAAATGGATTTTTTTAGGTCAACAGCTCTATACAAAAGAGACTATGCAGAGAGGTAGGATATGCAAAAAATAGGGTTATAGAGATACACCAATCTCTCTACACATAAAATGGATTTCAAGAAGCCCTATTAGAGAAACTAAAACACATATGTAAGCTATAGAATTCACCTTAAATCTCTTGAATTGAATATGTACACAAAGAATTACAACTATTATAAGCAAACTATCTACAAGAGACTAGAGGGGATGTGGGCTTGATAGCTCCTCCTTGCTCCTCCTCTATGCATGTAATGTCCTCCTCTACATTTTTTCTAGCTTGTAATACTATGTTTTAGCTCCTTGAGCCTTGGATGACTCTCTCTTTGAGCTGCCTTGAGTATATGTCTTCTAGTCTTCAATGACCCACAAGACTTCCATACATTTGATGTCTCTTCACCTCCTTTTATAGCTTTTGGATGCCTCTCTCGACTTTTCCACCACCTTAGGACTACCTTGCCTAATCTTGCCCAACCTAGAGACCACCCTAAGTGATTTGAGCTATGAATTGTGTCCACATTAAGGTCTTTTGACCCCTTTATCCACCTAAAGCTTGCATAGTTCACATTTTCAACACTCCCCCTCAAGCTTAAGGCGGTAGCATTCATATCAAGCAAGCTCATAGCCTTTGAAAACTTTGTTAACTTGGTTATATCCAAGCTTTTGGTGAAGATATCTGCAACTTGGTCCTTTGTACCTACAAAATGAACACTAATGTCCCCACTTACAACCTTTTCCCTTACATAATGGTAATGCACTTCAATGTGCTTGCTTTTTTCATGATACATGAGATTGTTAGCAAGATGTAGGCTTGAAATGTTATCCCCATCAACAAGAATTGGTCCAAATTGTATACCAAGATCTTTGAAGAGCTTCCTAAACCACATTGCTTCACATGTAGTGAGGGCTAAAGCCCTATATTCAGCCTCTATTGAACTCAATGCAACTATGGGCTGCTTTTTGCTCATCCATGAAATTGCCTTTAAGCCTAGCATGAAAACATAGCCAGAAGTTGACCTTCTATCATCAACATTCCCTGCCCAATCTGCATCACTCCATGCTCTTACTTGAAGTTCTTCATCATACCTGTATAACAACCCATAATTAATTATACTCTTCACATATCTTAACACTCTCTTTTCACGATTGAGATGTGTATCTGTGGTTGCATGCATGACTCAGATAGAACTCAACCTATGTAGCACAAGTCAGGTCTTGTGAGTATAGCATAGATCAATGATACCATAATGCTTCTGTATAGTGTAAGGTCTTCTAGCTTATTACCATCTTCCTTGCTTAACTTGACATTTGAATCCATAGGTTCAGCTATTAGTTTGCAATCTGTCATGCCAAACCTAAAAAGCACATCTAGAAGATACTTCTTTTGAGAAAGATGGATACCTTCTTTCCCACAGATCACCTCAATGCCAAGAAAGTACTTTAGCACACCTAAATATGAGATTTTGAACTCTCTTCCAAGATTCTCCTTGATGCTCCTTATCGGTGCATCATCATCATCACCTATCACAAGGAGATCATCTACATCCTTTGTTTTCTTCATATACAATGATGGATCTACATCACTTGGAGAGGAACCACATCTCTTCAAGAAGTCCACTAGCCTCTAATTCCAAGCGCTTGGCACTTGCTTTAGGCCATACAAGGCCTTCTTGAACCTCCAAACATAGGTAGGATGTTGTGGATCTACATACCCTTGAGGTTGTTCCACGAACACCTCTTCTTGTAACTCACCATTCAAGAAAGCATTATTTATGTCCATTCGGTAGATAGGCCACCTCCTTGCTACACATAGGGCTATGAGAGCTCTAATGCTAGCCTTGCTTTTGAGAGGGCTAAAATTCTCCTCATAATCCACCTCTTGTGTCTATCTGAAGCCTTTGGCTACTAATCTAGCTTTGTACCTTGCCAAGCTGCTATCTGCCTTCCTCTTGGTCTTGTACACACACTTCTTTTCTGACTATCTTTATGCCTTCCTTCTTGGGTACTAGTTCCCAAGTGTTGTTGTTCTTAAGAGCTTTGAGCTCTTCATACATAGCCTTCCTCCACTCTGATTTAGTTTTTTCCTCCTCATAAGAATTTGGCTCTTGATCTACAATGACATTCATCATGTATGCATAGTGCTTTGCCCTTTGTGGGGTGGCTTCTTCCTTGTAGACCTCCTCTCTTGACCTTTGGGATATTGCTTCTGGACTCTATTGAGCTTTACATTAGGAGTGATGACCTCCTCAAGCTCTTCCTCTTCTGACTTCTCTTGAGCTTCCCTAGTGTCATAGTCTGTATCTTGCAGCCTTCTATACTTTGAAGTAGAGGATGATCCTTCATAATCATAAGTGTAAAATTGATCATTTGAGTGTAACTTAGATGTAGAAGCCTCTGGTCCACTGATTTTGATTGACTCTTGAGGTTGAATTTACACATCAAAGTCTGCATACTCCTTTTGATCCTCTTCATCCAACTTTGCTTTGCCCTTGTCTCCATACCATGACCTTGACTCATCAAACACAACATCTCTTGACACATATAGCTTCTTTGAGAGAGGCTTGTATTGCTTGTAGCCTTTTTTCTCATTTGAGTAGCCAACAAACACACATTTGTCAATCTTGGGCTCTAACTTTGTTCTCACTTCACTACGAACATGAACAAAGCATACACATCCAAATATTGAGGTGCTCCATGGTTAGTTTCTTGCCATACTTTGTGTGGAGTCAAGTAGAGCACACAACCTGTTGGAACCCTGCTTACCAAGTAATAGGCTACATTCATAGCTTCATCCTAGTAAGAGAATGGTAACATACCTTCATTTATGAGACATCTAGATATCTCAACTGAATGCCTATTCTTCCTCTACATGACACCATTTTGTTGAGGGGTTTACATGCATGTAAAGTTCCTCTTTATTCTATTGTCTTGCAAGTACCTTGTGAATTCCTTGGAGAAATACTATCCCCCTCCATCTGACCTCAGTGTCTTGATGTGTGCATCACATTCTTTCTCAACAAGGAACCTAAACATTTGAGAGCATGAAAAAACTTCTGATTTTTCCTTGATAATGTATAGCCATACCTTTCTTAAGTGGTCATCAATGAAAGTGACAAAGTACCTAGCCCCTTCCAATGAATCCTCTCCACTAGAGCCCATACATTTGAGTGTATAAGCTCCAAGATCTTAGAGGATCTATACTCATTCTTTGGAAATGGATTCCTTGCTTGCTTACCTAGCACAAAACTTGTGTAGACCTTGGCCTTCAACATTTGGTAGTCCCTGCACTACTTTACACATGCTTTTTAACTTGGGAATATTGATATGTCCTATCCTCTTGTGCCAAAGATCAATCTCTGCAATCCTTTTGTTATCAATCATCACATAACATACCTTGTTGTGTGTAGGAGCAACATCTAGTGTGAACAATTTGCCTTCTTTCCTTCCCTTGGCAATGGGCTTTCCTCCTTGCTTCACCATGCACCCTTTTGCATCAGATATAACGTGCATACCTCTCTCTACCATCTGTCCTATAAAGATAAGGTTCTTGGAAATAGATGGAACATGGAACACATCTTTAAGAGTCTTGATAGGTTTACCTTCACCTAGCTTCACATCTCCCTTATGTGTAATGGGATGCTCAGTGTTATCTCCTATCTCCACACAACCTTTTGAGCTTGGGACCTACATATGAACAAAAGATTCCTCCATACATCACATGCGATTAGAACATCCAGAGTCTATGTGCCACTTTGTGTCATTAGGATCACTAGTGTAGCCATGTCTCGTGGTTAGGAGGGTCTCCTTCTCATCGTCCTTCTTGGATTTCTTATCATAATTCCCTTGCTCCTTTTTCTTGACTTCATTATCCTTGAACCAGCAATTTGAAGAAATGTGATTCTACTTACCACATATAAAACAATTTTTACCTTGATGAGGGTTGTTCTTCCCTTTGCCATTCTTTCCCTTCCTTGAAGATGATGCCTTTCTATCTCCTTTTGAAGCTGAATCTTCTTCCTTGGACTACTTCCACTTGCTTTTTCCTCCTTTCCCCTTCTTGCCACTCTTGCCTTTGCCTTTACTAGGATATAGGACCTGTGAGTGACCATCCTTCTTGGATGTGTCTCCTATGGCAACCTCTTCTGCCACTAGGTGTGGGATCAACTCCTCAAGAGTTGGTAGAGGATCTCCATACACGATGGTAGTAATGAGGAGTTTCCACTTGTCTTCCCCTCTCAACCCATTGAGAATAATCTACACAAGGTCTTCCTCATCTACTTTGCAGTCAGTGGATGCCAAGTGCTCCCTCAACTCCTTCACCCTCAAGGTGTAGTCAACAATAAATTGGCCACTACCCTTCTTCAAGGAATGGAGTTCATTCTTGATCTGCATCTTTCTGCTTCTTGTAGAAGTGGCATATATCTTCTCTAAGGCCTCCCAAACATCTCTAGCATGAACAAACTCTAATATATGACCAATCATAGTATTAGAGTTTACCTATGATATGTAGAAGATAGCTCTCCTATTCCTTTCCTCCTAGCCCTTCAACATCTTCAATTCTTGATTCGCGATCTTTGGATCTTTGGGATCCACATCAAGCTTATCTTCATCCCCACACACAATGGGTCATAAACCTTTTCTCATGAGGTAGTTCATGACTCTGAACCTCCATGGGTGATAGTTGTCTTTGTCAAGCAATTCCACTTTTTGACCTAGATCTGCCATAATGAATGGGAAATTAGGGTTACACTAAAAAGTACCTCTTAACCTTGATTTCCAATATTTTCTATCCTTGTCATAGATTCTTCAAAGGATGCTTCCTACTCTGATATCAACTGATTGAACTTAATCCCTCATATTTGCACACTAGAAGTGAAATGATCCCAATACCTAGCTCCCTTCATACACCTTTTCTACTACCCTGCATTCAAACTTGAATTCACCTATTTTACACTAATCCAAATCACCTACATTTGTGTCTATGATTAGTATGACTCATGTGATTTCCAACAAGCTAAAGAGCACCTCAAATGGATTTGTTTAGGTTAGTTATCAACTTTGTACAAAACAAACTATGTAGAGATGTAGGATATGCAAAAGTTAGGGCTATAGAGATACACCAATTTCTCTCCACATAAAATCGATTTCAAGAATAACTCTTAGGAAAAGTAAGAGGCATATACAAGCTACAAAATGCACCTTAAATCTTCTGAATCTGGTATGTACACAAAGCATTACAACTATTATAAGTAGACTATGTATATACCTACAAGTGTAATTATGAATCAACCTATCCATATTCACCCTGGGGGTCTTGACGCGAGGTAATCAGACAAGAGAGGAATTAAAAGAGGCAATATCGTTGGGACTCTTTCGGGGAACAGTTTCATGGTCTATGAGATTATGATGGACTTCACTAGTCGGGTGGTCTGACTGATAGAAGAAAAATATGAAGTACAGTTCTTTGTTATTATTAATCAACCTATCCATATTCACCCTCGGGGTCCTGACGCGAGGTAATCAAACAAGAGAGGAATTAAAAGGGGCAATATCGTTCTCTTTCGGGGAACAGTTTCATCGTTTATGACATTCTGATGCACTTCACTAGTCTGATAGAAGAAAAATATGAAGTACAGTTCTTTGTCATTATTAATCAACCTATCCATATTCACCCTAAGGGTCCTAACGCGAGGTAATCAAACAAGAGAGGAATTAAAAGGGGAAATATCGTTCTCTTTCAGGGAACATTTTCATGGTCTATCAGATTCTGATGTACTTCAACAATCGGGTGGTTTGACTGATAGAAGAAAAATATGAAGTACAGTTCTTTGTCATTATTAATCAACCTATTTATATTCACCCTAGGGGTCCTGAGGCAAGGTAATCAGACAAGAGAGGAATTAAAAGGGGCAATATCGTTCTCTTTCGGGGAACAGTTTCATGGTCTATGTCATTCTGATGGACTTCAACAGTCGAGTGGTTTGACTGATAGAAGAAAAATATGAAGTACAGGTCTTTGTCATTATTAGTCAACCTATCCATATTCACCCTGGGGGTTTTGACGCGAGGTAATCAGATAAGAGAGGAATTAAAAGGCGCAATATCGTTCTCTTTCGGGGAATAGTTTCATGGTCTATGAGATTCTGATGGACTTCAAGAGTCAGGTGGTCTGACTGATAGAAGAAAAATATGAAGTACAGTTCTTTGTCATTATTAATCAACCTATCCATATTCACCCTGGGGATCCTACCATGAGGTAATCAGACAAGAGAGGAATTAAAAGGGGAAATATCGTTCTCTTTTGGGGGAACAATCTCATGGTCTATGAGATTCTGATGGACTTCAATAGTCGGGTGGTTTGACTGATAGAGGAAAAATATGAAGTATAGTTCTTGGTCATTATTAATCAACCTATCCATATTCACCCTCAGGCTCCTGACGCGAGGTAATCAGACAAGAGAGGAATTAAAAGGGGTAATATCGTTCTCCTTCGGCGAAAACTTTCATGGTCTACGAGATTCTGATGGATTTCAAGAGTTGGGTGGTCTGACTGATAGAACAAAAATATGAAGTATAGTTCTTCGTCATTATTAATCAACCTATCCATATTCACCCTGGGGGTCCTGACGTGAGGTAATCAGATAAGAGAGGAATTAAAAGGCGCAATATCATTCTCTTTCGGGGAATAGTTTCATGGTCTATGAGATTCTGATGGACTTCAACAGTCGGGTGGTCTGACTCATAAAAGAAAAATATGAAGTACAATTCTTTGTCATTATTAATCAACCTATCCATATTCACCCTGGGGATCCTCACACGAGGTAATCAGACAAGAGAGGAATTAAATAGGGCAATATCGTTCTCTTTCGGGGAACAGTTTCATGGTCTATGAGATTCTGATGGACTTAAACAGTCGGGTGGTCTGACTAATAGAAGAAAAATATGAAGTACAGTTCTTTGTCATTATTAATCAACCTATCCATATTCACCCTGAGGGTCTTGACACAAGGTAATCAGACAAGAGAGGAATTAAAAGGGGCAATATCGTTCTCTTTCGGGGAACAGTTTCATGGTCCATCAGATTCTGATGGACTTCAACGGTCGGGTGGTCTCACTGATAGAAGAAAAATATAAAGTAGAGTTCTTTCTCATTATTAATCAACCTATCCATAGTCACCCTAGGGGTTCTGACGTGAGGTAATCAGATAAGAGAGGAATTAAAAGGCGCAATATCGTTCTCTTTCAGGGAATAGTTTCATGGTCTATGAGATTCTAATGGACTTCAACAGTCGGGTGGTAAGAGTGATAAAAGGAAAATATGAAGTACAGTTCTTTGTCATTATTAATCAACCTATCCATAATCACCTTGAGGATCCTGACATGAGGTAATCAGACAAGAGAGGAATTAAAAGGGGCAATATCATTATCTTTCGGGGAACAATTTCATGGTCTATGAGATTCTGATGGTCTTCAATAGTCGGGTGGTTTGCCTGATAGAGGAAAAATATGAAGTATAGTTCTTTTTCATTATTAATAAACCTATCCATATTCACCCTCGGGGTCCTGATGCGAGGTAATCAGACAAGAGAGGAATTAAAAGGGGCAATATCGTTCTATTTCGGGGAAAAGCTTCATGGTCTATGAGATTCTGATGGACTTCAAGAGTCAGGTGGTCTGACTAATAGGAGAAAAATATGAAGTACAGTTCTTTGTCATTATTAATCAACCTATCCATATTCACCCTCAGGGTCCTGATGCGAGGTAATCAGACAAGAGAGGAATTAAAAGTGGCAATATCGTTCTCTTTCAGGGATAGTTTCATGGTCTATGAGATTCTGAAGGACTTCAAGAGTCGGGTGGTCTGACTAATAGAAGAAAAATATGAAGTACAGTTCTTTGTCATTATTAATTAACCTATCCATATTCACCCTGGGGGTCCTGACGCGAGGTAATCAGACAAGAGAGGAATTAAAAGAGCCAATATTGTTCTCTTTTGTTGAACAGTTTCATGGTCTATGAGATTCTGATGGACTTCAATAGTTAGGTGGTCTGATTGATAGAAGAAAAATATGAAGTACAGTTCTTTGTCATTATTAATCAACCTATGCATATTCACCCTCAGGGTCCTCACCCGAGGTAATCAGACAAGAGAGGAATTAAAAGAGGCAATATCGTTCTCTTTTGGGAAACAGTTACATCGTCTATGACATTCTAATGGACTTCACTAGTTGGGTGGTCTGACCGATAGAAGAAAAATATGAAGTACAGTTCTTTGTCAATATTAATCAACCTATCCATATTCACCCTAGGGGTCCTAACGAGAGGTAATCAAACAAGAGAGGAGTTAAAAGGGGCAATATCGTTCTCTTTCGGGGAACATTTTCATGGTCTATGAGATTTTGATGTACTTCAACAGTCGGGTTGTCTGACTGATAGAAGTAAAATATGAAGTACAGTTCTTTGTAATTATTAATCAACCTATTTATATTCACCCTGGGGGTCCTGAGGCAAGGTAATCAGACAAGAGAGGAATTAAAAGGGGCAATATAGTTCTCTTTTGGGGAACAATTTCATGGTCTATGTGATTCTGATGGACTTCAACAGTTGGGTGGTCTGACTGATAGAAGAAAAATATGAAGTACAATTCTTTGTCATTATTAATCAACCTATCCATATTCACCCTCGGTGTTCTGACGCGAGGTAATCAGATAAGAGAGGAATTGAAAGGCAATATCGTTCTCTTTCGGGGAATAGTTTCATGGTCTATGAGATTCTGATGGACTTCAAGAGTCAGGTGGTCTGACTGATAAAAGGAAAATATGAAGTACAATTCTTTGTCATTATTAATCAACCTATCCATATTCACCCTGGTTATCCTGACATGAGGTAATCAGACAAGAGATGAATTAAAAGGGGCAATTTCGTTCTCTTTTGGGGAACAATCTCATGGTCTATGAGATTGTGATGGACTTCAATAGTCGGGTGGTTTGACTGATAGAGGAAAAATACGAAGTATAGTTCTTTTTCATTATTAATCACCCTATCCATATTCACCCTCGGGGTCCTCACGCGAGGTAATCAGACAAGAGAGGAGTTAAAAGGGGCAATATCGTTCTCTTTCGGGGAAAAGTTTCATGGTCTATGAGATTCTTATGGATTTCGAGAGTGGGGTGGTCTGACTGATAGAAGAAAAATATGAAGTACAGTTCTTTGTCATTATTAATCAACCTATCCATATTCACCCTGGGGGTCCTGACATGAGGTAATGAGATAAGAGAAGAATTAAAAGGTGCAATATCATTCTCTTTCGTGGAATAGTTTCATGGTCTATGAGATTTTGATGGACTTCAACAGTCGGGTGGTCTGACTCATAAAAGAAAAATATGAAGTACAGTTCTTTGTCATTATTAATCAACCTATCCATATTCACCCTGGGGGTCCTGACGCGAGGTAATCAGACAAGAGAGGAATTAAAAGGGGTAATAGAAGAAAAATATGAAGTACAGTTCTTTGTCATTATTAATCAACCTATCCATATTCACCCTAGGGGTCTTGGCGCGAGGTAATCAGACAAGAGAGGAATTAAAAGGGGCAATATCGTTCTCTTTCGGGGAATAGCTTCATGGTCTATGCGATTCTAATGGACTTCAATAGTCGGGTTGTTTGACTGATAGAAGAAAAAATATGAAGTACAGTTCTTTGTCATTATTAATCAACCTGTCCATATTCACCCTAGGGGTCCTGACGTAAGGTAATCAGACAAGAGAGGAATTAAAAGAGGCAATATCGTTCTCTTTTGGGGAACAGTTTCATGGTCTATGAGATTCTGATGGACTTCAACAGTCGGGTGGTCTGACTGATAGAAGAAATATGAAGTACAGTTCTTTGTCATTATTAATCAACCTATCCATATTCACCCTAGGGGTCCTGACGCGAGGTAATCAGACAAAGAGAGGAATTAAAAGGGGCAATATCGTTCTCTTTCGGGGAACAGTTTCATGGTCTATCAGATTCTGATGGACTTTAGTAGTCGGGTGGTCTCACTGATAGAAAAAAAATATGAAGTACAGTTCTTTGTCATTATTAATCAACCTATCCATATTCACACTGGGGGTCCTGATGCGAGGTAATCAAATAAGAAATGAATTAAAAGAGGCAATATCGTTGTCTTTCGATGAATAGTTTCATGGACTATGAGATTTTCATGGACTTCAAGAGTCGTGTGGTATGGCTGATTGAAGAAATATATGAATTATAGCTCTTTTAAATTATTAATCAACCTATCCATATTCACCCTGGGGTCGTGACGCGAGGTAATCAGACAAGAGAGGAATTGAAAGGGGCAATATCATTATTTTTCAGGGAACAATTTCATGGTCTATGAGATTCTGATGGACTTCAATAGTCGGGTGGTCAGACTAATAGAAGAAAAATATAAAGTACAGTTCTTTATCATTATTAATCAACCTATCCATATTCACCCTCGGGGTCCTGACACGAGTTAATCAGACAAGAGAGGAATTAAAAGGGGCAATATCGTTCTCTTTCGGGGAACAGTTTCATGGTCTATGAGATTCTGATGGACTTTAGTAGTCGGGTGGTCTGATTGATAGAAGACAAAAATGAAGTAGAGTTCTTTGTCATTATTAATTAACCTATTCATATTCACAGTAGGGGTCTTGATGCGAGGTAATCAAACAAGAGATGAATTAAAAGGGGCAATATCGTTGTCTTTCGGGGAACAGTTTCATGGACTATGAGATTCTCATGGACTTCAAGAGTCAGGTGGTATGGCTGATTGAAGAAATATATGAAGTAGAGTTCTTTTTCATTATTAATCAACCTATCCATATTCACCCTGGGGGTCGTGACACGAGGTAATCAGACAAGAGAGGAATTGAAAGGGGCAATATCATTCTCTTTCGGGGAACAGTTTCATGGTCTATGAGATTCTGAAGGACTTCAATAGTCGAGTGGTCAGACTGATAGAAGAAAAATATGAAGTACAGTTCTTTATCATTATTATTCAACCTATCCATATTCACCCTCGGGGTCCTGACACGAGGTAATCAGACAAGAGAGGAATTAAAAGGGGCAATATCGTTCTCTTTCGGGGAACAGTTTCATGGTCTATGAGATTCTGATGGACTTCAAGAGTCGGGTGGTCTGACTGATAGAAGAAAAATATGAAGTAGAGTTCTTTGTCATTATTAATCAACCTATCCATATTCACCATGGGGGTCCTGACGCGAGGTAATCAGACAAGAGAGGAATTAAAAGAGGCAATATTGTTCTCTTTCGGGGAACAGTTTCATGGTCTATGAGGTTCTAATGGACTTCAGTAGTCGGGTGGTGTGACTGATAGAAGAAAAATATGAAGTACAGTTCTTTGTCATTATTAATCAACCTATCCATATTCACCCTGGGGGTCCTGACGCGAGGTAATCAGACAAGAGAGGAATTAAAAGGGGTAATAAAAGAAAAATATGAAGTACACTTCTTTGTCATTATTAATCAACCTATCCATATTCACCCTAGGGGTCCTGGCGCGAGGTAATCAGACAAGAGAGGAATTAAAAGGGGCAATATCGTTCTCTTTCGGGGAACAGTTTCATGGTCTATGAGATTCTGATGGACTTAAACAATGGGGTGGTCTGACTGATAGAAGAAAAATATGAAGTATAGTTCTTTGTCATTATTAATCAACCTATCCATATTCACCCTGGGGGTCTTGACACGAGGTAATCACACAAGAGAGGAATTAAAAGGGGCTAGGTGGTCTAACTAATAGAAGAAAAATATGAAGTACAGTTCTTTGTCATTATTAATCAACCTATCCATATTCACCCTGGGGGTCTTGATGCGAGGTAATCAGACAAAAGAGGAATTAAAAGTGGCAATATCGTTCTCTTTCAGGGATAGTTTCATGGTCTATGAGATTTTGAAGGACTTCAAGAGTCGGGTGGTGTGACTAATAGAAGAAAAATATGAAGTAGAGTTCTTTGTCATTATTAAGTGACCTATCCATATTCACCCTGGGGTCCTCACGCGAGGTAATCAGACAAGAGAGGAATTAAAAGAGGCAATATTGTTCTCTTTCAGGGAACACTTTCATGGTCTATGAGATTCTGATGGACTTCAGTAGTCGGGTGGTCTGATTGATAGAAGAAAAATATGAAGTACAGTTCTTTGTCATTATTAATCAACCTATCCATATTCACCCTCGGGGTCCTGACGCGAGGTAATCAGACAAGAGAGGAATTAAAAGAGGCAATATCGTTCCTTTCAGGGAACAGTTTCATCGTCTATGACATTCTAATGGACTTCACTAGTTGGGTGGTCTGACCGATAGTCTAAGAAGAAAAATATGAAGTACAGTTCTTCGTCAATATTAATCAACCTATCCATATTCACCCTAGGGGTCCTAACGAGAGGTAATCAAACAAGAGAGGAATTAAAAGGGGCAATATCTTTCTCTTTCGGGAAACATTTTCATGGTCTATGAGATTCTGATGTACTTCAACAGTCGGGTGGTCTGACTGATAGAAGTAAAATATGAAGTACAGTTCTTTGTAATTATTAATCAACCTATTTATATTCACCTGGGGGTCCTGACGCAAGGTAATCAGACAAGAGAGGAATTAAAAGGGGCAATATCGTTCTCTTTCGCAGAACAGTTTCATGGTCTATGTTATTCTGATGGACTTCAACAGTCAGGTGGTCTGACTGATAGAAGAAAAATATGAAGTACAGTTCTTTGTCATTATTAATCAACCTATCCATATACACCCAGGGGGTTCTAGCGCGAGGTAATCAGATAAGAGAGGAATTGAAAGGCGCAATATCGTTCTCTTTCGGGGAATAGTTTCATGGTCTATAAGATTCTGATGGACTTCAAGAGTTAGGTGGTCTGACTGATAAACGAAAAATATGAAGTACAGTTCTTTGTCATTATTAATCAACCTATCCATTTTCACTATGGTGATCCTAACATGAGGTAATCAGACAAGAGAGGAATTAAAAGAGGCAATATCGTTCTCTTTCGGGGAACAATCTCATGGTCTATGAGATTCTGATGGACTTCAATAGTTGGGTGGTTTGACTGATAGAGGAAAAATACGAAGTATAGTTCTTTGTCATTATTAATCAACCTATCCAAATTCACCCTCGGGGTCCTGACGCGAGGTAATCAGACAAGAGAGGAATTAAAAGGGGCAATATCGTTCTCTTTCCGGGAAAAGTTTCATGGTCTATGAGATTCTGATCGATTTCAAGAGTGGGGTGGTCTAACTGATAGAAGAAAAATATGAAGTACAGTTCTTTGTCATTATTAATCAACCTATCCATATTCACCG
Organism: Ceratopteris richardii; assembly: GCA_020310875.1. Taxonomy (NCBI): domain Eukaryota; kingdom Viridiplantae; phylum Streptophyta; class Polypodiopsida; order Polypodiales; family Pteridaceae; genus Ceratopteris; species Ceratopteris richardii. The sequence goes on from CM035415.1 coordinate 73,710,825, forward strand.
TGGGGGTCCTGACACGAGGTAATGAGATAAGAGAGGAATTAATAGACGCAATATCATTCTCTTTCGCGGAATAGTTTCATGGTCTATGAGATTTTGATGGACTTCAACAGTCGGGTGGTCTGACTCATAAAAGAAAAATATGAAGTACAGTTCTTTGTCATTATTATACAACCTATCCATATTCACCCTCGGGATCCTGACACGAGGTAATCAGACAAGAGAGGAATTAAAAGGGGCAATATCGTTCTCTTTCGGGGAACAGTTTCATGGTCTATGAGATTCTGATGGACTTCAATAGTCAGGTGCTTTGACTGATAGAGGAAAAGTTCGAAGTACAGTTCTTTGTCATTATTAATCAACCTATCCATATTCACCCTGGGGATCCGGACGCGAGGTTATCAGACAAGAGAGGAATTAAAAGGGGCAATATTGTTGTCTTTCGGGGAAAAGTTTCATGGTCTATGAGATTCTGATGGACTTCAACAGTCGGGTGGTCTGACTGATAGAACAAAAATATGAAGAAGAGTGCTTTGTCATTATTACTCAACCTATCCATATTCACCCTCGGGGTCCTTATGCGAGGTAATCAGACAAGAGAGGAATTAAAAGGGGCAATATCGTTCTCTTTCGGGGAACAGTTTCATGGTTTATGAGATTCTGATGGATTTCAAGAGTCGGGTGGTCTGATTGATAGAAGAAAAATATGAAGTACAACTCTATATCATTAATAATCAACCTATCCATATTCACCTTGGGGGTCCTCACGTGAGGTAATCACACAAGAGAGGAATTAAAAGGGCCAATATCGTTCTCTTTCAGGGGAACAGTTTCATGGTCTATGAGATTCTGATGGACTTCAGCAGTCGGGTGGTCTGACTGATAGAGGAAAAATATTAAGTACACTTCTTTGTCATTATTAATCAACCTATCCATATTCACCCTCGGGGTCCTGACATGAGGTAATGAGAGAAGAGAGGAATTAAAAGGGGCAATAATGTTCTCTTTCGGGGAGCAGTTTCATGGTCTATGTGATTCTGATGGACTTTAGTAGTCAGGTGGTCTAACTCATAGAAGAAAAATATGAAGTACAGTTCTTTGTCATTATTAATCAACCTATCCATATCCACCATGGGGGTCCTGACGCGAGGTAATCAGGCAAGAGAGGAATTAAAAGTGGTAATAATGTTCTCTTTCGGGGAACAGTTTCATGGTCTATGAGATTCTGATGGACTTCAAGAGTCGGGTGGTCTGTCTAATAGAAGAAAAATATGAAGTACAGTTCTTTGTCATTATTAATCAACCTATTCATATTCACTCTAGGGGTCCTGACGCGAGGTAATCACACAAGAGAGGAATTAAAAGGGGCAATATCGTTCTCTTTCGGGGAAGAGTTTCATGGTCTATGAGATTCTGATGGACTTCAACAGTCGGGTGGTCTGACTGATAGAAAAAAAATATGAAGTACAGTTCTTTCTCATTATTAATCAACCTATCCATATTCACCTTGGGGGTCCTTACTCGAGGTAATCAGACAAGAGAGGAATTAAAAGGGCCAATATCGTTCTCTTTCGGGGAACAGTTTCATGGTCTATGAGATTTTGATGGACTTCAAGAGTAGGGTGGTCTGACTGATAGAAGAAAAATATGAAGTACAGTTCTTTGTCATTATTAATCAACCTATCCATATTCACCCTCGAGGTCCTGACGCCAGTTTATCAGACAAGAGAGGAATTACAAGGTGCAATATCGTTCTCTTTCGGGGAATAGTTTCATGGTCTATGAGATTCTGATGGACTTCAACAGTCGGGTGGTTTGACGGATAAAAGAAAAATATGAAGTATAGTTCTTTGTGATTATTAATCAACCTATCCATATTCACCCTGGGGATCGTGACACGAGGTAATTTGACACGATGGGAATTAAAAGGGGCAATATCGTTCTCTTTCGGGGAACAGTTTCATGGTCTATGAGATTTTTATGGACTTCAATAGTCGGGTTGTTTGATTGATAGAGGAAAAATATGAAGTACAGTTCTTTGTCATTATTAATCAACCTATCCATATTCACCATGGGGGTCCTGACGCGAGGTAATCAGACAAGAGAGGAATTAAAAGGGGCAATATCGTTCTCTTTCGGGGAAAAGTTTCATGGTCTATGAGATTTCAATGGACTTCAATAGTCGGGTGGTCTGATTGATAGAAGAAAAATATGAAGTACAGTTCTTTGTCATTATTAGTCAACCTATCCATATTACCCTGGGGGTCCTAACACAAGGTAATCCGAGAAGAGAGGAATTAAAAGGGGCAATATCGTTTTCTTTTGGGGAAAATTTTCATGGTGTATGAGATTCGGATGGACTTCAACAGTCGGGTGGTCTGACTGATAGAAGAAAAATATGAAGTAAAGTTCTTTGTCATTATTAAGCAACCTATCCATATTCACCCTGGGGGTCCTCACGCGAGGTAATCAGACAAGAGAGGAATTAAAAGGGGCAATATCGTTCTCTTTTGGGGAACAGTTTCATGGTCTATGAGATTCTAATGGACTTCAACAGTCAGGTGGTCTGAGTGATAAAAAGAAAAATATGAAGTATAGTTCTTTGTCATTATTAATCAACCTATCCATAAAATGTGTAAGGATTGGAAAAAATTGATGGGTTGCCTCAGTGCTAGATCTGCATACATGCTCGTACGTGGCGTCTTCCCATATGATGCCAACAATCTCCCCCCCTAGCGTCTGTCGCCTCTGACAGACCTCTACTCCTCGGTTTGATCAATGTATTGCTTTAGTATGTCTGTTGCCAATTTTTGTTCTTTAATCCACAGTCCCTTGACCAGGTCTCTCTGCAGGGCCTCCCAGTTAACTGCACCAGGCATGTCAGGTTGGGGCGTGGTGTAGAGCTCTGAGTGCATTGTCTATTCGCACGCGAACAGTTGGAGCAGATGAGTTGGGCGTGGCGCGAATACTTCTGAGTGTGCTTCCCAGAACCCAGTGGTGAATATGTCATCAAATGTTTGCTTGTAACAAGTAGGGAGATATCTTATTCATGCATGCCACGCATAAGCCACTCTGATACTCGAGGTCGTGCTCATATCATAAAGTAAATCATAATTACCGTTGATGAAGCCCGGAATTGGCGGTTGAATATTACGTACATTTCGGAAGGTCTTTAACACCACTTGCATCATGTCCAGTATCTTGAGCATCATTTGTGCAGCAACGTCAGGCATGGGGTGGAGGCATGGCATCCAATGTCTGATGGTAGCCATCATGTAAGCTACAATAGGTGTGCCGGTTGGGGGTGCAATGGTGGGGTAATTGAGCCATTCTTTGCAATTGGCATTGTTCTTAACTTTTATGGCAAATGTCTTCCATGATCTTCTCCGTTGCACTGGCCCGTAGCAATTGTTATACTTCAAGTGCATGGGCACGTGATCCCATGTTCGTAGCATCTCCGGATAGGTTTCCAGTAACTTTTGCCTCCAGGTTGGTTGGAAAATGTTCCCTTTGTGGGCGTCCTCTGGAATGTCCTCAGGTTCAAACTGGGTAGCAAAAGTAGGATACTTGTTGGTTTTGCATTTGATCTCGGCGTTGTAGTCTGCCAACAGTACAAAATATGGTTTATATTGTAATTCGGAGCTGGTTATCAGTCGCCTGGTAGCCAAGTGCTTGAAATATTCCGATTGAAGTATGGTCTCTTCAATAGTCCTCATGGCCAACATCTGGGTGGAGATACGTTCCTCATGAGTTGGCCCCATTTCTTCTACCTGTTTCATCCATGCCGATGGTGGCTCCTCATATGTGTCTTGTCCTTCCTCCGTGATGCTGCCTCCTGGAATGGGTTGAGGCTCGTAGTTTTCTTCAAATGTTTCCTCCACTGGAATGATTACTGCTTCTTCTTCTATTGGTTGATCAGGTGGAGAAGGGGGTCTTTCATACTGTAACAACTTGATCTTTAATTCTGCCACTTGTTGTCGTAACTCAAGTACCTCATTGGTCGTTGTTGATTCAGGCTCTGGTGAACTGGCAGCATTGACCATCTTTTTAGCTTCTGGTGGTTGTGGTGTAGGCACTTGGGTTCTTTGTAGCTCTTTTACTTGATCAGTCAGCCAATCATGTGCTTCTAAGAGGTTGGCATAAGTTTCCAAAATTTGTTGTATGCTTTCTGAAGGGACGGCCCGGAAGTTAGCAGGGTCGATGGGTGCCCCTGGTGTACTTTCTATGGCGGCTTCGAGGTTGTCTTGATTTTGTTGCTGTAATCTCCTATTTTCTTCTTGTGCAGCCGTGGCGTCGGAGTAGAGCCATGTTTCGTTGTAGTCTAGCAGTACAGGCTAGCTGATCTCTGAGTTGTTCTTCCGTTGCCCTAGTCGTCTCTGTATGTTTGGCTTTGAGCTCCACCTGGGATTGTTGGAGGGTGGTCACTTCATGTTGTAGTGCTGTATTACTTAGCTCCAAGGCATTGACACGTGCCTAGAGTTGAGCCGAGAGATTGCACAACTCTGTGTTATTTTCTTCCAGTAATCTATACTCTTGCTTAAGTTGAGTGGCCGCTTTGAACATGGTGTCTAGTGCATGACTAAATGATGTGGATGCAGGGGTAGAGGTGGAAAATGCAAAGGTTCGGGAAATGGGGAGGGAAAAAGTGGGTGTTGTGCCTACTGTGGTTGGAAATGATGATGTGAGTGAATTGATATGTGATGATGTTGGAACAAAAGTGGGGGTGGGTGGTGCTGTGGATGGTGAAATGTCCATGGGATCGGACGTGATTGTGTGTGTTGTGTGAATCGTGTATACGGGAATGGTGGGTGGTGTGTTAGTGGTGGGTGTGAATGTGGGTGAGGTGTGCTGGGAAAGGGAATTTCTCTTATAATCATCAATTTGTCGCATCATATTTACAAGGTTTTCCAACAATGGAGGTAGGGTGGCTTGTGTTGGTTCTGAGGAGAAGAAGAGGGGCTCAATGGTCTGAGGTTGGGAAAGAGGAAATGTAGTGGTGAGGGGAAATGTGGGTGTTAAGGTCTGGGTAGGGGATGTGTCTGCCCAAGAGCTAGTTGGAAAGAAGGGTGACCTATGATGGTTTGAGGGGTGGCACGATGACCTATATGATGTTGGGAAGATGGACCCGCAATGATAGAGGTAGGGATAGGTAAGGATGACAAAATGATGGTGTGTGATATAGGTTCACTAAGGGTGGATATTGGTTGCTCAGGAATGCTAGCAGTGAGGGGTTCAGTGGGCTCAATGGGAGGTGACGGTGGAGATGTAATCTGTATATTTACATCTGGTTCATCAAGGTTAGTTGGGCTGGCCATGTGAATATCTTCTTGAGTGGTGGTAGGGAAGGCGATAGAGACTTCCATTTGAATCATCTTCCCCCTTCGTAGTCGTGTATCGATCCTTCGTTGATCGTATTGAGGAGGGTTGCGATGTTACATGATCCGCATAGCTTCTATAATCCCATATGTCTCCGCCAAAAGGTTCAATGATTCCACAAAATGGGGATCCGCATTCTCTGCTTGAAGCATTTGATTCACCATCGCTCTATTTGCCTCCTCTGATAGCTTATGTCTCTTTTGTACCTGCTTGATCATTTTGTAGAGCCGTTTGAGTTGGGCCGTGTAGGCAGGGGCCTCTTCCTCACTTTCTTCTGATTCATTCCTCTGCATCTCTTCCTGCCCATGTGTCCCTCCCTCCTGTGTTTGTTGTGTCTCATCTTCCCAATGCACCCTTCTAGCCGCACTATGTGCCCGTCCTCTCTGGGATGATGAAATGTCTGAGAAGAACTCACTCTCAGATAAGTGAGCTGTCTGCAAGAAGCTTTCAAAGTCAAAAGATGGGTCTTCTGGCAGTGGAGCCATGGATGCAAACTCCGCATCTGCGGGTAGTGGGGGGGCTGACAGAGTGGGTTGTACCATGCTTCCTGATTGGGGTCCTTTAAGATGGATTGTGAAAGGGGCTACTTGTCCTTCTTCTCTACTGGAGGCTTCTGTGGTGACTTTACGAGGAATTAGAACCTGTGAAAGATCCACGCATTCTTTTAGCGGGTTGAACCCCTGATTTCCGCCCCTGTAAGAATTCCAATTGTGAGTATTTGAGGGCTCGTGCAATTGGCACATCATAAGCAAGGCATCTATAGATGATTCTTGTAATGCAGTAGCCATTCAAAGTAGGCTTCCTCACTCCTCGCTTGCCTGCTTCATATAACTGATCAAGGATCCATACTGGCATTTTCATAGGTAAGCTCCCGGTCTCTGCTAGGTATAACCCATACCAGATCTTCTTATGAGGCTGGGTGAACCGGGCTTGCACCGAAAATGCAAAGTGTTGAAGGCACATCCGTAATGGTATGGCGATGTTGGGGGTGAGAGCACACATTTATTTCAACTTCTTGATTTTATTGTTCTTCATAGACTCCGGTATCAAAGGGTCTCGATCGGAAGGTACATGGGTGCCATACATCTGAAGGCCTTCCCTGATTAAAGTAATATTCAACTCAAACTTCTTCATTTCCTCCTGGATTGATAGAGAGGGCACCAAGAATGTGCCTGAATGATCTTTATCTCCTGTCGCCTTCAGTGTGGCAATCAAGTAGTAGCACCTCAGAAAATCAGGTCTAGGCAAAGCTGCACTAAAATAATCTTGCAACCCCGTTTTCAGCCAAATATCTTGAAGAGGATCTGCATTCTGTAAGGTTTCAAATTCTCTTGAGAAGAATTGAAATGTCCACCAGACTCCTCCGAATTCCAACTTGGACTCCCAGATGTGGTCTGCATCTCCCAAATCTCCTGGCATCTCATTGAACCAGTGAGAATGCCCTTTTACTCTTTCTGTTAGGCCACTTGGTGGATCTGAGATAGGAATTCTTCTCACATTCAAAAGCTCTTCAGGTCTTGCTATCAGTGGAGCTTCCACAGGCATGGTATCCCAATTGCTTTGAGTACTAGTGCCCGCCTGGGAGCTTGTTCCTGCTACAGCTACCATGACACTTCTGATGCTTATCTGCTAGAAGAAGAAAGGCACATTAGTGTTGCATAGGAAAGAGGATGTAATGGTGTTCCCTCCACAATACTAACATGACAATCCAGATGGTTAGTGGTTAGAGGTGAAGTGTTTGTGATAGATGTGAGTGATGATTAGAGGTTAGTGTCATCCTAGATGCATAATTTGGTTATGCAATGGACTCAGAATGCACCTAAATCAGAGTGGATGGATTTACAAAATTGGGTTAGGGAGTTTGGTACAAGGCTTAATTCTCCAGACTTTGTTTGATGATTCGTGGCTCCTTGAGCTGATGACGGTTAAAGGTTCATGGACTAGATTGTGCTGGATTTGGGACCTTTTGGGTACCCATTTCCAGACGTTCCTAGGTTTGACCGAGTGCGTGTTAGTGTGGGATGTAAGTAGAGTTCCTGAGTTGTTTGCCAAGAGGACTTGTGAGTGTTGAATTATTCTAGTGACTAGAGTTGGAGCTATTTGGGCTCGTAAGCAGGCCTTGGGGCTAGCCTTCATTGACCGCTTAGGGACCCAAATAGACATGGTATGCCTAGAGTGTTGACTAGAGATCTCCTTCGTTTTAGTCCTTGACAGTGTGGCTTGCTTGATGCTCTTTTGAGACCCTGTCTTTGGGGCCGTGATTTTTTCCCCCTTGCGTATCCATATCTGTTTCATGCCACGAGGCACTTCATACTGCCGAAGTTGGTGCTCATGCTTCTTGTTCATCGGTCTCCTCAGTGTCGGGTGTTGCTGAGCCTTCCCCTTTAGATTCTTCTCTGGAACAGATGGGAGTTCCTCCTTGACTTCTGTACCTTTGGCAAGAGTGACAATCCTCTGCACCATAGAACTCTGGACAAGAATAACATTATCTTCATGTGGGTTCCTGGAGGGACTAGGAGTTGGTGCCTGTTCTAATGGTTTGAGTGCTTGATTTTCTAATTCAATCGTAAGGTGGCTTTGGCCTACCCAAGCCTGAAGAAGTCCACTTTTTAGGTTGAGGTTGACTGCGTGATCATAGATCCACTCTTGGCCCAAGACGAGAGGTTCGGTAAGATCCTCGTCTTCACATACTAGTACTTTTGCTGGCATGAGGACTTCTTGAATGTAGAGGGGAAGTTCCACCTCTCCCATGCAAGGAGTTTCAACACCTCCTAATCCTATCAGATATGCTTTTAGGGGTTTTACATCCAATTGCAATTGTTGGCAATAAGAAAGCCGAACTGCACTAGTGGCCGCTCCTGAATCAATTAAAGCTCTCACGGTCCTTGCACTCTCTCCTTGTCCTACTTCTAGGGTCATAAAAGGTCGTCGATCAACTATCTTACGGGACTGTTCACCTGAAGCCTCGCACATGGCTATGTGATAACCTAGAGCTTCATGATTGTCAGTTATGGCTTGATCTCTACCTTGTCTTCTCTGTTTCATTCGTCGGATGCGTTCTAAAGCTTCTGCCTCTACTTCTTCTCGAATTCTTTTTTCCTCTTCCTTACGTTTCCTTGCAGTATTGAGCCGATTGAGCATTGCTTCAGTTAAGGGTTCTTTATATAACTTGACTCTGCATCCGCTTATGTAACTTGGTAGTACGTCACCTTCTAGAGTGGCTAGTTGTACTGCTCCACTTGTGGATATCCTATTGATAATCATTGGTCCATAGCCTCTTTTCTCTAGTTTCCGTGTGTGTTGCTTCAATGTGTAGACTAGGACTAGATCTCCTGCTTTCAAGCCTTTATTCTTCACGTGTGTATCAAAATACGCCTTTTGCCTCTTCTTGGCTGCATAGATCCCTGCTACAGCTCTCAATCGTGTCTCACCTAAACGTTCGAGATCAAAGATTCTAGAGGAGAGTTCATGGCCGATCCAATCATGCTCTTGTGCTACTTTCAATGTAGGTATCAAAAAATCCAATGGTAGCACCGCGTTCTGGCCAAACACCATCTGAGAGGGTGTGGCTTGGAGTACCGTTTTATAGGCAACTCGGTATGCCCAAACAGCGTGGTGTAGCTGTTTGTCCCAATCAGAGTGTTTGTTATTCACCAATTTAGTCAGCACATTGCATAAGATCTTATTTGTGCTCTCAGCCTAGTCATTAGCTTGTGGGTGATAGGGAGCAGACTTCTTATGTACTACCAAGAATTCTTGGAGAAGGTTTTCTATGACTTCATTCAAGAAGTGTGTGCCTCTATCACTTACTAATTCTATTGGCAATCCGTATCTAGTGAACACATTTTCAAATAAGAATTTTGCTGTTATTTGAGCATCATTCTTCGTAGTGGCTTTCACTTCTACCCACTTGGTTAGATAGTCTGTGGCCACGATGATATACTCAGCATGTGAACCCTTAGCTGGGGGATTAATAGGACCCACAAAGTCTATTCCCCACTTAGAGAATGCACGTCCACCCATCATAGGTTTCAATGGCATCTCATCCTTGCATATGGGATACTGAGTTCGCTCACAAACCTCACACCTCTTCACATAGGTATGTGCATCCATGTGAAGAGTTGGCCACCAAAATCCTACAAATAGTATTGCCTTGATCACCCCATCTGGACCAAAGTGTCCTCCTGCTACACCTTGGTGAGTAGTCTCTAATATCTTGAGGTATTCGCTCTCATGAACACACAGTCTTAGGTAACCATCTTTACCACGTCTGTATAAATTATCACCAATGATTGTGTAATCCAAGGCTTCTTGTTCCAAACTTCTTTGTCTGGCCAAAGTCATATCTTGAGGGAATGTTTCCATCCTCAAGAAGGCTACTAATGGTTCACTCCAATCTGGCACTAAAGACACTCGATAAAGAGTGGCATGTTCCATTGGTGGTTTAGTGCAGCAGATTGGGCATTCTTTGCACATTCTATGGACATCAACTTCCATGGTTGGCCAATGCACTCCTAGTCTCCTCAGGGTCTGTAGGGTTCCTTGTTTTGAGTAGTGTTGCTCTAATGCACCTACATGTGCTAATTGCAACAACTTAGCGTACTCGTCCTCTTCCACACAACAGGCCAATACTCCTTGCTCCGTATGTTTGTACATACTTCGTGCCAAGATACACTTCAGTAGTCGGGTGGTCTGAGTGATAGAAGAAAAATATGAAGTGCAGTTCTTTGTCATTATTAATCAACCTATCCATATTCACCCTGGGGTCTTGACGCGAGGTAATCAGACAAGAGAGGAATTAAAAGGGGCAATATCGTTCTCTTTCGGGGAACAGTTTCATGGTCTATGAGATTCTAATGGACTTCAATAGTCGGGTTGTCTGATGGATAGAAGAAAAATATGAAGTACAGTTCTTTGTCATTATTCATCAACCTATCCATATTTACCCTGGGGGTGGTGACGTGAAGGTAATCAGACAAGAGAGGAATTAAAAGGGGCAATATCGTTCTCTTTTGGGGAACAGTTTCATGGTCTATAAGATCCTGATGGACTTTAACAGTCGGGTGGTCTGACTGATACAAGAAAAATATGAAGTACAGTTCTTTGTCATTATTAATCAACCTATCCATATTCACCCTGGGGGTCCTAACATGAGGTAATCAGACAAGAGAGGTATTAAAAGGGGCAATATCGTTCTCTTTAGGGGAACAGTTTCATGGTCTATGAGATTCTGATGGACTTCAACAGTCGGGTGGTATGACTGCTAGAAGAAAAATATGAAGTACAAATCTTTGTCATTATTAATCAACCTATCCATATTCACCCTGGAGGTCCTGACGTGAGGTAATCAGACAAGAGAGGAATTAAAAGGGGCAATATCATTCTCTTTTGGGGAACAGTTTCATGGTCTATGAAATTCAGATGGACTTCAACAGTCGGGTGGTCTGACTGATAGAAGAAAAATATGAAGTACAGTTCTTTGTTATTATTAATCAACCTATCCATATTCACACTAGGGGTCCTAACATGAGGTAATCAGACAAGAGAGGAATTAAAAGGGGCAATATCATTCTCTTTTGGGGAACAGTTTCATGGTCTATGAGATTCTGATGGACTTCAACAGTCGGGTGGTCTGACTGATAGAAGAAAAATATGAAGTACAGTTCTTTGTCATTATTAATCAACCTATCCATATTCACCGTGGGGGTCCTGACACGAGGTAATCAAACAAGAGAGGAATTAAAATGTGCAATATCGGTCTCTTTCATGGAATAGTTTCATGGCCTATGAGATTTTGATGGACTTCAGTAGTCGGGTGGTCTGATTGGTAGAAGAAAAATATGAAGTACAGTTCTTTGTCATTATTAATCAACCTATCCATATTCACCCTGGGGGTCCTAACACCAGGTAGTCAGACAAGAGAGGAATTTAAAGGGGCAATATCGTTCTCTTTCAGGGAACAATTTCATCGTCTATGAGATTCTGATGGACTTTAGTAGTTGGGTGGTGTGACTGATAGAAGGAAAATATGAAGTAGAGTTCTTTGTCATTATTAATCAACCTATCCATATTCATCGTGGGGGTCCTGACGGGAGGTGATCAGACAAGAGAGGCATTAAAAGGGCAATATCGTTCTCTTTCGGGGAACAGTTTCATGGTATATGAGATTCTGATGGACTTCAACAGTCGGGTGGTCTGACTAATAGAAAAAAAATATCAAGTATAGTTCTTTCTCATTATTAATCAACCTATCAATATTCACCCTAGGGGTCGTGATGCGAGGTAATCAGACAAGAGAGGAATTAAAAGGGGCAATATCGTTCTCTTTCGGGGAACAGTTTCATGGTAAATGAGATTCTAATGGACTTCAACAGTCGGGTGGTCTGACTGATAGGAGAAAATATGAAGTACAGTTCTTTGTCATTATGAATCAACCTATCCATATTCACCCTTAGGGTCGTGACGGGAGGTAATCAGACAAGAGAGGAATTAAAAGGCTCAATATCGTTCTATTTCGGGGAATAGTTTCATCGTCTATGAGAATCTCATGGACTTCAACAGTCGGGTGGTCTGACTGATAAAAGAAAAATATAAAGTACAATTCTTTGTCATTATTAATCAACCTATCCATATTCACCCTAGGGATCCTGACACGAGGTAATCAGAAAAGAGAGGAATTAAAAGGGGCAATATCGTTTCTTTCGGGGAACAGTTTCATGGTCTATATTTTTCTGATGGACTTCAATAGTCGGGTGGTTTGAGTGATAGAGGAAAAATATGAAATACAGTTCTTTGTCATTATTAATCAACCTATCCATATTCACCCTAGGGGTCCTGACGCGAGGTAATCAGACAAGAGAGGAATTAAAAGGTGCAATATCATTCTCTTTCGGGGAAAAGTTTCATGGTCTATGAGATTCTGATGGACTTCAACAGTCGGGTGGTCTAACTGATAGAAGAGAAATATGAAGTACAGTTCTTTGTCATTATTAATCAACCTATCCATATTCACCCTAGGGTTTATGACGCGAGTGAATCAGACAAGAGAGGAATTAAAAGGGCAATATCGTTCTCTTTCGCGGAACAGTTTCATGGTCTATGAGATTCTGATGGACTTCAATAGTCGGGTGGTGTGACTGATAGAAGAAAAATATGAAGTACAGTTCTTTGTCATTATTAATCAACCTATCCTTATTCACCCTGGGGGTCCTGACGCGAGCTAATAAGACAAGAGAGGAATTAAAAGGGGCAATATCGTTCTCTTTCGGGGAGTAGTTTCATTGTCTATGAGATTCTGATGGACTTCAGTAGTCGGGTGGTCTGCCTAATGCAAGAAAAATATGAAGTACAGTTCTTTGTTATTATTAATCAACCTATCCATATTCACCCTGGGGGTCCTAATGCGAGGTAATCAGACAAGGGAGGAATTAAAAGGGGCAATATCGTTCTCTTTCGGGGAAGAGTTTCATGCTCTATGAGATTCTGATGGACTTCAACAGTAGAATGGTCTGACTGATAGAAGAAAAATATGAAGTACAGTTCTTTCTCATTATTAATCAACCTATCCATATTCACCGTGGGGGTCCTGACGCGAGGTAATCAGACAAGAGAGGAATTAAAAGGGGCAATATTGTTCTCTTTCGGGGAACAGTTTCATGGTCTATGAGATTCTGATGGACTTCAACACTCGGGTGGTTTGACTCATAGAAGAAAAATATGAAGTACAGTTCTTTGTCATTATTAATCAACCTATCCATATTCACCCTAGGGGTCCTGACGCGAGGTAATCAGAGAAGAGAGGAATTAAAAGGTGCAATATCGTTCTCTTTTGAGGAATAGTTTCATGGTCTATGAGATTCTGATCGACTTCAACTGTCGGGTGGTCTAACTCATAAAAGAAAAATATGAAGTACAGTTCTTTGTCATTATTAATCAACCTATCCATATTCACCCTGGGGATCCTAACATGAGGTAATGAGACAAGAGAGGAATTAAAAGGGGCAATATCGTTCTCTTTCGGGGAACACTTCCATGGTCTATGAGATTCTAATGGACTTCAATAGTCGAGTGGTTTGACAGATAGAGGAAAAATATGAAGTACTGTTCTTTGTCATTATTCATCAACCTATCCATATTTACCCTGGGGGTCCTGATGCGAAGTAATGAGACAAGAGAGGAATTAAAAGTGGCAATACTGTTCTCTTTCGGGGAAAAGTTACATGGTCTATGAGATTCTGATGGACTTCAACAGTCGGGTGGTCTGAGTGATAGAAGAAAAATATGAAGTACAGTTCTTTGTCATTATTAATCAACCTATCCATATTCACCCTGGGGTTCTGATGCGAGGTAATGAGACAAGAGAGGAATTAAAAGGGGCAATATCGTTCTCTTTCGGGGAACAGTTTCATGGTCTATGAGATTCTGATGGACTTCAAGAGTCGGGTGGTCTGACTGATAGAAGAAAAATATGAAGTACAGTTCTTTGTCATTATTAATCAACCTATCCATATTCACCCTGGGGGTCTTGACGCGAGGTAATCAGACAAGAGAGGAATTTAAAGGGCCAATATCGTACTCTTTTGGGGAACAGTTTCATGGTCTTTGAGATTCTTATGGACTTTAGTAGTCGGGTGGTCTGACCGATAAAGGAAAAATATGAAGTAGACTTCTTTGTCATTATTAATCAACCTATCCATATTCACCCTGGGGGTCCTGACGCAAGGTAATCAGACAAGAGAGGAATTAAAAGGGGCAATATCGTTCTCTTTCGGGGAACAGTTTCATGGTCTATGAGATTCGGATGGACTTCAAGAGTCGGGTGGTCTGAGTGATAGAAGAAAAATATGAAGTAAATTTCTTTGTCATTATTAAGCAACCTATCCATATTCACCGTGGGGGTCCTGACGTGAGGTAATCAAACAAGAGAGCAATTTAAAGGGGCAATATCGTTCTCTTTTGGGAAACAGTTTCATGGTCTATGAGATTCTGATGGACTTCAACAGTTGGGTGGTCTGACTGATAGAAGAAAAATATGAAGTACAGTTCTTTGTCATTATTAATGAGGAATTAAAAGGGGCAATATCTTTCTCTTTCGAGGAATAGTTTCATGGTCTATGAGATTCTGATGGACTTCAACAGTCGGGTGGTCTGACTGATTGAAGAAAAATATGAAGTATAGTTCTTTGTCATTATTAATCAACCTATCCATATTCACCCTGGGGGTCCTGATGCGAGGTAATCAGACAAGAGAGGAATTAAAAGGGGCAATATCATTCTCTTTCGGGGAACAATTTCATGGTCTATGAGATTCTGATGGACTTCAACACTCGGGTGGTCTGACTGATAGACGAAAAATATGAAGTACAGTTCTTTGTCATTATTAATCAACCTATCCATATTCACCTAGGGGTACTGACACGAGGTAATCAGACAAGAGAGGAATTAAAAGGGGCAATATCGTTCTCTTTCGGGGAACAGTTTCATGGTCTATGAGATTGTGATGGACTTCAACAGTCGGTTGGTATGACTGATAGAAGAAAAATATGAAGTATAGTTCTTTGTCATTATTAATCAACCTATCCATATTCACTGTGGGGGTCCTAACGCAAGGAAATGAGAGAAAAGGAGCAATATCATTCTCTTTCGGGGAACAGTTTTATGGTCTATGAGATTCTGATGGACTTCAACAGTCGAGTGGTCTGACTGATGGAAGAAAACTATGAAGTACAGTTCTTTGTCATTATTAATCACCTATCCATATTCACCCTGGGGGTCCTGACACGAGGAAATCAGACAAGGGAGGAATTAAAAGGGGCAATATCGTTCTCTTTTGGGGAACACTTTCATGGTCTATGAGATTCTGATGGACTTCAATAGTCGGGTGGTCTGGCTGATAGAAGAAAAATATGAAGCACAGTAAAAAATATGAAGTACAGTTCATTGTAATTATTAATCAACCTATCCATATTCACCCTGGGGGTCTTAACGCGAGGTTATCAGACAAGAGAGGAATTAAAAGGGGCAATATCGTTCTCTTTCGGGGAACAGTTTCATGGTCTATGAGATTCTGATGGACTTCAACAGTCGGGTGGTCTGACTGATAGAAGAAAAATATGAAGTACAGCTCTTTGTAATTATTAATCAACCCATCCATATTCACCCTTGGGCTCGTAGCGCGAGGTAATCAGACAAGAGAGGAGTTAAAAGGGGCAATATCATTCTCTGTCAGGGAAGAGGGTCATGGTCTATGAGATTCTGATGGACTTCAACAATCGAGTGGTCTGACTGATAGAAGAAAAATATGAAGTATAGTTCTTTGTCATTATTAATCAACCTATCCATATTCACCCTTGGGCTCCTGGCGCGAGGTAATCAGACAAGAGAGGAGTTAAAAGGGGCAATATCATTCTCTTTCGGGGAACAGGGTCATGGTCTGAGTTTCTGATGGGCTTCAACAGTCAGTGGTCTAACTGATAGAAGAAAAATTTGAGTACCATGTATTTGTTGGCTCGTGGTATCTGACATGGGAAGGGGAAGGCACGGTCTTCGTTGCTGAGTGAGAAAAGGAGGGTTGCAGAGGCGCTGTCAGAAGAGAAGATCGAAGGGAGTTTTTACTGATGATTTTCTATGCTTACAACATTGCGTTCGACAAGCTCTGAGTTGCAGTTCTATAGATCTGGAAAGAGGAAGTGCTCTGAGGCAAGAGCAACATAAATATTGCCAGTATTGATCCAAAGTCAGCACATTGAGTTGAAAATTATATATCTATATCACATATTAGAGAAAATTTGCATGGGCATTAAAAGGAAACCATTCACTTTCACCTAAATGCAAATGTTTCTTTAACTCTTACCTCTTCCTTCTCAATTACTATTCGTGTGCACGTCATCTACGGTCGGAAGTGGAATGAGTTTCTCTCTTCCCTCTTTGTGAGTGCGGTTTTATTTTCTGCGATTCTGTTCTCACCTTGAACTCACTTTCTATAAAGAAAAGTTGAAATACTTGATTGTACTACAATATTGTTGGCTATCAATGCTATAACACAACATGAATTTGTTCATATAGTTGGAGCGCAAAATAAGAAACAACCAATTAAGGTGATTTATACATTTACAAGCATACATTCGTTACTAAAACAACAGATTGTAGTGCACTGATAGGCCATCATTCACATGTCATCAAAATGAGACATTCAAATTTAAGAACGTAATCAAATGGATTCGCACACAGTGGAATCAGAACTCAAAACGAATGCGTGAATTCATTTAAAATCTGTTAACCCATTCAATTAACCCATGATTTCAACTTCAATTAACCCATGATTTCAATTAACCCATGATCACATTGCACATTCAATTAACCCATGATTTCAACTTCAAGACATAATCTATATTTTCTACCTTCAGCGCATAACCGTCAGTGCAAAAGTAGTGCACAGTCAGCAATCGTAGTTCTTCAGAGCATAGTTAGAAAAGCTATCATCTCTAGGCTCAGCCATCAAATTAGAACACTTTAGAATAAGCGCTCTTATTAGTTAATCTTCAGAAATTTATCGCACTTAGTTGTCATCTAGAGCTATGAAACATGAATCATTCAATCAACGAACGCATAAAGAATCCTTACCCTCCACCAGCATCAACTCTTCGGTGACAACGTCCATGTGAATTCTTCAGCATCTAATCACCTTTCGATCTGTGCCTACTTTGTCATGGCCCTCCATGAAATTGAGCGCGCAAGTTATGTGCTCAGTAGAGAGTCTTATATATCTTACAATTACAAGACTTGATTTAAGCTACACTGTTGGACTTGAAAGTCAGTTTATGCAGGTTCTTAGGAAGCCATACTTGGATGCTCTAAGACGCACTCTACGTTATGTGAGTGCTACTTTGGATTATGCATTGTTTTATGAAGCTGGTGTAAATTTGCAGGTTCATGGATACACCGATGCAGATTGGGCCGATAGTACTCAAGATAGAAGATCTACTAGTGGCTTTCTTTTCTCACTTGGAGGTGAAGCTATTACATGGAGCAGTAAGAAGCAACCCACTGTTGCTTTGTCGAGTATAGAGGCTGAGTATAGAGGTGTTGCAATGGCAGCATGTGAGGCATCATGGCTGGAGATGTTACTTGTAGATTTAGGTGTGGAAGTGCAAAAGCCTATCACTATCTATTGTGATAACCTTAGCAGCATACAGTTAGCACAAAACCCTATTTTCCATGCTAGAACAAAGCATATCGAGGTACATTATCACTTCATCAGAGAGAAGGTATTAGTAGGTGATATTGATCTTGTTTATGTGAGAACAGATGAGCAAGTTGCTGATATTTTCACCAAAGCACTTGGAGCTGAGAAGTTGAAGAAGTTTCGGGAGATGATTGGATTACAGGATATGGCGTTGAGCTTGAGGGGGAGTGTTGAGATATCAAGCTCAACATGTGATGATCCAGGATGACACGTACTAGTTTTTCGTTTCTCTAACATGTATAGTGGTCACGCCGGTATATGTCAGGGATACTTCATTGAGCTTTATTAGATTTATCCATCGAGAGTGATGGCACATTTGTTTCTTGCCACATTTGCAGACATTAGCTTTTTCCTTATGTATTGGTCTTTATATATTGCACTTGTTGTATTCTTGTTTTTAGGTCATTCTTGTACATTCCTTTTATGTAATAGAAGAAGAAGAAGAAAATCCTTCTTCCTTGCCTCAATTTGTGTGTGTTTCTCCTTGAGAGTGAGAGTGTGTGTGTGAGCTCTCTTTCTTATCTCCTTCCGCATGACAACATGAGCACTACCCCTAGCATTCACGTGGCTTATGCTTGGCATGCCCACATTTGATACCTCTTAGCTTGCTATAAGCAAACTTTCAAGGATATGTTTACTACAGGTTTCTAGGAATGTCAATCCAAAGTGTTGGCTCCTAAACCCACACACCTTTGTCATTTATTTGCATGCAAGCAAATAATGTATTCAAAAAACTATACCACACCACACCCAAAGCTCCCCAATGCTATCAATAGGGATACACAACAATTTGACCTTACAAAAGGACTATACATGAACTAGCAACAGATATCCTCTAGTATTACATTGACCATCCTACATAACAAAGGTCTGTTAGGGATGATAGATGTTAGAGAGGGGGGAGTGTTGGTGTCACTCTAGGACAATGGCAAGTACCAACCTGAGGAGATTCACCTCATAAATGTCAATCTGCAGAGAAGTGAGGACTAGTATGAAGACTATGAGCAAGTGATGGCACAAGTGCGTGAGTGAAAGCACATAAGCATGCACACACATACACACATGCACAAGGTAAGAGCAAAGAGTGGAACAATGGAAAGCTTTGATTACAAAAGAAATCTCTTACAAAAGCTCAAAACTATAACAAGATAACTTCAAAAATGAGCTCTCTAGCTCTTTTTATAGTTTTTTGAGTAGTTTTGGCCCTATCCAGACCTAGTGTTCGGCCTAGTTAAAAATTAGGTTCTAGGGCTTATTTGAGGGCTCAAATGGAGTCTAAAAACTATGAAAATTGGTACGATGATACTTCTAATACTCATCAAGCTTAAGGACTCCTCGGCTTGAACAAAATGGAGTTAGAAAAATGGAAAATGGTATTTAGAATGGTTTTTAGTGATAAAAATCACTGTTTTTATAGGGATCTCTTCAGGAAAATTGACACGTGCTTCTTGGAGCTCCCTATATGCTCTGTCCTCTTGTGTGTCCACTTCTTTGATGCACTTCCATGCTTGTGCTTGACCTTGAGTGTCAACACTCCCCCCCTCTCGAGTTTGTCGTCCCCAACAGACCCTTATTGTAGTGGTTGTTCCATGTAGTACTTTGAGAGGTAGAGTTCCTCATGTCTCCACTAGAGCGGTCTGTCTTCTACCTATAGTGGAGTCACTTGTCCCATTCTTCATGTTTAGTCCCTCTATATATACTTCTTCTTTTATTCCAACATGATAGTGTATTGTTGAGCTTTCAAAAATTGTGAGCTACTCAAAAGAGGTTATCACAGTTGATTGTGAGTAGCTCTCAGTGTTGGATTGCTTCCTTGCTCTTGTTGTTGTCACCTTGATGTCCTCTGGATTTCAAAGATGGCTCCCCTAGTTTTCATGCCAAGTGCTCATGACCCATAATGACTGATGGGTAAGTGCATTAGTGCATGGGTTGAACAAAATATGTGCCTTGTGGATGGCCTTGTAATGTAGCCCTATGCATGCATACTTGGTGCATTGGAAGAATTATGGTGCAAGAATTTGGGTCTTGAGCTAAGTGCTCAAGGGTATGCTGACGAAGAGGTTTTCCAATCTAACATGGTTAGAGTGTTATTGAAGTAGGTCATTCTTACCATGGTCAAAGGTCCTTTGATATTCATCTCTTCGTGTTGTGCTCCAGCATGGTGATTGACCATTTTCCTTGTCTTGCTTGTTGATGGATGTCCTTGTTGATGGTTCACTGATGAGATTCTTCAAGCGCATGGTCGTGTTTCCTCTCGTTGTCTTTTTTGCTTCGTCTCTCTTTTTGTTTTCTTCTTCTCTTTTTTTTTTTCTTGGAACAATGGCATCAAACAAGAAGAAAGATGTTAGTTTCAATAGAATATTTTACATATGTCAGATTTGTCGCATGTGCCTGGGGTTCTCAATTGTGTCTATGCACGGCCATGTAAGGTGGCCCTATGTTAATGCATACTTTGGAAATGCATGATTTGAATGGTGCAAAAGACACGGTTATGCCAAAGACACATGGTTGTTTCACGTCAAGGCTTCCAATGTTGCTAGTGAACATTGATGTAGTCTTTGTTGGAGGTAGCCAATGGATCTTGAATTGATGTGATAAGTCGATGGTTAAATGACAACTAATCATTCCTCCCTTTAGGGATCCATCTGACAACTGTGTTTCACTGTGTAGAGATCAACTTTGGCTTCTTCATCTCTGGATGGTTGCTTGAATTTTTTATCCCTTGTGGTTGGCTCTTTGGTTTTGTGGGTGCTACTAATGCTTTTGGCTTCCAAACCCATATCCTTGATGATTGTCTTCTTACTTTTGCTGAAGTGTTGAGTTTATCTTCTTCTGTTCTTTGTGCTCAGTTCTTACACTTTTCTCTCCTTGGCTTCTTTGTTGCGACCTTTTGCATGGTGGAGAGCATAGGCCTTTGTGCATGTAATAGTGCTTTGGGAACCCACATATGTAATCGTCCTTGTTGAGCTACAGCTAATTTTTTTGGTACACGAATTTGTCGAAGACTTTCTGGTTGAGCTATTCCTGGTTGCTTGGTTCTTGTGTTCCCATGGTTGGCGTGTCTAGGTGGGAATTGTGTTGGCGTGGCTAGTGGTTGCTCTCCTTTTCATACCCAATTTGCATTATGCCTGGAGCTACTTTACTCTTGAAGGCTCTTTGTTTATTTGATATACCGGTTGTCTTGTACTGTTTTGCTTGCTTCTGAGGTTGAACTACTATGGATGCTTTACTCTTCAAAAAAGAAGAAGGGTCTGCTTGCCTTTGTGACTGTCCTTCCATGATTGAGTCCTTTTGGATCATAGAGCTTTGACACATACAACATCTTGTTCATGAAGATTAGTCTTAGGGGAGCTAAGAGAGTGTGTGGTGCCATGATCTATGAGCATGCAATTCTCTAATTTTAATGTGATGCATTGTTCCTGTACCCAAACTTCAAGAAGTTGACTTGTTCGGTTCAAGTTGATTGCATGGTCATAAATCCAATCTTGACCCAAGACAAGTGGCTCTGTAAGGTCCTCACCATGACACACTAGCATTTTCACTTTCATTGGAACATCTTGAACGTAAATGGGAAGTTCCACCTCACCCAAACAAGGAGTTTCCACACCTCCCAAACCTTTGAGATAGGCTCCTATGGGCTTGATGTTCAATTGTAGGTCTTGGCAGTAAGAAAGTCTAACTGCACTAGTTGTTGCACCTGAGTCAACCAAGGCTCTCACAGTCCTTACACTCTTTCCTTGTCCTACCCCCACAGTCACAAAGGGGTGTCGATCAATTATGCGAGAAGTAATCATGCCTGATTTTTGGCACATGTCCATATGATATTTTGGGGCTTTTTGGATTGACATCTAGGCCTAGTTGCCTTAACTTATTTTGCCTAATGCGCTCTCTAGCCTCGGCCTGTGCTTCTTCTCTGACCCTCAACTCTTCTTCTTTTCGCTTCTTAGCAGTGTTGAGTCTCATTAACATATCCTCTATAAGAGGTTCTTGATAGAGCTTGACTCCACATCCACTAATATAGTTTGGCAAGATGTCACCTTCCAGAGTTGCCAATTGAAGTGCACCACTAGTTGAAATTCTATTAATGATCATGGGTCCATATCCTCTTTTTTCCAATTTATGTGCATGTTGCTTTAGTGTATAAACCAGCACTAGATCTCCTTCTTTCAGTCCTTTATCCTTTATATGGGCATCAAAGTATGCCTTTTGCCTTTTCTTTGCAGCATAGATGCCTGCTGCCACTCGTAGCCTTGTCTCACCTAAGCGTTCTAGATTAGAGATCCTAGAGGACAACTCGTGTCCATTCCACTCATGCTCTTGTGCTACTTTCAAGGCTGGGATTAGGAAGTTGAATGGTAGCACAACGTTCTATCCGAAGACCATCTGAAATGGGGTGGCATTGAGTACTGTTTTGTAAGAAACTCGATAAGCCCAAACAGCATGATGAAGCTATTTGTCCCAATCAAAGTGTTTATAATTTACCAATTTAGTGAATACATTACATAGGATCTTATTCGTGCTCTCGGCTTGTCCGTTGGCTTGTGGATGATAAGGAGGAGACTTCTTATATATCACCATGAATTCTTGAAGGAGATTTTCAATGACTTCGTTCAAGAAGTGAGTACCTCTATCACTCACCAACTCTATTGGTAATCCATATCTGGTGAAGACGTTCTCGAATAAAAACTTAGCCGTGGTTTGAGCATCATTCTTTGTTGTGGCTTTTACTTCCACCCACTTTGTAAGGTAATCTATGGCCACAATAATGTACTCTGCATGGGAGTTTCTCGTTGGGGGGTTAACACTAGTGTTGTACTTGGACACTTTAGTGTCTTGAAAAAGAGACAATGTTTGATGAATTTTTTAGATTACTAGAAGGAACCATTTATAAATGTAACTATGCAACATGTTGGCATAAGGGTTGAATATTTTTAGAAAAATATAGTTTTTATTAAAGAATATAAAAATTAATATTTATTCACTAATTTTATGATGTTAATTTAAATATTGGCGCAGAAATTACAGTGATGTAAGTTAGAGGTTTCTTTTATTAAAATCATGATCTCGTAATTTTCATTGGTCTAAATGCAATAAAATCTTTTATTTTATATATGTCAACATGCATAATTAGAGATTTCTAATGAATTTTACTAGGTTTATGGCACAAAATGAATCTCATTTGTGATATGACAGTTTTATCATCTATGAATTATTTTGCAAAGTGTTGGTATGAACATGCATCATTTTCTGTTATCAAAATACTATTTGATATTATTACAACTAGAAATATTTTTTTGACAACCTTAGGATTTGAATTTCTATGTCGTTTCTTCAAGTTAAATAATACCACTGTTTTTCTACGCTAAGAAAAGGTGATTTTATGAGGAAATATTGCATATGCTACATGATTAAAGTTAACATGCTAGTTTTTTTTATATAAAATAGTTTATAATGTTTATAGAATTATTTTGATTCATAATATAAACCTTATATCATTTAGAAGACCTAATTTTTTTAGGATGAATTTTTATTCTCGGTAGAGAGGATTATGGCCATTCAATGAAATATTGAGATTTTTAGTGGTATGTGAGATACATACAAAATTATTGGTTCAAAGACATGTAGCATATCTTTATGCTACTATATGATAGTTTTTGAAATAAAACAAAAACCATTTTAGTGTTTTTATGAATCAATATCATATAAAAGGCTGCTAAAGTGTATAACTATATAATTAGTATCCTATATTGTACTAATTTTTTTATTATAAAAATGATTTTTCTAGTTCCCAGGACTTGTCTTAATGATTATATGACAATAAATTAACATTAGAAAAATGATTCCTATTGATATATTTCATCTTTTTGTGCCAAAGCTATATACCAATTTTTGTTCGCTAGTTTAAGCATCTCGAAGTCTGCTACAGTTCTAGCAGAACTCGTCTGGGCAATTCTGTTCAACTTTTTGAGATACAGTCAATTTTTTGCATCAAGGTATTTTAGTCACCGGCCATGGCTGAAAGTAGTGATGTATTCTGGATGTTGGCTATTGAGGATAAGTTGGATGGTACCAACTACCCATTGTGGGCTTATATGATGCAACATGTATTGGTTGCAAAAGGATTTTGGAACATTGTGCAGGGTGTTGAAAGATGTCCTGTTACACCTCTGACTACAAGTACTGCAGATATAGGTGCTGGAGCTGATGAAGATGGTGTCGAAGATGATATTCCATAGATTCCTGTTCGTGCTGCTGTTTCTGCTACACCTACTGCAGAGCAGATTCACTGGGATGGCAGAGATGCCCAGGCACATGCATTGATAGATTTGTCTGTCAAACGTGCCATTATTCCTCATATTCTCTCTTGTAGAACAGCTAAGGATGCTTGGGATACACTTACCACATTGTACCAAGCTAGGAATGAGGCTCGTGCTGCTTACCTCCGAAAATAGTTGGAGAGTGAGCACATTAATTAAGGTGATTCTATGGTCAGTTTCCTAACGAAGATCAAAGACTTGAAGGAACAATTGATTTCTGCTGATGAGGTTATACCAGATAGCTCACTTGTGCAGACCGTTCTGAATGGTCTTCCTGATTCATATCAGAGTTTTGATTCTACTCTTCAGTTGATGATGAAAGGCAATCCAAATGCCTTATCATTTGAGGAGTTAGTCTCTGTTCTGTTGTAGGAAGATCAGTCCAAGCAAAACAGGTCCATTATGCGAGCTGCAGATCAAGCTTTCCTGGCTAGTCAGAAGGGAAAAGGAAAATGGAGCTCTTCAACTAGTAAGCAGAAATCTGCTAATTCTGCATATTCGAAGAAGGAAGATAAAGATGAGAAGAAATCAGAAAAGCAGAAATTGTTTTGTAAGTATTGTAAAGGGAATGATCATATCATAAAGAACTCTCCAAAACTGGCTGCTAAAGAGGCAAAGAAGAAAGAGGTTGGAATGGTTGTTGCAGAGGCCTCTACACCAAAAACAGAGTCTGCAAATCTTGTGTAGGAAGAAGAATGGGCATTTACTACTGTCTGCAGTTTTCACCCATCTTCTCATGAGCAGTGCATGTCTGCAGTAGACTCAGATGTTTGGTATTTTGATAGTGGAGCAACGAAACATATTACCTCGCAGTACAGTTTCTTCTCTTCACTCGAGCATGCCCCTACAGGGAATACCGTTACATGCGCCAACAACTCCTCTTATCCTATTATGCGAGTTGGTAAGATCATTTTGACTACTGCTGATGGTAGTTCTTTCACTTTCTCAGATGCTTTATTTGTGCCAGGGATATAAAAGAACCTATTATTAGTTTCTGCATTAGCCAAGATTGGCTTGGTTATGAAATTTGTTGATGACAGGTGTACAGTTCATGATCTGTCAAATGGCGATGTGATTATTGCTTCCGGAATCTTATGTCGTGGTTTGTATAAGCTCATAGACTACGAAAGATCTGTAAATGATTCTTAAGCTATGTCAGATGCAAAGCTTTGGCATGCATGCTTTGGTCATTTGAATTTTGCTAGTTTGCTACGCCTACAGAAATCTAAAATGGTGTCCTCGTTGCCCAAACTTGAGGCACCTGGAAAACATGTTTGTGAAGGCTGTATTTTGGGCAAAATGCAGCATTCATCCTTTCCAAAAGATGGTTCAGTTCGGGCTACTTAAAAATTGCAGCTTATACATAGTGATGTCTATGGTCCTATGCAGACACTTTCTTTTCGAAATTATCTTTACTTCGTGACTTTTATTGATGATTTTTCCAGGCATGCATGGGTATATCCACTCAAAGCAAAGTCTGAAGTGTTCATGTGCTTTAAATAGTTTTTGGTTTTGGCTAAAAATCTGTCAGCATGTAAAATGGGCACCCTCCGTTCTAATCGAGGGGGGGAATATATGTCTTCTGATTTTAATGCATTTCTGGCTGAACGTGGGATAAAACACCAGTGTACAGTGCCGTATACACCTCAACAGAATGGAGTTGCTAAATGAAAGAACAGGTCACTCATGGAGATGGCGAGGTGCATGGTCAAGAGTCAAGCTTTACCACATAGTTTCTGGCTTGAGGCTATCATGTGTGCAGCATATGTACTGAACAGGTGTCCACTAAAGCACTGCAGTCCATCACTCCATATGAGGCTTGGCATGACCGCAAACCATCTGTTGCTCATCTACGTGTTTTTGGTTGTTTGGCATATGCACTAGTGCATGAACAACATCGTAGAAAATTGGAGGATGAGGCAATAAAATGTATTTTTGTTGGGTATAGTTCTCAAAGTAAAGGCTATCGTCTGTATCATCCACAAACTCAATGCATTCTGGTTAGCCGTGATGTTGTCTTTGTGGAAGATGCTATTTAGCCATTGCTTTCATGTACTAAGGAGACATTTGTTAGCTCCAAAGACATGTATGATACTTTGATGCCTCTTTTTACAGGTTTACATGTGCTTCTTGGATCTCCCTATATGCTCTATCCTCTTGTGTGTCCACTTCCTTGGTGCAATTCCATGCTTTGTCCTTAACCTTGAGTGTCAACAGTTGGCAACCAATCAAGACTCAGTAGCCAAGAGAGCCTCAAAAGAGAAGAACAAAGGGAAGAGCACCAAGGATTAAGGAGATAGAGTATTCAAAGATAATCTAGCAATAAGGTCCAACCAATTTTTCAAATGTACTTTATATCAAACAATGATCATTATCACTAAATACAATTTTTGGTAGATTAGATTCCATTTTGTTCAAGCCAAGGAGTGCTCAAGCTTGGGGAGTATTAGAAGTCTCTGTGTACTAACTTTCATAATTTTTAGACTTTGTTTGGGGTGTCAAATAAGCCCTAGAACCTAATTTTTAACTAGGCTAAACACTGGGTATAAACAGAGCCAAAGCTAATGAAAAGCTATAAAAAGAGCTAGAGAACTCATTTATGAGGTTGGCTTGGTAGAGATTGAAGCTTTTGTAATAGAGCTCTTTTGTAATTGAAAGCGTTCCATTGTTCCTCTCTTTGTTCTTGCCTTGTGTGCATGTGTGTGTATGTATGTGTGTGCATGCTTATGTTCTTCTCACTCACTCATTTGTGCACTTCACTTGCTCATGGTTGTCACGTCTATGCAGATTGACAATTATGAGGTGGATCTCCTCACATTGGTACTTACCATTGTGCTAGAGTGACATCATGAAAGCATTATCACATGATATCCTTGAAGAAATAGCTCAGTTGTTGTACTGCAATTTTCATAGAAAATAAATGAAAAGTAGAAGTAGAAAATCAAGAGTGAAGAAAAGGATGAGATATTATCTCTTGAGTTCCCATCCCATTTCAAGAAATATGAATTTGATGAAAGAAAATTAATATTTGTAAATCCACAAAGAGAAAGATGAAAAGGAGATTCATATGATAATAATGATGACACTAATACCCATAGAATTAAGACAATATAGTGTTGAAAATCAAGTCCCAAACATACAAAAGGGTCTCTCCATGAGTCTCACAAGTGGAACAATCAACAAGGAGGACCCAAAGTTAATCAAGTGAGGATCTCCACCAAGATCCATCAAATTCAAAGTTGCTCAATTACCCACAAAAAAGGTGCACCTACATTGATTGGTGGGTGGCTATCTAGACTTTGGGAAAAGAGAAATTTCTATCTAAGCATCGTTTTGCCTTTTTTCTTGCATTGTATGAGCTCCATGAGTTTCCCACTTAGTTTAATAAATTATTAAACACCAAAAGAAACCCCCTGGCTTGCTTATCTCCTTTTCTCATTATTTTTGTCCTCTCTATCTAGAGGTATACTTAGGCATTTGGAAAATTTTGTTTGTATAAGATTGCATAGCATTCTTTTCTCTCTTGTTGTACTTAATTTTTGTTGATTTCAACATTCATTTGGTCTCTCATGTAGTGTTCAAAATTGTGGCAAAGTTTCAAGTACTTATACTCAGTGAATTATGAGAAATTGCCAATTTTGTGAGCCTATATCTCTCCACATAGGTAGAAAGTGTTACAAGCAGATAAGCTATCTTGAAGTTGATGGTTCTCACACTTGGAACATCCATTTGGCTGGATTCCAAGCTTGTTAGATAACTCATCAAGGCTAATAACTTTTGCATAGTTTCATATTTAGTCGATATAGAAGTGCAAAGAAAAGACTAGAATAGTGAGCATATATCAATGTGTGTGGGCCTAGTGGAGGGTAGCCATCTTCCATATTTGCAATGGGGTGCTAGAATCGTCCACCATCAGTGGTGAACCTCTCAAGGTTTAGATTAAGTCTGCAAATTATCATTTCCAGTCTCTATATAAGTTCAGAGAAAAGTTGAGAACAACGAGCATATATCACTATGTGTAAGCCTAGTGGAGGGCATCCATCTTCCATATCTACATTGAGGTGTTAGAATCTTTCCTTTTCAATGGTATTGGAGAACTTTGGAGGCTTGGAGACATCAATGGACATCATATTGAAGACTTGGAGGGATTAAGAAAATTTTTGGAAGCACAAGGAGGACTTATCAAGTCAAGATGACATCAAGAGGGGGCTTCATCAATCAAAACCTCAATTAGTCATAGGCTAGCAAGGGAGAATTTTAGGAAGAAAATTTTTTCAAGGAAAAAAAGTGGAACATGTTGTATTACAAAATAGAAGAATATCCCAAATCTTTTAAAAATAAGGAAGAGTCTTCTTCATGAGTAGTTGTATCATATATCATTTTTGTGGCATTTTAGAGCTCACAAGATAGTGGATTTTTAGAATCAAAACTTGGGGGGATCCATTTTAAGTGTGAACTTGGACACTTAAAAAGGTATAAAAGACAATTAACGACTCATTTTCTTGACAATCTAGCATTTGGAGTTAATGAGAGCTTGAGATCTCTTTTCATTTCCTAATTCTCATCATCAATCTTTAATGTTGATTTTGAGTGGATTTTGTGAGAGGGTTTTCGTGGATTTATCTTTGTGATCAATATTTCTTTGAGTGTTTCATGCTTCTATGAGCCTAATCTTATATTCTAAGCTTCATTACTCAAATAAAACACTAAATCTTAATAATTGTGTGCATCTATCAGAATTGTGATTCCCTCATCATAGGGGTACAGGTACTAAAAGTTGAAATTTACTTTACCATTGTCTTTAGTATAAAAAATAGAACACTTTAGACAGAAGAGATACTGAAGATGCTCATTATAGCTAAATCTACATGTGAAAGGAGAAATATTAAGAGCATTTGTGAAATCTTTGGTTTTGTTGATCTTTTGATGATAAGTTTTCAAATCCATTGAAAAATAAGGGGCTAGGGTCTTAGCAGGCTCCTAGGATTGACAATTTAAGTGTTTGAGGTCATTGGTCCTTCATGCTATGATGATTAGAGAAGACAACTCCAAAGTAAAACAAACATTTTTGGTGCCATTTTTGGAGAAGAATTGAAGTAAATCTTTGGACCCTAATGGATCTTCCAAGTTGATTGTAAAAAATGATTAGTGCAATTCCTAGCAAAAAAACACCAAAAAATTTAACACTTAAAAAAAACATAGAATCTTGATTTTGTGGAACAAAGAAAAGAACATGATTGTTTGTTGACAACTGCAAAAAAATCATGATTCTGATCAATCATGACTGTGACAGAGAATCATGATTGTGAGGCACTAGAATTTCATGATTATGACCTCACAATTGTAAAAAACATGATTGTATCAAAAAATATGCTTTTGTGCACCTTAGGAAATTGTGATTTTTTCCTTACAAGGAAATACGATTTTCTACATAAAATTGCAATTTTTGGAAAAAATGCAATTCTCAATAGGGAATCATGTTTTGAAAGAAAATTATGATTTTAGGGTGGCAAGAAATGCGATTCTCAATTGGGAATTGTGATTTTGAAAAATTTTGAATTTTATTTGAAAAATAAGATTTTCAATATAAAATTATGATTTTTCATAAACAAAATAAAACTGCAATTTTCAAAATTTCTTAGAAATTTTGGATAATCTAAAAGATAATAATAATAAAAAAAGAAAAAAATCAAGGACAGTGCAAAAATTTGGCAATCACAACTTTTCGTGAAAAAGCATGATTATAGGAACAAAATCATGATTTTTCAATTGAAGTCAAATTTTCAAGTTTTTCATTCAGAAATTATGGAGATACATTTGTTCTCTATTGTGAGGTATTATCAAGAGGGAAATTCCAGAGAAAGTGGAAGGAAAAGTGAAAGCCTAATTCTCATTAAGAAAGGACTAAAATTATGGTTTAGTTGAAAAATCCCTAAATTGATGAGATCTAAGATCAAGACTTCTCACTAAACATAATCCTAGATAGAGAAAATATTTTGCACACCAATAGCAAAGTTGGAAGGGTCAAAGCAATTGGAACATCAAACTTACACTATGCTTGAGGTGGATTAGCTCTACATAAAAAATCCATCATTTGAACTATGTCAAAGTTTCCCATTGAAGAAATTATTATTTGTGCTCATCTTTGGTATTTTTCACTAGGCTTCTCTATGAAAATTTACCAATATAAAATCTCAGAGTTTTGCACTTGTAAAAGGATAAAAAGAGAGTTCAAATTCCATGAATTTGAGGTGGTTGAGCTTGACAATCAATCAATCAATCACCTAAAAGTACATCAGATTAGATCTTCACTTTTCCTAGATTGTAGGAAAGTGAATTGAATCTCTCCAACAAAATATCCTACCTTGATTTGAATTCAAAATCCACTTGTAAAAGTCGTGGAAAACTTGATGGTTCTATATAAAGACTTCAAAACCATTTTACAATACAATGAAGCAATATACATACACTTTTGGTCATCATTGTGTTGCTCTTTCATTTCCCTGCACCATCTTCTTCAACAATAGTGAACTTGAAAAGGCTATTGCTCTCTCTACAGAGATCCAAATTGAATGCACAGTAATTTTTTTGAACGGTATTAGTGTCTAGTTTATTTCTAGAAATTTTCAAAGCATTTGATTATGTAAGTTTGGATAAATCTAAATTGTAGTGTCGGGGTCTATCTTTGCATAGCCCTGAAAATATTGAGTGTTAAGTTCATTCCAAAAGCATATCTTGCTTAGTACTTGTACTCTTATGCATTTTAGACAGTCAAATCTATGTATATCATTCCTCCAAAAGAATTTTTCAATTGTAGTCATGCTGGATTCTATGAGCATTTGAAGTTGATCATTTCATCCAAAGATAGCACGTTTTTTGAGCTACTCAATGTGCAAACCTATTTGTTTAGTACCAACTCTTTCTCCTTGATGATCCAAAGTACATAGTGGATTTTACTGCACTTAACACATTCTTATAAGGTCTATTTGACTCTTCATAAGTGAAAGGGCTGATTCTATGGTGGTTGGCTAGAACAAACTTCTTCACTTTGCATCTTACTTTTCTACCTCCTACAAGCTTCTCCAAGTTCTATTAGTGGTATCACAACCAGATCAAGATGGGTGATAGATTTCCCTCAATGATTGAGAAGCTTGATAAACACAACTATGTGGCTTTGAAAATTAGAATGGAGGCCTATTTTCAAGGTAGAAATCTTTGTGGAATTGTAGCAAGTGATGAAACTATGCCTACTCCAAGATCCAAAGTAGGACCTACATAAGAGGAGACAAAGAAGCTCACACTTTGGTGTGCAAGGGATGGTCAAGCAAGATCATACATAATAAACTCTATCTCAAATTTCCTATTATGTATATTAGAGTATGCAAGATATCTCAATAGAATTGGGATGCCCTAGAGACTTTCTTTTCTGCTAGCACAAAGGCAAGGAAGAACTATCTTTGGAATGAGTTCAACCAAATGAAGAATACATCTAAACAAACTATCACAGAGTTTGTTACCAAGGTCAAGGAGGTTGCAGATTAGTTAGCATCCATTGGATAGTTGATTGAAGAAGATGCCATCATGAGGCAGATTCTAAATGGAATCAAAAGTGATAAGCAATGACAATCCTTCACCATGGCTTATGATCTCATCATGGATGTAAAACCCCATATTTCAACATATTCCTTGGAAAATCTTCAACCAAGAGGCCAACAATAATATGAAGGAAGGTAACTCTTATCAAGGTAACACAAGTGCTCTTTATGTAGATAAGAAGGACAAGAAGTTGAAAGGCAATAAGAAGGAAGATGATACTTCCCAAGCCTATTTTGTAGGCAAGATCAGGTGGAAAGGGGAAAAGAAAAGTGCAAAGCATAGACATGAAGTTCAAATACGGGATGACACAAAGCATAGTGTGGAGAAGATTGGTAATGTCAAGGCTTCTAATGGCAAGACAAACATTATGAGCAAGGTACTCTATGTTCCCACTATTACAAAAAACCTAATAAGTGCAGGACAAATAGTTGAGAAAGGCTTGCAAGTTAGGTTCATCTAACATGGAGCTTTTGTTGAATATCCATGTCAAGGCTTCAAGAACATAGCGAGAGGTGAGAAGCATGATAGGATGTTTACTTTTGAAGTAGGAGAAACCAAAAACATAGCTCTATTCAACTTTGGGTCTCAAACCCTAAGTGAGCTTGAAGTGTGGCACAAGAGGCTAGCCCATGAGAATGAGAGAACCTTGAAAGATATATGGAGGGATAAAAGTGTTCTAGTACTTCCAAAAATATAAAAGCAACACATGATCAATAGATGTGATGCATGTAAAATTGGGAAGGCACAAAGACAACCATTCAACCACAAGGCTACATCAGCAACAACCTTTTGGACTTAGTATACACTAATGTGTGGGGACCAGGTCAAGAACCTTAAATGGCAAGATCAAGGTATTATGTCTCATTTATTGATGACAATTGTAGGTGTAATTTTCTATAATTTATCAAGAGTAAGAATGAAGTGTTTGATTGCTTCAAAAAGTATCTAGCACATGTGGAGAATCATACAGGTAGATCACTCAAGAAACCTAGATTTGATGGAGGGGGCGAATACTTCTCCAAGGAATTAGATGACTTCTTGCAGGATAAAGGTATCAAGAGGGAAGTGACTATGAGGTACTCTCATCAATTGAATGGAATTACAGAGAGAAGAAACAAGAGATTGGTTGGATCAACCATAATAATGATTGAAGAAAAGAGGGTATGAATCCTTATGAAGCATGGTATGGAAGAAAACCTTGTCTTGGACATTTCAAGGTGTTTGGTTATTTAGCTTATGTTCATGTACCTTCACAAATTAGAGGTAATCTAGATGAAAGGGTAACAAGGGTAGTATTTATTGGATATGATTCAACTCAGATGGGTTACAGGCTCTATAATCCTTCAACCAAGCAATTCACTACAAGTAGGTCTTGGTTTGATGAAGAAAAACAAAAGGTAACTCTACCATATGATCTTGATTTTGATTTCCTTCAATTAAGAAGGAAGCATGATACATAGGTACAAGATCCAAGAAGTGATACATATGATGACCAAGATGAAAGGGAAAAGGATCACATGCTATGGAAGTCAAGAGGAAAAGCAAAAATGAAAGAGTGTGGACAATGCTCCAAGCAAACACCTAGATGGTCAACAAAGGGAGAAAAATACAACCAAAAAGTTATGGATATGATTCCACATTTGTTCAGAAGCATTCAATCTACTTGGAAAATGACTCAATTTCAGAAGAACCCTCAACCTATGAAGATGCAAAGGGAAATCTTAATTGAGAAAAGTCTATGAAAGAAGAAATAGATGCATTGAAGGAGATGGACACTTGGGATTTGGTTCCAATGTCACCCAATCAAAAAGTAATTGGTTATAGATGGGTATATAAACTCAAAAAAAACTCAGATGGATCAATTTGTAGGCACAAGGCAAGATTAGTTGTGAAAGGATGCTATCAAACTCATGGTATAGACTATGAGGAAACATTCACATCAGTTGCAAAGATGACTACAATCAGAACATTATTTAGTGTAGTTGCTGCAAGAAATTGGACACTCCTCCAACTGTATGTGAAAAATCCATTTTTAAATGGTTGGATAAGTGAAGAGGTATATGTGTCACAACCTCCAAGTTTTGAAAGCCCTAATCATACATCTTATGTTTGCAAACTTAAGAAAGCATTGTATGGATTGATTGAGATCAGGACGGGTGCTAAGTAGCCGGAGAAGTGTAATTTCATCGGTAGGAAGTGCAACTTAGGCAAGTCATCGCTCTATCTATTCTCACACCTCTAATGACTCAGAAGAAGAGATACCAATGGCTTCAAAAGACATGCAAGGTTTTGTCCCCAGGAGAAACTTGATGTCTATTGTAGAGGGGGAATACCGTACCTCTCTACAATATGTGTCCACTAATTCCCAGAGGATTCCCATCTACCTGGATGGCTTAAATAGATCAGTAGCCAAGATGGTAACTTCCATTGATTCTACGATAGTGCCCAGACCGGTAGTCAAGTATGAGGGAGGAGTGTACATGGACAAGTTAGGTCACATCTATGTCGTAATAGAACACCCAGACCAAATCAACAAGAGAGGAGGATTAGAAGGACAAGAAAATTCAGGAAGACCACACCTTGAAGAGTTGATAATTACACCTAGAGGCAAATCAATAGTAACTCGCGTCTTGAGAGGGGATTTGATGTCTCAAGATGATTACTTACTGGAGGTCTACTTGATCCATGGATCAAACTTACTGTTACAAACTGACTCACCTACGCACAGACAAGAAGAAAGTCCAATGACCTTTTACGAGTTAAAAGATCCGGAAGATGAATCTAGGGTCACATACTTAGACAAGAACCAAAGAAGGTATTGGCTTGTTGATGCCATTGATAAGGCTCAGTTGAAGTATATGGGGTTGCCTGTATTCCCTCAGCGAGAGCAGACAACCACCTCTCAAAATCCCTTGAGAAGACAATAGGAGTCAGAACATACAATGTCAGGACAGACAAGCCATCGGAGCATTCCAAACCAAACCCATGTACAATTTACAATGCTAGGACTGCAATCACATAATCAAACTCACCTAGGACTAGGCAACCAACATCAACCACCAGTGAGGCCAAGACCACGACTAGGAGTGCAGCCTGGAATGCCTCCAATTAGACCAGCAATTCCTGTAATGCCTAGACCACCCGAACCTATAAGAAGATTAAGACCGATTCAAGTGGCTAAGTGCATGAGAAATCATTATGATGGGATGGGAGAACCTTACCATCACATAGCTGAATTTAAACAAGTTCTACGAGCTGAACAAGTGTGTTAGAGGAAGCATGTTTTGGAGAGAAATTACTTATTATTTGTCAAAATTGGTAGATATATTTATGCAAATGATGTAAAAATTGGGAAGAGTCTTCCTCATGTAAAGTAGGATCACATGTATTTTTCTTACAGTTTTTGGAAGCTCTTTGATAACATATTTTTAGATTGGAAGGTGGAAAGGACCAAAATTTCAAGTGTGAAAAAGGACACTTGAAAAAGTATAAAAGATAATTTCTTCTATTTTGAAGAGGTTGATTGTATCACTTTGATGCTATCTAAGTAATGAGAAGAGCTTTCCTGCAGAAAATTGTGTTTCTCCTTTCATGATCAATTTCTTGATTTGTTGAGTCTTCTCATTATGTGATCCATGGAATTTGTGAGCTTTCCTTGAGTATTTCTGAGCGAGATGAATGAAGATAGGTGAATCTTATTGTATTGAGAAAGATATAACAGAAGAGAAAAGCCGGAATTAGAAATTCTCAGTTTTTACAGAATCGCGATTATCTCGTTTGTGTAATATAGGTACTGTTTTGGAAATTTGACTTCATATTTTATTCTACTGTGAAAATGGCACACTTTAGGCACAAAGATCATTGAAAATGCTGTTGGAGAACTCAAGATAATCAAAACCCTAGTTATTTCCTTTCTTCTTCACAAATCTCTCAGAAAAACAGTCATTTCAACTTTTATTCTTTGATTCCATTAACTAGAAGGGGTTGTGGTCTTTGCATACTTCCCGGATTGACAATTTAAAGATGATTAGGTGATCTTTTGTGCTACAATGATTGGAGATGACAACTCCAAAGGTTAACAACAAACATTTTTTGGCACCGTTGCCGGGGAACAAAGCAAAAGCTTCATTGAAGTCTTGGACCTTGCTGGATCTTCCATTTTTGATGGTGTTTGAACACATTGGAAAGGTACTACTCTATAATCAAGTAGAAAATTGGAAAGGTAGGTTGTTTTGGCTTGTCTTTTGGGAAAAGAAAGCATGAATTAACCTTTTGAGATAAAGAAGTTTGTGAATTTATGCAAATTGGTAATTGATCATACTTTTTAAGAGTAAAGTGCAGGTGTGTGGAAAAAAATGAATTAATTTGTTGAAGGAAAAATATAATGTGATTATCTTTGCATAAGTATATTGCTTTTTGACAAAGTACCAAGCAAAATTTGTCAAATCTTGGAAAAGATGGCATAGTTGTAATGAGGAAAAGTCAAGTAAAGTAGCTATGTGCAAATTGATTGTTCCATTTGCTTATCCAAGGTGAAGTAATAGTCTTTAGGAAAGATTGATTAATCACTTGAGAAAAAAAAGTGTTGAGTTTATTTTTTCATGAACTGATACTTGTACTTCTTAACACATATTTTCTTGAAAAGCTCCACTTCCAAACTGTTAGATTGCAAGCATAAAGAGTATAGCCAATCATCAGATAAAAGATCAATGGATCTTGAAACAAGAAAACCATAAGTGAAGTGTTTTCCTTGATTTAGGGATTAAAATACTAAAAAATTTCATTAAATCTATTAAAAATCCAAAAGAATTTTCTTTTTACTAAGAAAGTTTTGCAGGAGGTTTGGTATTGAATGGTGGAAGAGGAAAAGAGAAAGAAAAATTCAGAAATTGAAAGAAAAACAAAAAAATATATAGAGTAAAGTTGCTATCTATTTTTTTCTTTTTTTTAATCTCTTTGAATGAGTTGGGTGGTGTATAATTGCAGGTGAAAATTGATCTGGAGTTGGTGAAGAACAGTGGAGAAGACCAGGAGGGAAGAAAAGTCAAAAAGTGCAAAAGCAGGGAAGTTAAAAAAACACACGATTCTCAACTCGGAATCGCGATTTTCAGTAAGATAAAGAAATTGACTTAGTTGCAGTATTGGGCATTAAGGTAAGCCATTTTAAAGGTTTCATAAACTGCATAATTGAAGGAAATCAAAATTTCAAAATTTCAGTAAGAATTGAGCTCAATCACATTTGAGAATTGGAGATAAAATCGCGATTTTCATCAAAAGAGGAGAGCATGCAAACTTTGTTGGAAGGGATAAGATTTTTTTAAATAGAACAACAAAATTGCAAAGAAACAAGAATCATAAAGTGAGAATTTAAAATTGTTAAAGAATCACTCACAATTGCGATTGTCTGAAGCCTATAAAAGCCTAAACTCTCAAAAAAATCAGTCATTTGAGTCAGAGAGTGAGTGGGAGAGAGCTGTCAGAATCGCGATTTTCTGCATTCATAGAGCTTCTGGAAATTTTTTGATCAAGCTACAAGGTAATCTCCTTCACATTAAATTTTTACATATTTTCAAGCTAGAAATATTGGGTAAAGATTGAAAATACAAAAAATTATTGAAAACACAAATCATGATTCTCAGTATTTTTGAATTTTTTATAGGAAAAACTGCCACTTTGTTGAAAGTTCTTTATTGTATGTTAATATTTTGATAAGGCGCTGTTAGCAGCAGACAAGGAACTGAAGGACTGACGAGGCATGGCAGTCAGAGAAGAGAGTCAGAGGGGAGAGAAGGCACAAGCAGACAAGGGAGTCAACGACGATCTGGCAAGTAGGCTAATAATTTTCTTCATGAAGAAGCAAGTACGAGCATTCACGCAGATCTAGCACTAAGGCAACCCTTTAATTTTTCAAAATCCTTACACAAATTAAAAGTGATTCTCATCACTAACAACCCGTGTAAATACCATGTTCACCTTTTTGTAGCTCCATTTTGTGCAAGCCGAGGAGTCCTCAAGCTTGAGGAGCCTTAGAAGTAGTTGCTTACCAATTTTCGTAAATTTTAGATCTCGTTTGAGCCCTCAAATAAGCCTTGGAACCTAATTTTTAACTAGGCCGGACACTAGGTCTGAACAGGGCCAAAGCTAGTCAAAAACTATAAAAGGAGCTAGAGAGCTCATTTTTGAGGGAGATTGTAATTGAAACGAACTTGTAAGAGCTTTTTGAAAGTAATCTAAGAACTCCATTGCTTCTCACTCTGTCTTGCCGTGTGTGCGCGTGTGTGTGTATGTGTGTGCATGCTTGTGTGCTTCTCACTCACGCACTTGTGCCTCCACTTGCTCGAGGTCTTCATACCATCCTCACGTCTTCGCGGATTGACATTAAAGGAGGTGCTACTCATCACTGAGCTACACCAAATTTTGGCGCCGTTGCCGGGGATCGAACTTTGAGGACGAGCGTGTGATGGTAAGACGTAGAGTTGACGCGTTGGAGTTGTAGGTATCTTCTTCACTTTCATCTATTTTCTTGTTTTTTCTTCACCATCATCATCATCACCATCTCCCACCTCCATCTCCATCATCGCGAAAATCTTCAGATTTGATCATATCACCATCTCCACCTCATTTCCTTCATTCTACTTGTGAGAGAGAGCGAGAGAGCGATATTGCTTGCTCTGTTTTTGCATGTTTGTTGTGTTTCTTGCAGGTATCATCATCATCATCCCTGCCAACACGCTGCGCAGGTACGAAACTCGTCGAATCTGTCTCGCAGTCGCCAGCCTCTGTCGATCGCGATCGACAGAAAATTCGATCATTTGGTAAAACAAAGTTCACCACTAGCACAAGCATGATGAGCACATCCCAAATCACCTAAAACAGTAGAAAAATTCCGTGTTTTTCTGTCAATCGCGACCGACAGCCTCTGTCAATCGCGACCGACAGACCCTATCGATCGCAACCGACAGACCCTGTCGATCGCGACTGACAGACTTCGCGACCGACAGACTGCCACGTAGGACCCTGTCAATCGCGATTGACACCGTCGATCGCGATCGACAGCCACGACCGACACCTCTGTCAGTCGCGATTGACACTGTTGATCGCGACCGACTGAAATTCAACGATTGATTGACTTTTACGCGTAGCCACGTGTCCATCGCGATTGATAGGCCCCCGATTGACTGAAATTTCGGCGAAAAACCCGAAAAATGTGTCGATCGTGATTGATACCGTCGATCGCGATTGACAGCCACGATCGACTCCGTCGATCGCGATTGACACTATCAATCGCGACTGACAGGCCTGACGGACACCTCTGTCAATCGTGATTGACAGGCTTTTCGGCCAAAAATTAGGGTTTGCTCTTGTTCAAAATTTGGGATAATTTTGGGGCAAAATAGTCAATCCATTAGCATTTCTGGAGGTTCCTACACTTGAGATTTGGGAGAAAACCCTAGGATCTGTCAGCCAGATTGAATCCTGTTTAACCCCCTAAACCCTGGACAGTCATAACTTTTTCATACAAAAATCCATTTATTTTTACAAAGATAATGTGTGGATTTTCAGACAGGGTATTTTGAAGTTGACCATACCCAGGGGGATCAAAGTCAGGGGTCTTTAGAATTGTTTTCTTAAAAAAAAAACCACTATGCAAATTAGTGTTTGTGCTACAGGAGTGAAAATCATTGGTTCTGTCTTTGGAATTTAAATCTTAAAGCTAACTTTGGAACTCTTACAGATCTATTGAGAGCATCGAAAGGCGTTCTAAGCAAGTGTAAGTGCAAGCTTGGGAACACACTTCCTGGGCATTCAAGGCAACCAAGAAGGAAACAAAAGGTTGGAAATTCTCAACTCCCTTTGTCAATTCCTAGCTTAGGCTAAGAACGACTAGTGATAGGAGTAAGCCAGGGCGGCGATAGGCAGTTATCAAGTTGAAGACTACCTAAAAACTCAAGTTCAAGTTAAAAACCTAATCTCTGTACTGTCGATATCATAAAGGAAAAGAACCTAACGTGGAACGATCAACTCCAAGTACGAAAACTACTCAAGTATTCCTGACGACGCAATATCAGACAAGATCATAAACACGATAATCAACATAAAAAGGGGATTAAGTGATTGGTACAAAAGGACTCTGCAACGAGGTTGTACTCTGGACAAAAATTGGGCTACTTAAATAGGCACATGAACCTTAGATCAGGACGACATCTAGTAAGGGATAGACAAAGTCTTAGGTCTTCAGAGGCTAGTGTCAACCACACTGCTAGGTCGTGGGCCCAGCAGTTGAGCCACCACTCCTACTACCCAAGTTCTGAGACTAGTGAATCCGAGATGTCTCAAGGTATGGAGAGACCTACAGGAAGTTCAGGAGTGCCATACCTGCACAGGGTAGAAGGCCCGTACAAGACACAGCTGGAATACCTTAGGACCAACCGATTAGGTGCCAGCATCTATGAGGACGGCCTAGGAAGGTCTGTGGTACAGATTAAGAATCCTGATCAATCCATTGGACTAGAGCACCCAGCTGTCAAGTTTGAAAACGGAGCATACTTGGACAAAGAAGGAACCATATATGTGGT
This sequence comes from Ceratopteris richardii, assembly GCA_020310875.1. Lineage (NCBI taxonomy): Eukaryota > Viridiplantae > Streptophyta > Polypodiopsida > Polypodiales > Pteridaceae > Ceratopteris > Ceratopteris richardii. The sequence goes on from CM035415.1 coordinate 73,750,931, forward strand.
CACCAGTCACCCAGATAGGACAGATGAATTTGGGAATGTAATCTCAGAAGCGGAATTAGGTGACTTGGAACAAGGAAACATGGGTGTAGAACCTAGAACCCCCCGAGGCAAATCTGTTCTCACTAGGATTATCACACCTGAGTGGGTTCCCCAAGACAACAAGAGCATAGATCTGCTTCTCAATCGAGAGACTGACGAAGCCTTTTGGAGGTACAAATCTGATCAGCCAACTGATATAGGAACAATCATGATCTATGAGTTTAAGGATCCTGATAGCCCAGGTAGAGTAACCTACTTAGATCACGCTTCGGAGAGGATCTTTGTGGTGACAGAAAATGATAGGCATGCTTACACTTGGAAGGGTGAATTCGTTTTCCCCCAACCAAGATCGAATGTATCCTATGGTCACCCTGGTGCTGGAACATCCCAAGCTCATGGAATGCAAAGAGATAGAATTAGAGATAGACCAGAAGTAAGCTTTGCCAACCTAGTGGGCAGAGAAAGAACGAGGACGGAAACAAATAGAGTAGAACCTGAGATACTTAGAGCTCACAGGAATCAAAGAAATGCGGATGAGTTCCCTCTACCACGACCTAGAGAGCACACAAGAACCTTGAGACCGACTCAGCTAGTTAAGTCCATGAAGAACTACTTCGATGGCACTAGAGATCCATACGATCATGTGGCTGAGTTTAGGCAAGTCTTGAGAGCTGAACAAGTGGAGGATCTATTCACGTAGTACAATGCCTTTGGTCTGATCCTTAGGAACACTGCCCTGACATGGTTTCAACCACTAAATGAGAGGCAGTTCAGGAGCATAGACCAACTCCTAGAGGCTTTCATTATTGAATTCTCTAAGAGTGGCATAAGGCATAATACCTCCTCGCTGATTCACAGCTTCAAGCAAACCCCTCAAGAAACCGTGAGACTTGCAGGAAGAAGATTTAGGCAATACGTAGAAAGATGCCCTGTCTCGGAGCTTCCCACACCAGCTAGGCAAGTGGCTTTATTCTTGGATGGATTGCTAAGTACTAAATTGAGATCTTATGTGTACTTGAAGGACCCTAGGACCATAGAAGAGTGTGTGCGCATGTGCATTGACATCGAGGATAACCTAGGGGAGGAGTTAGAGCTTTCCAAGATATACAAAGATTTGGATAGTGCCTCTAACCTCTCTTCCACGCAATCCACATCGATTGAGGAACTTGCAGAGAAATTTGCTCAGAAACTAGGTGTCTCTAGCAAACAAATTCCGAGATTTGCCCCTGTAAAAAGATGTTATACTTGTGGTGGCGACCACATGGCGAATGTATGTCCCATTATGGCTCAACCCCAAGTTAATCCTAGTAGCCAGTACTGCACTATAGAACGAAGGTACACCAATCACACCGCGCAAGATTGCCCCTACAATAAGCAAACCGTGAGGCAGACGTACCCACAGCCATACCCTCAACAAGGAAGATACCAGAACCAGTACCCACCTCAGCAGTATGCTAGGCCAAAACAAACCTACCAACCCTATCAAAACCAACAAAGGCCTCAGCCTGTGCTAGCACAACAACCCCCAGCTCCAGCTAATGTGATTCCGGTAAAGTATGCTGTTGTAGAAGAAAACCTGAATAGAGCTATAGTCCCTGTAACACCACTGCTTTCTGAAAGTGACCCCAGTGACCATAGCTTTGATTCTACACATGTTGATAGTCCCCAGGCTTACTACATGCAATCTCCTGAACATGGTGAGTCCTACTATAGTGAAGAACCGAGTGAACCTAGTTGGGAGTCAGATCACACAAACCTCATGTATACAAACCCCAATCCTAGGCCTCAACCTAGACAGGTAAGACCTCCATTCCCTAGAGGACCATGCTACAGATGTCAGGGAGATCACCTCATTCGTGATTGTCCCTTACCTCCACCAACACAACCCCAGTCAATAACAATTCAGGGCTTTTGCCAAGAATGTGGAAAGGAGCATCTTTTACGAGATTGCCCTAAGAATCCTAATAATATGCCAAAAATCACTCCTATTAACGTTATTGGATTGGTGGTAGACTCCACAGGAAGTGTGACATCCACCGCACCAGTGCAGGTAGTGACGAGAGCTCAGGCATTGCAGCAGAACCAAGGGGTAAACCAGGATAAGAACCCAGAGGCTAGTGAAACCGAGAGCGTGACAAAGAAAAGGACTAGAGCATGGAAAGATAGTCGGGAAAGAATGAAAAGACAATGGGCTAAAAAGATGAGTGAACTTGAGGAAAGCATAAGAGAAACCAAAGCCAAGATAACTGAACTCACATCTCAAACTCCCTCTCACTCTACCCCACCACCACCGTTCCCATCGCCATCCGACCCGCCACCTTCCAATCCACCTCATACGATTCCCCCACCCCCTAGAGTAGGATCAGTATTAGCTGACCCCACTCCCGAGGACCTTAATATGATGCTTAAAGCATTTCAGGCCAGAATCCAAGAAGGGCCAAACGTGACTGATCATGCAAAATGCTATCCTAGAGCAGAACTAGAGCTAGAACGAACCAAGATTTGTGCTAAAATGGTGGAATTGGCTCAGACCATGTTTGAAGCCAGTCGCCTATTTAACATCTCTAGTTCAGCGAAGACACAGTTGCACTTTGATGGACTGTTAGAAAGAATAGAGAAGCTGATTGCACAATCAGAAAAGGAACCCGCCTCTCAACACAAGGACAAGGCAAGTGAAAGATTAAGCATTCCTGCTCAGGAAGCCTATGTGCCTGAAGCCTATGTGCCTAACTCTACGGAGCCAGACACATCATCTTCTATGAATCGATTCACACCAAAATTCCTACGAGAGATTCAAGAAGACAAATGGGCTAAAGAGAGTGAAGTCCCTCCTCCTATTGAACTGGTGGATGATGCACATGACCAATTCCCACAAGATATCCCATCCATTTATGAGGAGCAGGAGAGCACCCAATCTCAGGAAAGATTAGACTTTGAGTCTAACTCTCTACAAGAATTACCCCACTTCACAGGCCCATGGGAAACTAAGTCTACTTGTATGAGGGCACCCACGGTCATGGTACGAAATGAGGACTCAGTCTTACCTAGGAACACAGAGGTAGTGAAAAACACTAAAGTGCAGTGCAATCTCAAGTTAGAAGAGCTACTCAAGGTTAGACCTGAGCTATGGAAACATGTAGCCAAACAAGTACCAGAAATAGCCAAACCTCGTTCCCAGGTAGGATCCCAGAGGACAGTACCAGAAATACCCTTGGATAAGATAGGAGATATGTGTGAAGGTGAAGAAGGGAACACCTATCTTCCCATTACCTACCAGGAGTACACCACCAAGGCAATTTTGGACTCAGGTGCAGGAGTTGCAATTGCCACCACTTCCCTATGGAAGCATTGGGGCAAGCCAGCACTCAGGCCAACGAGAATGAAATTGCAGATGGCCGATGGTCATATTGAGAGACCCTTAGGATTGCTAGAAGGAATAACTCTCACCACCTATGGTGTCGAGTTTGAGCATACATTTGCTATATGTGACTTCAGCAAAAATCATGCCTATGAGATGATTTTGGGAAGACCATTTATGCGACAGTTGCAAGTGGTACAGGACTGGGGAACCAATTCCTTGTATTTGCAACACTTAGGTGTTACAACCAAAGTAAATCTCAAAGATTACTCTCATAGAGATGTACCTCCCATCCAATGGAATCCCATCCATAGAGCCAAAGATGATACAGAATCGGTGCATTCCATAGGGTCAGGATCCTCTTGGATGCATGAAGACACCCACTTATGGATGTGCAAACTAGCAGTAGATGAAGAGAAGAGAGAAAAAGCTAGAGAGGTAGGTGCAAAAGAAACCCATAGATCAATCCAAGACCCAGCCTATGCACCTGTAGTTTTTCCAGACGAAGAATTTGAACCTCACGGCTGGGCAGAAATTTTAGCAACCATGGATGTAGCCATCAATGAGGAACAATGGACACCTCACTGTGACGAGGATGGCTATGACATTTCAGTCTTCTCCATAGAGCCAATCATGGGAGAGGCAGTTCTAGAAGAATGCGAACCTAGCCCTGATGCATTTGAGGATGCAAGTGACTCCGATCTAGAGTCAATCATTATGGACCCACCTTTTGCATCAGATGAAGAATACTTCCATGAAGTAGAATTTCAACCCCAGAGGCATGGAGAGCTTACAAATGATGTAAGATTAGCCACACATGTGACCCCAAAGGAAGAAGGAAAGAAACGAAAGAAGAGAGAAGTCTCACCAGAAGAGGAAGAATCTTTGTTTGAGGTCCCAAAAAATTTTAAGAAGTATGAGATAGACGACAGGAGAGTCATGATAAGAATGCCTAAACGAGAGGCACAATCAGGAGAGGCCTATGATAACAAAGAAACCACCAAGAAAATAGTAGTGGCCCTAGAAGAAGGAGAGGAGAGATGCACATACATAGGCCATGACCTAACAGAGGAAGAAGAGCATGCGTTAATAGCCTTGCTAAGAGAGTACAGAGATGTATTCGCTTGGAGTTACAAGGATTTGAAGGGGGTTGACCCAGACATATGCTCACACACCATCCCCATGACTTCAGATGCTAAACCTTCTAAGCAAAAGCCCTATACATATAACGATAATTACGCTGCCAAGATCAAAGAGGAGATAGATAGACTGGTTGAAGCTGGATTCATCTATGAAATTGAGCACACTGAGTGGGTATCCCCCATCGTAGTGGTGCCCAAGAAGAATGGCAAGCTGCGTGTATGCATTAACTTGAAGAAGGTCAATGCAGCCACAATTCGAGATAACTATCCGCTTCCCATCACAGAACATCTCTTAGAACGAGTAGCAGGCAAGGAGGTGTACAGCTTCCTTGATGGATTTTCGGGCTACAATCAAGTAGCCATAGCTCCAGAAGATCAGCATAAAACAGCTTTTGCCACAGAGTGGGGTATATTTGCCTTTCGTGTAATGCCATTTGGGCTGACCAATGCACCAGCTACCTTCCAGAGACTAATGTGCCATGTATTTAAGGAGTTCTTGAGGAAGAATTTAGAAGTCTATGTAGATGATCTTTGTGCTCATTCCTACATTAGACAAACCCATATTCCCGAACTCAGACAAATCTTTGACAAATGTAGAGAATATCAAGTCTGCCTGAACCCAAAAAAGTGTGTTTTCATGGTCAGGCAAGGCAAGATTCTAGGACACATAGTGTCAAAGAATGGCATATCCACTGATGAAGAGAAAGTGAGAGCCATAGCAGAGCTACCTAGGCCAAGGAATGTCAAGGAAGTACAAGCTTTCATGGGGCATTGTGGTTACTACCAACGGTTCATTCATATGTACGCTGTCATTGCAAAGCCCATGTATGGACTTCTGACTAACTTTGAGTGGACTGATGAATGTGAGAACTCCTTCCAAGAGCTTAAACGAAGATTATGTTCAGCACCAATCTTGACCACACCAGATTGGAATAAGCCATTCCATGTTCACGTGGATGCATCCAATTATGCTATTGGATGTGTACTCGCACAACCTACGGGTGAAGGTAATATGGATCTTCCAATTGCCTATGCCAGTAGACAATTGAATGCAGCTGAACGAAATTATACCACTACTGAGAGAGAAGGCTTAGGCATGGTGTATGCAATTAAAAAGTTTAGACATTATTTGCTTGCAAATAAGTTTAAATTTTTTACTGATCATCAGGCATTGCTATACCTCGTAAACAAGCCATGCAATACAGGAAGATTAGTAAGATGGTTTCTCTTGCTAATGGAATACGACTTTGAGGTAGTGGTGAGAAAAGGGAGGACTCATTTGAGAGCAGATCATCTCTCTAGGCTCACATCTGGAGAAGCCCCACAAGGAGTATCTGATGACCTTCCTGATGCTTACTTGTTTAATTTGGAAGTTGTACCGCAGTGGGCTAAGCCATTGGTACCAGTATTGACATACGAACCTAACCACCGAGTAATAAACACGCAGGATAGAGAGGTAGTAAAAGCCCAAAAGTATCACATCATGGCAGGAAGTATGTACAAGCACACAGATCAAGGAATCTTGGCTTGTTGTGTAGAAGAGGACGAGTATGCGAAGTGGTTGCAATTAGCACATGTAGGTGCATTAGAGCAACACTACTCAAAACAACGAACCCTACAGACACTAAGGAGACTCGGAGTGCACTGGCCAACTATGGAAGCGGATGTCCAAAGGTCGTGCAAAGAATGCCCAATCTGTCGCACTAAACCACCTGTGGAACATGCCACTCTTTATCAAGTGTCCATAGTGCCAGATTGGAGTGAACCACTAGTATCCTTCCTGAGGACGAAAACATTCCCTACAGACATGACTCTGGCTAGGAAAAGGAGTTTAGAACAAGAAGCCCAGGATTACTCACTCATTGGTGATAATCTATACAAGCGTGGTAAAGATGGTTACCTAAGGCTATGTGTCCATGAAAGTGAATATCTCAAGATCTTGGAAACTGCTCACCAAGGTGTAGCAGGAGGACACTTTGGACCAGATCGGGTGATCAAGGCAATACTATTTGCAGGCTTCTGGTGGCCGACCCTTCACATGGATGCACATACCTATGTGAAACGATGTGATGTCTGTCAGAGAACTCAGTATCCTATACGTAAAGATGAGATGCCACTGAAACCTATGATGGGTGGACGTGCATTCTCTAAGTGGGGAATAGACTTCGTAGGTCCTATTAATCCCCCAGCTAAGGGTTCCCATGCAGAATATATCATTGTTGCAACAGACTATCTAACAAAGTGGGTAGAGGTAAAAGCCACAACAAAGAACGATGCTCAAACAATAGCTAAGTTTTTATTTGAGAATGTGTTCACTAGATATGGGCTACCTATAGAGCTAGTTAGTGATAGAGGCACTCACTTCTTGAATGAAGTTATTGAAAATCTGCTCCAAGAGTTCTTGGTAGTACATAAGAAGTCTGCCCCCTATCACCCTCAAGCAAATGGTCAGGCTGAGAGCACCAACAAGATCTTATGCAATGTACTGACAAAATTAGTGAACACTAAACGCTCTGATTGGGACAAACAACTACACCATGCTGTTTGGGCATACCGAGTCGCCTACAAAACAGTACTCCAAGCCACCCCCTTTCAAATGGTGTTCTGTCAAAATGCAGTGCTACCTTTAGACTTCTTGATACCTACATTGAAGGTAGCACAAGAGCATGAATGGACGGGTCATGAACTCTCCTCTAGACTGTTTGACCTTGAACGATTAGGAGAAACAAGACTGAGAGCAGCTGCAGGGATATATGCAGCTAAGAAACGACAGAAGGCCTATTTTGATGCCCATGTGAAGGATAAAGGCTTGAAAGCAGGAGATCTAGTTTTAGTCTACACATTGAAACAACACGCAAGGAAGCTAGAAAAGAGAGGCTACGGACCCATGATCATTAACAGAATCTCAACAAGTGGAGCAGTGCAACTAGCCACATTAGAAGGCGATGTTCTCCCAAACTATATTAGCGGATGCAGAGTCAAGTTGTATCAGGAACCTCTCACAGAGGAAATGCTAAGTCGACTCAATACTGCTAAGAAACGCAAAGAGGAAGAAAAGGGAATTCGAGAAGAAGCTCAAGTAGAAGCCCTAGAGCGCATACGGAGAATGAAATTAAGAAGACAAGGTAGAGAGCACCCTAGGCTAGATGCATATGCAGACCAAGGATACGACGTGGCTATGTGTGAAGTTTCAGGTGTTAGCTCTCATAGGATAACTGATCGACGTCCTTTCATAACCTTAGATATAGGACAAGGAAAGAGTACAAGGACTGTAAGAGCCTTGATTGACTCAGGTGCAGCCATTAGTGCTGTTAAACTGTCTTACTGTCAAGAGTTGCAATTAACTGTCTATCCTGTGGAAGCATATCTCATAGGACTGGGAGGCGTGGAAACCCCTTGCATGGGCGAGGTGGAACTTCCCCTCTATATTCATGATGAGGCAATGACAGTTAAAGTACTAGTGTGTCAAGATGAGGACCTCACTGAGCCCCTTTTCTTGGGTCAAGACTGGATCTATGACCAAGCAGTCAATTTAAACCTAAGAAGTGGACTTCTTCAGGTATGGGTGAATCAAACTAGAATTACAATTGAGTTAAATAATGGAGCACTCAAGGAACTAGAAAAGACACGGACTCCTGGTCCCTCCAGGGGTACACATGAAGTTGACCATGCTGTTCTTGTCCAAGGCTATGTGATGCAGGAGAATGAAGATCTCAAAAAAGGAGTCAGAACCACAACGGAACTCCCTTCTTTTCCAAAGGCGAGAGGGAGGCAGCAACCAAAGGTGGATCAAAGGCAGAAGAAGCAGAGTACTACCTATGTCGGAGATCAAAAGTACCTGCGTAGCAAAATGTCTCAGCTAGTGAAACAAGTGTGGGTGTGGAAAGGCGAACACCCGGTTGCACTCAAACCAACCACACGGGAAAAGCCTCTTATTAGTAACCAACAACACGACACTAATAAGAAGTCTTTCTGAAGTTCTTCTGCTAATGTGAAGTCTATTTGGGTGCCCAAGAAGTCGATGAAGGCTAGCCCACAATCAAGACAAATTTGGGTGCCTAAGACTTGTTTGCGGGCTCAAATAGCTACACCAAGGCCACACCCTAGACAGCATGATCCATTCACTCGCACAGCCGGCATCCACTCGTTTTCAACACTCAGGAACACACTAAGATCCATGAGCACAAACAGAATCACTTGTAAATGGGTCCCTAAAAGGCCTCATTTTCAAGCCGACTCACCTATAAAGCTCTCGAGAGTCTCTACGAAACCAAGAGCAAAACCCATCCACTGCAATTGGCAGCCTAAGACATGTAACAAACCCCCGGACCCCATTTGTAAATCCATGACAACCTACTAACCACATCACTATCACACTACATCATTCCACTTAGCTCTTAGGTCTATCGAACTCCTAACCACACACACACTCGCACCGAGCACTTGCTAACCCATTATTCGCTCCCGACCCTCATGTTAATGTTGTAATGGGAACAACAACGATTCTCCCTTGTCCTGTACAATGTTAACACATGTTTGTATATTCTTACAGAGACACGCAGCAAGAAGTAACATGGCAGATACGGTAGGAACTAGCTCCCAGGCAGGCACCAGCCCCCAAGTGGTGGACATCGAAAGCCTTCCGGTCGAGGAGGAATTAAAGGAAAGACCAGCGGCATTAAGGGCATTACATGCCATACCAATTCAGAATCCTCCACAGGGTCACACAATGCCGGTGGGCAAAACCTCACACTGGTTCAGTGATGTCGCGGGACCTCTGGGTGAAGGCACATACATATGGGAGTCCGAGGTAGAATTCAATGGACGTTGGGGTAGATACCACTTCTTTACCAGGGAGTTTGAAAAGCTACAGAATAACGAAGGACTGAAGCTGATATGGAAGAAGGCTGGGCTCTATGATTATTTCAAGTTCCAACTACCAAAGCCCGATTTTCTAAGGTGCTCATACTTGATTAGCACCCTCACTCCAAGCAAAGACAAAAAAGGATACAGCTCCTTTGTACTCCCATCACTCACAAGGGGCAACGAGATGAAGCGTTTCCGCTTGACTATCAACTTGGTAAGAGAAGCTCTCGACATGAAAGGTATGCACATTCCTACGGAGAAAGAGACAATGGTCCCCGATAATATGAAGAACAGGAATATAACGAAGTTAAAGGACATGGTCGCGATGACACCTACGATCGCCGTTCATTTACGCATGGTCATGCAACATTTCGCATTCCCCGCACAGGAAAGGTTCACAATGCCTCCCAAAAAGATCTGGTTTAGCCTCTACTTAGCAGATGCTTTTGATTTGACAATCAATATGCCCCACTGGATTATCGACCAAATTCATTTGGCTCATCAAAGGTGGTATAAGAAACAGAAATCCGTACTGTATGGATGCTGTGCGCTTACAAGAATTGTGTATAGATGTCTCGCATATGATGTACCAGTGCAAAGGGATCTCATTTGGACCAGAGCACAGGAGTTTCAACGCAGACTGTCAGCCGCAGGGCCTCCCTCAAAGAAGATGAGAGGCACCGTCCAAATGCCTTATGCACAAGCCCGTGGTGCAACCCTAACACCTGAAACAACTCCAAGGCTTCCCACACGGGTACAACCATTTACTATCAGGTTACCCAGGCACAGCACAGATGGCCCTAACCTTGTGTTTCCACCAGTACCTACTGATCTGGAATTTCCTCACGAATTCACTTTGGAAGATCTAACGGATGAAGAAGTTGCCAGAATCATTGAAGCTGTTAATGCGGAAGTCAAAGCAGAGCAGGGTAGCGGACAACAAACGGCCACAGAACAACCCCAGCCAAGACAACCAGAAGTGGTGGAATTGGAGGATGAAGAAGAAGAAGGCCAAGAGGATGAACAGGAAGGATTTTCTGATGAGGAGGCGCATGACTATGAGCAAGAAGTTATACAGGAGCTAGAGGGTACCCCAGCATATACAAAGGAGTTGAAAAAGCTCTACGATACCATCAACAGGGTACAACAACAACATAAGTTATCCCTTGCAGCAGGAAAGGCTATCATGCACCAAATCCTTGAGGAGGAAGGAGTTGACGAACAGTATCGTGCCACACTGGATATGATCTCTGATGCCTTAGGAGTACCGGAGGCAGTGCAGACGGCCCTGGCACAATCACGCAGAATGGAAAGAAGATACGGAAGACGTCCCCCACGAACAGGGAAACAAATGAATGTATTAGGATCAGGACCACAAGGCACCCCCACAACCACGGGCACTGCACACACCGCTCACGACACCGAGGAAGCCCATGTGTCCAGTCCACCCCCTTGCCACCCACGCCTCCCACTCCACCACATTCACCTCCCCTTACCAATGTAACAACCACCGTTACCACCTCCGAGTCCACCGCCATGACTGAAGCACAAACCGCCAATCAACCCACACACCCTCTCAACACCTCCCGTGTATACACCTCCACTAACACTGTAATCCTAACGGCAGCTACTGACATCCCCACTCCCCCACTCACACTTTCGGGCAGTTCACATTCACAACTGCACACACCACTGTACACATTCACCACAATCACTGCACCCACCATTCCACTATTCACAATCACTCCCACTGCTACTTCCACCATGGATTTTATGGACATATCACCCTCCACTGCACCTTTCCCTCCCCCCATACGGCCACAATCTCCCATTCCCCCACCACCCACTTCACCACTTTCCAGCACCGCATTCACACTTCCCTTCCCCTTTCCCTTTCCCTCTGCATTGAACACCCTTACTGCATCCATCCCCATTAATAATGTATTTAATAACATGTATCAGTGCATGTCTCAGTTACAACAACACTATCAGCACCTCGATGCTCAGCATACAAGTTTGTTCAGGAGTCATGAAGCATTACAAGGAAGATTCATTGACTTAGAGCAAGAGAAGAAACAATTACAACAGCAGTTTAGTGCATTACAAGAACAACATGAGCAATTAGTGGCAAATCCACCGCTGCCAGATGCCGAAGAAAGACAACAAATGGATGATCTGCTACACTCCCAAATCACAGAGAACCTCAAGCTCCGCCGCAACATGGCTCTATTATGGAAACATATGTCTGCAGCCCTGGAAGAAAATAGACGGCTTCAGACACAAAACGAAGAGAACTTGGAAGTAGCCATGGACGGTTCCCCACAAGAAATTGACCCGGAGAGGTTTAAGGCCATTCTCTCGGACAATATGCAAATCATATTGGAAACCCATGCTGATCTCCTCGAAGCCAATGCAGCCTTAGAAAAGGAAAGAGACGAACTACGAAGGCAATTGGCAGCTCAACCAGCACCACCCAAAGAGGTCCCAACCACAGCTGACACAACTGACGAAGTAGCAGCACTCAAAGCACAGCTCGAAGAATTACAAAAGAAAGTGCTTGTGTATGAACGCCAACCCTCCCCCTTGGTGGAACCAGAACCTGAAGACCTAGTACCCATCGAAGTAGAGGAAACCTTTGAGGACCCGTACGTTCCGATGCCAGCACCTGGAGGCAAGCAAACAGATGAGGGCATGGACACCCTTGAAATAGAGGCTCCTGAATGGATGCAAAAATTGGAAAAGGTGGCCACAACACATGATGATAGGGTGGCAGTCCAGATAGCATCGATGTCACGCTTGGAAGAGGTGGTCATAAAATCGGACTATTTTAGGAACCTCTCTCATCACAGGTGGATCGGCACCTCCGACGACTTGTATATTCCTTTTTGTTTCTTAATGGCGGACTATAATGCTGAGATCAAGCACCACACCTCACGGGAACCAACCTCTGCCACACAGTTTGCACCAGATGACATCCCAGAAAGTGCCAAGCAAGGAAATATTCGCCAACCGACTTGGAGAATTCGGCTGCTTGAAACCTACCCGGAAATGAATCGCACATGGAATAACATGCCCCTGTATATCAAGTACAATCCCTGCTACTGTCCTGTTTTCCGAAGAAGGTCGTGGCCAGAATACACAAAGATGGTGCTGACAACCAAAGGCTACGAGAAGTGGCTCAACTATGTCTACTTAGCATCACCTAAAGGTCAACCTACCGTAGGGTATATGATATCGACAATTTGGCATTGGGGTGTCAGGTTCAAAAACGTACCAGATGTCATGACACAGATGTGTCTTAAAATTTTTGAACTCATGATAGTCACCTTCCGGACCTTCAAGAATGTTAAGGAACCTCACCTCTCTGCGCTCGGATTTAATGAAGGCAATCAGGATCTTGTTTATGACATGAGCACAACGCCCTCTATTAATGTTGTTTATGCATGGCATGCCCGCATAAAGTACCTACCGTCCTGCTTCAAACAGACATTTGAAGAGATGTTTGTCACAGGGTTCTGGGAATATCACTCAGAGATCTTCATTCCCAGGCCCTCACATTTATTACAATTGTTTGCAGTGGAACAAGCTCTCCATTCAGACAAGTTACGTATGCCACATCCAAAGGTTCCCGGGCCGGTAGATTGGGATGCTCTACTCACAGACTTGGCCAAAGGATTGAGGATTGCCGAACATCACTTAGCGCAAGATGTCGTTGAGTACTACATCCAAAAACCCACACAACAAGGGTCTGTCAGGGACGATAGACGCGAGAGAGGGGGGGTGTTAGCAGCAGACAAGGAACTGAAGGACTGACGAGGCATGGCAGTCAGAGAAGAGAGTCAGAGGGGAGAGAAGGCACAAGCAGACAAGGGAGTCAACGACGATCTGGCAAGTAGGCCAATAATTTTCTTCATGAAGAAGCAAGTACGAGCATTCACGCAGATCTAGCACTAAGGCAACCCTTTAATTTTTCAAAATCCTTACACAAATTAAAAGTGATTCTCATCACTAACAACCCCTGTAAATACCATGTTCACCTTTTTGTAGCTCCATTTTGTGCAAGCCGAGGAGTCCTTGAGCTTGAGGAGCCTTAGAAGTAGTTGCTTACCAATTTTCGTAATTTTTAGATCTCGTTTGAGCCCTCAAATAAGCCCTGGAACCTAATTTTTAACTAGGCCGGACACTAGGTCTGAACAGGGCCAAAGCTAGTCAAAAACTATAAAAGGAGCTAGAGAGCTCATTTTTGAGAGAGATTGTAATTGAAACGAACTTGTAAGAGCTTTTTAAAGTAATCTAAGAACTCCATTGCTTCTCACTGTTTGTCTTGCCGTGTGTGCGCGTGTGTGTGTATGTGTGTGCATGCTTGTGTGCTTCTCACTCACGCACTTGTGCCTCCACTTGCTCGAGGTCTTCATACCATCCTCACGTCTTCCCGGATTGACATTAAAGGAGGTGCTACTCATCACTGAGCTACACCAAATTTTGGCGTCGTTGCCGGGGATCGAACCCGGGTCTCCCGCGTGACAGGCGGAGCAAGAAGTTATACAGCAGCTAGAGGGTGCCCCAGCATATACAAAGGAGTTGAAAAAGCTCTACGATACCATCAACAGGGTACAACAACAACATAAGTTATCCCTTGCAGCAGGAAAGGCTATCATGCACCAATCCTTGAGGAGGAAGGAGTTGACGAACAGTATCGTGCCACACTGGATATGATCTCTGATGCCTTAGGAGTACCGGAGGCAGTGCAGACGGCCCTGGCACAATCACGCAGAATGGAAAGAAGATACGGAAGACGTCCCCCACGAACAGGGAAACAAATGAATGTATTAGGATCAGGACCACAAGGCACCCCCACAACCACGGGCACTGCACACACCGCTCACGACACCGAGGAAGCCCATGTGTCCAGTCCACCCCCATCGACCCCCTTGCCACCCCCGCCTCCCACTCCACCACATTCACCTCCCCTTACCAATGTAACAACCACCATTACCGCCTCCGAGTCCACCTCCATGACTGAAGCACAAACCGCCAATCAACCCACACACCCTCTCAACACCTCTCGTGTATACACCTCCACTAACACTGTAATCCTAACGGCAGCTACTGACATCCCCACTCCCCCACTCACACTTTCGGGCAGTTCACATTCACAACTGCACACACCACTGTACACATTCACCACAATCACTGCACCCACCATTCCACTATTCACAATCACTCCCACTGCTACTTCCACCATGGATTTTATGGACATATCACCCTCCACTGCACCTCTCCCTCCCCCCATATGGCCACAATCTCCCATTCCCCCACCACCCACTTCACCACTTTCCAGCACTGCATTCACACTTCCCTTCCCCTTTCCCTTTCCCTCTGCATTGAACACCCTTACTGCATCCATCCCCATTAATAATGTATTTAATAACATGTATCAGTGCATGTCTCAGTTACAACAACACTATCAGCACCTCGATGCTCAGCATACAAGTTTGTTCAGGAGTCATGAAGCATTACAAGGAAGATTCATTGACTTAGAGCAAGAGAAGAAACAATTACAACAGCAGTTTAGTGCATTACAAGAACAACATGAGCAATTAGTGGCAAATCCACCGCTGCCAGATGCCGAAGAAAGACAACAAATGGATGATCTGCTACACTCCCAAATCACAGAGAACCTCAAGCTCCACCGCAACATGGCTCTATTACGGAAACATATGTCTGCAGCCCTGGAAGAAAATAGACGGCTTCAGACAGAAAACAAAGAGAACTTGGAAGTAGCCATGGACGGTTCCCCACAAGAAATTGACCCGGAGAGGTTTAAGGCCATTCCCTTGGACAATATGCAAATCATATTGGAAACCCATGCTGATCTCCTCGAAGCCCATGCAGCCTTAGAAAAGGAAAGAGACGAACTACGAAGGCAATTGGCAGCTCAACCAGCACCACCCAAAGAGGTCCCAACCACAACTGACACAACTGACGAAGTAGCAGCACTCAAAGCACAGCTCGAAGAATTACAAAAGAAAGTGCTTGTGTATGAACGCCAACCCTCCCCCTTGGTGGAACCAGAACCTGAAGACCTAGTACCCATCGAAGTAGAGGAAACCTTTGAGGACTCGTACGTTCCGATGCCAGCACCTAGAGGCAAGCAAACAGATGAGGGCATGGACACCCTTGAAATAGAGGCTTCTGAATGGATGCAGAAATTGGAAAAGGTGGCCACAACACATGATGATAGGGTGGCAGTCCAGATAGCATCGATGTCACGCTTGGAAGAGGTGGTCATAAAATCGGGCTATTTTAGGAACCTCTCTCATCACAGGTGGATCGGCACCTCCGACGACTTGTATGTTCCTTTTTGTGTCTTAATGGCGGACTATAATGCTGAGATCAAGCACCACACCTCACGGGAACCAACCTCTGCCACACAGTTTGCACTAGATGACATCCCAGAAAGTGCTAAGCAAGGAAATATTCGCCAACCGACTTGGAGAGTTTGGCTGCTTGAAACCTACCCGGAAATGAATCGCACATGGAATAACATGCCCCTGTATATCAAGTACAATCCCTGCTACTGTCCTATTTTCTGAAGAAGGTCGTGGCCGGAATACACAAAGATGGTGCTGACAACCAAAGGCTGCGAGAAGTGGCTCAACTATGTCTACTTAGCACCACCTAAAGGTCAACCTACCGTAGGGTATATGATATCGACAATTCGGCATTGGGGTGTCAGGTTCAAAAACGTACCAGATGTCATGACACAGATGTGTCTTAAAATTTTTGAGCTCATGATAGTCACCTTCCGGACCTTCAAGAATGTTAAGGAACCTCACCTCTCTGCGCTCGGATTTAATGAAGGCAATCAGGATCTTGTTTATGACATGAGCACAACGCCCACTATTAATGTTGTTTATGCATGGCATGCCCGCATAAAGTACCTACCGGCCTGCTTCAAACAGACATTTGAAGAGATGTTTGTCACAGGGTTCTGGGAATATCACTCAGAGATCTTCATTCCCAGGCCCTCACATTTATTACAATTGTTTGCAGTGGAACAAGCTCTCCATTCAGACAAGTTACGTATGCCACATCCAGAGGTTCCCGGGCCGGTAGATTGGGATGCTCTACTCACAGACTTGGCCAAAGGATTGAGGATTGCCGAACATCACTTAGCGCAAGATGTCGTTGAGTACTACATCCAAAAACCCACACAACAAGGGTCTGTCAGGGATGACAGACGCGAGAGAGGGGGGGGTGTTAGCAGCAGACAAGGAACTGAAGGACTGAGGAGGCATGGCAGTCAGAGAAGAGAGTCAGAGGGGAGAGAAGGCACAAGCAGACAAGGGAGTCAACGAGGATCTGGCAAGTAGGCCAATAATTTTCTTCATGAAGAAGCAAGTACGAGCATTCACGCAGATCTAGCACTAAGGCAACCCTTTAATTTTTTAAAATCCTTACACAAATTAAAAGTGATTCTGATCACTAACAACCCCTGTAAATACCATGTTCACCTTTTTGTAGCTCCATTTTGTGCAAGCCGTGGAGTCCTCGAGCTTGAGGAGCCTTAGAAGTAGTTGCTTACCAATTTTCGTAATTTTTAGATCTCGTTTGAGCCCTCAAATAAGCCCTGGAACCTAATTTTTAACTAGGCCGGACACTAGGTCTGAACAGGGCCAAAGCTAGTCAAAAACTATAAAAGGAGCTAGAGAGCTCATTTTTGAGGGAGATTGTAATTGAAACGAACTTGTAAGAGCTTTTTGAAAGTAATCTAAGAACTCCATTGCTTCTCACTCTTTGTCTTGTCGTGTGTGCGCGTGTGTGTGTATGTGTGTGCATGCTTGTGTGCTTCTCACTCACGCACTTGTGCCTCCACTTGCTCGAGGTCTTCATACCATCCTCACGTCTTCCCGGATTGACATTAAAGGAGGTGCTACTCATCACTGAGCTACAGGCGCTTCTAATAGTGTGATAAGAAATCAAAAAATCAGAAACCAAAAAATTACAAAAAGTTGCACAGAATCACGATTCTGTGACCAAACTCAAAATCGCAATCCCCTGAATACGATTTTTATCAAAAAACCGTGTTTTTAACGATTGTGAGCAATCACAATTGTTTGGGATCTCAGAATCGTGAAAAACACGATTCTTGCCTCAGAATCGTGAAAAACACGATTCTCACCCCAAAATCGTCAAAAACATGATTCTTACCTCAGAATCGTGAAAAACACGATTCTCACCTCAGAATCGTGAAAAAGACGGTTCTTACCTTAGAATCGTGAAACACACGATTCTCACCCCATAATCGTGAAAAACACGATTCTCACCTCAGAATCGTGAAAAACATGATTCTCACCCCAAACTTCATGAAAAACACGATTCTCACCCCAGAAATCGTGAAAAACACGATTCTTACCTCAGAATCGTGAAAAACACGATTCTGACCCCAGAATCATGAAAAACATGATTCTCACCCCAGAATCGTGAAAAACACAATTCTTACCTCAGAATCGTGGAAAAACACGATTCTCACAAATTTTAGTTCATAAAAGTAAAATCTTTTCAGTTGACCCCAATCAATTAAAAGTTGAATTTTGGGAGAAATTTAATACAAGTGAATGAATGATTCTGAGATTTGGTAATAAACTATCTATACCTAATAAACAAGAATTAAAAAGGAAAGAGACAATGTTAGGAGAACTACAAGAAAGGGATTTAGGACAGACAAATAACATGAAAAATTTAAATGAGACAAATGAGACACCTGAAACTAGTGACTACAGATATATCCTCAAGTACATGTATACAAATAGGTTTGGAGCCTATGTGTATCAAGATGGTATGCATAAGTTTCTCATTAGGATGAGAAACTTAGAAATTCCCTTAAATATAATGCCAGTGGCACAATTTAAGGATGGTAGATATGAGGATAGACAGGGATGTGTGTACATATTTTCACAAGATCGAGAAAACTCTAATGACTTAGGGCAGTGTGGAGACAAGAGACCTTGTGAACAAAACCTAGGGCAAACAGACTTGCCAAGACAAAATGAAAATCACACTACTACTGAATAACAACAAGGGAGGAGATTACACACTTCTCCAAATCCTTTTGAAAGAGAAACAAAAGGAATAACTGATTTTCCCATCAGAAGGAGACATCAGTGGCAAAACAATGGAAGAATGCTTAGGCCCTATCAAGTAGCAAAATGCATGAAGAATCAATATGAAGGTTATTTTGATCCTCATGCTCATGCTGCAAAATTCAGACAATTGATTAGGGCAGAAGAAGTAGAGGATTACAAAGTGCAATTTGAAGCATTTGGTCTAACCCTAACTAGACCTGCATTATCTTGGTTCATTCCATTGAGAAAGGAAATGTATCTAGATATTGAATCCTTCCTTGAAGCCTTTATAGGGGACTTCTCCAAAATTGGAATTAAACGTAGTACAGCTACCCTGATACATAGTTTTAAACAACAAAAAGATGAAAATGTCAAAGAGGCCACCAGGAGATTCAAGCAATACATTGATAGATGTCCAAGAGAAGAGATACCTTCAATGGCAAGACAAGTGTCTTTGTTCATAGAAGGATTGAGAAGTGCACAATTGAGAACCTTGGTGTATTATACGAGATGTCCTTATCTAGGGGCATGTGTGAATGAGGCAATAGACTTAGAGGATAACAGAGGACAAGATTTATTAGCATTTGATCAACCAAGAACAAATGAAGATAAAATTCCACCAGCAGAGGAATTATCACAATCCATTAATAAAGCCCTAGAATTTAACACCAAAACAAATTTGATGAACACCAGATTATCAACCAATAAGAAGTGCTATAATTGTGAGGAGAATCATTTGGTTCAACAATGTCCTTATCATAAACCACAACATTTGCAAGACAGGAAAACACTCAAATATTGTACCTTAGAAAGAAAATGGACAAACCATACTAGAGAAGAGTGTTTCTACAATATAAAACCCATCAAAGAAAGGGAATTTATAAACCAACACAATGTGCAATGGGAATCTGGATTTTCTGAACAACCAAGACCTGTACTGGGGCAACAACCACCATTACCAACAAATGTAGTACCAATAAAATACACACCAATAGAAGAGGAAAGTACAAGGCCTAGATCATTATACAAGGAGGATTACCAATTGTGGGATGGATGTCAGGAAGATTGGGAAGGATATGAGATTAGAGAACCAAAACTGCAAGCCCTAGACTTGGGAAATGGAAGAATTGAAATGGACACAACCACATTCATGTACATAACTAATAATTACATGTCCAATTAGAAACCCCAATGCAAGGGAGGCCAGGAGATAACCTGTTATAGATGTGGGGGGGGGGGACATTTCATTAGAGACTGTCCACAACCTCCAACATTAAGAATAGAAGGAGCCTATTGTAAGGATTGTGGCAGGGAACATTTAATAAGAGAGTGCCTAGGAAACCCTCAAAAACAACAAAACACATCTAGTAACATACCATTAAAAACAGTTAATATAATGGAGCAAGAAGAATTAAGTGAGCATGATCAGGTAACTGTAAATGCCATAACAAGAGCTCAAGCTAAACAACAAGGAATAAACAATGAGACACACACCCAGGACAACAAGAAAAATTCATTAACAAGAGAAAAGAAGAACACACAAAAAGGAAGATGGGAAAAAAAGATGAGGACAGGAAAAAACCTAGAAGAGGAAACTAAAGGGGACTCAAATAATAGCCAACAACAAATTTCACAAACACAAAAAGAGGTAAGAAATTCACAAAGCTTGGAGACTCTGATAAAAGCATATAAAGGAAGAATTCTAGAGGGACCAAACCCTACAGATCATGTGATGGCATATCCTATGCCAGATATAGAGAATGATAGAATGCAAAGATGTAAACAAATCATACAGGAAGCACAACTCAAGATTGAGGAAATAGACAATCATCAAAAAACAATTGAAGAGTCAGATGAAACAGAAACCAGGAAACATATTGCTCAGGAAGAAAATCTACAGGTAACCTTCCGAATCAATCTAGACAAACACTGTACAATTCTGTATCAAACCACAATGGAAGAGTTAGTAAAACAAAATCCTCATTTACAACATAATATGAAAAATTGGGAAACAAAGTCAAAGAGCCTAGATCCACAGCAACAGGAATTGGAAGAATTGTTGTACATACCTATTGATAAAATAGGAGGATACTTTGAAGGAGAAGAAGGGAACTCAACTTTGAGAATACAATTTGGTGATAACCATGCCAAGGCTATATTAGATAGTGGATCTGGAGTGGCAATCATGACTAAACAAACTTGGGAGAAATGGGGAAAGAATGAGTTAATACCTACCAAAATGAGATTACAACTTGCAGATGGACACAGAAAAACCTCGAGGAATTTGGAAAAAGGTGATTGTGGAAATATGTGGAATAGAGATAGAGCACACTTTTGCCATAGTTGAATTTCCACAATCTACCTCATATGAAATCATCCTAGGAAGACCATTTATGAGAAAAATGCAAATTGTGCAAGACTGGGGTAAAGATTGCCTATATCTTCAAAGCAAAGGAAGGGTAACTAGAGTAAATTTGAGAAATGCACAGTATTGTGATATGTCCCCTCAAGAATGGTTCAAAGTGCATCAAAATCAAGAATCAAGTGAAGAATCTAGAAGTGAACATCAGAATGAGAAAGAATCATCAATTTGGAAGTGTAATGTGATAAGAAACCACATATATAAAAAAGGGATGTTAAAAAAAGAAGATTGTCAAGGAGAAAGGAAGTCACAAGATGAGAGTTACATACCACAAAAATTTGACAACGAAGAATTTGAGCCTTATGGATGGAATCAGATTTTGACCATAATATATTTGGCCAATGATGAATATGTGGGAGTAAAATTTCAAAATGAAGAAGGATATGATATTTTTCATATAGGAATACAAATGATAAAGGTGTCAAAAGCAGAAGAAGACTTGAAGAAAGAAATGATTTTAAAAACTAGAAAAACACAATTCCTAGAAGAAGTGGAAGCTACAGATGCTATAAAAGACATAATCTCAGGAACTTATAGAAAATGTAAACACAAAGAAATAGAAAAAGAACAAAAAAGTGAAAAAAATAAAAAAATAAAAGAAGAGGACCAACAATTTGATGTACCTTCAAACTTCAGGACCTATGGAGTAGAAGATAGATTACTTTTAAAAATGAAACCAAAAAGGGAGAAGAAAAAAGGGGAGGCATATGACAATGAAGAACAGACTAAGAAGGTGGTGATTACCCAAGAAGAGGGGGAAGATAGGCACATTGTTATTGCTAATGACATGACAAATCAAGAAGAGGAAGCATTGATGAAATCGGCTAAAACTTATAGGGATGTGTTTGCTTATAGTTATAAGGATTTGAAAGGAATTGACCCTAAAATTTGTGAACATAAGATTCCTATAACACATGAAGCAAAACCTAGCAAACAAAGACACTATACATTAATGACAAATACTCTGCTAAAATAAAGGAAGAAATTGACAAACTTATGGCTGCCAATTTCATCTATGAAATTGAGTACACTGAATGGATATCTCCTATAGTTGTGGTACCAAAAAAGAATGGGAAATTCAGGGTATGTATTAATTTGAAAAAAGTTAATGCAGCAACTATAAGAGATAGTTATCCATTACCAATAACAGACCATCCCTTGGAAAGAGTTGCAGGTAAGGAGGTCTATAGTTTTTTGGATGCTTTTTCAGGATATAATCAGGTACCGATAGCCTTGGAAGACCAACATAAAACTTCTTTTTCCATAGAATGGGGAATCTATGCATTTAAGGTTATGCCTTTTGGTTTCACCAATGCTCTAGCAACCTTCCAAAGGTTAATGTGCCACATATTCAAAGAATTTCTTAGAAACATAATGGAAATCTATGTTGATGATCTTTGCACTTTTTCATTAAAAAGACAAGATCATTTGAAAGATCTGGAAAATATATTCAAGAAATGTAGAACATACAGAGTGTGTTTAAATCCTTAGAAATGTGTGTTCTTTGTGAGGCAAGGGCGAATGCTCGGTCACATAGTTTCTAAAAATGGAATTTCAATTGATGAGAGGAAAATTAAAGCCATAGTGGATCTACCAAAACCGATAAATGTAAAAGAACTTCAAACTTTCATGGGACACTGTGGATATTATAGAAAATTTGTGCATAAATTTGGAGATATTGCAAAACCTTCGTATGCATTAATTACAAAATTTGAATGGACCAAGCCTTTGAGATTTTAAAAACTTCTCTGGTGACAACACCTATTCTAAAGACTCCACAATGGAATCAAATCTTTCATGTTCATGTTGATGCTTCAAAGTTTGCTTTAGGATGTGTTTTGGCACAACTAATAGAAGGAAGCAAATTAGATTTTCCAATTTCTTATGCTAGTAGGCAATTGAATTTAGCAGAAAGAAACTATACAATCACTGAAAGAGAAGGATTGGGAATGATATTTGCTATAAAATAATATAGAAATTATCTTCTAGCCAATAAGTTTAAATTCTTTGTGGATCACCAAGCCTTAGTCTACTTGGTAAACAAACCATGTCACACAGGTAGGATAGTTAGATGGTTCCTACTATTGATGGAATTTGAGTTGGAGGTAGTGGTCCGACAAGAGAAAACTCATTTAAGAGCCGATCATTTGTCCATGATACAAACTAAAGAGACAAACTCACCCTTGGATGATGAGCTACCAAATGCATATCTATTCAAAATAGAAAGTATTCCTGATTGGGCAATGACTCTGGTACCTTTGCTAACGATGGGACCTTGTAGAACACATGAAAATAACACACATTTGGTATTACAAAGTAGGAAGTTTGTATTACTAGCTGGGCACTTATACCATATAAATCATATTGGTATACTAGAATATTGTACTCCAAAAGATGAGCAACAGGAATATCTAAGAAAAGCTCATTGTTGGAATCCATGTACTTATGCTTCTATGGTGGTTACTTTAAACAATCTCAATAGAATGGGGGTACATTTGCCTACAAAGAGCCAAGATGTGGAGAAATATGTTTCTAATTGTTTTAAATGTCAATCTTTGCAAAATCCAAAAATTACAACTTTGTACTGGTTCCAAAAAAATCCAGATTGGAGTGCAAACATAGTTGAGGAGTTAAGAAGTAACAAACCATTAGGGCCAGTAAAAGTTAGTGCAGATGCTAGAAATTTACAGACAATCTTTGAGGAGTATCAATTGATAGGAGACCAATTGTACAAGAAAGGAATGGATGGATATCTAAGAATATGTGTTCCTGAAGAGAAATATATGGAAATGTTAGAGATGGCACATTCTGGAGTAGCAGGAGGTCATTTTTCAAGTGTTGCTAAACTCATTTTATATTCTGGTTTTTGGTGGTCAACTCTCTTTCCTGATGCAAGAACATATGTGAAAAGATATGACATTTGTCAAAGAGTTAAGCAACCAAGTAAAAGAGATGATATGCCATTAGTACCACTTATTTTAGCAAGAGCATTCAACAAATGGGGGTTGGATTTTATTAGACCTATCCATCCTCCTGCAAAACAGTCTCATGCTGAATATATACTTGTAGCCACATATTACTTGACCAAATGGGCAGAGGCTAAGGCTACAAGAAGAAATGATGCTCAAACCACTACACGATTTCTTTATGAAAATCTTATCATCCGATTTGGGCTACCAATTGAATTGGTAAGTGATAGGATGACTCATTTTTTAAACCAAGTAATTGAAAATATAATTGAGTATTTCATGATTAATCATAGAAAGTCTGCCCCTTATCATCCACAAGCAAATGGATTAGCAAAAAGTACTAATAAAGTACTTTCTATTGTTTTGACAAAATTGGTAAACACAAATAGGACTGATTGGGATTTACAACTTAATCACGTCCTATGGGCCTATAGAGTGGCATACAAAACTGCTATTGGTACAACACCATTAAATTTGATATATGGACAAAATGCAATCTTACTTTAGAATTTCTCATACCAACATTGAAGGTGGGGAATCAATTCAAGTGGACTGGACATGAATTATCTGAAAGAGTGGTGGAATTGGAAAAACTCGGAGCTTCCAGATTTCAAGCAATTATGAGCCTATATGTAGATAAAAGGAGGCAAAAGGCATATCATGATGTTCATATTAAAGAAAAAGATTTGCAAGTAGGAGATCTAGTTTTGGCATATACCTTGAAAGAACATGAGAAAAAATTTCAGAAGAAGGGACATGGACCTTACATTATCAACCAAATTAGTAACAATGGAGTTGTCCAATTAGCTAACATAGATGGAGAAATCATGCCCAATTTCATAAGTGGGTGTAGAATAAAAAGGTATGATTTTCCATTAACTACTCTGGAATGGAGAAGAATACAACAAGCTCAAAACAGGAAAAAAGAAGAGGAAAAAATCAGGTATGAAGCTCAACAAGAAGAAAAAGAAAGAATAAGAAAGGCTAAGGATCTTAGAGAAGTCTTCTTATGTGAAACACCTTCAAGGATGGTGAAGGAGCATTTGCCTGTTATAACAATGAATTTTCATAATGAACAAATCAAGGTTTTGATAGATTCAGGTGCACAACTTAATTTGATAAGTTCAGGATTGTTGGATAAAGTTAAATTCAGAGGAACAAGAGAAAAAAATTTATCAAAACACTAGATGGCCGGATAATACAAAGTTTGTCTTCACAATCTATTGAAGTGAAGTTCAATGAAGAAAATATGAAAATAGACTGTGAAGAATGGCTTGATCATATGATGACCGAGAAGCTGATTCTAGGACAACCATGGCTGAGGCAAGGTAAAGTAATTTTGGATTTTGAAAGTATGAAGCTTAAATTGAAAGTAAATGACAAAAGGTTTTTAATGTTTTTGTTGAGTAATGAAGAACAGGGGATTCAACAGGATATCTATGACTTGGATTTGGAAAGATTTACCTTTCCAATAGAAGATACAAAGGAATCATAGAAAGAACTTCTCCATTATCAAAGCCAATTCAGAGGAAAACAGAAGCAAATTGAGGAAACCAAACTTGCTGAAAAAACAGTTAAAAAGTGGAAAGTAAGAAATAATGAGGAAAATTTAGACATCAAGACAAAATGGATGTGGAAACCAAAGACATCCAGGTATTTTTCATCAAAAGTAGAATATTCTACTCCAAAGGCAGAATCATCAGGAATCAAGTATTTTTGGGTAAAAAAATTAGATCTGTATCAATGGGCAAAAAAGAAGGAAAAAAATACTGAATCACTTCAAAAGTACGAAGAATCACAAACATAGGAAAAGGCAATACAACAATCAGATATATACTTGGGATTCTTACTTAGGAACTCAGAATTTCATCAAGATAGATTGATGACATTTTTGAAATTATTTCCATATACTTTACCTCATTCTTTTTCTAGGAAAAAGAATAGTTTGGGAAGAGAGATAAAAGAAAAAAATTATTATTAAAAAAAAGAGAGAAAAGAAAAGAGAAAAGACATATAGATAAAGAAATATCAATTATTCTTTTATATATATGATAAAATTTTCTTTTTTAATTTATAAAGCACCAGCAAGATATAGGTTACAGTGTGGGAAGAATTATGGAATTACTATTTAATTATTTTTCTTTTGACATTTTTTATTTCTCTTTGTATATATGATTGATTCTTTGAATTTCATTAATTCATTTATTTTTTATCAAAACATTAGACATCTTGCTACACATGTGATGATCACTTCAATTGAGTTACACCTGTGATGTAATAAGAAAAAGACTAATTATTTCTTTCTCAAATTTCATTTTTTCAAGAGAAATATTTTCATTCTTTTTTATGTCTCCTGTAATTTATATGGTGGGAGTTTTTTGTGATGTGTTATGTTTCCTCTAGAATGGTGAATACAAAAGAACTACCTATTCATGACTTCAAAACTGATTCTGTAACTTTGTCAAGAGGACATTGGTTTTTAGACAGTGAAGCAGTAGTGGAAGATGTGGAGTTAGAATCTGAAGAAGAACAGGATATTCTAGAAGCTCAACAGATA
This sequence comes from Ceratopteris richardii, assembly GCA_020310875.1. Classification (NCBI taxonomy): domain Eukaryota; kingdom Viridiplantae; phylum Streptophyta; class Polypodiopsida; order Polypodiales; family Pteridaceae; genus Ceratopteris; species Ceratopteris richardii. Next base: position 73,777,412 of record CM035415.1, read on the forward strand.
GCCAAAGAGCTGAGGGAAACAATTAATATAATTAGTCAGCATATCTTTACAATAGGAGCTGGAGGCAACAAATATACCATGTTATGTCAAGAATTCTATAAATTCCTAAAAGTGGCTGCTAATTACAAAAGATGGAAGGTAGTGGGGCTACATAGACTCTTGGATTAACCTCTCTTTTTTATAGACTTTGAAAGAGTATCACAAGTCATGTCTAGTTTTTTAGAAGTGGGCAAAGGAAATGATGCATACTTCAGATGTTCAGTTAAGGACAAGGAGAGTAAAGAGGTGCAGATAACCATCAAAGCAGAACATATCAAGACAGCTCTTCAATTTTATTCCATGGAAACCAAATTGGATGGAAGCTTTGTCAAGAAGAATGCAGCCACATATGTTGGATATTCAAAGTTTGTGGACTTCAAAGGAAAAGAAAATGAAGAATTTGCCACCAGAATGTTTCTTCAGTATTTGTGTTTTCCAAAATTGCCAAGATATACAATGTCGCATAAGCCAGTTAGATTGGTTATGTTCAACAATAAAGACATCACTAAACCATTTGGAGTAATGGATGTAACTCCCTACATTCATGACCAACTAAAGGAAACAGCAAAGCATTGGGAGCAGAGAAAGTTTATGAATGGAGCACAGTTTCTAACAAGAATTATATACCATATTTTAGGTATGGAGGATTAGTTGAAGTTGGCTTCAGAAGCCTAGTATTTCAGAAGTTTGATGGCAGGAATTAAAAGTCCTTCAAAGCTGATATCAATAAGAGAAACAGAAGTCCAAACAAGCATGAGGGGATCAGGAAGAAAAAGAAAAGTTGTATCAGAAGAAGTAATCCCAGTTAAGAAGAGGAGATTGGATCCCAGGAATGTAGTCTTGGAACAGGAAGAAGTGACAAAAGAAGAACATGAAGCAGCCCAAAAAGAAGTTCAAGCCTCCAAGGAACCCCATCCACCTCAAACAAGCAAGGAACAAATTTATTCCTATTTGACTCAAGGTAATGATAAAAGGGCAATCTATGAAGCTCAATATCAGAAAATGTTGGAAAATTATTCATGTAAAGCAAGTGATTGGATACAAGAGGAGGTGGAACATTATGAAGAATTACATGATCAGATGATGACTGCAGAAACTGAAGAAGTATTTGTCAAGAAAGAAGTGGAATTATTGGCTTATTTTAAAAAATTACAAGGACCTCTAGAGACTAGAACAAACAGTGGTAGTGAAAAAGAGAGTCTATAAATAGCCTGCTCAAAAAAAGAAGCCAACAAATAAGGATAAGGGTAAGGCAGTTGAATATGTACAGGTTGAAGAGTTAGTAAAAATATCATCAGAAGAAAAGAATCAGAAAAAATCAATTGAAAAAGAAGAGCACAGAATGGACAAGCAAGGAGTAGCTGCTTCTTCACGATTTTCATCAAATTCAGAGAGCGATATTGAGAATTTCCTTTTGAAAAGTTTAAACCTCTTAGTACCCAGCACACCAGTAAAAACAGTACACTTTTGTAAAAAATGAAACACTAGAAGAGTTGAGCCAAAAGTCAGAAGGGATACAAGTATGTGAAGAATCAACAAAACAAGTTAGTCCTGGGGAGGAAAAAAGGAAATTGAAAGGTAAAGAAGTAATGATGGAAGAAGGGGTTGAAGCAAGGAAAGAACTCAATAGTGGACTGATGGACACAGGATTCAAAGCTATATGGACAAAACCCTCACAACAACCTCATTATCAACCATATGAGGAAAAACAAGGATTGGAAAGAAAAGCTCAATTATATAGCTAGTTGTAGAGTCAAGAGGATGAAAGCAAAGATGAAGAAAAGGTTGCAATGTCGGAAAAGACAGATTTCAAAGAGTGCAAAGATAGAAATACAGAAACAGAAGTAAATCAGAGAATAGAGGAGGTACTCTTTGATCTAGGACATAGTGAAGATTCCACACATACAGATGATCAAGGAAGGGAAGTAGAAACAGATTATATGGACATAGATGAACAGGAGTTGGAATAAAAAGAGCAGCAACTGAATGATCAAATGTGGAACCCAGTGGAGGATGACTCAACCTTAATTCAGGAAAACAAAGTGGAGGAAGAGGAAATACAAATTATTCTAGAGAAACAAAAGGAAATTGGTGGAGAAGAGGTAGAAGTAATGGAAGAAGAAAAAGACTATGAGAAGGAAAAGAACCAAGTGACAGAGTATGAGGAAGAGGATGTAGAAAAATTTGAATATAAAGAGGAAAATCAAATAGAAGTAAAGCAAATAGAATTGGAAACTGGTCTTGAAAGAATACCCAAGGACATCAGATCTGCTTGTAAAATCATCATCAATAACATAGAGCAATTCAGACCTTCTAGCAAAAATATGATCATATTAGGGATGGTTGCTGAGTCAGAATTTGTAAAAAGTAATAGAATCATCAAAGAGCAAAAGAAAGAAAAAGAGGTTCAAAGCCAGAACAAGATTCAAGTTCTTGAGAACAAATGTGCTAAGCAGTTGGTGCATAGTAAAAAAATGGAAATGGAATTGAATAAAATGGAAGGAAGGCTTAGAACACTCCATAGCTCATATCAGATAATGGTCAAAGTTAATGAGGACATAAACAGATTATTCATGGAGGAAGGTCAACCAAAGGGAGAGAGTCAGACTGTACAGTTGACTCAAGAAGAGAAAGAAAAGCTAAAAAAGGAAATTCAGGGATTATAGGAAGAATTGAAAAAAGTCAAGGAAATGGAAAAACAAGCTAGTGTGCATGCTACAAGTGCCATGAGAGGATACCACAAATTACATTTGGACTTAGAAAAAGAAAGGAGTGAATGGAAATCAGAAAGAGAACTATTGGTATCTCACAATCAGGGATTAATGCTGATGGTGGAAAAGTTACAGAAAATTTTGGAATGTCCACAAAAACAAGTTGAAGAACAAGCAGTAACTATACAAGCAGAGGAACAGGGAGAAGGAGAAGATAATAGATTTCAAAATTTTAGTGGGCAAGAGGACAAAACTATTGAAGAATATTCAGATGAATTTGTTCAAAAGCTTCTAACAAGCAGGGAATCAAGAATGGAATTTATAAGGAAAATGCATGATGAGTATGAGGAACAGATTGTAAATTTTGCTCTAAATAAGGGAGTAAATCTAGATCAACATCATTGGGCAGCTGATGGTTTAGGAATACCATTCTATATGATTTTTGAAAGTATCAGAAATTATCAGATTGCAAGGTTAGGATTACCACCAAACAAATATTTGGAAATATGAAGAAGATATCAATGTCACCAAGGAGTTATTTGAAAAATCTAACCCTAAATGGACGAATAGATGGTTGGATGCCAACAAGGAATGCAGGAAGATCTAGAAAGAGGCACCTTTGCAATTAAAGATAAATCCAACCTATTGTCCAGTAGCTAGAAGAAGAGAATGGTCAATATTTTGGGAAAGAAGAAACGCAGGACAATTTCCAGCAAAATGGCTGAATTTTCCAAAGATAACAGAACCAAAATCAGGAACTTGGCCAACCAAGAAGTACATGATTGATACAGCAGAATCTGTTATATCCACATACAAAGATGTAAATGATCCAGCTTGTATTTTATTAGTAATAGTAGTGCGACTTGTGGTGGCATGCATAGAAACCTTCACAGATACAGAAGTAAGGACTCTCAATTACATTGGATTCAACTCACCTATAGATGCTCTACTTTTCTATCTAAGTGAAACTCCAAATAGACTTTGTTTAATGGCTTACTACAGTAGAGTTGTATTTTTGGGAAGTCATTATCTTCAAATTTTTGAAGATGCTTTTGATTATGGATTTTTTGAAAGGGAGTCAGAAATTTTTGGGAATCTATTAGTAGTCACTAAATCAAGAATCGCTGCATATGAAGCTGCTTATACAGAATATTTGAAGAAAGATGTGATAGACAGACTAGAGGCAGCAGTTCAATGAAGAAAAGCCTTGTTTGAAATGGTGAACAATTTGAATATTATAGAAAGAAGGAGCCGTGATTTGTTATCTTAGGTTTACCAAAGTAAGAATAAATAAATGAAGCCCTCACTACTCTTCTATCAAAATATTTTTTGTAAGGAGCCAAAAAGTCTAGGAGGGGAAGGATGTTAGAGGAAGCATTTTTTGGAGAGAAATTATTTATAATTTGTCAAAATTGGTAGATATATTTATGAAAATGATGTAAAAATTGAGAAGAGTCTTTCTCATGTAAAGTAGGATCATATGTATTTTTCTTAGACTTTTGGGAAGCTCTTTGATAACATATTTTTAGATTGGAAGGTGGAAAGGACCAAAATTTCAAGTGTGAAAAAGGACACTTGAAAAAGTATAAAAGATATTTCTTCTATTTTAAAGAGGTTGGTTGTATTAGTTTGATGGTATCTAAGTAATGAGAAGAGCTTTCCTACAAAAAATCGTGTTTCTCCTTTCATGATCAATTTCTTGATTTGTTGAGTCTTCTCATTGTGTGATCCATGGAATTTGTGAGCTTTCCTTGAGTACTTTTGAGTGAGATGAATGAAGATAGGTGACTCTTATTGTATTGAGCAAGATAAAACAGAAGAGCAAAGCTTGAATTAGAAATTCTCAATTTTTACAAAATCGTGATTGTCTCGTCTATGTGATACATGTACTGTTTTGGAAAATTGACTTCATATTTGTATTCTACTCTGAAAATGGCACACTTTAGGCACAAAGATCATTGAAAATGTTATTGGAGAACTCAAGATAATCAAAACCCTAGTTATTTCCTTTCTTCTTCATAAATCTCTCACAAAAACAGTCATTTCAACTTTTATTCTTGGATTCCATTAACTAGAAGGGGTTGTGGTCTTTGCATACTTCCTGGATTGACAATTTAAAGATGTGTAGTTGATCTTTTGTGCTATAATGATTGGAGAGGACAACTCCAAAGGTTAACAGCAAACAAAGTGGATGATTTCTTTGTGCAGTACGACTCCTTTGGACTCACTCTCATAGGAACGGCTTTGACCTAGTTCCAGCCATTAGATCCCAATAAATTTGGAGATATTGAGCAATTCTTTCAAGAATTTATAGGGGAATTCACTAAGAGAGGGATTAAACACAACTCTTCTTCTTTAATCCATAGTTTCAAACAAAATCCCAATGAAACTGTGAAAACAGCTGGCCAAAGATTCAATCAATATGTTGATAGATGCCCAGTAGCAAAAAGACTCACGCAGCAAAAAATGATATCATGATTCTTGGATGGACTGACAAATGGGACTCTCAAAACTTTGGTCTATGTGAAGAGGCTACAGACGTTGAGTGAATGCCTTCAAGAGTGTATTGACCAAGAGGACAACCTAGCTGATGATCTCAAAAGCACACCAAGCCCTACGGAATCAGAAGACACTAGAAGTACGGTGACATCTGACTCTAGTAATGTAGAAGAGTTAGCAGAGTTGGTAGCCAAGAAGTTAGGAGTCCATGGACAGCGGCACTACCAGCATTCACCAATGAGAGTACCCATGTTATGAAGATGCAGTCTATGTGGAGGAGATCACCCCACTCACATGCATGTAAGAGGAGGAATGGGCTTGCCTCAAGCTTACCCTTACAATAGGCAACCACATCAAGGAACCGCTGTGTATTGCGACATAGAACAAAAATACACCAATCATACCATTAAGAATTGTCCATTCAACAGGCAGACATGACCTTTACATCCACCTCAGTATAGGGCATATGGATACCCACCTAGAGAGCCAGGACGGGAAATTCCCAGATATAATCTCTATCCAGGACCACAAGGAGCACCTAGGCCATATGAGCAAGGGCAATATGCACAACCTCAACCAGTGTTAGGACAACAACTGCCACTTCCTCAACACGTAGTACCAGTCAAATATACTCCACCCGAGGAAAACTTAGAAAGAGCCATAGTGCCAGCATCACCATTAGCTATTAAAAATCAACAAACCCAGGATACGAGCAGACCCAAGGAGATTACTATTCCTATGACGCCAATATGATGGAGACTATCAACCACTGCCGAACATGGAAGAAATATATGAAGAAGTTTCTAGGCTAGACTGAAACACGGAGGAAGCCTAGAGCATTTCTACCTTACCAAACTACATGGGAGAATATGAGAAGGAATCCATGATCTTCCGTGCTCCCAGAATACGAGGAAAAGAAAAGGGGAGCTTAGATAAGAACTCACACAATCTAACAGAACTCAAAAAGAACAAAGTACAATGTCAGTTGACTGTGGAAGAACTACTTCGTGTTAAACCATAATTATGGAACCAATTGGCGAAACAATTGAAGTTAGAGCAAGAGAAGCATGAGAAGGAAAGCAAGGAAAATGAAAACCCTTCTAACGTACAAATCCCCATGGATAAGGTTGGAGAATTTAGTGAAGGTGATGAGGGCAACACATGTTTTTTTGTCATGTACAATGGATACATGACCAAGGCTATACTAGACACAGGAGCGGGAGTAGGTATCACCACCAAAGAGATTTGGGAGAAATGGGGAAAGCCAACCCTACGATCAACTCTTATGAAGCTTCAATTAGCAGATGGCCATGTTGAGAAACCATTGGGAATATTAGAAAAGATCAAATTAACCACCTGTGGAGTTGAATTTGAGCATACATTAGCTATTTGTCAATTTGGAAAGGCAAATAATTATGAAATGATATTAGGACGACCTTTCATGAGAACTCACTGTAGTGCAAGATTGGGGATGAGACTCGTTATACCTTCAACATCAAGGAAACACTACCAAGATAAACTTGCATACCTTTGCATACCAAGATGTACCTCCATTACAATGGAATCCCGTACACAAAGAAGAAGATGATTTGTTTATCCATAGTGTAGGATCAAGTGATCAATCATGGATGCATGAAGATGCCCAATTGTGGATGTGTAAGGAAGCAAAGAAAGAGGATAAAGAACTACAGTCACGGCCCTTAGGACATCAAAATTATCAACCCGTAGAGGACCCAATGTATATGCCTCAAGTTTTTTTTGATGAAGTATTCGAACCGCATGGTTGGATGGAGATCCTAGCAACCTTGGATGTATGTGTAAATGAGGAAGTATTGACCATAAATGAATGTGTGGACAAAGAAGGCTATGACGTAAACTTGTACATGGTAGTCCTTCATGAGGTAGAAGCTGAAGAAATATTAGAAAAAAAATGGAAACAAGAATAAGAGAGCATGAAAATGGAACCAGAGTTTGATTCAGAGGAACGTTATCTAGAAGCCATTCAAGCTGGGAGACAAGTATGGAACAACCAAAGTGTTAGCAATAGAAGCAGCCCCTATAGTACCAACTCAAGAGGAAAGCATGAGTAAGACCAAACCAACCTCGGATCTTTTTGAAGTTCCGGAACACTTCAAAAGATATGAAGTAGAGGAAAGAAAAATGGCCATTCAGATGCCTAAGAGAGAGGTAGGAGAAGGAGAAGCGTATGAAAACAGGGAAAAAAACAAAGAAAATCATAGTGATCGTAGAACATGGGGAAGATAGATGCACCTACATAGGAAAGGATGTGCCACTAGAGGAAGAAGAAGAATTGATACGACAGATTCGAGAATATCGAGATGTATTTGCTTGGACCTATAAGGATCTTAAAGGTGTGGAACCCTCCATTTGTTCTCATAGAATACCAATGACACCTGATGCAAAACCATCAAAGCAATGCCCTTACACTTATAATGATGTCTATGCAACAAAGATTAAAGAGGAAATAGAAAAATTATTAGATGCTGGATTCATTTATGAGATAGAGCATATTGAATGGGTGTCACCATTAGTAGTTGTGCCCAAAAAGAACGAAAAACTGAGAGTGTGCATTAACCTAAAGAAAGTCAACTCATCTACAATCCATGATCGTTATCCATTACCTATCACTGATCACCTTTTGGAAAGATTTGTAGGAAAAGAAGTCTATAGATTCGTGGACCGATTCTCTGGATACAACCAAGTAGCTATTGCTACTGAGGATCAACACAAGACCACATTCGCGACTGAATGGGGGGTCTATGCTTTCAAAGTGATGCCTTTTGGACTCACTAATGCCCTTGCTACTTTCCAAAGGTTGATGTGTCACATTTTCAAAGAATTTCTAAGGACGAGTATGGAAGTATATGTAGACGACCTATGTACATACTCACATCAGAGTCAGGAACATATGCCAGAATTGTGAAAAATATTTAATAAATGTCAACAATATAGAGTATGTCTAAATCCTAAGAAGTGTGCTTTTATGGTAAGACAAGGAAAAATCCTAGGACACATCGTATCTAGGAATGGAATATCTATTGATGAAGACAAGATCAAAGTAATTCTAGAACTTCCTAGACCAAAAAATGCAAAAGAAGTGCAAGCATTTATGGGTCATTGTGGATATTATCGCCGATTTATCCACATGTACGCCATAATTGCCAAGCCATTGTATGGATTGTTGACTCAATTCACATGGACGGATGAATGCAAGAAGGCATTCAATGAGCTAAAAAAGAGACTTAGCACGGCTCCAATTTTGAAAACACCCAAATTATTGGAACAAGCCTTTTCATATTCATGTGGACGCTTCCAATTATGCAATAGGATGCATCTTAACTCAACTGGCAGATGAAGGAAAATTGGACCATCCAATTGCCTATGCGAGCAGACAACTGAATCAAGCCGAGAGAAACTATATGACTACGGAGAGCGAAGGATTAGGGATCGTGTATGCGGTTAAGAAATTTAGACACTACCTGTTAGCCAATAAGTTCAAATTCTTCATAGATCATCAAGCTCTATTGTACTTGTAACACAGGAAGACTAGTGAGATGGTTTCTATTGTTAATGGAGTTCAATTTTGAAGTAATTGTGAAAAAAGGAAATACCCACGTAAGAGTAGATCATCGCTCTAGATTAACACATGGAGAATCACCAAGAGGAGTACCAGACGAGTTGCCAGACACTTACCTGTTCAATTCGGAAGTATGCCCTAAGTGGGCAGAAAAGCTTATTCCAATACTCACTCATGAACCACAACACTCAATTAACAAGGAGAGTAGAACATAAATCCTACGATCACGTAACTTACACATTATAGCAAGAAGTTTGTATCATAAAGAATCCAACGGTGTATTGTCTAGATGTGTAGAAGAAGACGAACAAAAGAACTTGATTGAACAAGCTCACAAAAATAAATGGAGAATGCACAAAGGAACTCATGGAACTCTAAGAGAATTGAAACGGTTAGGAGTATACTGGCTAGAAATGCCGAAGGATATCCATGAATATGTCACTAGTTGCACGAAATGTCAGGAAACATCAGCTTAGCAAGAAAACGATCATTAGAAGAAATGATTAAGGACTATGTTATCATGGGAAGACAATTATTCAAGAGAGGGAAAGATAATCAACTACGGCTATGTGTACATGAAGGAGAATACTTAACCATATTAGAAATGGCACATGTAGGTAACCGCAAGAGGACATTTCTCAGCTGAAAGAACCGTAAAAATGATCCTCTTTATGGGCTTGTGGTGGCCAACTCTACATATGGATGCAGACACCTATGTACGAAGTTGCAAGACATGCCAACGAGCCAAATATCCTATTCGACGGCCATTAAGACCCATGGTTTGCGCTAGAGCATTTTCCAAATGGGGTATTGACTTCATAGGTCCCACTAACCCACCAACCAAAGTATCCCATGCTGAATATGTAATAGTAGCAATGGATTACCTGACTAAATGGGTAGAGGCAAAGGCTACTAGAAAAAATGATGCTCAGACCACTGCTAAATTTCTTTTTGAGCATATCTTCACTCACTTTGGATTACCCATAGAAATAGTGAGTGATCGAAGAACACATTTCATTAATGAAGTAATAGAGTCCCTTGATGAATGAGTTCTTAGTGATCCATAAAAAATCAGCCCTTTATCATCCTCAAGCCAATGGGCAAGCTGAAAGTTCTAATATAATGTTGTGTACCGTATTGAGAAAGATAGTTAATTGTGGAAGGTCAGATTGGGATAAACAATTGCATCATGCAATTTGGGTGTTCCGTGTGGTTTACAAGACATTGGCACTACACCATTTAATCTAGTGTATGGACAAAACACAATCTTGCCAATCAATTTTTTAGTGCCCACTTTGAGAGTAGCACAACAATATGAATGCATGGGGCTTGAATTGTCCAAGCAACTAGACCAAATTGAGAAGCTACATGAAACGAGAATACAAGCTATTGTAGGAATTTATGCGGCAAAGAGAAGACAAAAAGCATATTATGATGCGCACATCAAAGACAAAGGACTAAAAGAGGAAGATTTAGTTTTGGTATATACTTTGAAACAACATGCCAAGAAGCTACAAAAGTGTGGCTATGGACCTCTAATAATCAATAGGATTTCAACAAGTGGAGCAGTTAACCTAGCTACTCTGGACGGAGTGTTGGTGCAGACCAATCACCAATTGAAGATTTGAAGGACAAAGGATGGAGATGAGATCAAGTTTTGAAGCAAAGAAGATGGATACATTCACAGAGTGAAAGACATGTACACATATGTACATTAGTTAAGACATAGGTTACTTATACTTATGCTTTGATATAAGTCTGTACATAATTGCCTATAAATACTTTTGAAAATGTCGCGGCAAAGAGAGAAGACAAGGAGAGACAATAGGAGATCATGAGATTAGTGTATTGAGTAGTAGAAAATGTCATTAGACATGTGTGAAGTGAGTTGAACTCTCCATCCTCACTCAGTTGTAAATTTCTGAGAAATAGAAGGAAAAATTGCGCCCGATGTTTCTGTGTTTTCTCCCTGTGTGATAGATCTTTTGTGAATTTCTTTTGGAGATATCTAAGTCCATAGTTAATCAATCTATGGCTAGAGTTTGAGAGTCTAATTGTGATCAGGCTAAGAGAATTGTGTGTAGGAACATTTACATGTGAGAAAGTACTCACTGGTTCCTGAAACAGGTGCAAATTTCGATCTTAATGATTTGATCATTTCTCACTCCACATTTTAAAGTTTTGTGCAAGTAAGCACTTAATCTTTAAGTTGGAAGGTAAGCTACTCGTGGCTAAAAGCATTTGCTTAAACGGGTTTTATACTGAGAGAATTAAAGTTAAGAAGTTAGGGGTGTCCAAATCGACTTCTCAGAAGTGCAGATTTAGACATATCTGACTTGTTAAGTAGATTTCTCAAGATCTACTGAACGTTTTGAAGTAATTCGACTTGGAGAAGGTGCGCAATCTTTAGGAGACACCTTGTGCAAAGTTTCATCAAAACTTTACACATTTACTCAGTCAATGAGCAAGATCTATGCAGCAGACTTTCTGAGGAAATTCCTTCTTCACAGTTTAGTCAAGAAATTGATATTTGGTCATTGATAGCTTAAATTGGTGAAGGTTTTGACTTACTCTTGATATAGAGGTGTTCTAAATTCAAGAGTAGGTTGTTCTTTTGGAGATTAACACTCTCCATCAGTGGTATCAGAGCAGGAAACATCAAAATCAAGGAAAGGAGGATCCCGACTGCTGCAGATTCAAGAAATTCAACAACTGAAGAACTAAAAGGTGAAAGCTTGAAGGCAAAGCTTGAGGAGGAGACTATACGACATCAAGAAAGACAAAAGGACTCTAATTTGAAGTAAAGGTACATATATTATTCATAAAGCTTGAAGATTTCAATACACAGGTGGACACAAGATGGGAGATTCTCTACAGATAGAGAAATTGGATAGGGAAAACTATCCTGCATGGTCAATGAGGATGGAAGCTCATCTTATGAGGGGAAGAGTTAGCAGATTTGAAAAATTGGATGAAGAAAGATGCTCAAGCTAGGAGCATTATATATATGGCAGTCAATGATTACTTGTTACCTCATATTCGAGGTCTTGAAAGTGCAACTGATATTTGGAATGCTTTGGAGGAGCATTTCCAGAATACTACTAAGTCAAGGAAGGCATCCTTATGGGCAGAGTTTACCACCTTTAAGAAGAAGGCTTCTCAATCCATTTCAGACTATGTGACAAGAATGAAAGATATTGCAGATGCTTTAGGAGCTGTTGATGAAGACATTGAGGAGGATAAATTGGTAAGGCAAATCCTTACAGGTTTGAGAGGTGATGACAAATGGAAGCCATTCATTTTGTCTACAGAATTATCACTTGATCATTTCACTCCTGATTTAAATCAGTTGCTAGGTCATATGCTAACATTTGAGCAGGATGTTAAAGGAGATGGTGACAAAAGTACAGGTCATGCAATGTACTCAAAGGACAAGAAGAAAGCTAACAAAGGAAAGCGACAAGCAGGTGAAGATGAAGGTACAACTAGTCAAGCCAACTTCCTAAGAGGTAGAGGAGGTGGCAAAGGTAGAGGAAGAGGCAGAAACAACAAAGATGGAGGCAAAGCTTGTTGGATTTGTGGTAAGACAAATCATTTAGCTAATGATTGTTGGCATAATAATCAGAGTAATGGTGGATATAATCAGAACTATAATACAAGAGGAAGAGGTGGCAGAAATCAAAGAGGTAATTTCAGAGGCAGAGGTAGTAGGGGTTACTTTGGAAGAAATGCAGGTAGAGGTTTCCAAAGTCAACAATATAACAACACCTACTACAATTATGCTTCAGATCAAAAGGAAGATTCAACATTGATAATGAATGCAACTTGTGAAAGGCAGAATGAAGATCAAAGAGTCTTCTACATTGATTCAGGGTGTAGCAATCACCTGAGTGGTAATATAGCCTTGATGACTGATTTGGAGAATAAGGTATCTAATCATGTTGTTCAAACAGGTGACAACACAAAGCACAATGTGAAGTCAATTGGATCAGTGAAGGCCAAGGATGGTAGCACCTTATTGAGTAAGGTCTTGTATGTTCCTACAATTCCTAAGAATTTGATAAGTGTAGGACAAATTGTGGAAAAAGGTTATGAAGTAAGGTTCACTAATGAAGGAGTGTTTGTGGAAGACCCTAGCAATGGGTATAAACAAATTGTTTCAGGGAAGAAAGAAGGAAGATTGTTCACATTGAAGATTCAAGGTAATATTGGTCATGCCATGTTCACATATGGAGGACATAAGATCTCTGAGTTAGATCTTTGGCACAAGAGGCTTGGACATTTCAATGAAAGAGGTATTAAAGACATGATTAACAATGGTTCAGTGCTTGGTTTGCCTAATGTTGCAGGTCAACATATGACATACAGATGTGAGGCATGTCAATTAGGTAAGGCTCATAAGCTTTCCTACTCCAAGCATGGTTTTATGTACTCAGAGAAGCTTGAGTTGATACATACAGATGTGTGGGGACCATCAAAGGATTTCAGTATAAATGGGTCAAGATATTATGTGATTTATGTTGATGATGCTACTAGATGGATCACTATTTATGTGATCAAAGATAAGTCAGAAGTGTTTAATACATTTAAACACTATCATGCATATGCAGAAAGAATTACAGGACATAAGTTGAAAAGACTAAGGTCAGATGGAGGGGGAGAGTATTTCTCTAATGAATTCAGTAATTACTTGTGGGATGCAGGTATAAAAAGGGAAGTTACTTGTAGGTACTCTCCTCAACAAAATGGTGTAGCAGAAAGGAGAAATAGAACTCTTGTTGAGTTTGCAAGGTCCATGATGAAGGAGAAAAATTGCCCTAATTATTTGTGGGCTGAGGCTGTAAATACAGCTACTTATTTGGTCAATAGGTTACCATGTAAAGCTTTGCAGGGAATGACACCTTATGAGGCATGGTGGGGTAAGAGACCTACACTAGACCATTGCAAAGTATTTGGATGTTTGGCCTATGCATATGTGCCATCACAATTAAGGCACAAATTGGAACCTAAAGCTGAAAAATATGTGTTTATTGGTTATGATGATAAGCAGATGGGATATAGGTTGTGGAATCCATCCACAAAACATTTTCTTGTATCAAAAGATGTTACATTTGATGAGCAAGGTACTTGGTATGCAGGTACTATCAATATTAATACAGATGATGAAGAGGTTGTGAGCCAAAGGAAAGGTAAGTCAAAGGTTCAAATAATTGATGAAGAAGAGAATAATGAAGTGCAGGTTGAAGTGGAAGAAACACCTAGGTTTGATCCTGAATATGAAGAACCAGAAACCTCAAGAAGTGGAGAACTTAGGAGGTCTACAAGGAACAAATGGCAACCTACAAGGTATAGCTATGATACTTCATTTCTGGCTACCAAAGATTATGCTTACATGATTAAAACAGATGAAGACCCTTCTACATATGAAGAGGCAAAAGGTAAAGAAAATTGGGAGAAAGCTATGCAGGAAGAATATGATGCATTATTGGAGAATCAAACATGGGATTTGGTTCCAAAACCAAATAGCCAGAAGATCATTGGATCTAAGTGGGTTTATAAGACAAAAAGATTTGCAGATGGAAGTGTGTCTAGGTACAAAGCTAGACTTGTTGTCAAAGGGTTTGCTCAGACATATGGTGTTGACTATGATGAGACTTATAGTCCTGTGGCAAAGATGACAACCATCAGGACACTTATAGCAATTGCTGCATGTAAAGGTTGGAAATTGTGTCAATTAGATGTGAAAAATGCTTCTTTGAATGGTTATATTTCAGATGATGTATTCATGGAGCAATGTAGCTCCGTGATGAGTAGCACCTCCTTTAATGTCAATCCGAGAAGACGTGAGGATGGTATGAAGACCTCGAGCAAGTGGCGGCACAAGTGCGTGGGTGAGAGGCACACTAGCATGCACACACATACACACACACGCGCACACACGGCAAGACAAAGAGTGAGAATCAATGGAGTTCTTCGATTACTTTTTAAGAAGCTCTTACAAGTTTGTTTCAATTACAATCTAGCCCCAAAAATGAGCTCTCTAGCTCTTTTTATAGTTTTTGACTAGCTTTGGCCCTGTTCAGACCTAGTGTCCGGCCTAGTTAAAAATTAGGTTCCAGGGCTTATTTGAAGGCTCACACGAGATCTAAAAAATACAAAAATTGGCAGGTAGATACTTCTAAAGCTCCTCAAGCTCAAGGACTCCTTGGCTTACACAAAATGGAGCTACAAAAATATGAAATGGTATTTACAATGGTGTTTAGTGATGAGAATCACTTTTAATTGGTGTAAGGGTTTTGAAAAACTAAAGGGTTGCCTTAGTGCTAGATCTGCGTGAATGCTCATACGTGCTTTACGTGCTTCTTCCTGAAGAAAATTATTGGCCTATTTGCCAGATCTTCGTTGACTCCCTTGTCTGCTTGTGCCTTCTCTCCCTTCTGACTCTCTTCTCTGACTGCCATGCCTCGTTAGTCCTTCAGTTCCTTGTCCGCTGCTAACACCCCCCCCCTCTCTCGCGTCTGTCGTCCCTGACAGACCCTTGTTGTGTGGGTTTTTGGATGTAGTACTCAACGACATCCTGCGCTAAGTGATGTTCGGCAATCCTCAATCCTTTGGCCAAATCTGTGAGTAGAGCATCCCAATCTACCGGCCGGGAACCTCTGGATGTGGTATACGTAGCTTTTCGGAATGGAGAGCTTGTTCCACTGCAAACAACTGCAAGAGATGGGATGGTCTGGGAATGAATATCTCGGAGTGATATTCCCAGAATCCCGTGACAAACATCTCTTCAAACGTTTGTTTGAAGCAGGCCGGTAGATATTTGATGCGAGCGTGCCATGCATACACAACCTTAATCGATGGGGTTGTGCTCATGTCGTATACAAGGTCCTGATTACCTTCATTAAATCCTAGTGCTGAGAGATGCGGTTCCTTGACATTTTTGAAGGTCCTGAAGGTGACCAACATAAGTTCGAAAATCTTCAGGCACATCTGAGTCATGACATCAGGTACATTCTTGAACCGGACCCTCCAATGTCGAATCGTCGAAATCATATAGCCAATAGTAGGTGGGCCCTTCGGGGGTGCGAAGTACACATAATTGAGCCACTTCTCACATCCTTTAATCGTCAGCACTGTTTGTGTGTACTCCGGCCATGATCTCCTTCGAAATACAGGGCAATAACATGGGTTATATTTGATGTACAATGGCATGTTGTTCCATGTTCTTACCATTTCCGGGTATGTTTCAAGCAGCCGAATTCTCCAAGTCGGTTGGCGAATATGTCCCTGCTTGGCACTTTCTGGGATGTCGTCAGGTGCAAATTGTGTGGCAGAGGTTAGTTCCCTTGAGGTGTGGTGCTTGATCTCCGCATTATAATCCGCCATTAGAACGCAAAAAGGAACATACAGGTCGTCCGATGGGCCGATCCACCTATGGTGTGAGAGATTCTTAAAATAATCGGATTTTATTACAACCTCCTCCAATTGTGACATCAATGCGATTTGGACTGCCACCCTGTCATCATGTGTCGTGGCTACTTTCTCTAACTTTCGCATCCATTCAGGTGCCTCAATTTCAATTGTGTCCATGCCCTGTTCTGTTCGCTTACCCCCGGGTGTTGGCATCGGGACATAGGGATCCTCGAATGTTTCTTCTACTTCAATTGGCACAAGATCGTCAGGCTCGGGCTCTACCAGAGGGGAGGGCTGACGCTCGTATTGCATGACCTTGCTACGTAATTCCTCAAGTTCTGCCCGGAGTTTAGTGACCTCTTCGGATGTATCTTTTGCGGTTGTGATCTTGCTGGTTGATGTCTGTCGGGTGGCCAACTGCCTTAGCAAATCATCTCTCTCTTTTTCTAAGGCGGCATGGGCCTCCATTAGATCTGCATGAGTTTCTAACACCACTTTCATATTCTCAGAGGGAATTGCCTTGAATCGCTCTGGGTCAATCTCCTGTGGGGAACCCTCCATGGCCGCCTCCAGATTTTCTTCGTTCTGTTTCTGTAATCGTTTATTTTCCTCTAGCGCTGTAGACATATGCTTGCGTAGGAGGCCCAAGTTCCGTCGAAGCTTCAGGTTTTCCGTGATCTGAGAATGTAGCAGCTCGTCCATGTGTTGTCGTTCTTCATCATCTGCTTGGGGTGGGTTGGCGACTAATTGTGCATATTGTTCCTGTAGTGTCACGTGCTGCTGTTGTAGTAGCTACTTCTGCTCTTCAAGATCCCTACATCGTGCTTGGAGATCTGCGTGGCTTCAGAAAAGCCTTGTATGTTGGTTGTCAAGGTGTTGGTAGTGTTGCTGAAGTTGGGACATGCATTGATACATATTATTAAATACATTATTAAGAGGAATGGTGGGAGAAATGGTGTTGAATGCAGAGGGGAAGGGAAAGGGAAAGGGAATTGTGGATGCAGTACTAGAGAAGGGTGAGGGGGGAGGTGGGGGAATGGGAGATTGTGGGTAAATGGGGGGTGGGAGAGGTGCAGAGGTGGGTGACTCCTCCATGGATTCAAAAGTGGAGGCCGTGGTGGGAGTGACTGTGAACATGGGGATTGTGGTTGCGGTGAGAGTTGTGAACGTGTATAGAGGTGTGTGTAATTGTGAACGCCCAGGAAGTGTGATCGGAGTAGTAGTGTTTATCGTGGCTGTGGTTAGACTTATGTTTTCAGTGGAAATAGAGTATGTGGGTTGACTGATGGTTTGTGCATCGGTGTGTGTAGTGGGTTCGGAGGTGGTGACAGTAGAGGTTACAGTGGTAGAGGGAGGTGAATGGGGCGGATGTGGGGGAGAAGGTGGCAAGGGAGGTGATGGAAGTGCACTCGATGTGTGGGCTTCCTCGGTGTCGTGAACCGTGTGTGCTGTGCCAGTGGTTGTGGGGGTGCCTTGTGGTCCTGATCCTAATACATTCATTCGTTTTCCCGTTCGTGGGGGGCGTCTGCCATATCTTTTCTCTGTCCTTCGTGATTGCACTAGTGCAGTATGCACCGTTTCAGGTACTCCCAAAGCGTCCGATATCATTTCCAAGGTGGCACGGTATTGCTCGTCCACACCTTCCTCCTCCAGAATCTGGTTCATGAGGGCTTTACCTGCAGCTAATGATAGTCTGTGTTGCTCTTGAACTCGGTTCATCGTATCGTAGAGCTTCTTTAATGCGTTAGTATAGGCTGGGGCACCTTCCAGTACTTGTAGGGCTTCCTGATCATACTCTTGTTCTTCTGCTTCTGATTGGCCACCCTGTGCCTCCTCATGTGCTTCTTCTTCATCGTCCACATTGACTACGTCCAGTTGGCTGGGCTGGGCTTGGTCTGGGGCAGTTTGCTGTCCACCAGCTTGCTCTGCTTCAACTTCCGCATTTACAGCTTCGATGATTCTAGCAACTTCTTCATCCGTTAGATCCTCCAAAGTGAATCCATGCGGGAATTCCAGATCAGTCGGTACTGGTGGAAACACAAGGTTAGGGCCATCTGTGCTGTGCCTGGGTAACCTGATAGTAAATGGTTGTACTCGTCGAGGAAGTCTTGGGGTTGTTTCATGTTGGGGCTTCACTCACTAATTAGGCATGGATATATGAAGACATATGAAGACATATGATGGAGGAAAGAAGAAGTGAAGAAAAGACCTACAGAAAATCAAGCCTAAGTGAAGGGACAATTTCACTATTGTAAATTAGTGCAAAATTAGAGTCTAGTTTCTCATTTGATCTTCAGAACTTACGAGTTCAAGTCTAGAAGAATGTAAACCATAGGTATATAAGTTAATTTGAGTCAAAAACATGTAGGAGAGAACTCAATTTTGAAATCTGAGTGAGTAGAGAAAAGTCGTGTATTTTCTGAGAGAGATGTTGAGGAAAAACTTCTGAGTCTGAGAGAGTTTTCCATGGCTATGAGCAAAATTAGGCCAAGCCATTTTGTACACATCTTCTCTCATAAACAACACATGTTTGTGTAGAAGGATTGAGTCTAATTCCTCTTGTACATTGAGTTCTAAGTCATTTCATATGACTGTGTAAGGTAGTTGACAGTTATGACTTTTCTGGCGCACATTTGACTGATCTTCTGAAGGTCAGATCTCGAAGCATACTGTAAAGTTTTTGGTAAGTGATAGCTCATTTTAAAGATATTGTCCTCAACTACATTTGGTCAAAAGATCTTTAAGAAACGGGACGCATACTCAGAGAAATCAGCTTAAGAGTGGAGGTATATCAAATCGATGAGGTCAAATTTCAGTTTTCAGACATAGTGGAAAAGTTGGAGCAAAATCAGAAGATTTTGAAGTTATTACTTGAAAATTTTGTTTGTTATGTGTTGCTTAACATTATCAAGAACTTCTCTTAGCAAGTGATCAAAAGATTTTGCAAAGATTGAACTAATACAGGTCAGATTGAAAGATTGAAGAAAAGGCGCAGATTTCTGTGAAGTGAAAGTTTGATTTTCACTAAATTCAGAGATGGAGATTCACAATGTGAGTATTGCTAAGCTAATGGTGGTTATGGAGGTCTTCTAATACCACATTAGTTTAGTTCTTGTGGTGTTTTACACACCAACAAGTGGTATTAGAGCCGATAAGGTCCTCGAGAGTAAAGGAAGAACAGATACAAGAAGTTTTGGAGAGTTCTTTATCAAAGAAGGTGGAAGCTGAGGTGTTCAAACAACCAAAAGTCATCAGAAGAGTATTTCGAAGTTACTCCCAAGGGTAAAGGTCTACAAAAGGTATCATTCTTTAACTTTATACTTACAGGTTGAAGCAGAAGCAAGGATACCATGGCAGATCATGTGTCCATTGACAAATTGGACAGAGATAATTATCCTGCTTGGGTAATGAGGATGGAAGCCTTACTTATGAGTAAGGACCTAATGGTATATGTGACAGGTGAAGAAGAGAAGCCTAAGTTTGAAGATGAAAGTCATCCAAGAAAGGAAGAGCTAGAAGCTTTGAAGATATGGCAGAAGAGAGATGCAAGTGCAAGAGCTTATATATATAACACTATTACAGATCATTTGTTGCCACATATCAGAGGTTTAGAAACAGCTGAAGACATTTGGAATGCTTTGGAAGATCACTTCCAAAACACTACTAAAGCTAGGAAAGCTAGCTTATGGTCAGAGTTCACCACATTCAAGAAAAAGCAAAATCAGAGCATTAGTGATTATGTCACTAAGATGAAGGACTTGGCAGATAGCCTTGGATCCATTGATGAGGATATTGAAGATCATAGGCTGATAGCACAATTACTTGCAGGGTTAAGAGGTGATGAAAGGTGGAAGCCTTTTGTACTTTCAACAGAACTCTCATTAAATCATTATGTGCCAGAATTAAATCAATTACTTGGATTGATGCTCACATTTGAGCAAGACTTGAAGTCAGATGGAGACAAAGGTCAAAGTTCTGCAATGTACATGAAGAATAAAAAGAAAGGAGATAAAGGCAAGGCAAAGGATGAAGAAGAATCAACAACTCAAGCAAATTATGCAAGAGGAAGAGGTTTTGGCAGAGGTAAAGGTCGAGGAAATGGAAGAGGCAGAGGTAATCAGAACAATAACAAGAAGACATGTTGGATTTGTGGATTGAGCAATCATCTAGCATATGATTGTTGGCATAATCAACAAGGAGCAAGTCAAAATCAGAACAACAATGGCAGAGGAAGAGGTGGAAGATTTCAGAATCAATTTCAAAGAGGAAGACAGAATTCAAGAGGAAGTTTTGGTAGAGGTGGTGGAAGAAATTGGAGTCAGAACCAATCATACAACACCACATATTATAATTATGCAAATGATACACAGAATGACAACCATACAACATTGATGATGAATTCAATAAGTTCATCAGAGAAGGAGGATCTCAAGGTATTTTATATTGACTCTGGTTGTTCAAATCATTTGTCAGGTAATATAGAATTATTGTCAGAATTGGAAGAAGGCAATTCAAGTCATACAGTACAAACAGGTGATAATACAAAACATAATGTGCATTCAATTGGAAAAGTGAAGTGCAGGAGTGGAGCTGATTTATTAACAAATGTTTTGTATGTTCCAACAATACCAAAGAATCTGATTAGTGTTGGACAAATAGTGGAAAAAGGTTTCCAAGTCAGATTTACAAATCAAGGGGTATTTGTTGAAGATCCAGAGGATGCATATAAACCTATTGTTTGTGGTAAGAAGGAAGGTAGACTTTTTACTCTCAAAGTACAAGGAAATGTTGGTCAAGCCCTAATTACACATGGTGATGAAGTAATTACAGAGTTAGATCTTTGGCATAAGAGATTGGGACACTTCAATGAAAGAGGAATCAAAACTATGGTGGAGAACCAATCTGTATTGGGACTACCAAATGTGAAGAATCAACATATGATATACAAGTGTGAAGCTTGTCAGATGGGAAAAGCACATAGACTACCATTTCAGAAGAAAGGTTTCAAGCATGATGGTTTGCTTGAACTCATACATACAGATGTATGGGGACCAACAAAAGAAGGTTCAATAAATGGATCTAGGTATTATGTTTTGTTTATTGATGATGCTACAAGGTGGATAACCCTTTATGTTCTAAAAGAAAGATCAGAAGTATTTGGAGCCTTCAAACATTTTCATGCTTATGCAGAAAGAGTTACAGGTCAAAAACTCAAGAGGCTAAGGTCTGATGGAGGGGGAGAATACTTCTCCCAAGAGTTTAATGACTATCTTTGGAATGCAGGTATCAAGAGAGAGATAACTTGCAGGTATACACCTCAACATAATGGGGTGGCAGAAAGGAGAAATAGAACATTGGTTGAATTTGCAAGAGCAATGTTAAAGGAAAAGAATTGCCCTAATTATCTTTGGGCTGAGGCTGTAAATACAGCTACATACCTTGTTAATAGGCTACCATGTGGAGCTTTGAATGGTATGACCCCTTATGAAGCTTGGTGGGGTAAGAAACCAACACTTGACCATTGTAAAGTGTTTGGGTCAATTGCCTATGCTTATGTGCCATCACAACTCAGACATAAGCTTGAACCAAAAGCAGAAAAATATGTGTTTATTGGGTATGATGAAAAGCAAATGGGTTATAGGCTATGGAGTCCTTTAACTAAACATTTTATTGTTTCCAGAGATGTGACCTTTGATGAACAGAAGAGTTGGTATGCAGATAGAGATTGTGACCTTGAAACATTTGAAGAAGAGATAAGAAGGAGTGCAAAAGGTAAGTCACATATGCAGATAGATGGAGATGAAGAACATATGCAAGCAAGCACATCAAGAGTTGGATCATATAGAAGGAATGAAGATGGACCAATATTTGATGAAGAAGTACATCCAGATATACATGAAGAGTGTGAACCAAGAAGGTCAACCAGAATGAGGAAGCAACCGGTATTCATATGATACTTCTTACTTGACTCAGAAAAATTATGCTTACATGGTTAAGGAAGATGAAGAACCTCAAAGCTATGATGAAGCAAAGGGTAAGAGACAATGGGAAGTAGCAATGAAGGAAGAGTTTGATGCACTTGAAGAGAACAAAACTTGGGAACTTGTTCCAAAGCCTAATGGTAAGAAAGTGATTGGAAATAAATGGGTTTACAAAATTAAGAAGCATGTAGATGGAACTATAGCTAGATACAAAGCCAGATTGGTGGTTAAAGGCTATGCTCAAACTTTTGGCATAGATTATGATGAGACATTCAGTCCTGTGGCAAAGATGTCAACCATAAGGACAATCATTGCCATTGCAGCATCAAAAGGATGGACATTGAGTCAATTGGACATTAAGAATGCATTTTTGAATGGATATATATCAGATGAGGTTTACATGGAGCAACCTCAAGGGTTTACAGATCATAAGTTTCCAAATTATGTTTGCAGGTTGAGAAGAGCTCTTTATGGTCTGAAGCAAGCTCCAAGAGCTTGGAATTATAGACTTGTAAAGTATCTTAATGATCTTGAATATCAAAGTTCAAAGGCAGATGCAAGTTTACTTATCAAAAGAACAGATGAAGGTATGATCTACATTTGTATCTATGTAGATGATATTATAATTACAGGTACCTCAAATGAAGGAATCAAGGAGGTGAAGAAGCTACTTGAGAAGGAATTCAAGATAAGTGATCTAGGAAAATTGTCATATTTTCTTGGAATGGAAATCACTTATGCAGAACATGGCATATATGTATCACAAGAAAGGTATCTCTTGAATCTTCTAAAGAAGTTTAATATGGAGAATTGCAGAGAGGCATCTACACCACTAGAGGTCAATCATAAACTCAGTAGATATGATGGTGCAGAGTTCAAAGACATGAGGAAGTATCAATCTTTAGTGGGAAGTTTAATTTATGCTACACTAACAAGGCCTGATCTTAGTTATGCAGTGGGTGTTCTTTCTCAATTCATGCATTGTCCAAAGGATCCACATTGGATTGCAGGTCAAAGAGTCCTTAGATATATCAAAGGGACTTTGAAAGAAGGATTGTATTATCCTTTTACATCAGATATAAGATTGAGAGCCTATAGTGATTCAGATTGGGCAGGAAGTCAAGATGATAGAAGGTCTACCCATGGCTACATGATATACATTGGAGATAAGCTTGTGAGTTGGTGTTCAAAGAAACAACACACAGTGGCTTTATCATCAACAGAAGCTGAATACAAAGGACTTGTGGAAGCAGCAAAAGAAGTCATATGGATGCAGACATTATTCAAAAGCTTGGGAATTGATCAAGGTATACCTATCATTCATGGAGATAATATGAGCTCATTATATCTTGCAGCAAATCCTGTATTTCATGCAAGGACAAAGCACATAGAAATACAGTATCATTTTCTTAGAGAAAAGGTAATGGAGAAAGAGATTGAAGTGGTGTACACTTCTACAAAAGATCAGATTGCAGATATTATGACAAAAAGCTTGGATGGAGTGAAGACAAGTAGGTTCAAGGAGATGGCAGGAATAAAAGAGAAGACTATGTGAAGAAGTCAAATTCTGCTAATTAGTGATTGAGGGGGAGCTGTTGGGGCTTCACTCACTAATTAGGCATGGATATATGAAGACATATGAAGACATATGATGGAGGAAAGAAGAAGTGAAGAAAAGACCTACAGAAAATCAAGCCTAAGTGAAGGGACAATTTCACTATTGTAAATTAGTGCAAAATTAGAGTCTAGTTTCTCATTTGATCTTCAGAACTTACGAGTTCAAGTCTAGAAGAATGTAAACCATAGGTATATAAGTTAATTTGAGTCAAAAACATGTAGGAGAGAACTCAATTTTGAAATTTGAGTGAGTAGAGAAAAGTCGTGTATTTTCTGAGAGAGATGTTGAGGAAAAACTTCTGAGTCTGAGAGAGTTTTCCATGGCTATGAGCAAAATTAGGCCAAGCCATTTTGTACACATCTTCTCTGATAAACAACACATGTTTGTCTAGAAGGATTGAGTCTAATTCCTCTTGTACATTGAGTTCTAAGTCATTTCATATGACTGTGTAAGGTAGTTGACAGTTACGACTTTTCTGGCGCACATTTGACTGATCTTCTGAAGGTCAGATCTCGAAGCATACTGTAAAGTTTTTGGTAAGTGATAGCTCATTTTAAAGCTATTGTCCTCAACTACATTTGGTCAAAAGATCTTTAAGAAACGGGACGCATACTCAGAGAAATCAGCTTAAGAGTGGAGGTATGTCAAATCGATGAGGTCAAATTTCAGTTTTCAGACATAGTGGAAAAGTTGGAGCAAAATCAGAAGATTTTGAAGTTATTACTTGAAAGTTTTGTTTGTTATGTGTTGCTTAACATTAGCAAGAACTTCTCTTAGCAAGTGATCAAAAGATTTTGCAAAGATTGAACTAATACAGGTCAGATTGAAAGATTGAAGAAAAGGCGCAGATTTCTGTGAAGTGAAAGTTTGATTTTCACTAAATTTAGAGATGGAGATTCACAATGTGAGTATTGCTAAGCTAATGGTGGTTATGGAGGTCTTCTAATACCACATTAGTTTAATTCTTGTGGTGTTTTACACACCAATATTTCAGCCGTTAGGGTTGCACCGCGAGCTTGTGCACAAGGCATCTGGACAGCGCCTCTCATCTTCTTTGAGGGAGGCCCTACAGCTGACAATCTGCGTTGAAACTCCTGTGCTCTGGTCCAAATGAGAGCCCTCTGCACCGGTATATCATATGCGAGACATCTGTACACAATTCTTGTAAGCGCACAGCAACCATACAGTACAGACTTTTGCTTCTTATACCATCTCTGATGAGCCATATGAATCTGGTCGATAATCCAGTGGGGCATATTGATGGTCAAATCAAAAGCATCCGCTAGGTAGAGGCTAAACCAGATCTTTTTGGGAGGCATTGTGAACCTTTCCTGCGCGGGGAATGCGAAATGTTGCATGACCATGCGTAAGTGAATGGCGATCGTAGGTGTCATCGCAACCATGTCCTTCAACTTCGTCAGATTCCTGTTCTTCATATTGTCTGGAACCATAGTCTCTTTCTCTGTTGGAATGTGCATACCTTTCATGTCGAGAGCTTCTCTTACCAAGTTGATAGTCAAGCGGAAACGCTTCAGCTCGTTGCCCCTTGTGAGTGATGGGAGCACAAAGGAGCTGTATCCTTTCTTGTCTTTGCTTGGAGTGAGGGTGCTAATTAAGTATGAGCACCTTAGAAAATCTGGCTTTGGTAGTTGGAACTTGAAGTAATCATAAAGCCCAGCCTTCTTCCATATCGACTTCAGTCCTTCATTATTCTGTAGCTTTTCAAACTCCCTGGTAAAGAAATGGTATCTGCCCCAACGTCCATTGAATTCTACCTCGGACTCCCACATGTATGTGCCTTCACCCAGAGGTCCAGCAACGTCACTGAACCAGTGTGAGGTTTGCCCACCGGCATTGTGTGACCCTGTGGAGGATTCTGAATCGGTATGGCATGTAATGCCCGTAATGCCGCTGGTCTTTCCTTTAATTCCTCCTCAACCGGAAGGCTTTCGATGTCCACCACTTGGGGGCTGGTGCCTGCCTGGGAGCTAGTTCCTACCGTATCTGCCATGTTACTTCTTGCTGCTTGTCTCTGTGAGAATATACAAACATGTGTTAACATTGTACAGGACAAGGGAGGACCGTTGTTGTTCCCATTACAACATTAACATGAGGGTCGGGAGCGAATAATGGTTAGTAAGTGCTCGGTGCTAGTGTGTGTGCGGTTAGCCGTTCGGTAGACCTAAGAGTTAAGTGGAATGATGTAGTGTGATAGTGATGTGGTTAGTAAGTTATCATGGATTTACAAATGGGGTCCGAGGTTTGTTACAAGTCTGAGGCTGCCAAATGCAGTGGATGGGTTTTGCTCTTGGTTTCGTAGAGACTCTAGAGATCTTTATCGGTGTCTCGGTTTGAAAATGAGGCCTTTTAGGGACCCATTTACAAGTGATTATGTGCGTGCTCATGGGCCTTGGTGTGTTCCTGAGTGTTGAAAACGAGTGAATGCTGGCTGTGCGAGTGGATGGGTTACGCTGTATAGGTTGTGGCCTCGGCGTAGCTACCTGCACCTGCAAACAAGCCTTAGGCACCCAGATTTGTCTTGATTGTGGGCTAGCCTTTATCGACTTCTTGGGCACCCAAATAGATTTCACGTTAGCATAAGAATTTCTGAAAGACTTCTTATTAGTATCGTGTTGTTGGTGACTAATAAGAGGCTTTGCCTGTGTGGTTGGCTTGAGTGCAACCGGGTGTTCGCCTTTCCGCACCCACACTTGTTTCACTTGCTGGGACATTTTGCTGCGCAGGTACTTTTGATCTCCGACATAGGTAGTACGCTGCTTCTTCTGCCTTTGATCCACCTTTGGTTGCTGCCTCCCTCTGGCCTTTGGAAAAGAAGGGAGTTCCGTTGTGGTTCTGACTCCTTTTTTGAGATCTTCATTCTTCTGCATCACATAGCCTTGGACAAGAACAGCATGGTCAACTTCATGTGCACCCCTGGAGGGACCAGGAGTCTGTGCCTTTCCTAGTTCCTTGAGTGCTCCCTTATTTAACTCCATAGTAATTCTAGTCTGCTTCACCCATACCTGAAGAAGTCCACTTCTTAGGTTTAAGTTGACTGCTTGGTCATAAATCCAGTCTTGACCCAAGACAAGAGGTTCAGTGAGGTCCGCATCTTGACATACTAGCACTTTAACTGTCATTGCCTCATCATGAATATAGAGGGGAAGTTCCGCCTCGCCCACGCAAGGGGTTTCCACGCCTCCCAATCCTATGAGATATGCTTCCACAAGATTGACAGTTAACTGCAACTCTTGACAGTAAGAAACTCTAACAGCACTAGTGGCTGCACCTGAGTCAATCAAGGCTCTTACGGTCCTTGCACTCTTTCCTTGTCCTATATCTAGGGTTATGAAAGGACGTCGATCAATTATCCTATGCGAGCTTGTTCCTGCGACTTCACACATTGCCATATGATATCCTTGATCTGCATAGTCATTTGTTCTAGGCTGATCTCTACCTTGCCTTCGTAATCTCATCCTTCTGATGCGTTCTAAAGCTTCTGCTTGAGCTTCTTCTCGAATTCGCTTTTCTTCCTCTTTGCGTTTCTTAGCAGTGTTGAGTCGGCTGAGCATTTCCTCCGTGAGGGGTTCCTGATACAACTTGACTCTGCAACCGCTAATGTAATTTGGGAGAACATCACCCTCTAATGTGGCCAGTTGTACTGCTCCACTCGTGGAGATCCTATTGATGATCATAGGTCCGTAGCCTCTCTTTTCTAGCTTCCTTGCGTGTTGTTTCAGTGTATAGACTAAAACTAGATCTCCTGCTTTCAAGCCCTTATCCTTCACATGGGCATCAAAGTATGCCTTCTGCCTCTTCTTAGCTGCATAGATTCCTGCAGCTGCTCTCAGTCTTGTTTCTCCTAATCGTTCAAGGTCAAAGATCCTAGAGGAGAGCTCATGACCTGTCCATTCATGCTCTTGTGCTACTCTCAATGTAGGAATTAAGAAGTCCAAGGGTAGCACAGCGTTTTGGCCAAATACCATCTAAAAGGGGGTGGCTTGGAGTACCGTTTTGTAGGCAACTCGGTATGCCCATGGTGTAGCTGTTTGTCCCAGTCAGAGCGTTTCGTGTTCACTAATTTAGTCAGTACATTGCATAAGATCTTATTGGTGCTCTCAGCCTATCCATTAGCTTGAGGGTGCTAGGGGCAGACTTCTTATGTATTACCAAGAATTCTTGGAGTAGCTTTTCAATCACTTCGTTCAAGAAGTGAGTGCCTCTATCACTTACAAGCTCTATAGGTAGCCCATATCTTGTGAATACATTCTCAAACAAGAATTTAGCCGTTGTCTGAGCGTCATTCTTTGTCGTAGCTTTTACCTCTACCCACTTAGTTAGATAGTCTGTTGCAACAATGATGTATTCCGCATGAGAACCCTTAGCTGGGGGATTAATAGGACCTACGAAGTCTATTCCCCACTTAGAGAATGCACGTCCACCCATCATAGGTTTCAGTGGCATCTCATCTTTGCGTATAGGATACTGAGTCCTCTGACAGACATCACACCGTTTCACATAGGTATGTGCATCCATGTGAAGGGTCGGCCACCAGAAGCCCGCAAATAGTATTGCCTTGATCACCCGATCTGGTCCAAAGTGTCCTCCTGCTACACCTTGGTGAGCAGTTTCCAAGATCTTGAGATATTCACTTTCATGGACACATAACCTCAGGTAACCATCTTTACCACGCTTATATAGATTATCACCAATGAGTGATTAATCTTGGGCTTCTTGTTCTAAATTCCTTTTCCTAGCCAAGGTCATATCTGGAGGGAATGCTTTCGTCCTCAGGAAGGATACTAGTGGTTCACTCCAATCTGGCACTATAGACACTTGATAAAGAGTGGCGTGTTCCACAGGTGGTTTAGTGTAGCAGATTGGGCATTCCTTGCACAACTTTTGGACATCAGCTTCCATAGTTGGCCAATGTACTCCGAGTCTCCTTAGCGTTTGTAAGGTTCGTTGCTTTGAATGGTGTTGCTCTAATGCACCTACATGTGCTAATTGCAACCATTTATTGTACTCGTCCTCTTCCACACAACAAGCCAAGATTCCTTGATCTGTGTGCTTGTACATGCTTCCTGCCATGATGTGGTACTTTTGGGCTTTCACAACCTCTCTGTTCCGTGTGTTTACTACTGGATGGTTACGCCCGTATGTCAATACTGGTACCAATGGCTTAGCCCACTGCGGCACCACTTCCAAATTAAACAAGTAAGCATCAGGAAGATCATCTGATACTCCTTGTGGGGCTTCTCCAGATGTGAGCCTAGAGAGATGATCTGCTCTTAAATGAGTCCTCCCTTTTCTCACCACTACCTCAAAGTCATATTCCATGAGCAAGAGAAACCATCTCACTAATCTTCCTGTATTGCATGGCTTGTTTATGAGGTATAGCAATGCCTGATGATCAGTAAAAAATTTAAACTTATTTGCAAGCAAATAGTGTCTAAATTTCTTAACTGCATATACCATGCCTAAACCTTCTCGCTCTGTAGTGGTGTAATTCCGTTCAGCTGCATTCAATTGTCTACTGGCATAGGCAATTGGAAGATCCATATTACCTTCACCAGTAGGTTGTGCAAGCACACATCCAATGGCATAATTGGATGCATCCACGTGAACATGAAATGGCTTATTCCAATCTGGTGTGGTCAAGATTGGTGTTGAACATAATCTTCGTTTAAGCTCCTGGAAGGAATTCTCACATTCATCCGTCCACTCAAAGTTAGTCAGAAGTCCGTACATGGGCTTTGCAATGACAGCGTACATATGAATGAACCGGCGATAATAACCACAATGCCCCATGAAAGCTTGTACTTCCTTGACATTCTTTGGCCTAGGTAGCTCTGCTATGGCTCTCACTTTCTCTTCGTCGGTAGATATGCCATTCTTTGACACTATGTGTCCTAGAATCTTGCCTTGCCTTACCATAAAAACGCACTTTTCTGGGTTTAGGCAGACTTGATATTCTCTACATTTGTCAAATATTTGCCTGAGTTCGGGGATATGGGTTTGCCTAATGTTCGAATGAGCACAAAGATCATCAACATAGACCTCTAAATTCTTCCTCAGGAACTCCTTAAACACATGGCACATCAGCCTCTGGAAGGTAGCTGGTGCATTGGTAAGCCCAAATGGCATTACTCTAAAGGCAAAAATGCCCCATTCAGTGGCAAAGGCAGTCTTATGTTGATCCTCTGGAGCTATGGCTACTTGATTGTAGCCCGAAAATCCATCGAGGAAGCTGTACACTTCCTTGCCTGCTACTCTTTCTAAGAGATGCTCTGTGATAGGAAGCGGAT
The DNA here is from genome assembly GCA_020310875.1 of Ceratopteris richardii. Classification (NCBI taxonomy): domain Eukaryota; kingdom Viridiplantae; phylum Streptophyta; class Polypodiopsida; order Polypodiales; family Pteridaceae; genus Ceratopteris; species Ceratopteris richardii. The sequence goes on from CM035415.1 coordinate 73,807,579, forward strand.
AGTTATCCCGAATTGTGGCCGCATTAACCTTTTTCAAGTTAATGCACACACGCAGCTTTCCATTCTTCTTGGGCACCACTACAATGGGGGATACCCATTCAGTGTGCTCAATTTCATAGATAAATCCAGCTTCAACCAATCTATCTATCTCTTCTTTGATCTTAGCAGCGTAATTATCGTTATATGTGTAGGGTTTTTGCTTAGAGGGTTTAGCATCTGAGGTCATGGGGATGGTGTGTGAGCATATGTCAGGGTCAACACCTTTCAAATCCTTGTAACTCCAAGCGAACACATCTCTGTATTCTCTTAGCAAGGCAATTAACGCATGCTCTTCTTCCTCCGTTAGGTCATGGCCTATGTACGTGCATCTCTCCTCTCCTTCTTCTAGGGCCACTACTATTTTCTTGGTGGTTTCTTTGTTATCATAGGCCTCTCCTGATTGTGCCTCTCGTTTCGGCATTCTGATCATGACTCTCTTGTCATCTATCTCATACTTCTTAAAAATTTCCGGGACCTCAAACAAAGATTCTTCCTCTTCTGGTGAGGCTTCTCTCTTCTTTCGTTTCTTTCCTTCTTCCTTCGGGGTCACCTGTGTTGCTAATCTTACATCGTTTGTAAGATCTCCATGCCTCTGGGGTTGAAATTCTACTTCATAGAAGTATTCTTCATCTGATGCAAATGGCGGGTCCATAATGATTGACTCTAGATCGGAGTCACTTGCATCCTCAAATGCATCAGGGCTAGGTTCGCATTCTTCTAGAACTGCCTCTCCCATGATTGGCTCTATGGAGAAGACTGAAATGTCATAGCCATCCTCATCACAGTGAGGTGTCCATTGTTCTTCATTGATGGCTACGTCCATGGTTGCTAAAATTTCTGCCCAGCCATGGGGTTCGAATTCCTCATCAGGAAAGACTACAGGTGCATAGGCTGGGTCTTGAATGGGTCTATGAGTTTTGTTTGCACCTATTTCGCTGGCCTTTTCTCTCTTCTCTTCCTCTACTGCTACTTTGCACATCCATAAGTGGGTGTCTTCATGCATCCATGAGGATCCTGAGCCTATGGAATGCACGGATTCCGTATCATCTTTGGCTCTATGGATGGGATTCCATTGGATGGGAGGGACATCTCTATGAGAGTAATCTTTGAGATTCACTTTGGTCGTAACACCTAAGTGCTGCAGGTACAAAGAATTGGTTCCCCAATCCTGTACCACTTGCAACTGTCGCATAAATGGTCTTCCCAAAATCATCTCATAGGCATGATTTTTGCTGAAGTCACATATGGCAAATGTATGCTCAAACTCGACACCACAGGTGGTGAGAGTTATTCCTTCTAGCAATCCTAAGGGTCTCTCTATGTGACCATCGGCCATTTTCAATTTCATCCTCGTGGGCCTGAGTTCCGGCTTGCCCCAACGCTTCCATAGGGAAGTGGTGGCAATTGCAACTCCTGCACCTGAGTCCAAGATTGCCTTGGTGGTGTACTCCTGGTAGGTGATGGGAAGATAGGTGTTCCCTTCTTCGCCTTCACACATATCTCCTATCTTATCCAAGGGAATTTCTGGCACCGTCCTATGGGATCCTACCTGGGAACGAGGTTTGGCTATTTCTAGTACTTGTTTGGCGACATGTTTCCATAATTCAGGTCTAACCTTGAGTATCTCTTCTAACTTGAGATTGCACTGCACGTTAGTGTTCTTTACTACCTCTGTGCTCCTAGGTATGACTGAATCTTCGTTTCTTACCATGATTGTAGGTGTTCTCATACACGTGGACTTTGCTTCCCATGGGCCTGTGAAGTGGGGTAGCTCTTGTATGGAATTAGACTCAAAGTCCAATCTCTCGTGAGACTGAGTACTCTCATGTTCCCCGTAAATAGATGGGATGTCTTGTGGGAATTGGTCGTGTGCATCATCCACAAGTTCAAAGGGAGGGGCGACTTCACTTTCGTTATCCCATTTGTCTTCTTGAATCTCTCGTAGGAAGTCTGGTGCAAACGGATTCATAGAAGAAGAAGTGTCTGGCTCCGTAGAATTAGGCACATAAGCCACCTGGGAAGGAGGGCTTATTCTATCGTTGGCTCTCTCCTCGTTCTCATAGATGGCTGGAGCACATGCTTCCTGGGGAGGATTACTTATTCTATTACTTTTCCGAATAGGCTCATACGCTCCCTGAGAAGGAATGTAGGCAACCTGTGGAGGTACGTAAGCTTTCGAGGGGGGCTCATCTGCCTTTTGGGGGGGAAGATAAGCTTCTTGAGGAGGCACATGGGCTTCCTGAAGAGGCTGGCTTATCCGTTCTCTTGCCCTTTCCTTTCTTTGAGGGGCAGGTTCCTTTTCTGATTGTGCAATTAACCTCTCTATTCTTTCTAGCAGTCCATCAAAGTGTAACTGCGTCTTAGTTGAGCTAGAGATGTTAAAGAGGCGGCTAGCTTCGAACATGGCTTGAGCCAATTCCACCATCTTAGCACAAATTTTAGTTCGTTCAAGCTCTAGCTCGGCTCTAGGGTAGCACTTTTCATGATCGGTTATGGTTGGCCCTTCTTGGATTCTGGCCTGATATGCTTTAAGCATCATATTAAGGTCTTCGGGAGTGGGATCTGCTAGGACTGATCCTACTCTAGGGGGTGGTGGGTTTAGGTGAGGCGGGTTGGAAGGTGGCTGGTCGGATGGTGATGGGAATGGTGGTGGTGGGGTAGTGTGAGAGGGAGTTTGAGTTGTGAGTTCGGTTATTCTGGCTCTTGTTTCTCTTACGCTTTCCTCAAGTTCACTCATCTTTTTAGCCCATTGTCTTTTCATTCTTTCCCGACTATCTTTCCAAGCTCTAGTCCTTTTCTTGGTTATGCTCTCAGTTTCACTAGCCTCTGGGCCCTTTTCCTGGCTTGCCCCTTGGTTTTGCTGCAATGCCTGAGCTCTAGTGACTACCTGTACTGGTGCAGTGGAAGTGACACTTCCTGAGGAATCTACAACCAACCCAATCACATTAATGGGAGTGATTTTTGGCATATTATTAGGATTCTTAGGGCAATCTCGTAAGAGATGCTCCTTTCCACACTCCTGGCAATAGCCCTGGATCGTCACTGATTGGGGCTGTGTAGGTGCAGGCATGGGGCAATCACGAATGAGGTGATCACCTTGGCATCTGTAGCATGGTCCTCTAGGGAACGGGGGTCTTACCTGCCTAGGTTGAGGTCTAGGGTTGGGGTTTGCATACATGACGTTTGTATAATCTGACTCCCAACTAGGTTCATTTGGCTCTTCGCTGTAATAGGACTCACCATGTTCTGGAGACTGCATGTAGTACGCCTGGGGACTATCAACATGTGTAGAATCAAAGCTATGGTCACTCGGGTCACTTTCAGAAATCAAGGGTGTTACAGGGACTATAGCTCTATTCAGGTTCTCTTCTGCAGCAGTATACTTTACCGGAATCACATTGGCTGGGGCAGGGGTTGTTGTGCTAACACACGTTGAGGCCTTTGTTGGTTTTGATAGGGTTGGTAGGTTTGTTGAGGCCTAGCATACTGCTGAGGTGGGTACTGGTTCTGGTATCTTCCTTGTTGAGGGTATGGCTGTGGGTACGTCTGCCTAACGGTTTGCTTATTGTAGGGGCAATCTTGCGCGGTGTGATTGGTGTACCTTCGTTCTATGGTGCAGTACTGACTACTAGGATTAACTTGGGGTTGGGCCATAATAGGACATACATTCGCCATGTGGTCGCCGCCACAAGTATAGCACCTTTTCACAGGGGCAAACCTTGGGATTTGTTTGCTAGTTACTTCTAATTTCTGAGCTACTTTCTCTACAAGTTCCTCAATTGATGTGGATTGCGTGGAAGAGAGGCTAGAGGCACTATCTGAATCTTTGTATATCTTGGAAAGCTCTAACTCCTCCCCTAGGTTATCCTCAATGTCAATACACATGCGTACACACTCTTCTATGGTCCTAGGGTCCTTCAAGTACACATATGATCTTAATTTGGTACTTAGCAATCCATCCAGGAATAAAGCCACTTGCTTAGCTGGTGTGGGTAGCTCAGGGACAGGGCATCTTTCAAGATATTGCCTAAATCTCCTTCCTGCAAGTCTCACGGTCTCTTGCGGGGTTTGCTTGAAGCTGTGAATCAACGAGGAGGTATTATGCCTTATGCCACTCTTAGAGAATTCAATGATGAAAGCCTCTAGGAGTTGGTCTATGCTCCTGAACTGCCTCTCATTTAGTGGTTGAAACCATGTCAGGGCAGTGTTCCTAAGGGTCAGACCAAAGGCATTGTACTGCGTGAATAGATCCTCCACTTGTTCAGCTCTCAAGACTTGCCTAAACTCAGCCACATGATCGTATGGATCTCCCATGCCATCGAAGTAGTTCTTCATGGACTTAACTAGCTGAGTCGGTCTCAAAGTCCTTGTGTGCTCTCTAGGTCGTGGTAGAGGGAACTCATCCACATTTCTTTGATTCCTGTGAGCTCTGAGTATCTCAGGCTCCACTCTATTCGTTTCCGTCCTCGTTCTTTCTCTGCCCACTGGGTTAGCAAAGCTGACTTCTGGTCTATCTCTACTTCTGTCTCTTTGCATTCCATGAGCTTGGGATTTTCCAGCTCCAGGGTGACCATAGGATACATTCGATCTCGGTTGGGGGAAAATGAATTCACCCTTCCAAGTGTAAGCATGCCTATCATTTTCCGTAACCACAAAGATCCGTTCTGAAGCGTGATCTAAGTAGGTCACTCTGCCTGGGCTATCAGGATCCTTAAACTCATAGATCATGATAGTTCCTATATCAGTTGGCTGATTAGATTTATACCTCCAAAAGGCTTCGTCACTTTCTCAATTGAGGAGCAACTCTATGCTCTTATTATCCTGGGGAATCCACTCTGGTGTTATAATCCTAGTGAGAACCGATTTACCTCGAGGGGTTCTAGGTTCTGCCCCCATGTTTCCTTGTTCCAAGTCACCTAAGTCCGCCTCTGAGATTACATTCCCAAATTCATCTGTCCTGTCTGGGTGACTGGTGACTACGTATATGGTTCCTTCTTTGTCCAGATATGCACCATTTTCAAACTTGACTGCTGGGTGCTCTAGTCCTATGGATTGATCAGGATTCTTAATCTGTACCACAGATCTTCCTAGGCCGTCCTCATAGATGCTAGCACCTAATCGGTTGGTCCTAAGGTATTCCAACTGTGTTTTGTAAGGGCCTTCTACCCTGTACAAGTAAGGCACTCCTGAACTTCCCGTAGGTCTGTCCATGCCTTGAGACATCTTTGACTCATTGGTCTCAGAGCTAGGGTAGTACGAGTGGTGGCTCAACTGCTGGGCCCAAGACCTAGCAGTGTGGTTAACACTAGCCTCTGAAGACCTAAGGCTTTGTCTCTCCCTTACTAGATGTCGTCCTGATCTAAGGTTCATATGCCTATCTAAGTAGCCCAATTCTTTGCCCAGAGTACAACCTCGTTGCTGGTTACTTTATATTAGTCGCTTGGTTCTTTTTAGTTATTTCTCGTGTTTAAGGTCTTGTCTGATATTACGTCGTCAGGAATACTTGAATGTTCTTCGTGCTTTCAGGTTGATCGTTCCACGTTAGGTTCTTTTCCTTTATGTTATCGACAATACAGAGATTAGGTTTTTAGCTTGAACTTGAGTTTTTAGGTAGTCTTCAACTTGATACCTGCCTATCGTCGCCCTGACTTACTCCTACCTCTCGTCGTTCTTAGCCTAAACTATGAATTGACAGAGTGGGTTAAAAGTTTCCAACCTTTTGTTTCCTGCTTGGTTGCCCTTGAGTGCCCAGGAAGTGTGTTCCCAAGCTTGCACTTACACTTGCTTAGAACGCCTTTCGATGCTCTCAATAGATCTGTAAGAGTTCCAAAGTTAGCTTAAAGATTTAAATTCCAAGGACACAATTCTAAAGACCCCTGACTTTGATCCCCCTGGGTATGGTCAACTTCAACTTCGTGTAGTGTATGCCACGAGCTTTCCAACAAGCCCAAGAGCTCAAAAAATGGATTTCGTATGAAAAAGTTATGACCGTTCAGGGTTTAGGGGGTTAAGACAGGATTCAATCTGGCTGACAGATCCTAGGATTTTCTCCCAAATCTCAAGTGTAGGAACCTCCAGAAATGCTAATGGATTGACTATTTTGCCCCAAAATTATCCCCAATTTTGAACAAAAACAAACCCTAATTTTTGGCCGAAAAGCCTGTCAATCGTGATCGACAGGTCTGTCAATCGCGATTGACAAAGGTGTCCGTCGGGCCTGTCAATCGCGATCGACAGTGTCGATCGTGGCTGTCAATCGCGATCGACGGTATCAATCGCGATCGACGGTATCAATCGCGATCGACACGTTTTCTGGATTTTTCGCCAAAATTTCAGTCAATCGGGGGCCTATCAGTCGCGATGGACACGTGGCTACACGTAAAAGTCAATCAGTTGTTGAATTTCAGTCGGTCGCGATCGACGGCGTCAATCGCGACTGACAGAAGTGTCGGTCGTGGCTGTCGATCGCGATCGATGGTATCAATCGCGATTGACAGGGTCCTACGTGGCAGTCTGTTGGTCGTGAAGTCTGTCGGTCGTGAAGTCTGTCGGTCGCGATCGACAGGGTCTGTCGATCGCGATTGACAGGGTCTGTCGGTCGCGATTGACAGAGGCTGTCGGTCGCGATTGATAGAAAATCACGGAATTTTTCTACTGTTTTATGTGATTTGGGAAGTGCTCATCATGCTTGTGCTAGTGGTGAACTTTGTTTTACCAAATGATCGAATTTTCTGTCGATCGCGATTGACAGAGGCTGGCGACTGCGAGACAGATTCAACGAGTTTTGTACCTGCGCAGGGAGCTGGGGATGGTGATTCAGCAAGACCCTGCAAAAAGCTCAAGCAACATGCAAGAAAACACACACGCAATATCGCTCTCTCGCTCTCTCTCACAAGTGAAATGAGGGAAATGAGGTGGAAAAGGTGATATGATCAAAAACTGAAATTTTCGCGATGATGGAGATGGAGGTGGGAGATGGTGATGATGATGATGGAGATGAAGATGGTGAAGGAAAAACAAGAAAATAGGTGAAAGTGAAGAAAATACCTACAACTCCAACGCGTCAACTCTACGTCTTACCATCACACGCTCGTCCTCAAAATTCGATCCCCGGCAACGGCGCCAAAATTTGGTGTAGCTCCGTGATGAGTAGCACCTCCTTTAATGTCAATCCGGGAAGACGTGAGGATGGTATGAAGACCTCGAGCAAGTGGCGGCACAAGTGCGTGGGTGAGAGGCACACTAGCATGCACACACATACACACACACGCGCACACACGGCAAGACAAAGAGTGAGAATCAATGGAGTTCTTCGATTACTTTTTAAGAAGCTCTTACAAGTTTGTTTCAATTACAATCTAGCCCCAAAAATGAGCTCTCTAGCTCTTTTTATAGTTTTTGACTAGCTTTGGCCCTGTTCAGACCTAGTGTCCGGCCTAGTTAAAAATTAGGTTCCAGGGCTTATTTGAAGGCTCAAACGAGATCTAAAAAATACGAAAATTGGCAGGTAGATACTTCTAAAGCTCCTCAAGCTCAAGGACTCCTTGGCTTGCACAAAATGGAGCTACAAAAATATGAAATGGTATTTACAATGGTGTTTAGTGATGAGAATCACTTTTAATTGGTGTAAGGGTTTTGAAAAACTAAAGGGTTGCCTTAGTGCTAGATCTGTGTGAATGCTCATACGTGCTTTACGTGCTTCTTCCTGAAGAAAATTATTGGCCTATTTGCCAGATCTTCGTTGACTCCCTTGTCTGCTTGTGCCTTCTCTCCCTTCTGACTCTCTTCTCTGACTGCCATGCCTCGTTAGTCCTTCAGTTCCTTGTCCGCTGCTAACAAGCAACCTCAAGGGTTCAGAGATAAAAGGTATCCAGATCATGTGTGCAAGCTTAAGAGAGCTTTGTATGGCTTGAAGCAGGCCCCAAGGGCATGGAATTATAGACTTGTAAAGTTCTTGAAAGAACTTGGATTTCAGGTGTCTAAAGCAGATAGTAGCTTGCTTGTCAAAGCAAGTGATAATGGTTTCATATACATGTGCATATATGTTGATGATATAATCCTTACAGGTACAGATGAGGAAGGAATACAAAGACGAAAGAAGCAAATGGAAAAGGAGTTCAAAATAAGTGACTTGGGAGACTTGTCATACTTCTTGGGCATGGAGATTACATATACTCAACATGGAGTATTTGTGACCCAAGAAAGGTATTTGAAGAACTTGTTAATCAAGTTTAAATTGTGACCCAAGAAAGGTATTTGAAGAACTTGTTAATCAAGATTGTGTGTTAAATTGGGAGTGGTAGGGGTCTGTTAGACAGAGGCCCTGTACTATTTTCCCAATTTAACACACAATCTTACGGTTGTTCCGTCCTTAGCTCAGTATCCGTCCCTGAACAACGGAAGTCTGTTCAGTGTATTGGAATTAGAACTACAGGACTGAGGTTAGCCGACCGATTACGTACTCTACACGCAAAAGACACTTCAATAACCAAATTACCTACTGCGTACTTCTTCAAAGTAGGTAGGTATGCCAATTAGTCCGTATGCCTTAAAGTCACGCGGATTCGAACAGTTAATCTCCTCAACAAACATACACCGCTACTGTTCTACTCATACTCAGACCGTTACAGCTACTAATATTCCGAAGTTGAGGTAAACAGCAAATATATGGTGTAGTAACAACTTCAATCGCTCACAAGGACTCTGTAAATAATAAATTCGTGATTTACTCTTCGCGCTACTTACTTCCCAGAAGAACTAACAAATAACATGTCACGCTTGTTCACACTCAGAATCATACTTAACCATCACCGAACAGCTTCGCCACACAATACAACTAATTCATCATTCCGTATTATGGTGAGTGTAATCAACTAGTAGGACTACAGACGGAGCAGATCAAGCAGCACTTATCCTTTCAACAACATATACGCGCACACAAGACGTGATAGCAATCTCAGTGAGACTTAATCAGACAACACGCTACAATTCCCCCAAAAAACAGGGACTGCCTGCTCTTTCTTTTCATTGCCTTAAATAGGGGATTTTTTACAAGGTTGCGCTCTTCTGCAGTTACCTGCGCGTTCCCTGAAAGATTCTCTTTTTCATTTAAACTCCCTGTCCTCGTACTCTTGTCCTTGTTCGGCGGCCGTCCAGCACTTTTACATTTAAGGCACCTGTCCGGGTTCATCCGTCCTGATTTGGCGGCCCTCTAACATATTCATGGAGCAACCTCAAGGGTTCAGAGATAAAAGGTATCCAGATCATGTATGCAAGCTTAAGAGAGCTTTGTATGGCTTGAAGCAGGCCCCAAGGGCATGGAATTATAGACTTGTAAAGTTCTTGAAAGAACTTGGATTTCAGGTGTCTAAAGCAGATAGTAGCTTGCTTGTCAAAGCAAGTGATAATGGTTTCATATACATGTGCATATATGTTGATGATATAATCCTTACAGGTACAGATGAGGAAGGAATACAAAGACTAAAGAAGCAAATGGAAAAGGAGTTCAAAATAAGTGACTTGGGAGACTTGTCATACTTCTTGGGCATGGAGATTACATATACTCAACATGGAGTATTTGTGACCCAAGAAAGGTATTTGAAGAACTTGTTAATCAAGTTTAAAATGGATGATTGCAGGGTAGCACCTACACCAATGGAGGTGAATCACAAATTGAGTAAATTTGGAGGTGAAGAATTCAAGGACATGAGACAATATCAGAGTTTGGTTGGTAGTCTTATCTATGCTACTTTAACTAGACCTGATTTATCATATGCAGTAGGGGTTTTGTCTCAATTCATGCATTGTCCTAGGAAAGAGCATTGGATTACAGGTCAAAGAGTGTTGAGGTACATTAAGGGTACACTCAAAGAAGGTTTGTATTATGGGTTTACATCAGATACAAACATCAAGATCTATAGTGATGCAGATTGGGCAGGTAATCCAGATGATAGAAGATCAACTTATGGATACATGTGTTATGTGGGAGATAAGTTAATCTCCTGGTGCTCAAAGAAGCAACATACAGTTGCTTTGTCATTTACAGAAGCAGAGTACAAAGGCATGGTTGAAGCTGCAAAAGAAGTGATATGGCTTAAAACTCTAATGAAGAGTTTTGACACTATACAGAACATACCTATCATTTATGGTGATAACATGAGTTCATTATATCTAGCTGCTAATCCTGTTTTTCATGCCAGGACTAAACACATTGAGATACAGTATCACTTTCTTAGAGAGAAGGTGATGGATAAGGAGATTGAAGTCATACATACTTCAACAAAAGATCAGATAGCTGATATGCTTACAAAGAGCTTGGATGGACCAAAGCTACAAAAATTTAAAGACATGGCAGGTATAAAGAAGATAAGAGAAACCTCAATTGATGATTGAGGGGGAGCTGTTGGTGCAGACCAATCACCAATTGAAGATTTGAAGGACAAAGGATGGAGATGAGATCAAGTTTTGAAGCAAAGAAGATGGATACATTCACAGAGTGAAAGACATGTACACATATGTACATTAGTTAAGACATAGGTTACTTATACTTATGCTTTGATATAAGTCTGTACATAATTGCCTATAAATACTTTTGAAAATGTCGGGGCAAAGAGAGAAGACAAGGAGAGACAATAGGAGATCATGAGATTAGTGTATTGAGTAGTAGAAAATGTCATTAGACATGTGTGAAGTGAGTTGAACTCTCCATCCTCACTCAGTTGTAAATTTCTGAGAAATAGAAGGAAAAATTGTGCCCGATGTTTCTGTGTTTTCTCCCTGTGTGATAGATCTTTTGTGAATTCCTTTTGGAGATATCTAAGTCCATAGTTAATCAATCTATGGCTAGAGTTTGAGAGTCTAATTGTGATCAGGCTAAGAGAATTGTGTGTAGGAACATTTACATGTGAGAAAGTACTCACTGGTTCCTGAAACAGGCACAAATTTTGATCTTAATGATTTGATCATTTCTCACTCCACAGTTTAAAGTTTTGTGCAAGTAAGCACTTAATCTTTAATTTGGAAGGTAAGCTACTCGTGGCTAAAAGCATTTGCTTAAACGGGTTTTATACTGAGAGAATTAAAGTTAAGAAGTTAGGGGTGTCCAAATCGACTTCTCAGAAGTGCAGATTTAGACATAGCTGACTTGTTAAGTAGATTTCTCAAGTTCTACTGAACTTTTTGAAGTAATTCGACTTGGAGAAGGTGCGCAATCTTTAGGCGACACCTTGTGCAAAGTTTCATTAAAAACTTTACACATTTACTCAGTCAATGAGCAAGATCTATGCAGCAGACTTTCTGAGGAAGTTCCTTCTTCACAGTTTAGTCAAGAAATTGATATTTGGTCATTGATAGCTTAAATTGGTGAAGGTTTTGACTTACTCTTGATATAGAGGTGTTCTAAATTCAAGAGTAGGTTGTTCTTTTGGAGATTAACACTCTCCATCACGGAGGTGTACTTCCTAATTACATAAGTGTTTGTCGAGTAAAACGTTACATGGAACCATTGACGGACCAAATGTTAGCACGATTGCTAGGTGCACAAAATAGAAAAAAAAGAGGAAGAGAGGATTAGAGAGGAGGCAAGGCAAGAAGCCCTAGAGCGTATCAAGAAACAGAAAGAGTGGATAAAGCAAAGGGATGAACGGTATCGACAAGGAGAAGAGCCTATTCTCATGGCCAACTATCAAGTTCACAAGTTTAGCATGAACAATATCAGCATATCCCAACCATATTTAAATATAGGGATTGGAACAACAGAGTACAAGCTAACAGATGCCTTGATAGACTTGGGAGCAACACTCAGTTGCATTCGAAGAACAGTCGTCATGCATCTTCAATGACCATAACACCTACTAAAGCACACATGATAGGTGTCGGAGGCCAAGTCATAGAATGCATTGGAGAAGCTACAATATCCCTCCACCTAGGAAATTCCACTATGAGTTATGGTGTGTAAAGATGAGGATCTAATAGAGAACTTGATTCTAGGACAAGACTGGATCATTGAGAATGAAGTAAGCATTCACCTAGCTCAAGGATACATATAAGTCAAAATAGAGCATAAAGAAATCTTTTGCCTACTAGAAGAAAGACTCTATCCCATGCATGAAACCATCAAGTGTGAAAAAGAAATCCTAGAAGAGGAAATGGCAAACGACTCCATCAAAAACCAACCAAAAGAATGTTCGAAGAAAGAAATGACTACCAACACCAATGCATCAGTCATTGAGGTGGATTCATCCTACATGAATGGTGAATCAAGGAGAAACGATGAGGACAACGCTCCTAAAGTCATCTACAACAAAAGGAGATCATCAACATGGAAGTCCATTGTCAAATTATCACAATCAAGAAGTGCTAATCTACAATGGGTTCGCAAGGATCGAGTGAGGAATTCAAAGAAGTCAACACCAATACTGGTCATTCATCCTAAGGAAACAAGGAATAACAAAGGATCCTCTTCATTACAATCGGGATCGAAGAGACTTCTGAGAGTATGGCTTTCAAAATCATTAGTAGGAGCCCAAAGAACGCATCAGCTAATGTGGATTCCAAAAAGGATCAGACAGATTGCAAGCCAAGAGATAGACAAGCAAGAAGACATATTACAATAGCAAAGCAGGACCATAAAGCCAAAAAAGACTCACCAGAGGCACCGGAGGAACACGACATCTACTCAGACGACAAAAAAGACAGAGCGAAAACCGAGAGCATGACAAAACAAAGAGAAGATGGAGCCTCACACTTCACCTACAAAATGGATATGGAGACCCACGAGGAAACAAGGACCAGAACAACAAAACCAACATGATTCCTTCTACACACATGACGCATGAAATGCACTTAAAGTATGCATGACAGGGCCACATTACGAGGCCATGCATTCGACACATGATGTACATAACAAAATTAGTGGTGCACATTTCCCACTTGGGAATAGGTCATAGATTCTACTTCCATAGGAATGGACCTACTATGTAAATAAATAAGTGCTTCAGCTACACTAATTCTTATTTTCTTTCAAGAATAAAAATGAAAAATATGTGGTAAGAGATCTTACTTATGTAAGCAAGGGGAACCGGAGTGATGCAATGAACGATATGTCACTACAACACACATCATTAAAGACATGTCTTCTATAGAAAGCTGATGCTCTTATCATTACGAGTGCAGATGGCTTCTGAAGATTCTGAAGTGACCATTCACGAGGAGGTGTTGGAATTCCCTCTACAAAGCGTGACTAAAGCAAAGGGTCACTGGTTTAGAGAAGATCAACTAGCACGGGACTATTTGTTCCTAGTGACAATTAAAATCATGGACATTGATCATCAGTTCCCCATAATGTCCTAATACTTCAAAGTAGTGCATGAACTTCCATCGACGGTGGACATTATGAAGAAAGCTGGTATCCATAAATACTTTGAACTCCCTATATACAAATTGGGCTTCCAGCATTGTACACAAGTCATGAACACCTTGCAGCCGACATTACATGATCCATTGGTACTTGAGGCCAGAGTTCTAGATGCAGCACGAGAGTGGGTCATTATACAATTCACACATGACCTAATTAAGGAAGCTTTTGTATGGGAAAAGGATGGGAATATGATTTTGAAAGAGGACAATCGAGGAGCGAAGACTAGAACCTTCACAGATATCAATCGTTTTGACATAGAGGAGGAGGTCAGGCTCATTCACCAGCATTTTTGTTTTCCCAACATGCACAGATATACTGCTCCACAAAAGATCATAGTGCAAATGTTGTCACATGCAATCAAACAAATTGGGAATCTAGTTAATATGACTCCATACATTCAAGAACGACTCTTCGAAGCAAAGAAATAGTGGAGTCATAAGAAGTTCCGAAATGGAAGCATTGCCTTAACCATATTGATCTATCATGCTTTAGGCATTAGGGAACGTCTGAAATAGATGTCGTTATCAGAAGCAATGGCCAAGTATGGAAAGATTGCTACAGTTTGCAAAAAGAAGAAAGGAGTCAAGATTGTAGAAGAAGCGGAAATGAGCTCCCAACCAAGAATGAGAGGTACCAAAAGGATACGGGAAATGATGCAGGCAGAAGCAGAAACTCCGGCTACAAAGAACGCACATGTACTTCCAAGGACGAGACTTGAAGAAAATCGACCTATCATGGAAGAAGAATCGACAAGAGCAATGGAAGCTACTCACCAGTACATGGAAGGAAAAGTAAATCTATCGGTGCAAGGGCATCACTATCAACAAGCTCATCAAGACTCTGAACAAAGAAAAAGGTTGACCAAAGTTCACAGGTACAGAGAATTGGGGTTGATGAACTCAGCTCATCATCATACATACAAGAAGAACACGACACCTCTATGCTAAATGTAGATATTAGAAGTGATTCAAGAGACGATGGTCAGTGGGAAGAATTAAATCAAGTAAACAATGACTTCGACATGGAAGGCACAAAGAGAGATCAGATGTCTGATGACAATATCAAGGACATGAAAAGGCAAGAGGCATCTCAAGAAGGAGTCCATTTCATCAGATTGAATGAAGTATCTAACATCCAAATCAAAGAGACTCTGCTAGCGGGAGAGGTTTTGACAAAGAACCTTAAAAAAGAACCAGTAGAAGACACAGTTGAAGAACCGGAACCCTTCACACCAATAAGGGTAGTGGCAGAACCCTCTCCTATGGATGTCACGTTTCAAGGGAGTGCCACAAAATCTATCAATAAGGAAGAGGAGACACAAGACCACGAAGTACAGCTCCAAATAAGGCAACCACATAACGAGACCATGCACGTGGAGCAAACTGCCAAATCTACCTCGTTATTATCTACCGATCGAAGAATACATGGTTAAAACCATAGAATTTTGGATTTCCCGATATGCAACTGTATCAGATTTAGCAATCAAGATGACTAACAAGATTTTGAGTATGTTACTTACTGTCATGAAGGTGTTTCAGCATGCACAGTACACATTTTTGAACTTCATTGGCATTAACCAAGGATTAGATGCCCTCGTTTTTTTATCTATAAACCATACCTAGCCGCTTAACATTAATGGCCATATACTCAAGACTCATTTTTTTGCCTAATACTTACATGCAAACATTTGAAGAGACATTCTTCACATGATTTTTTGAAATGGATTCAGAAATTTTTGCAAAATTGTCTTTGAACCTTAATGCAAGACTGGTGGCCTACGAATTAAGTTTCTTTGCAGATCATAGATAGGCACCAGATGATGGGGTAAAGTCGAGCCAATGGAAACAATTAATGCTATGTCAAGCCAATTTGCTTAATCAGAGAGAGCAAAAACTCATACAAACGTACTCACGTTGCCACAAAAAGCCTGTCGAGGATGACAAAGTTCAGGAGGAGGGAGCGTGGAAGAGAAATCGAGAAAAAAAAAAAAAAGAAGAAGAAGATCAAAGAACAAAATAGCTCAATGAAGAACAAAAGTTCATAAAGAAAAGAACAACCTCTGCCCAAAGCCCTACAGGGGCATGCATCAGTCGACAACACCAAAGAACCAGATCCTGAGGAGTGGAAATAAAGAAAGATAACAACCAGGACATTTCATGGGAGGTTGCACATAGCTTCTTCATCCACCAGGAGTAGGCGGTGAAACGAAACAAGCAGGGAAGGGAGACAACACATAAAGGATTCTTCATCGGATAAGATAACCAATTGTTTGAAGGTCCTAGCTATCTCCTCATCCATTGGATGCATGCAGTGGAAAGAAATGAATCAGGTCCTAGAGGATGACAAAGAAGATTTAAGAATAGGACCTTTAAAGCATAATGCTCACTTAGAAGGGAGCAAAAGCCTGCAGAGTAAGGTGTGCGGTGGAAGAAAGTAACCAGGCTCCAGGCAATACAACAAGGTCAGATGTGTGAAGACAAAGACATATCAGAAGACCAAAAGTTAGAAAGGGGAGAGGCTCTGAAGTTGAAGGGAGTGACTAAGAATAGCACATTCTTAGCCACTGATGGTGTGCATGACAGCCGGACTTAATACAACAACCTAGACTTGTGATAGAAGGAATACCAAGGGGCTTAAAGAAGCAAAGTATTACATTCGGATAAAGTAACAAATTCTCTAACAGTCCTTATCGCTTCTTGGACCACTGGGTGAGTGTATTCAAGAGCCATAGACAAGCTGTAAACAAGAAGCAAAGCCTATCAAGGAATGATAGAGACAAAGAGGGTGAGAGTGTTGTAGAGAAAAAAAGGCACAAAAGAGGAGCCCCAAAATTTTCAAATTAATGGACACAAAAATTCTTCTTCAAAATCCGAGATAATTCCCTCAAAGCTATGTAAATGCACTAGAGGAGTCCTCTAGATGCATAAGCCCAACTTATTGTAATATATTCTTTGTAAAATAGTAGGAAATTGGAGATTATCCAATAAAGTGTCAGTCACTTATGTGAAAGGACCATTTTTAGGGCACATTTATATAAGTAACTTTGTGACTCTTTGTAAGGGCATTTTTCCATTGTGAAGAAGGAAAACCAAAATTTCGAATTTGCTTCTTTCTTGCTGATTTTCATCTTCTTCATGATCTTTTGTGTGTGTGTGAAGCTTGGAATGTGTGTAAGGACTATTGTCTACCCCTCCCCATCACTTTTGAACATTTGTAGTTTGTGTGAGAAAAAACGAGTTGTGGAGTGAGTGTAGGTGTTTCCCACCATTCACAGTTTTGGCCATAACTTGAAGAGCAATTGTCAGATTTTAGTGGAAATACCACCAATAGATGCGTCTCATCAAGAGCTTTGAAACGAATCACTATTTTTTATATTCAGTATTTGAATTTGTATTAAGTACTGTAAATGGTATCGCGGCACACACTTCCAGAGATTTAGTGAGTTGGAGAGGTAGATTAGTCTTTTCATATGCGTTTTTGCTGAGCCACTTCACCTCCCATCATGTGAGCACACGTCCTCATACACTTGGTTCATGTGGTTCTTCAGATTGATAATTAAGCGTGTGTCAATCCACCGCTATACGCACTTGTGTGGAAAATGAGATTTAGTCTCTTTGAAACAAGTCCCTAAGACTTCGTGACTTAGGTACACACGTACCCATTGTAGAGGATCATTACATGGAGGTGATGTTCGAGTAGTAGACATCCATGTGGGTTTTCTTCTTAGAGTGTAGATAAATTTAGATATAATTTCCTCACACTCTCTCTTAGATTCATTTGTCATGGGAAGAGTGGTCACACCATCAAACATCACATCCTTAATTGCAGGCAATTCTAGATTAGGAAATTCTTGGGATTTACTCTTTATTGATTCCTTTTCTAATTCCTTTTCTAGGTTTTCTTCATTGATTTGGTGACCTTATGAATTTGAGACGGCCTTTCTTCTAGCAAGCTAAAGATGTCCTTATGTCCTATTTTGGCTCATATGTATCCTTCTGCTAGATGAATGTTCACTTCGTTCTCAATAATCCAGTTTTGCCCTAGGATCAGGTTTTCAATTAGGCCTTCGTCCTTGCATACCAAAACTCTTTGCTCCATAGTGGAATTTCCTAAGTGAAGGGATATTAGGGCTTCTCCAATACATTCCATAACTTGGCCTCCAATTCCTATCATGCATGCTTTAGTGGGACTTATGGTTGGTTGGAGATGCATTATTAATGTCATTCGTATATAGCTTAGAGCCGCTCTTGAGTCAATCAGCACATTCACAAGATGGTACTCCTTGGTTCCAATTCCTAGGTTTAAGTATGGTTGGGAGATGCTAAGGCTCTCATTACTCGCATTACTGGCTTGGTAGTTGGCCATGGATATAGGTTCCTCTCCCTATAGATATCGTTCATCCCTTTGTCGTATCCACTCTTTCCATCTCTTGATACACTCTAAGGCTTCCTAGTCTGCTTCTTCTCTAACCCTCTCTTCTTCCTTTTTTGATTTTGTGCTCCTACAAGTTGTGCTAACATTTAGTCTGTTAATGGCTTCATATATCATTTCACTCGACATCCACTTATGTAGTTGGGAAGTATATCCCCGTCTAATGTGGCTAGATTCACCGCTCCACTCATTGAGATTCTATTGATCAATAATGGTCCATATCCGTGTTGCTACAGTTTCTTGGCATGTTGTTTCAATGTATATACAAGGACTAAATCTCCTTCTTTTAAGCCCTTGTCTTTGATGTGTGCATCATAATATGCTTTCTGCCTCTGTTTAGAAGCATAAATTCCTCCAACTGCTTGTAGTCTTCTTTTGTGTCACTTCTCAATTCGATCTAATTCCTTGGATAGTTCGTGGCCTATCCACTCATATTGTTGTGCTACACGTAGAGTCAGTACCAAAAAGTCAATTGGTAAGATTGTGTTTTGTCCATAAACTAGGTTAAATGGAGTAGTTCCAATGGCAGTCTTCTAAGCCACTCGAAAGGCCCAAATTGCATGATGCAATTGTTTGTCCTAATCTGACCTTCCATCGTTGACTATCTTTGTCAACACTGTACATAACACTTTATTGGAACTCTCTGCTTGACCATTGGCTTGAGGGTGATAGGCAGATGATTTTTTATGAATTACTAGGAATTCGTTCATGATTCGATTACTTCATTAATGAAGTGTGTTCCTCTATCACTCACTATCTCTATAGGTAGTCCAAAGTGAGTAAACATGTTCTCAAAGAGAAACTTCACTTTTGCTTCTACCCATTTGGTTAGATAGTCTGTTGCCACTATTATGTACTCAACATGTGATCCTTTGGCTGGAGGGTTAATAGGCCTATGAAATCAATGCCCCATTTTGAAAAGGCTCTCACACAAATCATGGGTCTTAGAGGCACATCATCTCTCCTAATAGGGTGTTTGGCTCTTTGGCATACCTCGCAACTCCGTACATAAGTGTCCGCATCCATATGTAGAGTTGGCCGCCACAAGCCTACAAAGAGAATCATTTTTACAATTCTTTCTACTATGAAATGTCCTCTTGTGACTCTTGCATTAGCCATCTCTAATATAGGTAAGTACTCTCCTTCATGGATGCATAGCCGTAGCTGATTGTCATTTCCTCTTTTGAATAGTTGCCTTCCCATTATAAGGTAATCTTTGGTCATTTCTTCTAGGGATTGCTTTCTAGCTAGACTTGTTCCTTCCTCATGCTCTCATGTTTTTAAGTACTTAACCAATGTTTACTCCAGTCTAGTGCTATTGTAGAGAATTCTAAGGACAAATGTTCTTTTGGAGTACTTTCTTGACATTTTGGGCACTTGCTAATGTACTCATGTACATCTTTAGGCATATCCAGCTAGTAAACTCCCAATCATTTTATTTCTCTTAGAGTTCCATGCGCTCCTCTATGCATTCTCCATCAATTAACATGAGCTTGCTCCATTAAGTTCTTGTGTCCAGCCTCTTCCACACACCTTAACAATACTCCGTTGGGTTCTTTATAGTACACACTTCCTATGTGTAAATTACGTGATTGTAGAAATCCTTTCTTGGCATCCTTGTTGATTTGATGTTGTGGTCCATGGGTAAGTATAGGAATCATCTTTTCTGACCACTTAGGACATACTTCTAAGTTGAACAAATAAGTATCTAGTAGGTCATCAGCTACTCCGTTGGGTGGTTCTCCTTGTGTTAATCTAGACAAATGATTGGCTCTCACATGGGTATTTCCTTTTTTGACCACTACTTCAACATCAAAATCCATTAGCAATAGAAACCATCTCACTAGTCTTCCCGTGTTACAGGGCTTATTGACTAGGTACAATAGGGTTTGATGGTCGCTAAAGGACTTGAACCTGCTAGCTAGAAGGTAGTGTCTAAATTTCTTTATTGCATACACCATTCCTAAACCTTGTCTTTATGTAGTCTTATAGTTTCTTTTTGCTTGGTTTAGTTGTTTGCTCGCATATGCAATAAGGTGGTCTAGTTTTCCTTCATCTGCTAGTTGAGCCAATATGCATCCTATTGCATAATTAGAGGCATCTACATGGAATATATGGAAGGGTTTATTCCAACTGGGTATCTTCAAGATAGGAGTTGTACTTAATCATCTTTTCAATTCATTATATGCTTTTTCGCACTCATCTATCCACATAAATTGGGTTAATAATATGTATAGTGGCTTGGCAATTATGGTGTACATGTGAATGAATCTACGATAGTATCCACAATGACCCATAAAAGCTTGCACTTCCTTAGCATTTTTGGTCTTGGTAGCTCTAGGATTACCTTAACCTTATCCTCGTCAGTGGAAATTCCATTCCTAGATACGATGTGTCCTAGGATCTTTCCCTATCTCACCATAAAGATGATTTTTTTAGGATTCAGGCACACTCGATATTGCCGACACTTCTCAAATATCCTTGGTAACTTTGAAACATGTTCATGTCTCTAACCTGAGTATGTGCATAAGTCATCTACGTATACTTCCATACTCTTCCTTAGGAAATTCTTAAATACATGACACATCAACCTTTGGAAAGTAGCAAGGGTGTTGGTGAGTTCGAATGACATCACTCTAAAATTGTAGACTCCCCATTCAGTTGCGAATGTTGTCTTATGTTGATTCTCTATAGCGATAGCTACTTGATTGTAACCGAAGAATTCATCTAGGAAGCTATAGACTTCCTTACTTGCAACTCTTTCCAAGAGATGATCAATGATAGCTAATGGGTAGCTATCATGGATCGTGGCTGCATTTACTTTCTTTAGGTTAATACACACTCTTAATTTTCCATTTTTCTTGGGTACCACCACTAATGGCGACACCCATTCAATGTGCTCTATTTCATAAATGAATCCGACTGCCAACAATTTGTCTATTTCCTCCTTAATTTTCGCCGAATAGACATCATTATAAGTATAAGGGTGTTGCTTTGATGGTTTTTGCATCAGGTATCATTGGGATTCGATGAGAACAAACGGATGGATCTACACCTTTGAGGTCCTTGCCAGTCCATGCAAATACATCTCGCTGTTCTCGAATTAGGTTTATCAGTTCCTCTTCCTCTTTGGGTGACACATCTTTCCCAATGTACGTACATCTTTCTTCTCCATGTTCCGTGGTCACTATCACTTTCTTAGTTTGTTTCTTGTTATCATAAGCTTCTCCTTCTCTGGCCTCCCTTTTGGGCATTTGGATAGCTATTTTCCTCTCGTCTATTTCATATCTTTTGAAGTGCTCTAGGACTTCAAAAAGGTCTAGGTTTGGTTCTACCTTATCTAATGTTTCTTCATTGTTCGGTCTTGTCTGAGCTGCTTCTATTGCTAATACTTTGGGTGTTCCTTCCTTATCATTGGCTTGAATTGCTTCTAAATACCATTCCTTTGAGTCAAATTCAGGCTCCATTTCTATGCTTTCGTACTCCTCCCTCCATTCCTTTTCTGATAATTCTCTTGCCTCTACTTCTTGAAGGACTACCATGTAAAAGCTTACATCATAACCTTCTTCATCTACACTTCCATTCATGGTTAATACCTCCACATCTACACACACATCTAAGGTGGCTAGAATCTCCATCCAACTGTGTGGTTCAAATGCTTCATCTGGGAAAACTTGAGACATATACATAGGATCATCTATGGGTCAGTAACTTCGATGTCCAATAGGCCATATTTGAGTTTTATTTTCCTCTTGTTTTGCTTCTTTGCACATCCATAATTGATCATCTTTGTGCATCCATGATTGGTCACTAGAACCTGCACAATGAATCGGAAAATCATCCTCTTCCTTGTGTATGGGGTTCCATTGTAGTGGGGGTACGTCCCTATATGAAAATGTATGGAAGTTTATCTTGGTAATGGCTCCCTGATGTTGTAGGTGTAAAGTGTCTCTTCCCTAGTCTTGTACTACCCTGAGTTGTCTCATGAAAGGTCGTCCTAATCATTTCGTAGTTATTTGCCTTTTCAAATTGGCATACAACTAGAGTGTGTTCGAATTCTACTCCACAAGTGGTCAACTTAATTTTCTCCAATATTCCTAGGGGTCTCTCCACATGTCCATTTGCTAATTGAAGCTTCATATGTGTTGGTCGTAGGGCTGGCTTTCCCCATTTTTCCCAAATTTGTTTCGTGGCTATGCCTATGCCCGCTTCGGTGTCTAAAATGGCTTTAGTCAGGTATCCATTAAATGTGATGGTCCACGGGGATTTGTATAGTAGATGGAACTTTAGTTTCTTTATTCTCCATTTCAATATCCTTAGTTTCTAATTTCAATTGTCCCACTAAATAATTCCATAATTGTGGTTTGACTTGTAGTAACTCTTCCAGAGTCAAGAGACATTATACCTTGGTCTTCTTGAGTTCTGCTAAGTTATGTGAGGTCTTGCCTGAAGACCCATCTTTCTTGCCTCGCATTGTGGGAGCATGAAAAACTATCGAGCCTTTCTTGTATTCTCCCATATAATTAGGTAGAGTGGAAAAGTTGTGTACTTCCTTCCTATTTCGGTCTAACATATAAACTTCCTCATATATTTCTTCTAAATTTGGGGTCGATTGGTTCTCCTCAATGTCTAGTTCGTCAAAGGGTGGTCTTGAACTCTCATTCTTTTTCCATCTGTCTTCTTGAATCTTAGCCCATAAATCTTGTGGCCAATCGGCTTCTAGTTCAGGGATTATTGAAATTGGTTTGCTATGGTTGCTCCATTGTTCTTCCCTACTATATTTCTCCTTAGGCATTCTTGTTAGTTTTTTATCGTTATCTTTAAAACATTCATTGAATTGGTTCTCAAATATTCTTGTCTTCAAGAGGACTAGGATAGTCTTTTCGAGAGTGGCTTGGGATACCTCGATGAGCTTTCTACATATCGCCAATCTCTCCTTTTCTAGCTCCCCTTATGGGTAGAGTTTCTCACGCTACTCGATATTTGGTCTAGTCATGATTTTGGCTTGTGTAGCTCAAGCATAAGCACCACCTCCTTTACTTGTCAATCCACAGAGACGTGAGGACCGGTATGAAGACCATGAGCATGTGAAGGCACAAGTGTGTGAGTGAGAAGCACACTAGCATGCACACACATACACACACACATGCACACAAGGCAAGATCAAAGAGAGGAACAATGGAAAGCTTTCTATTGCAAAGGAAATATCTTACAAAAGCTCTAATCTCTAACAAGCTAACCTCAAAAATGAGCTTTCTAGCTCTTTTTATAGTTTTTTGACTAGTTTCAGCCCTGTCCAGACCTAGTGTCCGGCCTAGTTAAAAATTAGGTTCCAGGGCTTATTTGAGGGCTCAAACAAATTCTAAAAATTATGAGAATTGGTAGGATGATACCTCTAATACTCCTCAAGCTGGAGGTCTCCTTGGCTTGAACAAAATGGAGTTACTAAAATATGAAATGGTATTTACAATGGCTTTTGGTGATGAAAATCACTATTTTTATAGGGATTCCTTTTGAAAATTTGACTTGTACTTCTTGGAGCTCCCTATGTGCTCCTTCTTCTTGTGTGTCCACTTCTTTGATGTGATTTTATGCTTGTCCTTGACCTTGAGCTTCAATAGCCCCCCCCCTCTAGAGTCTGTCGTCCCTGACAGACCCTTGTTGTAGTGCTTGTTCCATGTAGCACTTTGAGAGGTAGTGTCCAGTCTGTATGAACAAGAGCCATCTGTCTTCCAAATGTGGCAGGGTTGGTTGTCCGATTATTCATTTGTTGCCGCAAGCCTTTGCAAGTTGTAGTCCTTTGGAGGTGCTTCTTCCTTGTATTCCAGTATGAATGTGTTATTGTGACCCTCCATTGATGTCCTCTAGATCTTCCAAAGATGATGTTCATAGTAGTCATGCCGCGTACTCGTAACCCATAATGAATGATGGGTAAGTGTGTTCATGCATGGGTTGAAAGAATTATGTGCCGTGTGCATGGCCTTGTAATGTGGCCTTATGCATGCGTACTTGGAAAATGCATCGGAAGAATTATGGTGCAAAAATTGGAGGGCTTGAGCAAAGTGCCAAAGGGTATGCTGATGAAGAGGTTTCCTAATCTATCATGGTTATAACGTGGCCCAAGTAGGAGAATCTTACCATAGTGAATGGTCAATTGATGTGGATCTCTTTGTGTTGTACACCTGTCATTGTGATGGACCATTGGGTGGTCTATCATTGTCGATGAATGCCCTAGTTGATAGTCCATGGATGAGAGATTCTGCGAGCATCTTGTCATGTCCCCTCTTTTCAAAGCAACATTTGCCAAATAGTGAGAATTTAATTTCTTTATATTCCTTGACAAACGGCATTGGATAACTATACCAAGCTTAGTTTCACATATTCTCTTTAGCTCACCATAAGCAAGAGTCTTCTCACCCAGTATACCTATAAGGGTTTGCAGGGTACAAAAACTACCCTCTGCAAACATATCCTTGGATGCTCTCATACATATAATAGTTAAGAATCTCTCAAATTGCAGATTTTCAAACTCTTCCCTCCTACTAAGGTAAGGGGAAACAATAGTTGTGGATGCCATGTTCATGCCATTTTCTGGACATCGACCAGATAAGGCAGCAATAATATCATCTGCTAGCTGAGACACACTTCTATCAAAACTGATAAATGTCTAGTCATCAACAGTTCCTTTTGCAGCTACACATGACTCATTCACGTTCCATGAGCCAAACTTGGGAACAAGCTCTCTTCTTCTTCTTCTTCTTCTTCTTCTTCTTCTTCTTCTTCTTCTTCTTCTTCTTCTTCTTCTTCTTCTTCTTCTTCTTCTTCTTCTCTCTCTCTCTCTCTATGGTTCTGTAAGGTCCTCATCGTGTCATACTAGCATTTTGACTTTCATTGGAACATCTTGAAGGTAGATGGGAAGTTCCACTTCGCCCAAACAAGGGTTTTCCACACCTCCCAATCTTATGAGATAGGCTTCTATTGGATTGATGTTCAATTGCAAGTCTTGGCAGTATGAAAGTCTAACTGCACTACTTGCTGCACCTGAGTCAATCAATGCTTTCACGGTCCTCACATTCTCTCCGTGTCCTACCTCTAAGATGATAAAGGGATGTCGGTTGATTATTTGAGAAGTAACTATGCCTGATTTTTGGCACATGTTCATATGATATGTTGGGGCTTTCGGGTTGACATCTAAGCCTAGTCGCCTTAACTTATTTCGCTTAATGCGCTCTCGAGCCTCTGCCTATGCTCTAACTCTCAACTCTTCTTCTTTCCTCTTCGTAGCGATGTTGAGACTCCTTAACATATCCTCTGTAATAGTGGAAATTATATTAATGATCATGGGTCCGTATCCTCTTTCCAATTTACGGGCATGTTTCGTTAGTGTATTAGCTAGCACTAGATCTCCTTCTTTCAATCCTTTATCTTTGATGTGTGCATCAAAGTATGCCTTTTTCCTTTTCTTTGCAGCATAGATGCCTACTACTGCTCATAGCCACGTCTCACTTAAGCGTTCTAGATCAAAGATCCTAGAGGAAAACTCATGTCCAGTCCACTCATGCTCTTGTGCTACTTTTAAAGCTAGGATTAGGAAGTCTAGCGATAGCACAACATTCTGGCCAAAAACCATTTGAAATGGGGTGGCATTGAGTACCGTTTTATAGGCAACTCGGTAAGCCCAAACAACATGATGAAGCTGTTTGTCCCAATCAGAGTGTTTATTATTTACCAGTTTAGTCAAGACATTACATAGAATCTTGTTTTTGCTCTCAACTTGTCCGTTACCTTGGGGATGATAGGGGCAAACTTCCTATGTATCACCAAGAATTCTTGGAGAAGATTTTCAATGACTTCATTCAAGAATTGCATGCCTCTATCACTTACTAAATTTATTGGTAATCCATATCTGGTGAACACATTCTCAAATAAAAACTTAGCTGTCGTTTGAGCATCATTCTTTGTCGTGGCTTTTACTTCTACCCACTTTTTAAGGTAATTTAATGCCATAATAATGTACTCTGTATGGGAGTTTCTAGCTGGGGGTTAATAGGACCTATGAAGTCTATGCCCCACTTCGAGAATGCACGTCCTCCCATCATTGGTCTCAAGGGCATCTCATCTTTCATGATAGGATATTGTGCACGTTGGCATGTGTTGCATTTCTTCACATAGGTATGTGCATCCATATGAAGAGTTGGCCACCAAAGTCCTGAAAATAGAATGGTCTTAATTACTTGCTCACGACCAAAGTGTCCACCTGCAACACTGGTATGTGCAATTTCTAAGACTTTCAAGTAGTTTGATTCATGAACGCACAATCTTAAGTAACCATCTTTGCCTCTTCGGTATAGGTTGTCGCCAACTAATGCATAGTCTTGAGCTTCTTGCTCCATGCTTCGTTTTCTTGCTAGAGTTGCCTCATTGGGTAGTGTTCCCATTCTCATAAATTCTACCAATGGGGCACTCCAATCTGGAATTAATGATGCATGATAAAGGGTGGCATGCTGTTAGAAGAAGCATTTTTTGAAGGGAAATATTTGTAAAATGGCAAAAACTTGTAGAAATATTTATACAAATGATGTAAAAATGAGGAAGAGTCTTCCACATGTAAATTAGAATCATATGTATTTTTTCTAGAATTTTCGGAAGCTCTTTGATAGCATATTTTTAGATTAGAAGGGAAAAGGACCAAAATTCAAGTGTGAAAAGGGACACTTGAAAATGTATAAAAGATAATTTCCTCTATTTTGAGAGGGTTGGTTGTATTATTTTTGCTATCCAAGTAATGTGAAGAGCTCTCCTGCAAAAGATCGTGTTTCTTCCTTTCATGTACTTTCTTTTGATTTGTTGAGTCTATTCATTGTGTGCTCCATGGAATTTGTGAGCTTCAGTTGTGTATTTCTGAGTAATGTGTATGAAGAGAGGTGATTCTTAATATATTGAGTAAGAAAGTGCAGAAGAACAAAGCTGGAAATGGAAATCCTTAGTTTTCATAGAATCGTGATTGTGTCGTCTGTGTGATACAGGTACTGTTTTTGAGATTTGACTTCATAATTGTGTTCTGCTGAGAAAATGGCACACTTTAGGCACCAAGATCATTGAAAATGTTGTTGTATAGCTCAAGATAATCAAAACCCTATATATTTCTCTTCATCTTCATAATTTCTCAAAAAACAGTCATTTAACTCTTGTTCTTGGATTCCATTAACTAGAAGGGGCTATGGTCTTTGCATACTTCCTGGATTGACAATTAAAGATGTGTAGTTGATCCTTTATGCTAAAATGATTGGAGAGGACAACTCCAAAGGGTAACAACAAACACATGCTCCACTGGAGGTTTTTCCTGGCACACTGGACAATTCTTAATCCATTCATTTCTTTGTCCATGCTAGGCCAATACACTCCTAAATGTTTCAGATTTTGTAATGTCCTTTGTTTAGAGTAGTGATTTCCTAGCAATCCTTCATGGGCTTGTTGCAACCAACTAGTATGTTCATCATCCTTGACACAACAAGCTAGTACACCCTTTGTATCTTGTTTGTACATGCTTCCTGCCAATATTTGATATTTCTGTGATTTTATAGTTTCTTCTTGGTTTGTTTTGACATTCTTATTTGCGGGTCCAAAGTTAGGATTGGTACCAACTTATTGGCCCATTTAGGAACAACTTCCAAATTGAACAGATAAGTGTCAGGTAGTTCATTAGACTCCTTAGAGTGGATCTCTTGAAGTGATGCAAGAAAGGTGATCTGCCCTGAGGTACCTTTCCTAACAACAACTTCAACGTCATATTCCATTAGTAAGAGGAACCATCTTACTAAGCGTCTTGTATTGCAAGGTTTATTGACCAAATATAACAAAGCTTGATGATCAGTGAAAAACTTGAACTTGTTGGCCAATAAATAGTGTCTTGACTTCTTCACATCATATACCATGCCTAAGCCCTCTCACTCAGTGGTGGTATAGTTTTGTTCAGCTGCGGTTAGCTATCTACTAGCGTATGCTATGGGTAAATCTAGATTTCCTTCACCTATGGGTTGTGCTAGCACACCTCCTATGGCATGATTGGATGTGTCCACATGGACATGGAATGGTTTATTCCAATTAGGAGTGGTCAATATTGGTGTTGTGCACAAACGTCTCTTCAGTTCATTGAAGGAATTTTCATATTCATCATTCCACTCAAAACTTGTCAACAAGGCATAAAGAGGCTTAGCTATGATCACATACATGTGAATAAACCTGCGTTAATATCCACAATGGCCTATAAAGGCTTGTACCTCTTTAACATTCCTTGGTCTTGGAAGCTCTGTTATGGCTCTTACATTATCCTCATCTGTAGATATTCCGTTCTTAGAAACAATATGACCTAAGATCTTACCTTGTCGAACCATGAAAACACACTTCTTTGGGTTCAGACACACTTGATATTCTCTACACTTGTTGAAGATTTGTCTGAGCTCAAGGATATGGTATCTTCTTTCTTGGGAATGAACACATAAATCATCCACATATACTTCTAAGCTCTTTCGCAAGAACTCTTTGAATACATGACACATGAGCCTTTGGAATGTTGTAGGTGCATTGGTGAGCTCAAATGGCATCACACAGAATGCAAAGATTCCCCATTGTATGGCAAATGCCGTTTTGTGTTGATCTTCTGGGGAAATGGCTACTTGGTTGTAACCTAAAAATCCATCAAGAAAGCTATAAACTTCCTTGCCTGCAACATGCTCCAATAAATGTTCGGTGATTGGAAGCGGATAGCTATCTCTCATCATAGTGGCATTAACTTTTTTAAGGTTAATACACACTCGGAATTTTCCATTCTTCTTGGGCATCATTACAATGGGGGACACCCATTTAGTGTGCTCAAATTCATAGATAAATCCAGCTTCAATCAGCCTATCAATTTCTTCTTTTATTTTAGCTGCATAAGTGTCATTATATGTGTAGGGCTTTTGTTTGGTGGGTTTGGCATCAGCAGTCATGGGGATTGTATGGGAGCAAATTTCCCAATCTACTCCCTTCAAGTCTCTATAGTGCCATGCAAACAAGTCCCTATATTCCCTTAATTGAGCTACAAGCTCTGCTTCTTCTTTTGCACTTAGGTCATCTCCTATGTACATACATCTCTCTTCATGCCCTTCAATGGTTACTACAATTTTTTTGGTTATTTATTTATTATCATACGCTTCTCCTATAAAGGCCTCTCTCTTAGGCATTCGTACCAAAATTTTTCGATCCTCAACTTCATATTTCTTAAAGTTTTCTGGTACTGTAAACAATCATTCCTCCTCTTCTTGTTTCACTACTTTTCTTTTTGTTTTCTTTTGAACTCCTTCACTTCCATCCTTTGAATTTACTGTTTTGATACTTGTGAGAGGTTCTTCTTCTTGTTGGTTAAATACGCCTACATCTTCTAGAAAGTGCTTTTCTGAATTAAAGCAACTATCCATCACAATGGAGTTCAGATCATTGTCATTCTCTTCTGCTTCTATGACATCACTAGGGTCACATTCTTCTAGTAAGGGCTGACACATGAACACTAAATTTCATAGCCCTCTTCATCACAATGAGGTGTCCACTGTTCTTCATTGACAGCAATGTCCATGGTCGCCAAGATTTCTGCCCAACCATGAGGCTCAAATTCCTCATTTGGAAAGATCATCAGGGTGTAGGCCTTTTGGGGTTGGATCTGCAAGAAGAGACCCTAGTCGTGGTCTATTTAGAATGGGTGGTGGGGTGGGATGAGGTGGTGTGGATGGAGTTTTGATATGTGAGGGAGTCTCAGATGCGATGTCTTCTATTTTTGTTTTCACTTCTTTCAAGTTTTCTTCTAGTTTTGATAGCTTTTTATTCCACTTGCGATTGGCCTTCTCCCTGGTATCATTCCATGTTCTTGTTTTTCTCTTACTAGGCTCTCTTGATTCACTTGACTCTGACTGTTCAGCTGGTTTATCCTGTTTTAAGGCTTGTGCTCTAGTGACTGCTTGTATAGGAGCCACATTACTGCTACTGGCACTTGAATCCACCACTAAGCCTACCACATTAATGGGTGTAACCTTGGGTGCACTAGAAAGGTTCTTGGGACACTCTCTCGGAAGATGTTCCATGCCGCACTCAGGACAAAAGCCTTGTATTGTGATGTTTTGTCCTTGTCCCAGAGATGGTGGATGGGGACATTTACGAATGAAACGGTTGCCTTGGCATCTAAAACATGGTCCTCTAGGGGCTTGTGGTCTTACTTGTCTTGCTTGGGGCCTAGGGTTAGGGTTTGTATACATGACATTGGAGTATTCGGGCTCCCAATTTTGTTGCATAGGTGGTGCCTTATAATGATAAAGATAAGCCTCACTATGCTCAAGTGACTCTGTGTAATAAGCTTGTGGACTATTTCATAGAAGTAGTCAGTATTCTAGGCATGATGGTCATTTTCTAAGACCAAAGGGGTCACTGGCACCAATGCTCTATTAGGGTTCTCTTCTGCCACTGCATACTTAACTGGAATTATATTGGCAGGAGCTAGTGGTTGGTTTCCTAGGACTGGTTGTGGCCTATATTGTGCCTGATATTGCTATTGGTACTGAGGTTGATATTGTTGTTGTGGCCTATAATACGGCTATTGGTATTGGTTTTGATACCTACCGGACTGGTAAGGTTGTTGATAATTCTGTCTAACAGCCTACCTATTGTATGGACAATCTTGAGCCATATGGTTCATGTATTTTCTCTCAATAGTGCAATATGGGGCATTCCTTTCTCTCACGTTCTGGTTTTGCATTGGGCAAATGTTAGCCATTTGATCCCCTCTACAATTATAACATTGATTCAATGAGGTGACTCTTGGTGTTTGTCTATTTTGGACTCCTAGCTTCTTGGCAAGTTGCTCAGCTATCTCATCTATTTCTGTGGAGATTCTTGAAGTATGACTAGAAGAACTATCAGAATCCTTATAGAGTTTGGACAATCCTAACTCCTCACCCAAGTTATCTTCTATGTCAATGCACATCCGCATGCACTCTTTTATGGATCTAGGCTCCTTCAAGTATATATATGATCTCAACTTTGTGCTTAGTCAGCCATCTAAAAACAAGGCGACTTGTTTGGCCGGTGTGGGTAATTTCAGAACAGGCCATCTTTCTATGTACTATCTAAACCTTCTTCCTGCTAGTCGCACTCTTTCTTGGGGTGTCTGCTTGAAGTTGTGGATCAAGGATGATGTGTTATGCTTGATGCCACTCTTGGAAAATTCTACAATGAATTCGTCTAGCATTTGACCTATATCTCGACAGTTATGACTGTTCAAAGATTGAAACCAAGCTAAGGTAGTGCCCTTAAGAGTCAACCCAAATGCCTCGAACTGGGTGAACAAATCCTCAACTTGTTCAGCTCTTAACACTTGTTTGAACTCGGCCACATGATCATAAGGATCTCCTGAACCATCAAAGTAATTTTTCATTGTCTTGACCACTTGAGAGGGTCTAAGGGTTCTTGGGTGCTCTCAAGGTCTAGGCAATGAAAAATCATGTTCATTTCTTTGATGCCTATGTGCTTGATGTCTCTCTCTTTCATGTCTTTCACCTTCAAATCTTGATCTATCTCTACCCACATTGTGTGCAAAGCTTACCTTTGATCTCTCTCTTGTTCTTTCTCATTGGGCTTCATGAGCTTGAGATGATCTTGATCCTTGGAGGCCATAGGAAACATTGGATCTTGGAGGAGGGAAAATCAATTCACTCTAACAAGTATATGCATGTCTATCATGTTCTGTTACCAAGAACATTCTTTCTGACGTGTTATCCAGGTAGACAACTTTGCCTGGTGTCTTCGAATCCTTGAACTCGTAGATGATGACTATGCCCAATTAGCTATGTTGATCTGGCTTGAATCTCCAAAAGACTTCCTTTGTTTCTCTATTTAAGAATAGTTCTATGCTTTTGTTATCTTGAGGGATCCAATCTGAAGTGATCACTCTGGTCAAAACTGACTTACCTCTAGGAGTCTTGGGTTCTCGTCCTGCATCTCCTTGCTCTAGGTCTCCTATCTCATTCTCAAGAATGATATTCCCAAACTCATCTCTCCTATCTGGTAAGCTGGTGACCACATACATGGTTCCTTGCTTATCAATGTAAGAGCCATCTTCAAGCTTGACCACTAGGTGTTCAAGTCCAAAGGGTGGATCTAGATTTTTGAGTTGGACAACTAATCGCCTCAAGCCATCCTCATAGATGTGAGCACCTAATCGGTTGGTCCGATTATATTCCAATTGGATATGGACCTTCTGGTGTTTGTAGATAGGCAGTGCTTGAGTTACCTGCAAGTTTCCCCATGCTAAAAGACATTTCAGAGTCACTTGTGTCAGAGCTTAGTATGTAAGGATAACCACTTAGTTGTTGCACCCATGACTTAGCTGTATGGTTGACACTAGCCTTAGAAGATCTAACACTTTGTCTATCCTTGCCTAGGTGTCTACCAGATCTCAAGTTCATAAGCTTTGTCTTCTAGTCCCCAAATTCTCCTATGTATTGCTCAAAATCCTTTGGAGCCCCCTTGGTTTCCTAATCCCACTTGAGGGTCAACTTCAAATTAGTCTGTCTGAAAATCAATGACCTTTCCAACAAGCTATAGAGCTCAAAAAATGGACTTTTGATGAAAACATTATGTCAATCAGGCTCCTGGGGGTCAAAATAGGCAAACATGACCTTTTGGAAAAATCACAATTTTGTGTGAAAATCCTGATTTTGGGAGGTCTAAAAATCATGATGCTGAGCTCTTATGAAAATTGCGATTTTGAGGGATCATGAAAATCACGATGCTGAGCAACTATAAAAATCAAGATTTTATGAAATGATGAAAATCGCGATGCTGAGCACTGATGAAAATCGCGATTATAAGCAATCCCAAAAAAATGCGATTTTGAGTGAGGATCGTGAAAAACGCGATTTTGAGAATGATCAGAAAATCGCGATTTTGAATGAGAATCGTGTTTTTGACATGAAAATCACAATGTTAACTGAAAATTGTGTTCTAAAAATTGTGTTCTGAAAATCGCGATTTTGATTGAAAATCGTGATTTTGACTGAAAATCGTGATTTTGACTGAAAATCATGATTTTGACTGAAAATCGTGATTTTGACTGAAAATCGGGTTTTTGCTCAGAATCGTGTTTTTGGTCTGAAAACTACGATTTTGAGAATGATAAAAAAATCACGATTTTGATTGAAAATTGTGTTCTAAAAATCCCAATTTTGTACCTTAGTGAAAATCATATTTTTTGAAAATCGTGAAAATCGCGATTTTGGATGATAGTCGTGTTTTCGAAAATCATGATTTTGAGCCAACTAAAAATCGTGTTTTTCCCAAAATCGTGTTTTTTGGCTTAAAATCGTGATTTGTGAAAATCACCATTTTGAGCCGACTAAAAATCGTGTTTTACCTGAGAATTGCGATTTTGGCTAAAAATCATGTTTTTGGAAATCGCCAAAAAATCACGCTTCTAAGGGTGACCAGAGAATAGTGTTTTTGAAAAACTTAGAGAATTGTGATTTTGAGCACAACTAGAGAATCGCAATTCTAAGAATGATCCCAGAATCGTGTTCTTTTCAAAAAGCTTTTATGCGGGAACTAGAAAATCGCATTTTTGTTTTAAATTTGAATTTTAAGAAAATCGTGATTTTCAGTCAGAGTCCTGTTTTTTGGCAAGAAATTCAAATTTCTGAGTGTCGAGCAATGAGGAGCTCCATATGTGCAAAAAATCATGAAAATACACATGCGCTTGCTCTCGCTTGCACTTCCTAACTCCTTCTCACACACTAATGCATGAAAAATGGTATGAAAATGGTGAAAATGCACTAAAAAACAAGAAATTTCTATGAAGATCAAGATGCAAGAAGATGGAGATGGTGATGATGATGAAGATGAAGAAGAAAAATCAGAAAATGAATAGAAATGACAATTTTTTTACCTTCAAACGTCGCAAATCTACAATCTTACCATCACAACGCTCGTCCTCGAAGCTCTCTCCAGGGCAACGGTGCCAAAATTTGGTGTAGCTCAAGTGTAAGCACCACCTCCTTTACTTGTCAATCCGCGGAGATGTGAGGACTGGTGTGAAGACCATGAGCATGTGAATGCACAAGTGTGTGAGTGAGAAGCACACTAGCATGCACACACATACACACATGCACACAAGGCAAGATCAAAGAGAGGAACAATGGAAAGCTTTCTACTGCGAAGGAAATCTCTTATAAAAGCTCTAATCTCTAACAAGCTAACCTCAAAAATGAGCTCTCTAGCTCTTTTTATAGTTTTTTGACTAGTTTTGGTCCTGTCTAGACGTAGTGTCTGGCCTAGTTAAAAATTAGGTTCCAGGGCTTACTTGAGGGCTCAAACGAAGTCTAAAAATTATGAAAATTTGTAGGATGATACTGTTAGTATATGATCAATGTCTACCCCTCATGATTGTATGCACATTCTGTAAGGCCCCCTTTATGAGGAGAAGCCAAGCGTGCATTACCCAATTGATGGGAATCCCAACTTGCATGTTGGATGAAGGTCATATTGGACCATGTAAGGTATTATAAGGAAAGGGAGTTACCAGGGTCCCCAATTGTGGGGTCCGGGGCAGCGGTGAGCAGCCCCGACTGGGGGGTCCAAGGGGGCCAGCGGGCCCCCTGGCTGGGGGGTCCCAAGGGGCCAGCGGGCCCCCTGGTGGGGGTCGGGGGCAATGCCCCCGGCGCGACGGTAAAGGGAATATTCCATGGAATATTCCCTGTCGGAGTCAGAAATCATTTATATTTGTTAGGTCGGTTCAACCAGTCTAAGCCGTGTATGGCAATTACGCGGGCGGTGGCCGCCCACGCTCTACCGCCCATGTATAGCCGTCCATGGCAGGCCACCCATGATCCTATATATACATGACTTCTGCACTACCTAAGACACTGAGTTGAGCCAGCATACCTCTACCTTGTATCTCCCTATCTAGAGTTGTCTAGATCACCATTTAAGCTCTACCTTGAGAGCGCACGGGTGGACAACGCCATCATCTTTGTACTTGCTGCTAGTAGAAAATTGTTGAGATTCTCCTATACCTGTTATCTTCTCTGCTATTGCTCCTGTGTTATATTGCGTAACTATTGTCTTACAGATACTTCTAATACTCCTCAAACTCAAGGACACCTTGGCTTGAACAAAATGGAGTTACAAAAATATGAAATGTTATTTACAATGGCTTTTAGTGATGAAAATCACTATTTTTATAGGGATTCCTTATGAGTATTTGACATGTACTTCTTGGAGCTCCCTATGTGCTCCTTCTTCTTGTGTGTCCACTTCTTTGATGCACTTTTATGATTGCCCTTGACCTTGGGCTTCAAGAGCTTGTTAGGCTTTCAACCACACATGCACGTCTTTCGGCACTAGGTCTACTAGGATTGATCCTGGTTTGTCTAGCTTCTAAGTGTGGGACTTAGGTGGTGTATTATCTTGCACTTCCTATTCTAGCAGTTTCCTACTATCTTTTACATCCTTCTTGTCCTCTTTATTTTTATTTTTCATCCCTTTATTTCTAAGTTTCTCCCTTCTAGTCTTCCAACTTTGCATCTTCTTTGTTTAGGTACTCTCACGTGGATCTTTTGAATCTTTCACTACCTGTATCTTAGGCTCTAGATCCTTACTCATCTCTTATTCAGAATCTAATTTCTTTGTCTCCCCTCCTTTGGCTTGAGCATGAGTAATGGCTTTTAATGGTACTTTGTATTCTCTATCACTCCCCGATTATCACCTCAGATCGTGTTGTGTTATGAGCCTTATTGGGGGTTTTCGGGCAATCTCTAAATAGATGTTCCTTTCCACACTCATTGCAGTACCCTTCCCATGTCATAGGAGGTGGTGGGTTGTATGGCAGAGTGCATTCTCTTATGAAATGATCTCCTCCACATCTATAGCATGGTCCTTTTGGCACAAGCAGTCTAATGGGTGGTCTCATAGGTGCTGGTGCCTTAGGTGTAGTCTACATCACATTAGCATACTCTGGTCCATATGGATTGTCGTATCCTTCATAAACATAAGATTGTTGGTCATAAGTTTGGTCATATTCCACAAGACTGGCATCATATGGATAGTATTCTCCTTGCATTTGCTTGTATCCCTGATTTGTTGTTTCTACACTAGCTAGAGGCGTAGCTAGTACTATGGCTCTTTCCATTTTCTCCTCTAGTTGAGTGTATTTGATTGGTACTACATTCTATGGAAGAGGTGGTTGTTGTCCTAACACTGGCTATGGTTGTCTGTATCCTCCTTGTTCATGAGGTCAGGGTGCTCTTTGTGGACCTAGATAGGGGTTGTATCTCAGGACCTCTCTTCCTTGTTCATTAGGGGGTATGCATAAGGCCTATATTGGGGTTGATTCACTAGCCTCAGCTCCGATTAAATGGGCAGTTTTTAGTAGTATGATTGGTGTATTTCTACTCAATATGGTAGTACATGTTGGGTCCTTGGGGTAGCTGCCTATTGTATGGATCAGATTGTGGCATGCCCATGCCTCCTCTTGTGCACATTTGAGAGGGTTGATCTCCACCATATAGGCTGCATCTCCGTAGCAGTGGCATTCTCATTGGTGAGTTCTGGTAATTTCTCTATCCATGGACTCCCAACTTCTTAGCTACAAGTTTTGCTAGCTTCTCCACATTACCAGAGCTAGTCATCACTGCACTCCTAATGTCCTCTGATTTAGTGGAGCTTGGTGTACATTTGAGGTCATCATCTATGTTTTCTTCTAGATCAATACATTCCCGTAGACACTCACTCAATGTATGGAGCCGTTTTACATAAACTAGGGTTCTCAATGTTCAATTACTCAATCCATCTAAGAATAGTGATATCATTTTTTGCTGGGAGGGTCTTTATGTTACTGGACATCTATCGACATATTGGTTAAATCTTCAGGTAGCTATTTTTACGGTTTCATTTGGGTTTTTCTCAATGAACTCTTGGAAAAATTGTCTTTCTGTTACTGGACATCTATCGACATATTGGTTAAATCTTCAGGTAGCTGTTTTTACGGTTTCATTTGGGTTTTTCTCAATATTCCCAAAATGATTCAAATTGAATCGTTGGAACCAAGTCAAGGATGTTACTGTGAGACTTAGTCCAAAGGACTCATATTGCAAAAAGAAGTCATCCACTTGTTCGGCTTGTAACACTTGTTTGAATTCTACTATGTGATCATATGGTTCTCCCATTCCATCGTAGTGATTTCTCATACATTTAGCAACTTGAATTGGTCTCAACCCTCTCATGGGTTCTGGTGCATTGGGAATGACAGGATTTGTTGGTTGAAGTGGATGCATTCCTGGTTGCACCCCTAGTTGTGGCCTTGGTTGAACCGGTGGTCGAGTCATACTACCTCTTCCTTAGTTGGTTTGGTTGTGTGAATGTGTTCCTGGCATTGCGAACTGCACATGTGTTTGGTTGGGGATACTTTGTTGGCTCGTTTGTCCTGACATTGTATTCTCTGTTCCTTGATGGGTTCCAAAAGGGTTGTGGGAGGTAGTTGCCTACTCTCGAGGAGGGAATATAGACAATCCCATGTATTTCAATTGAGACCTATCAACTTCATCTACTGGCCAATACCTTCTCTAGTTTTGTTCTAGGTAGGTGACTCTCGACTCATCTTCCGGATCCTTCAACTCATAAATGGTTATTGGGTTTACTTCTTGTCCTCGGATGGGTGAATCTCTTTGTAACAGTAGTTCTGACCTGTGGATTAGATATACATCCAGCATCTTGAGGTATCAAATCCCCTCTCAAGACTTGAGTCACCACATATTTGCCCCTTGGAGTAGTCACAAGTTCTTTAGAATTAGATCTCCCAAAATTTCCTTGTTCCTCTAGTTCTCCTCTCCCATTGATTTGATCTGGGTTTTCTGTCACTACATAGATTTGACCTATTTTGTCCATGTAAACTCCTCCTTCATAGTTAACTATGGGTCTTGGCACTATTTCCGACTCAGTACAGTTTACCATTCCTGCGATCGACCTATTTAAGCCATCAAGGTAAATAGGGCTTCCTTAATGATTAGTGGACACATACTATAGAGAGGTGCAATGTTCACCCTCTATGGTGTTGGAGTTAGACGTCTACGGAAGCACGCGAATAGCACAAGGAAGAAGAAGAAGCTTGGAGCACAACACACAATATTGAATGTATTACTAGAGAATGTACAAAGATAAGTAGCCCATTAGGGCAATAGGCATATATATAAGCTGGGGAAAAAAACCTCCTAAAGAGGGAAAAAAGTGCCCCGGTGGTCCTATTGTGTTCACACACATCACTACCTAAATATATCAACAAATACCCCCTCGGAGTGATGCAGTGAACAAGGAGCTGGCACTCATGCATAAGGAAGTGCCAAGCTATGTGGAAATCACTCCACAAAAGGAAGTAAGCCCAAAGCTTTGCGGAAAGCTTCAAACTTCTCCCTAGGCAGAGCCTTCGTGAAAAGGTCTGCAATGTTCTCCTGTGTGGGCACATATGCCAAGTTGATCTCCCCAGCAAAGAACCTCTCCCTCACATAGTGATAATGCACCTCAATGTGCTTAGTGCGAGCATGGAACACATTTCCTCGCAACCACCAATGCGTTTTGACTGTCAGTGAGGATGGTGGTGGCAGAAGTCTAACCAACACCCAAATCAGCCATAAGGCGTCTAAGCCACACACACTCAAGAGTCGCTGTGAAAGCTGCCTTATACTCAGCCTCACAACTGGAAGTGGCCACAGTAGGATGCTTCTTGCTCAACCAAGATATACATGAGCTACCAAGCATGAAGCAAAAGCCACTAGTGGACACACGAGTGTCATAGCAACCAACCCAATCAAAGTCAAAAAAAGCATGCAAATCTGGCAGTAGTGATCCCCCCTTGGGATAAAACAACCCAAGTAGCCGAGTACCACTCAAATAGCAAAAGATGCGCTTAACTGCTTGCCAATTCTCGACTCATGGGCAATGCATAAACTTGCTCATCTGTGAGACAGCAAACTGAATATCTGGCCGAGTAATGCATAAGTAAATCAAGCATCCAACAACCTACTGATAGAGAATCGCATCAAATGCATCTCTAGCATCATGAAGACTCAATCATAAACATGTCTCCATAGGAGTGGCAATAGGCTTACAGTCTTCAAGGCCAAAATGCTGCAATAATGTGTCAATATATTTTGTTTGACACAATACCAAACATCTAAGTCTACTACAGACATGCACTGCTCATGAGAAGATGGGTCAAAACTGTAGACAGTAGTAAACACTCATTCTTCTTCCTGCACAAGATTAGCAGACTCTGTTTTTGGTGTAGAGGCCTCTACAACATCCATTCTAGCCTCTTTCTTCTTTGCCTCTTTAGCATCCAGTTTTGGACAGTTCTTTATGATATGATCATTCCCTATACAATGCTTACAAAACAATTTTTTCTTTTTTGATTTCTTCTCATCTTTGTCTTCCTGCTTCGAATGTGCAGAATTACCAGATTTCTGCTTACTAGTTGAAGAGCTCCATTTTCCTTTGCCCTTTTGACTAGCCAGGAAAGCTTGATCTACAACTTGCATAATGGATCTGTTCTGCCCGGACTGATCTTCCTGCAACAGAAGAGAGACTATCTCCTCAAATGATAAGGCATTTGGATTGCCTTTCATCATCAAGCGAAGAGTAGAAGCAAAACTTTGATATGAATCAGGAAGACCATTCAGAACGGTCTACACAAGTGAGTTATCTGGTATAACCTCATCAGTAGAAATCAACTATTTCTTCAAGTTTTTGATCTTCATTAGGAAACTGTCCATAGAATCACCTTCATTCATGTGCTCACTCTCCAACTATTTTCGGAGGTAAGCAACACGAGCCTCATTCCTAGCTTGGTACAATGTGGTAAGTGTATCCCAAGCATCCTTAGCTGTTCTACAAGAGTGAATGTGAGGAATAATGGCACGTTTGATAAACAAAGCTATCAATGCATGTGCCTGGGCATCTGTGCCATCCTAGCGAATCTCCTCTACAGTAGGTGCAGCAAAAACCGCAAGAAGAACAAGAATATGCAGAATATGACCATCTTTGACACCTTCTGCATCAACTTCAATACCAACAGTTGTAACAGTTGCAGGTATGATAGGACATTTTTTGACACCCTGCACAATGTTCCACAGTCCTTTTGCAACCAACACATGTCGCATCATATAAGCCCATAACGGGTAGTTGGTATCATCCAACTTATCGTCAACAACCAACATACGGAATACATCATTGCTTTCAGCCATGGCCAATGACTAAAATACCTTGATGCAGAAAATTGACTGTATCTCAAAAAGTTGAACAGAACTGCCCAGACGAATTCCCCTAGACCTATAGCAAACTTCAAGATGCTTATACTGGCGAACAGAAATTGGTATATATCTTTGGCACAAAAAGATGAAATAGTCTGCAGAAGCACTACGATAGTGCATTCGGAGGTCGAAATGAGCTTAGGTCACGATCTCGGCACCATGCAACAAAGCTGTTTTTATCTCAAAAACATGCTGAGTATGCTCACCAAAATTCGTGCGATTCTGAAACTACAAACAAAGGAGTGTCGACGGTGCCCTAGATGAAGCAACGACCTGCTCTGATACCCATTGTTGGAGTTAGACGTCTATGGAAGCACACGAACAGCACAAGGAAGAAGAAGCAGCTTGGAGCACAACACACAATACTGAATGTATTACTAGAG
Organism: Ceratopteris richardii; assembly: GCA_020310875.1. NCBI lineage: Eukaryota > Viridiplantae > Streptophyta > Polypodiopsida > Polypodiales > Pteridaceae > Ceratopteris > Ceratopteris richardii. Next base: position 73,848,228 of record CM035415.1, read on the forward strand.
AATGTACAAAGATAAGTAGCCCATTAGGGCAATAGGCATATATATAAGCTGAGGAAAAAAAACCTCCTAAAGAGGGAAAAAAGTGCCCCGACGGTCCTAGTGTGTTCACACACATCACTACCTAAATATATCAACATACGGTTGACATAAAGTTCTCTCTAGCAACAGAACCATGCATGTCCTTTGAGGCTATGAGTAGTTCCTCCTCTAAGTCACTAGAGGTGTCCGAGTAGATCGAGTGATGGCTTGCTTGGGCTGCACTTCCTATCGATGAGATGACACTTCTCTGGCTACTGAGTACCCGTCCTGATCTTAAGTTCATTCACCCCTTTGGGTCTATATCTGCTCTCTACTTCCCCTCAATTATCTCCTCAATCACTTCAAATTTCACCTCCAATTAGCTTGAGTAGCTCTCGATGATACCACGTTTGGTGATACCATACCACGCTTGGTACAATACGATACCAAGGATCTACGGCGATACGATACCACTGAGTGGCATGATACGATACTGGAGTTGTAGACGATACGATACCTCTGCAACCCACGATATGATACTTTCTCAATCGATGATACGATACCAATCCCCACGATACGATATCAAGGTAGCCCACGATACGATACCGACAATAGGAACCATATGATACCAAAAAATACTATTTTGGTGATATGATACCACATTTTACATGATATGATACCTGAAGAAGGGACGATATGATACTAAGTTGGCAATACGATACCAACCATGCACGCAATATGATACTGCTCAACCAGCGATATGATATCGTGACCGACATGATAGGATAGCAGGTGGACCATGATACGATACCACCGGGTGACCATGATCGTGATACCAACACTTGATGATACGATACGGTGATGGTATCGAGATACCTCAAGTGGGCATGCATGATATGATACCAAGCGAGTATCGGGATACTAGGGAATTTTGGTATCGCGATACCAAAACTCAACGGATCGTGATACTGTAGCCAAAATTGATCAAAACTAAAAAAAGTTTTTGTGCAAAGTACTTGTTTCTCTCTCCCCTTCACTGTTGACCCCCTGTATCACTCAAAAACTTCTAAAAAACTCTCTGTTCTACCCCGGGATAGGAGTTGCGACTTAAATCACATGTGTGTGTGTTTTTGTGATACAAAATTTGAAGAAGTCACCTTCAAGAATGCCTTGAATAAGCTTTGGGCCCACTAGGTCTTCTGTTTGCTTGTTTGGCACGATACCACCGCAGCGATACTGGTCACTGCTCTCCCACGATACTTGTTCACACAAGTGACTAAATGAACTAATTCTTTTGGTTTTTATAGTCTTGTGTTACCTACTGCTTAAACTGAACTACATCTAATAAAACTTTTTAGGTTTTCTTGAGATGTTCTACTTCTCCCTACTCTACTCCTCTCTCTTGACTAACCCTAACTCTTCCTTTACTTCCTCACTCCTTACCCCAAACTTAAAAACTTATTACACACACTCCAAGAGTGTGAAGTAACAAGTGCTCAAATACTTGACTACTTGCCACTGAACGACTTCACCTCTACAAGTATGATTCCTTCACTCCAGAGCTATAACCATCATGAAGGCACCTTGCTTAGGTCTTTTTTCCCCAGCAACGGCACCAAAAATGTATGTACCTAAGTCGTGAAGCCTTAGGGACTTGTGTCAATGAGACTAGAACTCAATCATCCCACGTGCATATAGTGGTGGATTAATACACGTTTAATTATCAATCTAAGGAACCACAAGAACCAATTGTATGAAGACGTGTGCACCCATGATGGTAAGTGAAGTATTTAAGCTACTGTGCATGTGAATAGACTCATCTACCTCTCCAACTCACTAATCCTCTAAAAATGCATGCTGCGATACCATTTACACCAATAAGCACAAATTCCAACTTTTCTCTCAGCTCCAAACTCCAAATATGGTCAATATTGGATTCCTTTTGAAGCTCTTGATGAGACGCTTCTAGTGATAGTATCTTTGTTCAAATTTAACAAACGCACTTCAAGTTATGAGAAAAATAGTGAATGGTGGGAAACACCAACACTCACTCCACAACTCTTAATGACTCACACACACACTACAATAGTTCAAAAGCAATGGGAAGGGGTAGACAATAGTCCGACACATGCATTCGAAGCATTACACACACACACACACAAAAGATCATGGAGAAGGAGAAAATCAGCAAGAAAGAAGCAAATTCGAAATTCTTCCTCAAAGCTTACAATGGAAAAAAGTTCTTTACAAGAGTCACAAAGTGACTTATATACATGTGCCCTAAAAATGGTCCTTTCACACAAGAGACCAACACTTTTATCGACTAAATTTACTTTCTTAATATTTTACAAGGATTATGATACAATGATTAACTTATGCATCTAGAGGACTCCTCTAGTGCATTTACATAGCTTCAAGGGAGTTTCATAGGATTTTGAAGAAGAAGAATTATGCTCGTAATTTGAAAATTTGTGGGGGGGCTCCTCTTTTGTGCTTCTTTACTCTGTAACAATTATAATATCTAAAAACCGTTTGCTCTAAGGAATATCCGAGAAATATACACCTATCTTCCCTCGAGTCTAACTTGTGTCTCAACTATTGAGGTATGTGAACATAACACACACTACCAAATGGCTTTAGATTGGGTTTCTTGTACTCCTAATGTTGGATACTTATTCATAATGATTAAGGATGTATTTCTACATCAACCTAATATGAATTACAAACATTAATTTCATTTAACATAGCTCTAGCCACTTTTGTTATATATCCATTCTTACTCTATGTTACTCCATTTCTTTTAGATCTGTACCAACAAGTGAATTTCCTTTTAATGCTAGGATCATGTAGAGAATCTAAAAATTCATACAAAAAATACTCTCCCCATTCATGTGATTTGAGGTTCTTTATATACTTCCTTATATCCTTCTCCACTAGGTTTTTGAACCTCTTGAAGTAGTAAAACACCTCTGACTTTGTCTTCATGAAATAAAAACATCTTAAATGATCATCTATATATGTGAAAAATATATATTATGATCTTCAGAAAAACATTCTTGATCATTAAAGCTCACTTCATAACTTGGTTCAACCATCTAAGCTACTCAAACTAAGTTTTCGATGATTATTGGCACATGAAACACATCCTTCAACACCTTGGAGCTTTGTGATCCATGCAATGGATCATCTCCCACATGTGTGATTTTGTGCTCAATGTCATCCTTCGTCTCTACATGTCCTTGAGTGGTGGATGAGTGTAAATTAAATAAAACATCTTTATTGTAACAAATATGGTTGCTACAACCATTGTCTATGTACCATGTCAAATATGAATTGAATCTTTCACATGAACCATACATCATAAGAAAGTCCACATTTTCTATTATGAAAATTGATAAAAATGTTCTCTTTACACTCCTCAAGCTTGAGGAATCCTTGTTTTGAGCAAAGTGGAGTCTAAATTACCAAAAAAGAATATTTACAATGAGTGGTAGTGATAAAAATCAATGTTTGAATGCATGATGGCTTGTGAGAAATTATATTTAGGTCTATTCCTTGCTTGATCCATGTTGACTACTTTGCCTACTTAGTCCTTCTTGTTGTTCGCTCTAGTTCTCCCTTCTATGGCTTGCTTGTCAGATACTTCCTTGGTGGCTGAATCTAACTTTGCCTCTAACACTCCCCTCTCTCTCATGTCTATCATCCCTGATAGACCCTTGTTATGGAGGGCGATCAATGTAATACTGTACCTCGTGAGCTGCCAAATCATGTTCCTTTAGCTTGATCCATCTAGCTAGATCCATCATAAGTTGATCCCAATCTACAAGACTTGGAATGTCTTGATGTGGCACTCTTAACTGTTCAACGTGGATTGCTTTCTCTATGGTGAATAGGTGTAGAAGATGAGTAGGCTTTGTTATAAATATTTCCGAATGATATTCCCAAAATTTGGTTGAGAACATTTCTTTGAAGTTCTGTTTGGAACACGCCTATAAGTATTTTATGTGATCATGCCAAGCATATATGGTCTGAATAAAGGTTGTAGTGCTCATAAAGACCAAGTCGAAGTTGCCTTCATTGAAACCCAATGACAAGATGCATGGATATTTTACTTTTTTGAACGTTTTGAAGACCAAGGTCATCAACTCAACTATCTTCATACACATCCTTGATGCTATATTGAGCATATTCTTCAAGCAAGGGATCCAATGTCTGATTGCGGACACCATGTATGCCACTATAGGAGGTCTTCTAGGTGGAGCAATGTATGGATAGTTTAACCAATCAGAGCACCTTTGACTATTCCTAACCTTGACCAACAGAGTAGGCCATGGTCTTTTCCTTGATACTAGTCCATAGCATCGATTGTAAATAATGTGCACGGGTGTCATGGACCATGCACACATCATTTTGAGATAAGTTTCTAATAAATTGTAGTGCCAATTGGATTGAAATATATTACCATGTTGGGCTCTCTCTAGAATGTCGCCAAGTTGGAATTGTGTGGTGAAAGTTGGTTCCATGCCTATCACTTGATTGATCTCTCCATTGTAGTTGGCTAAGAGAAAAAATATAGGGAATGTATTTTAGCTCTAATGTTGTGATCAAGTGTCTGCTAGAGAGTGTCACTCTAGCACAATGGTAAGTACCAACATGAGGAGATCAACCTCATAAATGTCAATCCACTAAGACGTGAGGACTAGTATGAAGACCCTGAGCAATTGAAGGCACAAGTGCATGAGTGAAAGCACATAAGCATGCACACACATACACACACACAAGGTAAGAGCAAAGAGACGAACAATGGAAAGCTTTGATTACAAAAGAAATCTCTTACCAAAGCTCAAATCTATAACCAGCTAACCCCAAAAATGAGCTCTCTAGCTCTTTTTATAGTTTTTTGAGTAGTTTTGGCCCTGTCCAGACCTAATGTCTGACCTAGTTAAAAATTAGGTTCTAGGGCTTATTTGAGGGCTCAAACGGAGTCTAAAAATTGTGAAAATTGGTAGGATGATACTTCTAATACTCATCAAGCTTGAGCATTACTTGGCTTGAGCAAAATGGAGTTGAAAAAATGTGAATCAGTATTTATAATGGTTTTTAGTGATGAAAATCACTATTTTTATAGGGATTTCTTCAAAAAAATTGACATATGCTTCTTGGAGCTCCCTATATGCTCCTTCTTCTTGTGTGTCCATTTCTTTGATGCACTTCCATGCTGTGTGCTTGTCCTTGAGTGTCAACACTCTCCCCCTCTTGAGTCTGTAGTCCCCAACAGACCCTTGTTGGAGTGTTTGTTCCATGTATTACTTGAGAGGTAGTGTCCATGTAGCCGTGTCTATTGTCCTATTCTTCATTTTGCCTCTACTATCCTTTTCAAGTTGTAGTCCCTTTGTATGTACTTTTTCCTTGTATTCCAGCTTGATGGTTTCTTTGTGAGCTTTCAAAAATTGTGAGCTGCTCAAAAGAGTTGTCAATTTTGATTGTGAGCAACTCTCAATGGTGGATTGCTTCCTTTCTTTTGTTGTTGTCACCTTGATGTCCTCTGGTTCTTTCAAAGATGACTTTCATAGTTTTGATGCCAAGTACTCATGAACCATAATGAATGATGGGTAAGTGTGTTAGTGCATGGGTTGAAGAAAATATCTGGCTTGTGCACGGCCTTGTAATGTGGCCCTATGCATGCGTACTTGGGGAATGCATTGGAAGAAGTATGGTGCAAGAAATTGGTTCTTGAACTAACTGCTCAAGGGTATGCTGACGAAGAGGTTTCCTAATGTATCATGGTTATAGTGTTGTCGAGGTGTGCTTACCATGGGTAAAGGTCAGTCGATGTTTATCTCTTTGTGTTGTACTCCCATCACACTGATACACCATTAGCTTGTCTTTCTTGTTGATGGATGTCCTTGTTAATGGTTCATTAATGAGATTGTTTGAGTGTCTGGTCCTGTTTCTTCTTCTCTCTTTCTTTTTTTCCACTTTTCTCTCTCCTTTTTTTTGGAACAATGGCATAAAACAAGAGATAGAGGTTAGTATCAAAAATATTTTACATATGTCAAGTGTGTCTCATGTGCCTAGGATTTCTCAATTGTGTCTATGCACAACCGTGTAATGTGGCCCTATATTAATGCATACTTTGGAAATGCATGACTTGAATGGTGCAAAAGACAAGGTTATGCCAAAGGCACATTGTTGTTGCACGTCGAGGCTTCTGATGTTACTTGCAGCATGGATGCAATCGTTGTTTGGAGGTATCCAGGGGCTCTTGAAACGATGCAAGCAATCGATGGTTGAATGACAAATGATCATGCCTTCTTACAGGGATCCATTTGAGAATAGTGGTTGGATATGTACTGATCATTTTTGGCCCCTTCATCTTTGGACAATTTCTTACTTCTCTCCCTCTCGGATAGCTTGTGAGGATCGCAGGCAACACATATGTATTCTCAAGTAGGTCCAGGTAGCTTTTGTGAGAGCCTCTCTACCCCTTTGAGGGAGCTTTGTTCCCTTCGTTTTGCTTCAACAACCCCAAGATCTATGATGGCAACAAGAGCACAAAGATGAAGATGATGATGACTCAAGGCAGCCAAAAAATTTCACATGAACTCCATGATATGTGGTATCCAAGATCTAAAAACATCAAAGAAGGTATGCGAGTGTCTAGAAAGATTATACTTTATCTCTACAAAAAATAGGAAGATTCAACTAAAGAATGAAACCTAATAATCTTACGAATGATTTCAATCATAGGCTTGATGGTCTGTAAAAAGTTTGAACTTATTTGCAAGAAAATAATGTCAAAACTTCTTGGCTACATGGACAATGTCTAGTCCTTCACTTTCATTAGTCATGTAATTTCTCTTTGCCATGCTCAATTTTCTACTCATGTTAGACTCAAGATATGACAAGTAGGAGATGGTTGAACCACACCCTAAGAGGGAGCATTGTTGGTGCAAATACACCCAAGCCTACATACTTGGAGAATTATCATTTATCTCATATATTCACGTATGACTATTCCCTTGTAAAAGTCAATTAGTTGTTATCCTTGTAAAAGTGCATATGATACTTGCACTAACCCCACGTAAAGTTAGGAGGAATCAAATCTTGAATTCTTGGTAATTGATAGATGAGAAAGTAAAGCCTAAAGATTAGGACTCACTCTATGGTTTTGAATTCAAAGCTTGGCTCCAACTTTAACTATAAAATTTTGGATCATAATCTCGTGTGGAAAGTGAACCCAATTTGGAGATCAATTGAGAGGGATTTATTGTGATTAGAGAGATCATTCCATAGCTCTATCACTACCCTCACATTGTGCAATTTTACATTGCCAATGTCATTTGTATTCTATGTGGTTTAATACATATACATTGATCACTACTCTACTTCACTTCTCTGCTATGATCATCTCAAAATAGTGAACTTCTCAGAGCTTGGGCGAATTTGTCTAAGTATCTCATAAGAAGTATAAATATTTTGGAGAATATTGAAAATAATTTCCATTTGAAATATAAAAAATTTGGTGAATTTTATTGATAACTTATATTTGAAATATAAAAATTTTCGTGAATTTTATAATAGCCTCCCTTAAAATTATAGAAATGTTTGAGTATTTGATACCATTTGCTATGCTAAATCAGTTCCTCTACTATGTTTTCTTTGTAATCATGTTCACTATTGCTACCTTCTTCTTCCATTGTTGGTCAAACTTTTCTTCACCTTCGTTGTGCATATCTACACACACATATACATGCACAACACAGATACATACACGCATAATACACAATACACAAAATTCATTCTCACACATTCACATACACTTTCATGAACATTCCACAGCTCATTCCTTTTTGTGTGGAGAAGTGAGATCATGTGGGACATCTAGATCCTAACTTCATTCTACCAATTGATCATATTCTAGAGACTCAATGGACTTGATAGAGTTTCCAATATATACTCTAATAGAGAGAATTACAGAATTCAAATGAAATTGGTAGCATTGAGATAGTGCTACTGCTCTCACACAGACAAACACCAAAGGCATCTTGGGAAAGTTCCACAAGCCATAATATTTTTGAGGGATCCAAAGGAGATACTTCATTAATAAAAAATATCAATAACATATTCTAAAAACAATAGAATTTACATTTACTGCATCAGGTTTCTGAAAAAATAGTATAACCATCACCTATAAAAAATTGTTGAAACAAATCATGTTTATAGGATGTAAAACATTGAATGCTATTTAAAATTTTTGCACTTCAGAATAAAGCAAAGATAAATAATACAAGCAATCCAAGAAGCTAAGTATTCAAATATACTTAGCTCTAACATTAGAAATAAACAAAAACTTGGCAGAACAAGTGTATTTGCATGATCCTTCAAAGGAGAATAACTTCTTTGTCTTTTATCTCCTTCTTTTGGTACCCTTGAGCTCTTCCCTAAGTGTCCTCGATCACAACCATCTAGTTCCATACCACCTTCAAGAACTTGCACATACATTCCAACACCTACATATAGAGTGTAATTGCCAATGCCCTATGCATACACATACATGTGCACATATATACCTAATATATATCAATCAAAGTAGCCACATAACATGTGCATATACATATGCACACCTCACATACAAATCAATCTAGACATCGATTGTAGTTTGTATGTAGATAGATTATTGTAGTTGAGAACTACACATTCTTGAAGACCTCTTCTTTCTTCTACATTGATTTGTATTGTTGTAATTACCATGAAGGGTTCTGAACTCAAACAAAAATGAAATGATATGAAGTATCCATAAATTATATTTTTCAATGGCAGAATGGCGTATCTTTTTGAAACTAGAAAAGATAAAACTACATGTGTCTATAAGAGTGTCAAACTTGCATGAGATGCAGGAACATACTTTGGATTCCGAGAACATGTATGCATTCAACATTCCACTTATGTAAATAAAAGACCATGATAGTAATGGAAAATATATAAGCTATCAGTTCATTCAGTAGTCAAAATGGTATGTGCAAAAAAAATGAATCATTTTGTATCTAAAAGACAAGAAAATGTGATTGCCCATTAGTAAAGAACAGATGGAGGTGCAACAAGAAAACTATAACACATGCTCTAGGGCCATAAACCTTTACAAATAATGTCCAAAACCAAATAGAACTAAAGCTACCACTGAATATACTCTCTTCAGTATTGCAAGTAGTGTGCACTTTCTATAAATGAGCAAAATACATATCGTCACTTGGAAAATACAGCCATCTTCATATCTAAACAAAACTCTGGAAATGCAACCATTCTAAAGGCCCACAACAGAACATTTCAGCTATCTTAGCAACCTAACATTGGAATATGATCAAACAAGAGATTGCAATGAAAATTAATCATAATACATGTCCTTCCATATGAACAAAATCTAGCATGAAGTGAGTTGACCATCTCTCATATTACCCTCTCCTAGCTATCATTTGTCTATTTTTGACATAGGTGCAGTTGGTCCATTTCTCCTAGCTGTCGATATATGTTCCTTCTTTAAGAAATCCATTCATGTCTCTCACACAAACTCTCATGGGCGTTAATAGAAATTATAAATACCAGCTACCATAATAGCCTTGAAGGGTAGAATATTGACAACAATCCTTGGTAGCATAATTAAAAATTAAGGACTCAACATTATTTAATAAATCTTCAACAATGAAGACAATTTATGGAGGCAAATGATATGAAAAAATCTTCGAAATCAATGAGCAAAAGGACGTTTTTCAGTGCTATATCTGTGATGAGTATTGAATGAAGATTTTAATAAGGTAGTGTAGCTCAAGTGTAAGCACCACCTCCTTTACTTGTCAATCCGCGGAGACGTGAGGACCGGTATGAAGACCACGAGCAAGTGAAGGCACAAGTGCGTGAGTGAAAGCACACAAACATGCACACACATACACACACACGCGCACAAAGTAAGATCAAAGAGAGGAACAATGGAAAGCTTAGATTGCCAAATAGTTCTCTTACCAAAGTTCTATTCTCTAACAAGCCAACCCCAAAAATGAGCTCTCTAGCTCTTTTTATAGTTTTTTGACTAGTTTTGGCCCTATCCAGACCTAGTGTCCGGCCTAGTTAAAAATTAGGTTCCAGGGCTTATTTGAGGGCTCAAACGAAGTCTAAAAATTATGAAAATTGGTACGATGGTACTTCTAATACTCCTCAAGCTCGACGACTCCTCGGCTTGAACAAAATGGAGTTACTAAAAATAGATAATGGTATTTACAATGGTTTTTAGTGATGAAAATCACTATTTTTGTAGGGGATTCTTCTGAAAATTTGACATACACTTCTTGGAGCTCCCTACTTGCTCCCTTTCCTTGTGTGTCCACCTTTTGATGTGCTTCCATGCTTTGTCCTTGACTTTGAGCTTCAACACTCCCCCCCCTCTCGAGTCTGTCGTCCCTGACAGACCCTTGTTGGAAGGGCTGTTCCATGTAGTGCTTTGAGAGGTGGTGTCCATCCGTTGTATGAGCTGGTTCCTTGGATTCCAGCAAGAATGTGTCGTTGTGAGCTTTCAAAACTGCAAGTTGCTCAAAAGAGGTTGTCAAGAGTGATTTAGAGCAACTACTGGCTTCAATTTGCTTCCGAGATATGGATGTTGTTCCCCTAACGTCCACTAGCCCTTCCAAAGAGGATGTTGAGAGCAGTCATGCCAACTACTCATAACCCATAATGAATGATGGGTAAGTGTGTTCGTGCCTGGGTTGAAAAAAGTATGTGCCTTGTGCACGGCCTTGTAATGTAGCCCTACGCATGCTTACTTGGAAAATGCATTGGAAGAAGCATGGTGCAAAAATTGCGGGTCTTGAGCTAAGTGCTCAAGGGTATGCTGACGAAGAGGTTTCCTAAACTATCATGGTTATGGTGTTTCCAGAGTAAAGATACTTACCATGGAGAAGGTTGATGGATGTTTGTCTCTTCGTGTTGTACACTCGGCCTTTGGGATGGAATATTGTTGATGAATGTCCATGTTGATTGTCCACTGATGAGATCTTTTGAGTGGTGGAATATGATGGCCTCTCTCTTAGGCATTCGTACCAAAATTTTGCGGTCGTCAACTTCATATTTCTTGAAGTTTTCTGGTACTTCAAACAATGATTCCTCCTCTTCTTGTTTCACTGCTTTTCTTTTCTTTTTCTTTTGACTACTCTCACTTCCATCCTTTGAGTTTACTGTTTTAATACTTGTGAGAGGTTCTTCTTCTTTCTGGGTGAACACTCCTATATCTTCTAGATAGTGCTGCTCTGAGTGAAAGCAACTATCCATCACAATAGACTCCAGATCATCGTCATTCTCTTCTTCTTCTATGACATCACTAGGGTCACATTCTTCTAGCAAGGGTTGACACATGAAAACTGAGATATCATAACCCTCCTCATCACAATGAGGTGTCCACTGTTCCTCATTGACAGCAATGTCCATGGTGGCTAAGATTTCTGGCCAGCCATGAGGCTCAAAATCCTCATCTGGAAAGATCATCGGTGTGTAGGCTGGGTCTCTAACTGGTCTCTCTCCTAGCAAAGTTCCTTCTTCTCTTGCCTTTAAACGTTTTTCCTCTTCCTTTGCGACCTTGCACATCCACAAATGAGTATCTTCATGTAGCCATGATGGATCAGGTGAACTTTCAGAATGCACAGAGATGGAATCTTCTTTCGCTTTGTGGATAGAATTCCACTGTAGGGGTGGTACATCTCTGAAGGTGTAATCCTTCAAATTGACCTTGGTGGTGACCCCTAAGTGTTGTAAGTACAAGGAGTTAGTTCCCCAATCCTGTACTATTTGCAATTGTCGTAGGAAGGGTCTTCCTAGGATCATCTCATAGACATTATTTTTCTCAAAGTCACATATAGCAAATGTGTGCTCAAACTCTACACCACAAGTGGTTAGAGTGATCCCTTCTAGCAATCCTAGAGGTCTTTCAAAATGACCATCAGCCATTTGAAGCTTCATTCTAGTTGGTCTTAATGTGGGCTTGCCCCATTGCTTCCACAAGGAGGTGGTCGCAATAGCAACACCAGCACCTGAATCTATGATTGCTTTGGTTGTGTAACCTTGGTAGGTGATTGGAAGATAAGTATTACCTTCTTCACCCTCACACATGTCCCCTATTTTGTCTAGAGGTATCTCTGGTACCCTTTGCTTGGAGCCTGCTTTTGGCATGTTGGAATCAAGTTCTGGAACCTGATCCTTCACATGATTCCAAAGCTCAAGTTTTGCTTTGAGCAGCTCTTCTACAGTGAGATGACACTGAACCTTAGTGTTCTTCACGACATCCGTGTTCCTTGGAACCACTGAGTCTTCATTTCTTACTAGTATTGTGGGAGCTCTAATCTGGAGAGATTCAGATTCCCATGGGCCTGGAAATTGAGGCAGTTCTTCTAAGGTATTAGATTCAAAATCTAACCTTTCGTCTTCTTGTTGTTCTGCTTCATCTCCGTAAATAGATGGAATGTCTTGGGGAAATTGATCATGAAGATCATCAATCTCAGGAATAGGAGGGGAATTACCCTTCTCCTTGGCCCATTTCTCTTCTTGTATTTCCCGCAAGAATTCTTGAGAGTACTGTTGAATTGAAGGAGGTATTCCTGGATCCGTGGAATTAGGAACATAAGCTCCCATTGGTGGTGAGCTTCCTCTTTCAATAACTGGTTGAGCCTGAGGAGGTAAAGAAACTTGTGGTTTGTTTACCAACTGCTCTAATCGTTCTAGTAAGCCCTGGAAATGCAAATCCCCTTTGACAGAGTTTGTCTGATTGAACTTTTGACTAGTCTCAAGTATAGCTTGAGCTTGTTCTACCATTTTCATGCACATTTTCATCCGTTCAATCTCTAAGTCCGCTCTAGGGTAACTCTTGTCTAGGTTTGCAGCTGTAGGCCCTTCTTGAAGTCGAGCCTGGTAGGCCTTGAACATCATGTCCAAGCCTTCTAGGGTTGGATATGCAAGAACAGACCCTGGTTGCGGTCTATTTACAATGGGTGGTGGGGTGCGATGAGGTGGAATGGATGGAGTTTCGGCATGCGAGGGGTTTTGAGATGCAATGTCTTCTATTTTTGTTTTTGCATCTTTCAAGCTTTCTTCTAGTTCCGATAACTTTTTATTCCACTTACGATTGGCCTTTTCTCTGGTATCCTTCCATGTTCTTGTTTTCCTCTTACTAGGCTCTCCTGATTCACTCGACTCCGATTGCTCTGCTGGTTTATCTTGTTTTAATGCTTGTGCCCTAGTGACTGCCTGTATAGGTGCCACATTACTGCTACTTGAACTTGAATCCGCCACTAAGCCTACCACATTAATGGGTGTAATCTTGGGTGCACTGGAGGGGTTTCTTGGACAATCTCTAGGGAGATGGTCTTTGCCGCAATCAGGACAAAAAGCCTGTATTGTGATAGCCTGTCCTTGACTCGGAGATGATGGGTGGGGACAGTCACGAATGAAATGATCACCTTGACATCTAAAACAAGATCCTCTAGGGGCTTGTGGTCTCATTTGTCTCAATTGGGGCCTAGGGTTAGGATTTGTGTACATGACATTGGAGTATTCTCGCTCCCAATTTTGCTCCATAGGTGGTGCCTCATATTGATACCAGTAAATCTCACTATGTTCAGGTGACTCTGTGTAATAAGCATGTGGACTACCTTCATGGGAGTAGTCTGAACAATGAGCATGAGAGTCATTATCTGGTATCAATGGGGTTAGTGGCACCAATGCTCTATTTGGATTTTCTTCTCCCACAGCATATTGACTGGAATCACGTTGGCTGGAGCTGGTGGTTGGTTTCCCAAGACAGGTTGCCTATATGGTACCTGATATTGCTGTTGTGGTCTATAATATGGCTGTTGGTATTGGTTCTAATACCTACCTTGTGGGTAAGGTTGCTGATAATTCTGTCTAACAGCCTGCCTATTGTAGGGACAATCTTGAGCCGTGTGGTTTGTGTATTTTCTCTCAATAGTGTAATATGGAGCATTCCTTTCTCTAATGTTTTGGTTTTGCATTGGGCATACATTAGCCATGTGGTCGCCCCCACAAGTATAACATCGATTCACTGGAGTGACTCTCTGTGTTTGTTTATTTTGGACTCCCAGCTTCTTGGCAACTTGCTCAGCTATCTCTTCTATTTCTGTGGAGATCTTTGAAGTATGACTAGTAGAACTATCTGAATCCTTATAGAGTTTGGATAATCCTAACTCCTCACCCAAGTTATCTTCTATGTCGATGCACGTCCGCACGCACTCTTCTATGGATCTAGGCTCTTTCAAGTACACATATGATCTTAACTTTGTGCTCAGTAAGCCATCTAAGAACAAAGCCACTTGTTTGGCTGGTGTGGGTAACTCGGGAGCAGGGCATCTTTCTAGGTACTGTCTGAACCTTCTACCTGCTAGTCGCACTGTTTCTTGGGGTGTCTGCTTGAAACTGTGGATCAAGGATGATGTGTTATGCCTGATACCACTCTTGGAAAATTCTACAATGAATTCGTCTAGCAGTTGACCTATATCGCGATAGTTGCGACTACTCAATGGTTGAAACCAAGCCAAGGCAGTGCCCTTAAGAGTCAAACCAAATGCCTCGTATTGGGTGAATAACTCCTCAACCTGTTTAGCTCTTAACACTTGTTTGAACTCGGCCACATGATCATAAGGATCTCCTGACCCGTCAAAATAATTCTTCATTGCCTTGATCACTTGAGTGGGTCTAAGGGTTCTTGGGTGCTCTCGGGGTCTAGGCAATGGAAAATCATGTTCATCTCTTTTTTGCCTATGTGCTTGATGTCTCTCTCTTTCAGGTCTTTCATTTTCAAATCCTGATCTATTCCTGCCCACGGTGTGTGCAAAACTTACCTCAGGTCTCTCTTTAGTTTTTTCTCTCTGGGCTTCATGAGCGTGGGATGATCCTACTCCTTGGAGGCCATGGGAAACATTGGATCTTGGTGGGGGGAAAATCAATTCATTCTTCCAAGTATATGCATGTCTATCATGTTCTGTTACCAAGAAAATTTTCTCTGATGTGTTATCCAGGTAAACAACTTTGCCTGGCATCTCTGGATCCTTGAGCTCGTAGATGATGACTATGCCCAATTGGCTAGGTTGATCTGGCTTGAATCTCCAAAAGGCTTCCTCTGTTTCTCTATTCAAAAATAGTTCTATGCTTTTGTTATCTTGAGGGATCCAGTCTGGAGTGATCACTCGGGTCAAAACTGACTTACCTCTAGGAGTCTGGGGTCCTTGTCCTACATTTCCTTGTTCTAGGTCTCCTATTTCATTCTTAGGAATGACATTTCCAAACTCATCAGTCCTATCTGGTAGGTTGGTGACCACATACATGGTTCCTTCCTTATCAATGTATGAACCCTCTTCGAACTTGACCACCGGGTGTTCAAGTCCAAAGGATTGATCTGGATTTTTGAGTTGGACCACTCATCGCCTCAGACCATCCTCATAGATGCGAGCACCTAATTGGTTGGTCCGAATATATTCCAACTGTGTCTTATAGGGACCTTCTGGTGTTTGTAGATGGGCAGTCCCTAAGCCACCTGCAGGTTTTCCCATACTAAAAGACATTTCTGAATCACTTGTGTCTGAACTTAGTAAAAGATGACCACTTAGTTGTTGTGCCCAAGACTTGGATGTATGGTTGACACTAGCCTCAGAAGATCTAATGCTTTGTTTATCCTTGCCTAAGTGTCTACCAGATCTCAGGTTCATAAGCTTTAGTCAAGAGTCCAAATTTTCCCCTTGGTATGGTTCAAAATTCTTTGGAGTCCCCTTGGTTCCCTAGTCCCACTTGAGGGTCAACTTCAAATTATCCTATCTCAAAGTCAACGCGTTATTCTTGAAAAAAAAACAGTTGAGGTCGTGTAGGATTTGAAACGAGCTTTCCAACGAGCTATAGAGCTCAAAAAATGGACTTTGGATGAAAAAGTTATGCCAATTCAGGCTCTTGGGGGTCAAAACAGGCAAACAGGACCTTTGGAGAAAATCGCGATTTTGTGAACTTTCAGAGAAAATCGCGATTTTGTGAACTTTCAGAGAATCGCGATTTTGTGAACTCAGAAAATCGCGATGTTGAGCACAAAATCGTGTTTTTGAAAATTGCGATGTTGAGCACAAAATCGTGTTTTTGAAAATTGCGATGTTGAGCACAAAATCGTGTTTTTGAAAATCGCGATTTTGACTCAGAGAATCGTGATTTACAAAATCGCGTTTTTTCACAAAATCGTGTTTTCTCAGAATCGTGTTTTTGGCATGAAAATCGCGATGTTGAGCACAAAATCGTGTTTCTGAAAATCGCGATGTTGAGCACAAAATCGTGATTTGTGAGAATCGCGATTTTGAGCCCACTGAAAATCGTATTTTCTCAGAATCGTGTTTTTGACAAGAAAATCGCGATGTTGAGCACAAAATCATGTTTCTGAAAATCGCGATGTTGAGCACAAAATCGTGATTTGTGAGAATCGCGATTTTGAGCCCACTGAAAATCGTATTTTCTCAAAATCGTGTTTTTGACAAGAAATTCGCGATGTTGAGCACAAAATCGTGTTTCTGAAAATCGCGACGTTGAGCACAAAATCATGTTTTTGAAAATCGCAATTTTGACTCAGAGAATCGTGATTCACAAAATCGTGTTTTTTTCACAAAATCGTGTTTTTGGCTGAAAATCGTGATTTGTGAGAATCGCGATTTTGAGCCCGCTGAAAATCGTGTTTTTAGAAAATCGTGTTTCTTTTGATATGAAAATCGCGATTTTGAGCACAGAATCGTGTTTTAGAGAATCGTGTTTTTTTTATATGAAAATCGCGATTTTGAGCACAATCACAGAATCGCGATTCTGAGAATGACCACAGAATCGTGATTTTTTTCAGCCAACTTTTAGGCGGGAAAACAGAAAATCGTGATTTTTCAAAAATTTTGAATTTTCACAAAATCGCGATTTTCATCACAGAATCGCGTTTTTTGGCGGGAAATTCAAATTTCTGAGCGCCGGCTATGGCGAGCTCCATATGAGCAGAAAATCATGAAGAAAACACTGCGCTTGCTCTCCCTTGCACCTCCTAACTCCTTCCCACACAATAATGCATGAAAAATGGTATGAAAATGGTGAAATGCACTAAAAAAAAAGAAATTTCTATGAAGAACAAGATGGAAGAAGGTGGAGATGATGATGATGATGAAGATGAAGAGGAAAAAACAGAAAATGAACTGAAATGACAGTTTTTTTTTTTTTTTTTTTTTTTTTTTACCTTCCAACGTCGCAAATCTACGATCTTACCATCACAACGCTCGTCCTCGAAGCTCTCTCCCCGGCAACGGCGCCAAAATTTGGTGTAGCTCAAGTGTAAGCACCACCTCCTTTACTTGTCAATCCGCGGAGACGTGAGGACCGGTATGAAGACCACGAGCAAGTGAAGGCACAAGTGCGTGAGTGAAAGCACACAAACATGCACACACATACACACACACGCGCACAAAGTAAGATCAAAGAGAGGAACAATGGAAAGCTTAGATTGCCAAAGAGTTCTCTTACCAAAGTTCTATTCTCTAACAAGCCAACCCCAAAAATGAGCTCTCTAGCTCTTTTTATAGTTTTTTGACTAGTTTTGGCCCTGTCCAGACCTAGTGTCCGGCCTAGTTAAAAATTAGGTTCCAGGGCTTATTTGAGGGCTCAAACGAAGTCTAAAAATTATGAAAATTGGTACGATGGTACTTCTAATACTCCTCAAGCTCGAGGACTCCTCGGCTTGAACAAAATGGAGTTACTAAAAATAGATAATGGTATTTACAATGGTTTTTAGTGATGAAAATCACTATTTTTGTAGGGGATTCTTCTGAAAATTTGACATACACTTCTTGGAGCTCCCTACTTGCTCCCTTTCCTTGTGTGTCCACCTTTTGATGTGCTTCCATGCTTTGTCCTTGACTTTGAGCTTCAACAGGTAGCAAGTTAATCACCAAGTTCCAACAGACCAAATAATTCCATAAAATCACCCCATCCAATGATGAGTGTCTATCTACCACATAACAACAAATGCATCAAGCACTTTTGATCATCATGTTATATAAGAATGATAAGATCAATTTTTGATACATAATATTTCACAATGAGAAGCACACATTTAGCATTTGCGTGCAAAGAGAGAACGAAAACGTTTCTCTTTGTCTCAATAAAATAATCCTCAAAATAGACAAAGAAAGCCCAATCGTGAATTACAATCAGCAATAAAAAAACCCCATTTTTCAAAGATTAAATTAATAGTGCCAAGTTCTATTTCACTACTAAAACAGTTCTTCTTACCTCAAGAAATAATCCCCAATATGGACAAATCTAGAACGTGAATAACAATCAGCAATAGAAAGACTCAGAATACTATTATAGGCATTAACTGTGTTAAGATTGCCAAACTATGTGAGAAACATTTTCTTGCCACCAACAGCAATCTGGATCGCAACTAAGGCCCCTCTACAAAGCATGTAAAAAAAAAAAATCTACCCATCCAATGCTACGTGTAACTTTACAGGTTGCAAGTTGGTAATGTGAGAAAAGACCCCATATCACTTCATAAGAAGTTGTGGCTTGGCCAACCCTCGAGCATGCAACTCGGGCTCAAAGCAAAGATTTGGGAGGAAGAGCCCTCAAAATTGACGCTAGAGAGTATAATCTGTCAATATGAGTTGTAGAAAGTGGAACCAATTTGCAGAGTTCCTCATAGGATCACAAACCATGAAGAACTACAACAGATGCTTGCATGTACTGATCATATTCCCTAATGAGGTTTCCAATTATTTGTTCTAAATAATGGACCATCTTGAGTTTTTCCAAGGGTGGGCTATACAAGTTGAGGCAGTCTGGCCTCAAGCTCAAAGCGTAATTTAAGAAAGTTTTCCTCAATAAGAGAATTAGACCTATTCGGTTCTAGAAAGGCCACTTATCTTAGGATCCTCAATGAAAGCCCTTTCCAATACTATCAACCCTAGGGGAAGACTAATAACAATGAATTTGCACAAACAAGTTTTGCTCCATTAGCCCTAGATTTCTAGAGATTGTCAGTTGAAGAGGAACAAACAAGGCTTCTTTGACATAAGGTTGCCATCTTTGTTAGAACAAAGTAAGTTCTGGGTCAATCCAGTGCAAGAGCAAGAAAGGCCCAGCAAGATTTTGTGTATCACATGTTGGATAGTGGATTCTGATTGACCACAACAACTTATCTTGTAGAAAGCGTGCTCATACTTCAAAAAAGGGCTCCTTGATTCTTAGAAGAAGTATGGTAGCTTTTGCATAGGAGTCACACAAGCTCCAACAAAACATCTGAGACCTCCCATGAAGGTCTCCTCCTGAAGCCATAGAAAGGAAAGTTTGAGTGGTAGTCAGCATGATCTTGTATATCAATACACAAAACTACAAGAATTCTACTAGTGAATATGGGTACTAGATGCCACAGATAGTGTATCTTGAACCTCCTTGAATGTAGTACGATTTAGATGAGTATCTGTTAGCCCGGGAATTGGCTGGTTTTGATGCACTAATATGTTTCTGTTTGGCAGAAGAATATATTTGATTTCAGGTACTTAAAGGGTGATTAGGTGATTGATGGGAAATATGTGGGTGCATTGTTGCCGTCGAGACATGGATTTGCTCTGTCACGTTTATGAAGAAAGCCTTTTCGCAGCACATAAAGGGGCTCGACTCTTCCGTATTGTGGAACTCCCGGTCCATCGAAACAGCAGTAACCACGCAGAACAGGCTATTGTGGGAGAGGATGCTAAATCCATATTAGTTCAACTCTCTACTGTAGAGGAACAGTTATTAGCTCTTGAAGGATCAGGCTCATCATTTCAAACTTCACTGCTACACAATTTTTCAAATCCTAATGATTGTGCTATAGAGAAGCTTGGCTCAGATGATGAAGAAGTTAATAGTTCACAAATTTATAAGAATGACATATGGATAACAGAGACAGAAGAGTCATCTATGTTTGTTGAAGAAAAGGTAGTGAATGGTGATGTTGCAAACTTCAATAATAGTCCCTGTTATGTCTCCCAGCTTACAACTTCAGAAGAAGTCATTCAGATTGATGTAGGAAAGCATCAAAGAAGTGGTTTGGTGCAATGGGAAGGCTCCGAGGAGGAAAAACATCTAGATTTACTGAGCTTTGGGAAGAAGAACATCTTAAGCTCCTTAGCATTTTGCACTCTTGAAGGACCATGCAAGCCAGATGTGCAGCAATTTAAAGACATAGGGAAAGAGCTTGATTGGGATGCCAAGAAGGTAGTACCTTTGGATGATATTACCCGAAGACTACAGGCCATGGAAAGTGAGAATATGTTTCAACAGCATCATTTGTTTCCTTCTGTTGAGGGAGAATCAAGTAAGAAGAAGAAAAGAAGAAGACAACGAAAGAAGCAGCTTCACTAAAAAGCAATATCTGAAGATATATCTCTGCAAGAAGCCCCGCAGGGGCGCAACACCCATCTCTGCACAGAGCCCCGCAGGGGCACACACACCAAGGAAAGGACGTATCCCACATGGGTGCTTCAACCTCTTGATCTCTGGAAGGTCCAGATCGAAGACTGAAGCACCACATCTTCATGCCTTCCACTGGTGGCGTGCGTGGCAACCTAGAATTAATGAGCCTATAGGTGAATTAGACTGCACAATATCAGGTAGTCAGTCTAACTCCGAGGGTTGCGGGCAAGCAAGGCGAATGCGTCAGGCCCAGAGAATGTAAAACAAGAATTAAGAAGAGGCAGTCAAAACTGAACACCTGTTTTATAAACAGGTAACAATGAGCAAAGGTTGCGTGCAGAGAGAAGAAGTGAATAACACAGCAAGGTCCGATGTGTGCAACCAGGACAAATCAGAGCGCCTCTAAAACGTAATGCAAGATCAAGAATCAGGCAATACTGACCACTGGATGCGTGCGGACAACAAACTGATGACAAAAAGCAAAGCCTGTCAAGGGACGACAGAGATGAAGAGGGGGAGAGTGTTGCAGAGCCAAAGGAAGTACAAAGCAGAGAAAAAGACGGGCCCCAAAATTTTTCCGATTTGGACATCATATTTTTTGTATCATACTCATTCTTATAATATATTTCCCGTTGTAAATGCACTAGAGGAGTCCTCTAGATGCATCCCCACAGAAGATTAGAGATTTACCCATGTAAAATAGTAGGAAATTAGTCTTTTAGTGAATAAAGTGCCGGTCTCTTGTGTGAAAGGACCATTTTTAGGGCACTAGTATATAAGTCAAATGTGACTCTTTGTAAAGGACTTTTTGCCATTGTGAGAATAGAGAGCACAGAAATTCGAATTTGTGTCTTCTTCACTCTGTATCTTCTTCTTCGTAAGATTGTATGCATGTGTATTGCTTGGAAAGAGTGCTTGTGAGTGTTGTCTATCCATGAAAGTGTTTATTTGCTGTAGGTAAGGTGTGTGTGAAGTGTAGGAAGTGCTGAAGTGTAGGAAGGAATTTCCCGCGACTCAGTATTTTGCTCATAAATTGAAGTAGGAGCGTCAGAATTGAGTGAAACCACTGCCATTGGATGCGTCTTCTCGAGAGCTTCGAAACGCATATGCTATTTGCTATATTTAGAGTTCGGAGCTGGGAGAAAAGTCCAAAATACTGACGGCTGTTGCACCAAGTATCGTTTCGCCGTGACCAACAGTTGAAGCTTGTTTGGATAAGTCTTTGCCTCATTTACACTCTCTGAGTAGTTCACTTACATTGACCATTACATGATTGCATGTCCTCATACACTCGGCTAGGTTTGTATACTCTTTGGATTGATAATTAAAAGCGTGTATCCCCACTATATGCACTTGTGAGGGGATTGAGGTATAGTCTCTTTCTTCGCAAGTCCCTAAGTTGGTACTTAAGTCCACACTTTTTGGCGCCGTTGCCGGGGAGTGACGAATCAAACCGAGGCAAGCGTGTGATGGTAAGTAGCTTTTTTGCATTGAAGTAAGTGGAGGAGTGGAAATTTTCTCTTCTTTGGTAAGTCATTTTCAGCCGCACTTGCTACTTCT
This sequence comes from Ceratopteris richardii, assembly GCA_020310875.1. Classification (NCBI taxonomy): domain Eukaryota; kingdom Viridiplantae; phylum Streptophyta; class Polypodiopsida; order Polypodiales; family Pteridaceae; genus Ceratopteris; species Ceratopteris richardii. The sequence continues at coordinate 73,870,317 of CM035415.1, forward strand.
CATTCTTGGAGTGTGTGTAGTGAGTTGTTAGATTAGGGAAGTGAGTAGTAGGAGGAGAGTAGGAAGAGTGAGGGAGTAGATTAGAGTAGCTTTCACTTCTTGTCTTGTTGTTTCATTTTCAGTAGGTAGAAAAAAACCAGGTATAAAACCCAAAAAGTGTCACTTTGCAAGTCACTTGTTTTCTGAGCAAGTATCGTGGGACGAGCAGTCGAGTACCGTGAGAGCTGTGGCAGAGATCGCGGACGAGGAACTCAGCAATCTGGGGTTGCACAGAGCAAGGGGGAGTGAGAAAAAAGTGGGATCAATTATCAAGGTGAGCAGAACCCATCTCACTTTTGATTTCTCAGTAAATCTAGGCTGTAGAGAAAGACGATCTGCGCCAGGTATCGGTTGAGACTTTCAGAGGGTAAAAAGGAGTGAGTTGAGTGGTACAGAGAGTGAGGAGAGGAGAGAGGGACTAGTAAAACAAGTGCATTAAACCAAAACTTAAAAAATCTTTCCCAAAATTTGTCCAAGGGTCAAGTATCGTTTTACTCCCGCGGTCGAGTATCGCGATACTTATCAAGTATCGTTTTGCTCCTGTGGTCGAGTATCGCGATATTTCCCTCCGATCGTGTATCGTTTCATACTGATTGTGATACTTGGTCAGAGATCGTTTTTGCCAACGATCGTCGATCGTGTATCGTTTATCGTGTATCGTTTCGTGCCGGTCGCGATACTTGAGAAGTATCGTCTTGATCAAAGATCGCGATACCTCCCAGAGATCGAGTATCGTTTGGTCTTCAGAGATCGCGATACCCAACAAGTATCGTGTATCGTTTGGTAGTCCAAGTATCGTGTATCGTTTTCGCTAAAGATCGCGATACTTGTTGCCGATCGTGTATCGTCTTCATCGAAGATCGTGTATAGCGTGTGCCAAGTATCGTTTGTCCGAAGTATCGTGATAGTCAAGTATCGTGAGAGATCGCGTATCGTTTGTGCGCAGGTATCGTGTACCGTTTACCAGAGATCGCGACACTTACCACATATCGTGTATCGTTTCGTTCAAGTATCGGCGATCGTTGGTCGCGTATCGTTTGGGTTAAGTATCGTGTATCGCTTCTCAGAGATCGCGATACTTACCAAATATCGTGTATTGTCGATCGTTCCAATTCAGCTATCGTGTATCGCCTGTGCCCAAATATCGTGTATCGTTTTCTTCCAAGTATCGGTATCGTTTCACTCAAGCGATCGGTATCGTCTATCAGATATCGCGATATTTGTCAGGGATCGAGTATCGTCTAAACCCAGAGATCGTGTATCGTGGAATTTTGGAGACAAGTATCTTGATCTGGAAAAAATTCTTTCTCAGTCAAATTTTTAGCCAACATTCTTCCTAGAAATTCTGACCTTTAGTGAAGAATCCCAGAGGCTAGAGGATTGCAAAGGCTGATCAGAGTTAGAAGTGGATGAACTTGAGATCCGGAAGAACCCTAGGAAGCGGAAGAAGTGTAATCTCTTCTGTAGGTAGTGTAGCAGAGCCAAGTAACTGTTCACATTATTCTGAGACCTCCAGTGAGTCAGAGGAAGAAATTCCCATGGCTTCAGAGGATATGCAGAACTCAGTACCCATGATTGGCATGATGTCGATCATTGAGGGAGAGTACAGAACCTCCTTGGAGTATGTGAACACCAACCAAAATGAGATGCCTATTTATTTGGATGGTCTAAACAGATCAGTGGCCAGGTTAAAGAAAGCATCAGAGGCTTACATAGTGCCTAGACCAGCCGTCAAGTACATAGGAGGACTTTACATGGACAAAAGAGATATCCAATATGTTGTCACAGAACACCCAGAAAACATTAATGAAATTGGTGAAGAAAATAATGCTTCAAACTTAAATGGAGGAGGGAATGAAGAGCAAGTAACTACACCTAGAGGGAGATCTACGGTTGCGAGGATATGGAGAGGAGATCTGATTCCCCAAGATGACACCTTAATGGATGTATATACAAAAATGAACAATACAAAAAAGAAGAGGTAGGATCAGTGTTAGCAGATCCTATGCCTGAAGAATTAGCCATGTGGATTCAGGCATACAAGGCAAGAATAAGAGCAGGACCTACCATAGAACAACACGAGAGAGAATATCCAAGAGGCGACTTAGAAAAAGAAAGACTAGAGATCTGCAAGAAATTGATAGAAGTCGCACAAAAGACGTTAGAAAAACCTGCACCGCCTTTACCCAATACCCAAATTTCTGAAGGAGAGTTCCAAGAGTGTGTAAATATTCATGAAAAGCCTGAAGTAAATAGAACACAGAATGACGAATGTGGTGTTGAGAGAAGGGAAGGATCCATAGTTCCTGAAGTAGAAGGAGAATGGACTAAAGATCTATGGGCACGAGTTCAAGAGGAAAAATGGAAGAAAGTGGAAGGAATTGAACCACCCTTTGAAGAATTAGAAGCAGAAAACGAAATAGAGGGTTCAATACCTGAACTAAATTCAGAAGAAATTCTTCTGATGGATGCAAGTGACCAAGGAGAGGAAGATGTAAAGGAACTGCCCAACTACACAGGGGAGTACGAGCACAATTCAGAATTGTATCGCATTCCCTCAATGAGGAAACGAGAAACGAACCCATCAGTCCAAACATCTGAGATCATACAACGCCTTAGAGAGGTAAAAATCCCTTGTACCCTAACATTCGAAGAACTGTTAAAAGTAAAACCACATTTGAAAGAGAAACTAATCGATCAATGGGAAGTCAAGGAGACAAAGAAAGAGATAGCAGACGAAGTAAACACGGTGAGAATTCCAGTGGATAAAGTAGGAGACTTTAGTGAGGGAGATGAAGGAAATACCTGCCTTCCAATTACTTATAGGGGTTACACTACCAAAGCCATCTTAGATTCGGGAGCTGGTGTTGGTATTGCTACCAAAGAAATTTGGGAGAAATGGGGAAAACCAGCATTAAGACCAACACGCATGAAAATACAAATGGCAGATGGACATACGGAAAGACCCTTAGGATTGTTGGAGCGAGTAGTTTTCACTACATGTGGAGTGGAATTCGAACACACTTTAGCAATATGTCACTTCGAAAGGCCAAGCAATTATGAAATGATCCTGGGAAGGCCTTTCATGAGACAGCTAAAGGTCGTACAAGATTGGGGAAAAGATGCGGTTTACCTACAACACGCAGGAACCACCACTAGAATAAACCTACATACGTACACTTATCAAGATGTTCCACCTCTACAATGGAATCAAATTCATAAGGAGGAAGACGATCAATCAATTCATAGTATAGGTTCTAGTGATCAATCCTGGATGAACGAGGACACTCATCTATGGATATGCCAGACGGCCAAGAAGGAAGAGGAGAGAAGAAAAGGATGGCAGCAAAAACAAGGAATAGCGAGGTCTGTACAAGATCCAGCTTATATGCCACAAGTATTTCCGGATGAAGAATTTGAACCTCACGGTTGGATGGAAATTTTAGCGACCCTCGATGTCTGTGTAAACGAAGAAGTAGTAACCATGAACGAATGTATCGATGAGGAGGGTTATGATGTTAGCCTGTATGTGGTAGTCCTTCAGGAGGCTGAAGAAGGAGAAGTGATCGAGAAAGACTGGAAGGAGGACTACGAGAGCATTGAAATGGAGCCCGAACCGATGGATTTAGGGAATAGTACCACCAACATAAATATCACAGCTAATGGAAAACACCAGGAATTCACGCAGAAGGGGGAATTAGAATTTGAAAGAGAATCAAAAGATGAAGAAAACAAACCCTAAGACCAATTTGAGGTACCAGCTCACTTTAAAAAATATGAGGTGGAGGAGAGAAAAATTGCTATTCAAATGCCGAAAAGAGAGGCACAGCCTGGAATAGCATATGATAATAAGGAACAAACCAAGAAGATAGTTGTAACTGTAGAAGAAGGAGAGGAACGATGCACCTTCATAGGACAGGATGTCTCATTAGAGGAAGAACAAGAGTTAATTCGTCTCATAAGAGAATATCGGGATGTCTTTGCTTGGACCTATAAGGACTTGAAAGGAGTCGACCCTTCTATATGTGCACATAGAATCCCCATGACATCCGAAGCCAAGCCTTCTAAACAAAGACCATATACCTATAACGATGTGTATTCAGCCAAAATAAAGGAAGAAATAGACAAGTTACTAGATGCTGGATTCATCTATGAGATTGAGCACACGGAATGGGTGTCACCTTTGATGGTTGTACCAAAAAAGAATGGAAAGTTAAGAGTGTGCATCAATTTGAAGAAAGTAAATGCTGCGACCATAAGGGATAATTATCCTTTACCAATTACAGATCATCTCTTGGAAAGGGTAGCAGGGAAGGAAGTCTATAGCTTTCTGGATGGCTTTTCAGGGTATAATCAGGTAGCCATTGCTCCGGAGGACCAACATAAAACAGCGTTCGCAACTGAATGGGGAGTATACGCCTTTAGAGTCATGCCTTTTGGTTTAACGAATGCCCCAGCTACCTTCCAAAGATTGATGTGTCATGTGTTCAAGGAATTTCTGAGAAAAAGTATGGAGGTATACGTGGATGATCTTTGTACTTATTCAGCTATACGATCAGAGCATATCCCTGAACTAGAAAAGATCTTTGCCAAATGTCGACAGTATCGAGTATGCCTCAATCCTGAAAAATGTGTCTTCATGGTTAGACAAGGGAAAATATTAGGACATATTGTCTCTAAAAACGGAATCTCAACTGATGAAGACAAAATTAAAGTAATTCTGGATTTACCCAGACCTAAGACGGCTAAGGAAGTTCAAGCATTTATGGGACATTGTGGATACTATCGAAGATTCATACATATGTACGCCATAATTGCTAGACCTCTTTATGCATTATTGACACAATTTAATTGGACCGAAGAATGTGAAAAAGCCTTCAACGAGTTAAAGAATCGATTGAGTTCTGCACCAATCCTTCGAGTCCCTAACTGGAATAAGCCGTTTCACATTCATGTGGATGCTTCCAAGTTTGCCATTGGTTGCATCTTAGCTCAACCTGCTGACACAGGAAAATTAGACCACCCTATAGCCTATGCTAGTAGACAATTAAATCAAGCAGAACGCAATTATACTACCACGGAGAGAGAAGGCCTAGGGATGGTGTACGCAGTCAAAAAGTTCAGACATTACCTACTGGCAAACAAATTCAAATTCTTCATTGATTATCAAGCCCTACTGTACCTAGTCAACAAGCCTTGTAATACAGGACGACTAGTACGATGGTTTTTATTGCTAATGGAATTTGATTTTGAGGTAGTAGTCAAGAAAGGAAATACCCACATAAGAGCAGATCACTTATCAAGAATGACCCATGGAGAACCACCCATAGGAGTACCAGACGATCTGCCAGATACGTACCTTTTTAACCTGGAATTATGTCCTCAATGGGCAGAAAAGTTGATCCCTATACTTACACATGGACCGAAAGATGGGATCACACCAAACCAAACCCAAGACCTATGGAGGACTAAAAACCTCCACATCATTGCGGGAAGCTTGTATCACCAGGATTCAAGTGGATTATTGATGAGATGTGTGGAGGAAGAGGAACAAGAAATGTGGCTTCGAAAAGCACATATAAACCAATGGAAAACTCATTTGAATGCAAATGGAACGTGGCAAACACTCAAGAGATTTGGCATATATTGGCCAACCATGCAAAGAGATGCACATAACTATGTGTCAACCTGTCAGACCTGTCAAGAACAAATCCCAGATGAGAACTCTACCTTATGCTATTCTACCATAGCACCAAGATGGAGCATGCCTCTGGTAAAGTTCTTGAAAACTCAAGAATACCCAGACGAAGCTACTTCAGCAAGGAAACGTGCACTTGAAGAACAAAGTAAGGATTATGCCATCATAGGAAAACAACTTTTCAAACGAGGGAAAGATAACCAATTACGAATGTGCATTCACGAAAACGAATATCTTTCTGTTTTAGAGATGGCTCATACAGGAGCTGCAGGAGGACACTTCTCTGCGGATAAAACTGCAAAAATGATCCTCTTTGCTGGAATGTGGTGGCCAACTCTACACCAAGATGCCATAACATATGTGCAACGGTGTGATACTTGTCAACGAACGAAATATCCAATTAGAAGAGATGAGATGCCACTTAGACCCATGATGAGTGCTAGAGCTTTCACAAAATGGGGAATAGACTTCATAGGACCTATTAGCCCACCAGCAAAAGGATCCCATGCCGAGTATATAATTGTAGCCACAGACTACCTAACCAAATGGGTTGAAGCCAAAGCAACCAAGAAAAATGACGCACGAACTACGGCCAAGTTTCTCTTTGAGACTCACTAGATTTGGACTACCAATAGAAATTGTGAGTGATAGAGGTACGCACTTTGTGAATGAAGTTATAGAAGCTTTATTGAATGAATTCTTGGTAATTCATAAGAAATCAGCTCCTTATCACCCACAAGCCAATGGACAAGCCGAAAGTTCGAATAAAATCTTGTGTACAGTTCTCACCAAAATTGTTAACAATGGTAGATCAGATTGGGATAAGCAGTTACATCATGCTTTATGGGCATTTCGAGTAGCCTATAAAACCGCCATAGGCACTACTCCTTTTAACTTAGTGTATGGACAAAATGCTATTTTGCCAATTGATTTCTTAATTCCCACTTTGAGAGTAGCAATTACTTACGAGTGGACAGGACATGAACTATCAACTCAATTGGATCAAATAGAAAAGCTTCATGAAACTAGGTTACAAGCAGTAGCAGGTATTTATGCTGCTAAACGGTGACAGAAAGCCTACTTTGATGCGCACATAAAGGACAAAAATTTGAAGGAAGGAGATTTAGTTTTGGTATACACTTTGAAACAACATGCTAAGAAGTTGTAGAAGAGAGGATATGGTCCATTAATTATTAATCGCATATCTACAAGTGGAGCCATTAGCTTAGCAACCTTAGATGGAGACGTGTTACCAAACTACATCAGTGGGTGTAGAGTAAAAAAATATCTAGAACCATTGACCGAAGAAACAATGTCTCGATTAATCAAAGGTAAGAATAGACGCATAGAGGAGGAAAGGATACGAGAAGAAGCGAGATAGGAAGCATTGGAAAGAATAAAGAAACGGAAAGAGTGGATGAGAGAGCGAGATGAGAGATATCGACTAGGAGAAGAACTCATCCGAATGGCTAATTTTAGAGCCACTCAAAACCTAGGATCGCAGAAAACACAACCATATTTAAATTTGGGAGCAGGTAAAACAGAGTACCACTTGGTGGATGCTCTCATTGACACAGGAGCAGCTGTAAGCTGTATCAAGCTTTCTTTGAACCACAAACTCAAGGAGGCAGTACGCCCATCGATGGCCCAATTGATAGGAATAGGAGGAACGATTACTCAATGCATAGGTGAGATCACCTTACCGTTGCATCTTGGCAACAACACTATGGAACAAAAGCTATTAGTGTGTCATGATCAAGATTTACTTGAAGAGGTAGTGTTAGGTCAAGACTGGATTTACGAATATGAGGTGACCATTCAATTGGCTTTAGGATACATCTCAGCCAGAATAGGACATCGTGAAGTATTCAGTCTGCTAGACGAACGACCAATCAAATCTGTGAGCATAGAGCAAAAAGTTCATTCCAATGAACAAAGTCATGAATGTATGTTCACTAGCACTATAGAAACACCTTCATCAAGTACTATATGTGCGGACACATTGAATTCTGCTTGCACACCATCTTCTAGTCTAGCAAGTCATGAGAGTGTCAATCAAGCTGAAACCAACCTCAGTGAAGCACCATGCATCAGAGAGACTAGTCCTCTGAGTAATTCAAAATCTGTACCCATTAAAATATACCCTATTCCATACTCTAACCAAGCGTGGATAAAGAAAGATCAAGTGGAGGAGTACCTTCAACGACAGAAGCATAACCAACATCAGAACAAACAATCAAAGGAGAAACCAACTCAGTCTGAACAACGAAATCATCGAAGAATTGCTACAATATGGATTCCAAAGAAAGTAGTAGCTGCTCAACAGGATCGTTCGCAAATCTGGGTTCCTAAGTCTTGCGTTCCAAGGAAACTTAGCCGAAAGGATGATCCTCAGCACAAAAAGAACCAATATGGTCCACAGGCAAAACAGCCACAAAAAAAGAGGTATTGGAGAAGGAAGCAGTCTGTAATGGCAACCCGAGCCATTCCAAGATTTACAAATCAGATAAAGCAGACATACAACACGAAAAGTGCCACATTCATCGGAATTAGGCAACATACAACGAAGCCCAGCACAATGAAGCAGATTTGGATACCTAAAGCCAAAATAAACGGCATGCATCAACCAACTACTTTCAATTGCACACATATGGAGCCTTCGAGACCCAAAGTATGCATAATAGGGCCACATTACAAGGCCAAGCATTCGGCACATCCTTCTTCTATTTCAGGATAGTCAAGCACATTTTCCTCATGGGAAAATAGAAGAGCACTTGTACATACATTAAGGAAATTACTCCAAACAATAATAATAATCGCTTCGGCTATAAACTAACTTTTCTGTTTTCCATTTCAGATGAAAATATAAAAATACCTAAAAATGTGAAAGATCCAGGTATTACCTTTCTCACACACACGGGAAAGGGACGACACCATTCACTCGGAGCAATATCGAGCTTATGACAAGCAAACAAAGGAGGATTTCTGATAATATATGGCAACTAATTCATGCTCTATCTTGAGTGCAGATGGCATCTACTAGTTCTGAAGCTACACAAGAGGAAGAAGTCCAGGTTTTCCCACCCGAGTCAATTACAAAAGCAAGAGGTCATTGGTTTCGAGATGATCAACCAGTGGCAGAGCTCATCTTCATGGCAACAATCAAAATTATGGACACAGATCATTATTTTCCTATCATGTCACAGGACTTCAAAACAATCATACAGGGGTTACCTCATATTGAAGATGTATGGACACAAGCAGGCATAGAGGCATTCCTCAAGTTGCCAATCTATGTGCCAGATTTTCAGAGATGTGCACAAGTAATGAACACCATGCAACCTGCAGCTACAAAGATATCAGTTCCCGAAGCACGCGTCTTGGATAAAGTCGGAGTTTGGAAGACCATCCAATTCACACACGAATTAATCAACAGAGCATTTGGATGGAAGCAAGACGGCGTCACAAATATCAAAGCAGAGTGCCATGATCCCAAGAAGAGATCATTTTTGGATATAAACAGAATTGACATAGAATATGCTGTCCGATTGGTGCATCAACACTTTTGTTTCCCAAGCATGCACAGGTATACCGCTCCACAGAAGATAATCATACAATTATTATCGCATGCCATGAGACAAATTGGGAACAAAGTGAATTTGACAGGCTATGTTCAGGAAAGATTATTTGAAGCCCAGAAGAAGTGGGGCCAGAAGAAATTTTTGAACGGTAGTTCGGCTCTCACGTTACTGATATATGAAGCTTTGGATATGAAGAATTGTTTGAGAGAGATGCCAACTTCAGAGAAGCTAGCTCAATATGCAAAACCAGCCACGGTCCCTAAGAAAAAGAAGGTTGCCATCAGCGGAGAAGAAGCCGAGACAAGTTCTCAGCCGAGAATGAGAGGCACAAAAAGACTAAGAGAAGTCAAGCAAGATGAAGAAGGAGAACCTATGACAAAAAGAGTCCATGTACTTCCCAAAGTGACCATTGCAGGACAGAAACAAATCACGGAAGAAGAATTGACTAAAGCACTAGAAGAGACGCACAAATACACGGAAGGACAAATAAACTTACCAGTGCAAGGTCATCATTATCAGCAGTCACAACAGGAATTAAAAACAAAAAGAAGACTCACTAAAGTTCACCGATATCGCGAAATCGGGTTAGATAATTCCAGCTCTTCATCACAGGACAAAGAAGAAAAGGACACATCATTGTTGGATGTTGATATTCGAAGCGAATCGAAGGATGATGGGCAATGGACCGAATTAAATGAAGTTGACTATCATGAAGAACCAGAGGGCCTCAAGCCAGTCTATCAAGAAATGAAAGAGGATAGGAAAGCCACAAGCACAAAGACAGATGTGGAGATATCAAGAATGGAGAATGAGGATAATGCTATAGAAACGGAAGAACCCTTCACACCAATCAGGGTTGTGGCAGAACCTTCCCCAATGGATGTCACATTTCAGGGGAGTGCCACTAAAAAGAATGAAGTAAAAGGAGATGGTGAAGAACCCAGAATCCAACTACAAGTTAGACAACCGCATAACGAGACACTCTAGGTGGCAGAAGGCAAAGATGTGCAAATAGGAGAGACTCCAGGAATAGCAAAGACATGGCTGAATGTAGACATAGCTCAGCTCAAGCCTGTTGTGCAAGATATGATTAGAACGGCTCTGGATACACAACAATTAATGCTTGACGCTGATGAAGATTACGACCAAGCCATGCGAGACAAGAAAGAACTTGAAAGAGCAGGTAAACATCTTTCCGAAGAATTATCCAAGGTGCGAGAACAAGCTCTGAATAAAGAGAAGGAACTTCAGGAGGTCAAAACACAAAACAACATGCTAGAGATAGAGCAGACAAAACTGAAAGACCAAGTCCAGGATTTAACAAAGAAATTAGAGATGAGTGCGACTGAGAAGACACGTCTGCAAGCACGCAGTAAAATCTTAGAGTCTCAACTTAAAGTAAGTATGGAGGAAGCTGACAATATGCGACAATGAAATAAAGAATTAATGACAGCTCTCATTAGCGATCAGCCACTGGCAATTACTGATGACCAACAAGGAAATATCAAGAACCTGGAAGAACAGATTACTAAACTACAAGACCAGCTCAGACAGGAGCAAGCTGTCATTACAGATTGGGAAACGAGGTATATGGAGGACACAGCTGCCCCCAGAACGAAATGGAAAAAAGCAGAGAATAACTACCTGCGACAGTGTAAGGAAGACACAGAGCACATGAATATTGTGGCTCAGGAACTAATTAAACACCAGGCAACCAGTGCTAAGGCCGAAGAGGAAAACAAGAAAAAAGATGATTTAATCAAACAGCTTCAGGAGCAATTAGAACAGCGAGCAAAACAGGGGACACCAGTAGTTCAACAAGAGACCACGGCTACTGTGGAGGAAGAGGTACGTCCTCTCTCTCCCCCCTCGTATCATTCACCAATAAGGGCGAAAAAGGAGGTTCCCATTGAACCTAACATTCGAGACATTGCAGAACTAAGTCGGGCAGACAGGGTACTACTGGTGTCCCAACTTACTGCGGAGTTTGAAGATCAAATCATCAAATTAATGAAAGAGGCTCAAATCGACAGCAAGCAACTCGAGCACATACTCAGGCCATTCAACGTACCATACAGGCTATTGAAGGAACAAACTCGGCATTACATAAAGCATACGACAAATAAAGAACCGGATAATAATCTCCACTTTCGGTATAACACGTTTAACTACACTCAAGCCGAGTTTGAGGCATCAGATCCAATATGGAGAAGAAAGCTCTTGGAAAAGAACCCTACACTACGGGTACAGTGGGAAGCATCCCCGTATGAGCTTCAAGTCAACCCATCATTTTGCCCACTACCCCGTAGGAGAGCCTGGATGCAATTTTGGGAAGGCCAGCGACAAGGCAGCATTAATAACCAGTGGTTAAATTATCCACTGTTACCTAGTCCAGCACATAACTACCTACCGACAGAGGAATACATGGTCAAAACCATGGAATTTTGGCTTGCAAGATATGCTACCGTTCCAGATTTAGCAGTCAAAATGACAAATAAAATATTTAGCATGTTCCTGACGGTAATAAAAGTGTTCTAACATGCACAGTATACATTTTTGAATTTCATCGGCATTACGCAAGGATCGGAGGCATTAATTTTTGATTTATCTACTATTCCCAGCCGGTTAACTATTATGGCATATTTTTCTCGTCTCATGTTTCTGCCATCAACATATATGCAGACTTTTGAAGAAGCATTCTTTACAGGCTTCTTTGAAATGGATTCAGAGATTTTTATTAAAATGACCTCCAATTTGAATGCAAGACTGGTGGCCTACGAGACAAGTTTCTTTGCTGAATATCATAGACAGGCGCCAGAGGACGGGGTAAAGTCTCAGCAATGGAAGGAGTTCATGCTATGTCACGCTAATCTACTAAATCAAAGAGAGCAACAAGCCATCCAAACCTACACACGTCGCCACAAAAAGCCTGTCAGGGACGATAGAGTCCAGGAGGGGGGCAGTGTTGAGGGAGAATCAAGTAAGAAGAAGAAAAGAAGAAGACAACGAAAGAAGCAGCTTCACTAAAAAGCAATATCTGAAGATATATCTCTGCAAGAAGCCCCGAAGGGGCGCAACACCCATCTCTGCATAGAGCCCCGCAGGGGCACACACACCAAGGAAAGGACGTATCCCACATGGGTGCTTCAACCTCTTGATCTCTGGAAGGTCCAGATCGAAGACTGAAGCACCACATCTTCATGCCTTCCACTGGTGGCGTGCGTGGCAACCCAGAATTAATGAGCCTATAGGTGAATTAGACTGCACAATATCAGGTAGTCAGTCTAACTCCGAGGGTTGCGGGCAAGCAAGGCGAATGCGTCAGGACCAAAGAATGTAAAACAAGAATTAAGAAGAGGCAGTCAAAACTAAACACCTGTTTTATAAACAGGTAACAATGAGCAAAGGTTGCGTGCAGAGAGAAGAAGTGAATAACACAGCAAGGTCCGATGTGTGCAACCAGGACAAATCAGAGCGCCTCTAAAACGTAATGCAAGATCAAGAATCAGGCAATACTGACCACTGGATGCGTGCGGACAACAAACTGATGACAAAAAGAAAAGCCTGTCAAGGGACGACACAGACGAAGAGGGGAAGAGTGTTGCAGAGCCAAAGGAAGTACAAAGCAGAGAAAAAGACGGGCCCCAAAATTTTTCCGATTTGGACATCATATTTTTTGTATCATACTCATTCTTGTAATATATTTCCCGTTGTAAATGCACTAGAGGAGTCCTCTAGATGCATCCCCACAGAAGATTAGAGATTTACCCATGTAAAATAGTAGGAAATTAGTCTTTTAGTGAATAAAGTGCCGGTCTCTTGTGTGAAAGGACCATTTTTAGGGCACTAGTATATAAGTCAAATGTGACTCTTTGTAAAGGACTTTTTGCCATTGTGAGAATAGAGAGCACAGAAATTCGAATTTGTGTCTTCTTCACTCTGTATCTTCTTCTTCGTGAGATTGTATGCATGTGTATTGCTTGGAAAGAGTGCTTGTGAGTGTTGTCTATCCATGAAAGTGTTTATTTGCTGTAGGTAAGGTGTGTGTGAAGTGTAGGAAGTGCTGAAGTGTATGAAGGAATTTCCCACGACTCAGTATTTTACTCATAACTTGAAGTAGGAGCGTCAGAATTGAGTGAAACCACTGCCATTGGATGCGTCTTCTCGAGAGCTTCGAAACGCATATGCTATTTGCTATATTTAGAGTTCGGAGCTGGGAAAAAAGTCCAAAATACTGACGGCTGCTGCACCAAGTATCGTTTCGCCGTGACCAACAGTTGAAGTTTGTTTGGATAAGTCTTTGCCTCATTTACACTCTCTGAGTAGTTCACTTACATTGACCATTACATGATTGCATGTCCTCATACACTCGGCTAGGTTTGTATACTCTCTGGATTGATAATTAAAAGCGTGTATCCCCACTATATGCACTTGTGAGGGGATTGAGGTATAGTCTCTTTCTCCGCAAGTCCCTAAGTTCGTACTTAGGTCAACCCACCTTCCTCTCCTGAGTGTGTGAATATAATAAAACTAAAAGAGATAGTACAGGAGTTGCAAAAGTTATTGAAAACAAACAAAGATGCTTCAACTACTGCCAATAAAAATATAATTAACATATCATCAATGAGTGCTTGTTTTCAAGGTGGTGAAGTGCATATGCCGATGGATTTCGTGGTATTTTTTTATCATGAGTGATCAGCACAGGATTGGATACATGCACTCATGCCAGGCAGCACAAAGAGTTTGTTGATGGCCTTTACTAGTCTATTTGAGATTTATTTGCAGTACGACAGCTTTTGGAATCAGATCTCAGTAAATATTTCTTGGGTATTTCATGCGTGCATCATTTCCATGAACCATGTGCAAGGGATACTATAGGTAATGCACAACCTATATTGTGTCGTCTGTGCTGAAAAGGAAGCTCAGAGTTTTTGTAGAACTGGCTGAAGTTCAGAAGTTGCTTGGTACCCTGGTGGAGCTGTGCTTTCATGATTATGAGCATGTGAATTAGAAGTATGGAACTGATATGATTTTCATCTCAATGATGAGATACATGTCGTTCTCATTTGAGTAGCTCAATTATGGAGATGTCGACATTTTCAGATGCTCAATTATGTAGGAATGTGAATGTGATCTTTCCTGAAGCGAGTAGGTATCCTTTGAGATGATTGTGCTGGGCCCATTCGTCGCACTCCAGACATTTGGTTACATGAAGCTATGCTGGCAGGAAGTTTTTTTTTGGCGTTTGCACTTTGCTTTTAGGAGAGGACGCTACGAAGAAGACAGGAGAGGGGCGCCGATGTACTGATAAGGCGGGGGGCTCTCTTACTCTCTCCCTCCATTCCTCTTCGTCATAAAAAGGGGGCAGGTCCGTTTTTTCAGTAGCTCTGATAGAAAAACGGAAAGGAGGAGGCATTGGTAGGAGGTGGCAGATGGGGAGCTCTTCAAAAAGGGTACACGAGGGAGGAGAGAAAAATCGAGGGTGTGCGTCCTCGATGGAAGCACTCTGAGGGATGGGATGCAGAGGATAACTGTGAAGGTAGTAAGCGGGATTTAGGCGGCAGCGAGGACGCCATGTACAGCAGGGCTTTGTGGAAGAACAGGAGAATTTTGCAAAGGATCGACTAATGGAATCCGTGCGGCGGGATCATCTGCTCAGCGACGGATAAAGAACAGTTCTTGAAGGAAAAGAAAGGTGCCCTCCCTCTGGAGAATTCAAAGACAGAGATCCGGAATTATGTGTTAAGAGGTGTGTCTTCGACTTCTTGTGTGCAAGATAATGCAAAACTGATAAAGGAGACGACATCGGAATCAGAGCAGAGATGTCGCTATTCATTTGCCATGCCTACATAGGAGTTAGAAAAAGCACGTGTATTTACTTCCTGTAGAAGCTTCTTAGCCGTTGATCGACATGAAGACAATATTTTCTCCTGTTTTACTGTCAATTCCTGGGAACCACAGCAGCCAAGCAGAGAGCGATACGTAGATGAAATAACAGAAGTCATGTCGATAGATGTTGATGGTGTGTTAGAAGGGGGCAACTGTGTGTGTTCTATCTTATCTTAGTGCGCAGAGCACTTATCTGCAGATAGAGCTCATCTTCTCGCATTGATTTGATGTTTTCTCCTCCATCGCTGCTTCACTAGTACAATGGCTCATTCAACTCTAGACAAATCCAGCAATGGAATGTTCAGCAAACTATATTCAGTTGATCATGAGAGTTCATATATCAAAGTCAGCCCTACCATCGAAGGTGTGCTTGCGCTTTCATAGGTGAAAGGTAAACCATGAAGGAAAATATAGTTTTGGTATTTTATTTCAAGCTATTGTGAACGCACTGAAGTGTTTCAGAACTGGATGACTTAAGGACAAATGTCGTTTGTTCATACATTTTTTGTGAATGCTACCAGGTTGAATTCGTGTCTGTTTTTGTGCTGGTAGAAGAATCACAGGATCATAGTTTGAGCGTCAAGAAATAACATCAATCTTCTTGTAAATAAAAACATCTGATGAAGTGCGTAGATATTTTCCTTTAAAGAATGTCTCCAATAACGTATGCCAGGACCATGAATCTTGTATTTTTTTTTGGCACTTTAAAATGCATATGATGCGCGTTAAGGCACAAAATGTTGCGTATTATAATCGATATGGAGAAGATTTTATAAACAAACGAAAAGTCTTAATTCGTTCTCTCCTTTGTGTGAGTCTTATTTGCTAATTGTGGGTATCTTTAAAATCGTTGTTGAATGAATAAACTGACAAAGAAAGGGATACATGAAGTGACATAACAAAGATATGGAGGAAATGGTGCATGGTTATGGAGATAAATTTTGTGCATTAAACATGCCAATTTACTCAATGAAGTCTTATTTGTATACTTTATCAACTTACATTAGCCTAGGGAACTCATATGTTTGCGATGTGTTCAAATAGACAAAACGGGTGATTGCTATGTTTTGTGCACGTGTGTTTGTTTCCCTGTACGCACTCCACGGTCCTTGCTTTGAAGCACATAGTTGACATCTATGCATAAACAATTTAAACAAACGAATTCGCTATGAATATCCTTTGTCCAAGCCTAGATCTACATGACACTCTTTGAATCTAATATGAATTAGCTGTTGTAGTTGTCGGGATTTTTCACACCTTTGGAATTCAACTTCAAACGCTCTCCTTAGTGGAAAGCTCTATCATGCTCTCTCCGTTCACGTAACAGCACGACATACCTGGTGAACCCGACATGCAAGGAGGGGGTTGAGTGAAGAAAGGGAGGTTACAGGAAGTGACCACTGGAGGTGGATATCCAATTGCGCATGCGTTTTCTCGCCTCCTCCATCAAAACTTTGGAGTGAAATTGTGGACTTAGGGGAAACCAAACGTGACCTAGTATCAGCAGAGTTGGGTAAAACATCAATGTGTGTAGGCACTTTCCCTCGGGGTAAGAGAATCATCATTTTGGTGCGTTTGCCGGGAACATATGAGCTAGTGCATAGACATAGGAAGAATCCATTGCGAGATAATTGTGGGCTCTAGGTAATCCAAGTAGACCGATTGCGAGGGGTTAAGCAAAATAAAGGCTTCCACAATCATCTTTTCCTTGGGCTTAGGAGCCTAAAATTTTGGTGCGTTTGCCGGGAATAGCTTGGTACGTCTCTATAAGAGAGTGCCATAGGTTCGCATAGCGCCACACGTTGGCCGAGCTTGCGGACTCCAGATCTAGTACATGAGCGAGGGGAGCTCATCCTCAAGAGCAACACAGACTCAAAGAGAGGAACGCGCTCAGAGAAGATCCCTTGAAAGAGAAAGGAGAAGGTGGGAATCGCCAGGTGAGTGGACCTCGATTGGCTCGAAGAAATCGGCCAAAAACGTGTACTCCCGTAGGAGAGTCGCGAATCAAGTGCGGAAGTTTGAAGGAGGGATCCTGAAGCCACGTGTACTAAATTTCTGGGATCGAAGTGATATTGACATCACACCTCTGTTTGAAATGGCTCAACGGATTTCGGTTCATTTGGGGGACTTCACCAAGTTTTCAGGTGCTTGGGACGAAGATCCAGATAGTTTTATCCAGCTGTTTGAAGTTACTTGTGAGGCTAATGAGGTAGTTGACCAGGGTCAAAGGTTGAGAATTTTTCCGGCTATTCTCCGTGATGAGGCAGCCAATTGGTATGGGAATCTGACACCACAAGAGCGTGGAACTTATCAGATGCTCAAGGAAGCCTTCTTAGCAAAGTTTCGACGACAAGGCTTCCAAGATAGATTGGCCCAACAGATGGATTACTTGCAACAAGGAGTCAATGAGAGCATCCATAACTACATTCAAAGAATGGAAACGTTGGTAAGAAAGATGGGCGCAAATGCCCCGAACGATGAGACATTGAAGAGAAGATTCATTTCGGGATTGAGAGATCTTACGGCACAGCAGCATATCAGCCTGACAAGACCTGCGACTTTAATGGATGCTAAGGAACAAGCGAGACTTTGGGAGGAAGTACAATTATGTCAACAAAGGAAGATGGAGCTCTTATATGAGCCAATGGGAGGCCCAGGAAATATTCCAATAAAAGATCCTGGCCAAGGAAGTCCCGCATTGACAACCCCAGCTTTTGTAGCTGCCACCAGCACGCCAAGCGAGGTTAAGCCTGCGTTAACTGAAGAACGAATATTGGAGTTGGTCACACAAGCTATAAAAGCTGCCACAATGACCCAGGAAACATACACAGTAAAACCAGAGGTAACTACAAACCCAAATCAAGTGTTTAGATCGAACACATGGTGCGGAAAGTGCCATGGTTACGGCCATTTGGCTTCAAAATGCCCTACAGTCTCGAGATTATTCACATATAGATCACCACCTAGAATGTGTTGCACTTTTTGTGGAAGGACAAATCACACGGAGGATCGATGTTACAACAAGAGAGCCTATGAAGAGAGGACCATGAAATCAAGAGATACAAGAGAAAGACCTTACACGGGATTGCCCGCTCAAAGACTTATGGATATGGTGCTCAGGGTCAAGGAGGAGACTATCCAAGAGGAGCCGCACGTGATCAAAGAAGAGATGGTCCAATCCAGTGTTGGAGGTGCCATGGCTTTGGCCATACTCAATCTAGATGTCCAAACGAAAAGAAACCAATTGATTATACCCCACTATGTAGGTACTGTAGTGGGGAGGGCCACTTTGATGAAGATTGTCCAAAACGAAGAGCTGCTGCCGGCAAGGAAAAAGGACCAGTAGGGTCCTCGAATTATGTTGATACTCAGATGCATTCCACATCGAGAGCTCAAGAGCACGTTCCTACAATCGGAGTAGTGTTCAAGACACCGAACCCTCAAGAAGGTTCTAGCTCGTCAATGCACTTTGTGGATGCTTACGAGGCCAAGAAACCACATAAAGAGCCAACTGTGGCAGTAGTCACAAGAACTCAAGAGTATTTGAAGAAAAATCTAGAAGGTGAGAACGGAAAAGCAAGTCAAGAGAAGATAGCTGAACATGGAGAGGTAGAAAACCAAGTTGAAGGATTTGCTGAGCAGCAAGAGTTTGAGGATGGGGAAGAGATAGAGATTCTTCCACCAGTGACCAAGGAGTTCGTGCCAGGCATAGCGCCATTCCCCGAAAGATTAAGGGCTCCAAGGTGTAGGAAGGAAAGACAAAGTTTGGAGGAAGTGGATATTGTAAAGTTGCTCGCTGACACGGAAGTCACGCTAGACATTGGCACATTGCTAAAATGTTCACCTGCTTATAGGAAACAATTCTACAATGAATATATTAAGAAGCTGAGGAAATCTCGACATAAAAAGAGACAAGATAAAGATGTCCAAGGGATCATTCAAAGCATTACGACGCAAATTGATTCGAACGCTCCAGTTGTGACGGTCGAGATTAAAGGGTATGCAGTCCCTGGTGCTCAATTAGATAGTGGAGCCGCAGTTAACCTTATGACCGAGTTCATGATGAAATCTTTGGGCCTCAACCACATGGAAGAAACGCCGATGTCCTTGAGAATGGCAGATCAAACACAAGTGAAGCCTGCGGGTCTTTTGAAGAATGTAAGTACAGTTGTGGGCGGTCTAGAGTTTAAAGTTGATTATCTGATAGTAAGACCAAGGACCTCAGAGGCTACCTTCTCGATCCTACTTGGACGGCCATGGCTGGTGCAAGCCGAATGTGTGCATGACTGGCGCACAGGTTTTATTTCAATAGGGCCAAAGTCTGATCGGATTCAAATACAAGTATCCCCACCCTCGAGCAACAAGAAGAAGACAATAATAGTCGATGAGATGGAAAATGTAGAAAAGGAGAAAACAAGGCAAGAGATTGCACGAACTAGGTTTTCTTTGAACACGGACACCTACAAGAATCTGCTTCAAGACGGGTTCAACTTGCAGCTCTTTAAGAATCAAGACACGAAGATGGGAGAGTATCAAAATCCATTGCTCTATAACGACGATTCCGATCAGGAGTTGCTAGGATGGTTGACACATACAAGTGAATTTGAGTGCTACATGTTGAGTATAGACGCAAAGGAAAATAAAGCTACTCAATCCCTGGAGAAGGGAACTTCAAAAGAAGAGCTGAAACTGGAGTTAGCTCCGACAATGGGAATGCAACAGTTGAGAGAAAGAGTTAGAATGCTAGAAGTAGAGCTTCTAAGTAGAGGTCGAGAATTGGAAAAGGAAGCAAAGAGTAAGACTAAAGTGTCGGAAGCCATTGCAAAAGCTGAACTAAAGAAATTAGGTTCAATCGAAAGAGAACAAAACAATGATTTACTGGCCAACCATGCACGCGTGATTGGAGAGCACGTTCCAATCACAGTGTCATCAAGGAATAAAGAATATTCGCGAGAAGCTCAGTTGGAAAAATGGGAAGTTTTTCCAGAAAAGTTCTTGAGTGTGGGGTCCGAGCTACCAGATGGAGTACGAAATTGTATTAAGTTGGCACTCAAAAATTTCAGCAAGGCCTTTGCATGGTCATACAGTGATCTGAGAGGAATTGATCCCCGAATCTGCCAACATTATATAGATTTGGAAGAAGGCACCCGACCAATATGTCAACGACTTAGGCGGACAAATCCAGTCTACTCGGAATTGATCAAGTTGGAATTGACCAAATTATTGGAAGCAGGATTCATATATCCCATCGCATCCAGCGAACGGGTATCACCAATTGTAGTGGTTCCGAAGAAAAATAAGAAAATCCGTATTTGCATAGATTATCGAAAGTTGAACGAGCGCACAAAGAAGGATCACTTCCCCTTGCCGTTTACTGATCAAATCTTGGACAGAGTGGCTGGCCATAAATTGTACTCATTTTTGGATGGTTTCAGTGGGTACAACCAGATCCAAATCCATGAAGAGGATCAATCAAAAACTACTTTCACCACAGAATGGGGCACATACGCATATCGTGTGATGCCATTTGGATTATGCAATGCACCGGCCACATTCTAGAGGGCAATGATAGCTGCATATCAAGACTACTTGTAGGATTGGATGGAGATATTTCTCGATGACTTTGCGATCAGAGGCGACGATGAAAACATGATGGAGAGGATCGAAGCAATTTTAAGAAGAAGCATTGAAAAAGGCATCGCATTAAATCCTGAAAAGTGTACATTTGGAGTACGAAGAGGATTGCTTATGGGACATGTTATTTCCGAAAAAGGAATCGCGGTCGACGAGGATGAAGTAGAAAAAATTGGACAACTTCCACCGCCTCAAAACTTGCGGCAACTCAGAGGATTCTTGGGGCATGCGAATTATTATTGACGTTTTATATTAAATTTTGCATCCTTAGCGGCACCACTGACGAATCTTTTGAGGAAGGAACAACAATACCAATGGACTGGAGAGTGTCAAGTTGCATTTGACTCGATCAAAGAGAGATTGATAAATGCACCGATTTTGGTAGCACCCGACTGGACGAAAGAATTCCATGTGCATACCGACGCTTCTCATACTGCGGTTGGAGCAGTGCTATGCCAAGCCGATGAAAAGAAGTTGGACCACCCTATTTATTACGCAAGTCGCAACTTGAATAGCACTGAGAGGAACTACACGACCACAGAGAAGGAATGCCTCTCGATGATCTTTGCGGTGAACAAGTATCGGCATTACTTGATGGGAAAACATTTCACGTTTTATGTGGATCATGAAGCCCTAAAGTACATCATTAATAAACCCGAGCTATCAGGGTGATTGATGAGGTGGATGCTACTCCTCCAAGAATTTTAGTTCACAGTGGTAACCAAACCAGGCAAAGCACATATATTGGCTGACCATTTATCTCGAATTGTTAATGAGGAGCCAATGTGCCCGATGATGCTCCTGATGGGCATCTATTCCACGTTGATGCTAAAGTACCTTGGTATGCCGACTTGGTGAACTTCTTATGCACCACTAAATATCCGCCAGGAGCAAGCAAGAGAGAGAAGCAAAAACTGTTAGCATTGGCGAAGCACCATAGCATCATTGGGGGGCAACTCTATCGATATTTTGTTCATGAGAGCATTTATCGGAGGTGTCTCGAGGAAGAAGAAGCAAACCTAGTGTTGAGGGCTTTGCATGACGAACCTTGCGGTGGGCATTTTGCTGGTGAATTGACGGCAAGAAAGATTTTATTGGTTGGGTATTGGTGGCCAACGCTGTTCAAAGACTCGCACACATACTGTAAGAAATGCGACAAATGCCAACGAATGGGCAAACCCACATTAGCACATGCTGCTCCTCTCACGCCGGTGCTCGCTCTTAAGCCCTTTGAGAAGTGGGGAATTGATTTTGTGGGGCCTGTTGATCCTCCCTCACGACGAAGATCCAATAGGTATATCTTGGTCTGTACTAACTATGTTACCAAGTGGGTAGAAGCCAAAGCTCTGAAGACTGACCGAGCCGTTGATGTTGCTAAATTTTTGTACGAACAAATCATCACCCGATTCGGATGCCCATTGGAAATAGTAAGTGATAGAGGAACCCATTTTGTCAATGAACTGGTCGAAGAATTAATGGAATTATATAAGATCAAACATAGAAAAAGCACTCCATATTACCCGAGGGCAAATGGACAAGTGGAGGTCACCAACAAGGTGCTGGAACAGATTCTGACAAAGACAGTAGCTGTGCATAGGAGAGACTGGGATGAGAGACTTTTGGAAGCCTTGTGGGCATATCGAACATCCTACCGAGTGACGACCAAGAGCACTCCGTTCTCCCTAGTATACGGCGAGGAAGCCATCTTTCCCATCGAAAAAGAAGTTCCAACATTAAGAGTGGCCATCGAAGCCAGGTTGGGCGAGGAAGAGTCATTGAAGGAAAGGTACATACAACTGGTCAAGCTGGAAGAAAAGAGACTCATCGCACAACAAAGTTTGGAAGCTATTCAGAAGAGACGTAAAGAGAGGCATGACAAGAATCTCAGGACCTATGCGATTCAAGAAGGGGATTTGGTGCTAGTCTATGATAGTAAATATTATAAATTCCCGGGGAAGTTACAGACAAGATGGGCAGGACCGTTTAAGGTGGTGGAACTCAACTCTAATGGTTCCATGCAAATTCAAGATTTAGGAGAAGAATATGCTCCCGTGAAGATTAACGCGCTTCGAGTTAAACCATATTTCAAGTGATATTAGGACGGGAGAAGCCAGATAACATCCAACGGAAGGACATAGTAGACTCCTTGTACATAGATGTATAGTTATATATATATATATATGCGCATATGTAAGTTATGATTTTTGTTATCATAAATATTATCCTGTGCTAGCTCAAGAATTTTGGACTTCTAATATTTTTTGTGTTATGCAGA
Organism: Ceratopteris richardii; assembly: GCA_020310875.1. Taxonomy (NCBI): domain Eukaryota; kingdom Viridiplantae; phylum Streptophyta; class Polypodiopsida; order Polypodiales; family Pteridaceae; genus Ceratopteris; species Ceratopteris richardii. The sequence goes on from CM035415.1 coordinate 73,893,433, forward strand.
GACTGTTAGGAGTTAAGTAACAAAATGGCACATCAAATAACGCAACTCTACTTGTACGAGCTAAGGATATATTTCTCGGACCAAACATTCGCCCGCATGGACATAGATGTCGACGACTTTGAGACGGAATATGATGTAGAGGAAGCGCATTGGCTGGTATGCTTTATAAACCAGGGTTTGGGTGTTGCATTTTACATTGAATGTTTTGAGGAATACCTGGCTCGACATGTAGGATGGGTGGGAGATCGATATTACTATTTCGATCCTTCTAGGGAAATGCCTAACGAGGAAAACGATATCACTTGGGCTTGGGCAGATGTGTTAACGATAGGAAGTGATGACGGAGCTCCTGAAGTTGAGCCTGACTCGCCCTAGGGAAGTTGTCGGGATGCGAGTACGATGTGAGGCTACATGAGACATCCCAGAGACCCACATTCTAGATCGTCTAAGGATAGGTACAGGAGGGACTAAGGCATAGCTGGCTGTAGTTACCAAGTGAAAAGTCAACTCGATGAATACATATGTAGTGTCTGTAATTGAGAGAATGGAGTAAAGAGGTGGTTGGTCTGTCAAAGGCTAGAGTGTATATGGTTGCATGCATGTGTGGGAAAAGTGGGAAAGTCCCTTTCTTCCTCTCCCTAATTCTCAGGACTTGGGTGAACTAATTAACTATGAAAAAACGAAGAGAAAGAAAAGAAAGAAAAAATATTGTGTTATTGTGATTGTACTAATGCGCTATGGTGGGCTAGTAGGTGGGTGGATTTATCCTAGCCGGGTGGTTAGGACCACGAGCCGCAGCTAGTTTCGCCATAGGCTTGGGAGGTATATGTTTGTGTCTTAGCTACGCGCCATAACGGGTTGGTAGGTAGGTGGAGCCATCGTGGCTGGGTAGTCACGACCATGAGCCGCATCCAGCTTCGTTATGGGCTAGATGATATATGTTATGTATCATTCTTGTATGTTTGTGTGTTGTGCGCTGCATTGCATTGGTAGATGCGTGGAATCAACCTGATCGGGTGGTCAGGTCCACAAATCGCATCCAGTGTCAATGTAGGCCAACGTGTGAAAATAAATAATTTTTTTTTTTCATATGGAGTTATTCCCCACTCCTGAGGGGGAGAGAGAGAGAGGAGAGGGCGATGATCGCCTGGAAGGGAACGTTATTTGCTTGTGTGATTGGTATGTGATGGCTTATGACAGATCAGCTCACTTCGAATCAACATTCTTGAAGGCACGGAGACTCTATATGTACTTATGGATGAGGCTTTAGTGAGGTAATGCAACGGGTTTGCTTTATAACTTGTGTGCTTTATCCGAGGGTTTTCCAGTGTGTGGGACACTCCAAGGTTTTTATGTAGATCTGGACTTGTACTCGAGTCTAGATGGCTTTTGTAGGACAACGATGGGGATTCTTTAGGAGTGTCTAGTCATGGAATACTTGTACATAGCGAATAGTAGGTGCAATAATGGGGTATGCATTTTGGGTATTTTGCATCTCCTGTTGTATTCATTTCAGTTGTCGTTGTTCATTTTGGTATTTTCTTTTTTGTTTTTTTCGCAATGATAGTGGCATGTGTCAAACATGGAAAGGTATGAATGTGTTATTTTGGTTGAGACTAATTTCATAATGGAATGCATGAACAATTTAATGTATGTTGAATTGGAGTTGCATATATGTGCATGTTCTTGAATCAATTGAAGTGATTGATTTGTATGTATTCATGAGTGATTTTTTGAGCACTAATAGCTTCAATGAGCGCAGGTCGACTTGGAATGATGGCTCGATAAAAAGGTATGTGAACCAAATGAAAATCGACATGTTCATGGTTGTTTGGATTTTATTGCAGCAATAGCGGCTCGTCGAGGACGACTTCGCAAATAAGAAGAGGGGAGTATGTTAGCCCGGGAATTGGCTGGTTTTGATGCACTAATATGTTTCTGTTTGGCAGAAGAATATATTTGATTTCAGGTACTTAAAGGGTGATTAGGTGATTGATGGGAAATATGTGGGTGCATTGTTGCCGTCGAGACATGGATTTGCTCTGTCACGTTTATGAAGAAAGCCTTTTCGCAGCACATAAAGGGGCTCGACTCTTCCGTATTGTGGAACTCCCGGTCCATCGAAACAGTAGTAACCACGCAGAACAGGCTATTGTGGGAGAGGATGCTAAATCCATATTAGTTCAACTCTCTACTGTAGAGGAACAGTTATTAGCTCTTGAAGGATCAGGCTCATCATTTCAAACTTCACTGCTACACAATTTTTCAAATCCTAATGATTGTGCTATAGAGAAGCTTGGCTCAGATGATGAAGAAGTTAATAGTTCACAAATTTATAAGAATGACATATGGATAACAGAGACAGAAGAGTCATCTATGTTTGTTGAAGAAAAGGTAGTGAATGGTGATGTTGCAAACTTCAATAATAGTCCCTGTTATGTCTCCCAGCTTACAACTTCAGAAGAAGTCATTCAGATTGATGTAGGAAAGCATCAAAGAAGTGGTTTGGTGCAATGGGAAGGCTCCGAGGAGGAAAAACATCTAGATTTACTGAGATTTGGGAAGAAGAACATCTTAAGCTCCTTAGCATTTTGCACTCTTGAAGGACCATGCAAGCCAGATGTGCAGCAATTTAAAGACATAGGGAAAGAGCTTGATTGGGATGCCAAGAAGGTAGTACCTTTGGATGATATTACCCGAAGACTACAGGCCATGGAAAGTGAGAATATGTTTCAACAGCATCATTTGTTTCCTTCCTCTCCTGAGTGTGTGAATATAATAAAACTAAAAGAGATAGTACAGGAGTTGCAAAAGTTATTGAAAACAAACAAAGATGCTTCAACTACTGCCAATAAAAATATAATTAACATATCATCAATGAGTGCTTGTTTTCAAGGTGGTGAAGTGCATATGCCGATGGATTTCGTGGTATTTTTTTATCATGAGTGATCAGCACAGGATTGGATACATGCACTCATGCCAGGCAGCACAAAGAGTTTGCTGATGGCCTTTACCAGTCTATTTGAGATTTATTTGCAGTATGGCAGCTTTTGGAATCAGATCTCAGTAAATATTTCTTGGGTATTTCATGCGTGCATCATTTCCATGAACCATGTGCAAGGGATACTATAGGTAATGCACAGCCTATATTGTGTCGTCTGTGCTGAAAAGGAAGCTCAGAGTTTTTGTAGAACTGGCTGAAGTTCAGAAGTTGCTTGGTACCCTGGTGGAGCTGTGCTTTCATGATTATGAGCATGTGAATTAGAAGTATGGAACTGATATGATTTTCATCTCAATGATGAGATACATGTCGTTCTCATTTGAGTAGCTCAATTATGGAGATGTCGACATTTTCAGATGCTCAATTATGTAGGAATGTGAATGTGATCTTTCCTGAAGCGAGTAGGTATCCTTTGAGATGATTGTGCTGGGCCCATTCGTTGCACTCCAGACATTTGGTTACATGAAGCTATGCTGGCAGGAAGTTTTTTTTTGGCGTTTGCACTTTGCTTTTAGGAGAGGACGCTGCGAAGAAGACAGGAGAGGGGCGCCGATGTACTGATAAGGGGGGGGCTCTCTTACTCTCTCTCTCCATTCCTCTTCGTCATAAAAAGGGGGCAGGTCCATTTTTTCAGCAGCTCTGACAGAAAAATGGAAAGGAGGAGGCATTGGTAGGAGGTGGCAGATGGGGAGCTCTTCAAAAAGGGTACACGAGGGAGGAGAGAAAAATCGAGGGTGTGCGTCCTCGATGGAAGCACTCTGAGGGATGGGATGCAGAGGATAACTGTGAAGGTAGTAAGCGGGATTTAGGCGGCAGCGAGGACGCCATGTACAGCAGGGCTTTGTGGAAGAACAGGAGAATTTTGCAAAGGATCGACTAATGGAATCCATGCGGCGGGATCATCTGCTCAGCGACGGATAAAGAACAGTACTTGAAGGAAAAGAAAGGTGCCCTCCCTCTGGAGAATTCAAAGACAGAGATCCGGAATTATGTGTTAAGAGGTGTGTCTTCGACTTCTTGTGTGCAAGATAATGCAGTACTCATAAAGGAGATGACATCGGAATCAGAGCAGAGATGTCGCTATTCATTCTCCATGCCTACATAGGAGTTGGAAAAAGCACGTGTATTTACTTCCTGTAGAAGCTTCTTAGCCGTTGATCGACGTGAAGACAATATTTTCTCCTGTTTTATTGTCAATTCCTGGGAACCACAGCAGCCAAGCAGAGAGCGATACGTAGATGAAATAACAGAAGTCATGTCGATAGATGTTGATGGTGTGCTAGAAGGGGGCAACTGTGTGTGTTCTATCTTATCTTAGTGCGCAGAGCACTTATCTGCAGATAGAGCTCATCTTCTCGCATTGATTTGATGTTTTCTCCTCCATCGCTGCTTCACTGGTACAATGGCTCATTCAACTCTAGACAAATCCAGCAATGGAATGTTCAGCAAACTATATTCAGTTGATCATGAGAGTTCATATATCAAAGTCAGCCCTACCATCGAAGGTGTGCTTGCGCTTTCATAGGTGAAAGGTAAACCATGAAGGAAAATATAGTTTTGGTATTTTATTTCAAGCTATTGTGAACACACTGAAGTGTTTCAGAACTGGCTGACTTAAGGACAAATGTCGTTTGTTCATACATTTTTTGTGAATGCTACCAGGTTGAATTCATGTCTGTTTTTGTGGTGGTAGAAGAATCACAGGATCATAGTTTGATCGTCAGGAAATAACATCAATCTTCTTGTAAATAAAAGCATCTGATGAAGTGCGTAGATATTTTCCTTTAAAGAATGTCTCCAATAACGTATGCCAGGACCATGAATCTTGTATTTTTTTTTGGCACTTTAAAATGCATATGATGCGCGTTAAGGCACAAAATGTTGCGTATTATAATCGATATGGAGAAGATTTTATAAACAAACGAAAAGTCTTAATTCGTTCTCTCCTTTGTGTGAGTCTTATTTGCTAATTGTGGGTATCTTTAAAATCGTTGTTGAATGAATAAACTGACAAAGAAAGGGATACATGAAGTGACATAACAAAGATATGGAGGAAATCGTGCATGGTTATGGAGATAAATTTTGTGCATTAAACATGCCAATTTACTCAATGAAGTCTTATTTGTATACTTTATCAACTTACATTAGTCTAGGGAACTCATATGTTTGCGATGTGTTCAAATAGACAAAACGGGTGATTGCTATGTTTTGTGCACGTGTGTTTGTTTCCCTGTACGCACTCCACGGTCCTTGCTTTGAAGCACATAATTGACATGTATGCATAAACAATTTAAACAAACGAATTCGCTATGAATATCCTTTGTCCAAGCCTAGATCTACATGACACTCTTTGAATCTAATATGAATTAGCTGTTGTAGTTGTCGGGGATTTTTCGCACCTTTGGAATTCAACTTCAAACTCTCTCCTTAGTGGAAAGCTCTATCATGCTCTCTCCTTTCACGTAACAGCACGACATACCTGGTGAACCCGACGTGCAAGGAGGGGGTTGAGTGAAGAAAGGGAGGTTACAGGAAGTGACCACTGGAGGTGGATATCCAATTGCGCATGCGTTTTCTCGCCTCCTCCATCAAAACTTTGGAGTGAAATTGTGGACTTAGGGGAAACCAAACGTGACCTAGTATCAGCAGAGTTGGGTAAAACATCAATGTGTGTAGGCACTTTCCCTCGAGGTAAGAGAATCATCATTTTGGTGCGTTTGCGGGGAACATATGAGCTAGTGCATAGACATAGGAAGAATCCATTGCGAGATAATTGTGGGCTCTAGGTAATCCAAGTAGACCGATTGCGAGGGGTTAAGCAAAATAAAGGCTTCCACAATCATCTTTTCCTTGGGCTTAGGAGCCTAACAGTATCTTGCAAGTAAACCATTGTATCATGTGCAAGCTCTTCATCTAAAATCTCCAGGTCCAAGAGAGCATGAAGCTCTAAGCCTCATCAAAAAATAGGATGAGAAAGTGGGAGAGAAAGCATCCCTGTCTCTAAAACTTTGGATACAGTAAATGTTGTAAACTATCAATGAAGAGTGGGTACTGAAGTTTGAGTCTAGAGAGGCATTATTACATGGACTGGATGTCAATTAACAGGACACGAGTTTTGTTCTTATGTCCTTTCATCTCCTACATAAAAAGTCTCTCAATCATTCACATTCATTTGTATCAAAGGGCATCTTTGAGTCTATTTTAAGCATAGATCTCCTATCTTCTCCTTTCATAAGAATTTTATAGGAAATATGCATTTGATGAGATTGTTCTACACAATTTCCCCATGAGATTTACCTTAAACCAAATCCATCTAAGGTGAAAAAGTGTCAAGGCAAGAACATACAAAAATAAAGCCATCGATTGAATATAGATACAAAATTACAAGAACAAAATATTCAACAGCTTCCTAATTTGTTTGAATTTTCTTTTGGCCAACAATTGGTCCAACTGGTATGCTTTATGTTGTTTCAAAAAAGTAGAGAGTTGCCTACAAGCAAGCTCAAGTTCATCCCACAGAATGTAAGGGTTGCCATTGAGTATATGCAAAGTAGGAACATAAGTTGATTATTCTATTTTTGTCATGCACACTTTCATTTTCCAATTAATCAATCCAGACAAACTCATACTTAAAAGGAATATCTTGAGACCCCTAGCCATAAAATTTACCCATACCTATTGAAAGGTGGAAAAAAGAGGATCATAAGCAAACACTACATCCAAATTATCAAGAGGTGTGCAAGGGTGAGGACATCAATTCAAGGGGAGATGAAGGATTGATCACTGAGTGGGAGAATTAGGAAGTAATCCTCAATCATGGCTTTTGGGGTAGTCTTTGAGATTAACCTTGGTAGTTACCCCTAGTGTTATAAGTACAAAGAATTGGTTTCCCAATCTTGTACTATCTGTAATTCTCTCATGAAGGTCTACCCAAGATCATTTAATAGACATGATTTTTTCCAAAATTAATTCACATATAGCAAAAGTGTGCTCGAAATCTACACCACAAGTAGTGAGAGTGATTCCTTCTAACAATCCTAGTGTTTTTTCTGTATGTCCATCTACCATTTCTAGCTTCATTTGAGTAGGTCTAAAAGTTTTTTTAACCTAAGATTTCCATAAGCACGTGGTAGAAATAATAACTACAGCTATAGAATCTAGGATTGCCTTCATTGTGTAAACTTTATAGGAGATATGAAGATATGTGTTCTCCTCTTCTCCTTTGCTCATATCTGCTATCCTATCTATGGGTGTCTTTGGAACTTTTCTATGTGATCCTACCTAAAAGTGGGAACTAGCAAGTTCTAATACATGGTTTTCTATGTGTTTCCACAACTTTGGTTTAACTTTGAGTAGTTACTCTAAGGTGAGATCATGTTGCACTTTAGTGTTCTTTACTACTTCCATGTTCTTAGGTATAAGTGACTCCTCATTTCTAATCATTATCATGGGAGATCTCATTTGGATAGACTTTGATTCTTAAGGGCCTATGAAGTGAGGCAATTCTTGTAAGAAATCAGATTTTGCTGGAGTTTGAGGTTAGCAGAAGCATACAAACAACACAAGGAAGAAGAAGAAGCTTGGAGCACAACACACAATACTGAATGTGTTATACCAAGAGAATGAACAAAGATAAGTAACCCATTAGGGTTATAGGCATATATACAAGCTGAGGGGAAAAAACCTCTTAGAAAGGGAAAAAAAGTACCCCAATGATCCTAGTATGTTCACACACATCACTATCAAAATATATCAAAAAATCCCCCTTGGGAGTGATGCCATGAACACTAAACTAGGACTCATGTATAAGGAACTGCCAAGCTATGTGGTATCAATCCACAAACAAGAAGTAAGCCCAAAGCTTTGCGAAAAGGTTCAAACTTCTCCCTAGGTAGAGCCTTTGTGAAAAGGTGTACAATGTTCTCCTGTGTAGGCACATATGCCAAACTGATCTCTCTAGCAAAGAACCTCTCCTTCACATAATGATAGTGCATCTCAATGTGCTTAGTGTCATCATGGAACACAGGTTTCCTCGCAACTGCCAATGCACTCTCATTGAGAGTAAAGAGAGTGGTGGTTGAAGACTGACCAACACCTAAATCAGCCATAAGGCATCTGAGCCACACACACACACACTCAAAAGTCACTCTGAAAGCTTCCCTATACTCAGCCTCACAACTAGAAGTGGCCATAGTAGGTTGCTTCTTCCTCAACCAAGATATGCATGAGCTACCAATCATGAAGCAAAAACCACTAGTGGACACATAAGTGTCCTAGCAACCAACCCAGCTAGACTCAGAAAAAGCATATAAATCTTGTAGTAGAGATCCCCCCTTGGGATAAAACAATCCAAGTAACTGGATACCACTCAAGTAGTGAAAGATGTGCTTAACCGCCTACCAATGCTTGACACCTAGGCAATGCATAAGCCAACTCATTTATGAGACAACAAACTGAATATCTGGCCAAGTAATGCATAAGTAAATTAAGCATCTAACACCCTACTGATATAGAACAACTTCAACTGCATCTCCAACATCATGAAGACTCAACTATAAACTTGTTTCAATACGATTGGCAATAGGTTTGTAGTCTTACAGGCCAAAATGCTACAATAATGTGTCAATATATATTTTTTTGATGCAAAGCTATTCTGCCATCAACTTGCACAATATATGCCCAAATAATGATGTGAATGCCCATAATATCACATCTCAAATGATGCATGCAAGTCACCCTTAAAATCAGAAATATGCTTCTCATTAGGACTAGTGAGCAGCATGTCATGAACATAGACAATAATGAGTAGAAGCACAATATTTTCATGCTCAGCATATAATCTGCTCTTAGTTGAATTGTTTTCAAAACCATGTGCAATCAAGTAGGCATGTATCTTTTCATACCAAGCACGTGGTGCTTGCTTCAAACCATATAATGCCTTTTTCAAGATGCACACTTTGTTTTTCATGCCCTTTCTGCACAAGACCATGGGATTAGAAAATGTATAATTCTTCATGCAAGTCAACATTAAAAAATGCAGTTTTAATGTCCAACTAATGTACATTCCAACCATGATGAGCTGCAAGTGCATATATGCTACGAATAGTAGTCATTCGACATGTAGTACGATATGATAGAGGTGCATCAAATTTGCTATCTCGCAAGGTGTGCACTATGAAGTATTTCGATGGCGATGCACCACACTGCACTCTCCTTCTCGAGAGCTCCACGACGATATGCTCGGAGTAGAAAACCGAGCTCCTGACGCCACACACAGTACTCCGCACAGAGGTTGTAGAATACGCAGAAAATGCGGTACACAGGGAGCACGAAGACAGGCTTCTTAGGTCTTACAAATGCGGTCGAACTTACAGTCTGTGACTGACCAGGCCACTATATGTTTTATTAAAGAACATATACAAAGAAGTGTCCGGTGGCCATTTGGCCTTTCACATGGACACTAACGGTAACAATCTCCCACTAAAGGCCAATATGGCCAGAGTAACTATGGGAGAAAAAAGAAAGAATGATAAAGAATACCTGAGTGTAAGTATACAAACTATACCTCCCACCTGATGGGCATGTTACACAGTATACAAGTGACTGCGTAAGATCAAGAATCAAGTAACCCCCATCAAGTGACAACAGTGTCAAAAGCTATCCTGTGGTAGAGCTTTAGTCAAAGCATCTGCAGCATTATCTCGAGTGTGAACCTTCTCAAGAATAATGCTCTCAGTGGCTAAGCAATCTCTAATGAAGTGATACCTCACCTCAATGTGCTTGGTCTTTGCATGATAGACCGGATTCTTAGCCAAAGCAATGGCACTCTGACTATCACTGAGCAAGTGAGGTACATGCTGAGGCAAACCCATATCACAAGCAAGACGAGAAAGCCACAATGCTTCCTTACATGCCTCACTTGCTGCAACATACTCTGCTTCTGTGGTGGAAACAGCTGTACATTCTTGAAGACGAGATCTCCAAGAGATAGCACCTCCAGCAAAATGAAAAATGTACCCTGATGTAGACTTACGATTGTCTACACAACCAGCATAGTCAGAATCTGTGTAACCAATAATGGATGCTTTCCCTCTACCTAAGCATAGACACTTGTCCTTAGTGCCACTCAGATATCTCAAAATCATTTTGACCGCTTCCCAATGTTTCTTGCCAGGATTAGACATATATCTGCTCACAACTCCCACTGCAAATGCAATGTCTGGTCTCGTAGCTACCATAGCATACATGAGACTACCAACAGCAGACTGATAGGGAATTTTGGTCATGAATTCCTTTTTCTCATCTGATTTGGGGCAGTCATCCTTGCTCAATTTCACATATGTGGGTAAAGGTGTACTCAATGCCTTTCCACCCTGCATATTGAATCGATGAAGTACTTTGGATATGTACTCACTTTGAGACAAGTATATGCATCTTTTACTCCTATCACGAGTGATGCGCATGCCAAGAATATGTTTGGCATCCCCCAAATCCTTCATATCAAATGTCTGACTCAACTTCTTTTTGAGAATTGACAAATCATAAGAGGACTTCCCAGCAATCAACATATCATCGACGTAAAGTATCAAGCATATCAAGCTGCCATCAGAACATCTCTTTGTGTAGAGACAATGATCCTCATTGCTCCGAGAATAGCCTTGGGACTTCATAAAAGCATCAAACTTTTGGTACCATTGTCTAGGAGACTGTTTAAGTCCATACAAGCTCTTCTTGAGCTTACAAACTAGACTTTCCTTGCCAGGAACTACATAACCCTCTGGTTGTTCCATATAGATCTCATCTGTAAGATCTCCATGCAAGAAAGCTGTTTTCACATCCATTTGGACTAGCTCTAAGTCCTCCATTGAAACGAATCCAAGCAACATGCGCAAAGTAGTCATCTTGACCACTGGAGAGAAGATTTCCTCAAAATCAACACCATGTTGTTGCTTAAAACCCTTTGCAACAAGTCGTGCTTTATATTTTGGAGAAGCACTATCTGATGTGAATTTCAGCTTATATACCCATTTACATGGTAAAGCTTTCCTGCCCTTTGGCAAAGGTACTAAGTCCCAAGTACCATTCTTGTGAATAGAATCCAACTCACTCTTCATGGCACGCTCCCACTTGACATGACCCTCTGTCTGCATAGCCTCTTTGTAGCAAGAGGGCTCACCGGCATCTGTTAGCATAACAAAATCTAAACCTGGAACATATCTATCAGGTGGATATGAGACACGTGCAGAACGTCTCAATGGTTGCTGAACAGGAACATGTGCAGACTGATCTGAATGGACATTCTCTTGAACATCCCTATGTGTAGCATTTTTATGCATGCTAACCGAAGGACTAGTATCCTCAAACACCACTCTTCTCACTTCAACCTCCTTAATTGGCTGTTTATGCATCTTAGACTCATTAAAAATGACATCACTACTTCTGATCACTGACCGTGTTTCAGGATCCCATAAGCGATATCCAAATTGTCCTTCTCGACCATATCCAAGAAAAATGCATTTCTTTGACTTATGGTCCAACTTCTGTCTAAGATTCTTTGGTATATGAACATATGCTTCACACCCAAAAACTCAAAGATGATCGTAATATGGTGGTTTCCCTGTCCATAACTCTTGTGCCACTTTCAGACCTTTGGCAGTACTAGGTGAAAGGTTAATCACATGAACTGCCGTCAATACTGCTTCTGCCCAAAAACCTTGTGAGAGGTTTGCGTGATGCAACATAGAGACTACTCTATCTTGAATAGTTCTATTCATCCTCCCAGCTACACCATTCTGTACTGGGGTATAAGGAGCTGTAAACTCTCTACGAATCCCTCTACATTGACAGAAAAGGCTGAATTCATGTGAGGTATACTCACCCCCATTATCTGAACGTAAAGCCTTAAGCTTAGTTCCTTTTTCAGTCTCAACTGAAGCAAGCCATTTTCTGAAAGTAGGAAATACATCATCCTTCGATTTGATGGGATATACCCAGACTTTTCTAGTAGCATCATCTATGAAAGTGACAAAGTAAAGAGAACCACCTAAGGACCTAGTGGGCATAGGACCACACACATCTGTATGAACAAGATCTAAAGGCTGAATTGAAGAGTCAATGTGCGTTTTATGCACATTTTTGGTTTGCTTTCCATATTGACAATGCTCACAAAATGAAAAATCAGAGAAAGATAACACAGGTAAGTAGCCAGAACGAGAAAGATTTTCCATTCCACTACGAGATATATGGCCCAAACGACCATGCCAAATACGAGCCATAGGCTGTTCAGTAACAGCTAACAAGTGTTCTTTCTGTGATACAAATAAAGGGTAAAGTGAGCCAACTTTCCTTCCTTTTGCAATAACCATATTGCCTTTGATATACAAAAGGACTGAGCATAGAAGACCACCTTGTAACCAAGGTCATCAAGTTGACCAACTGACATCAAACTGCGTGATAACTGAGGTACATGGCGTACATTATGCATAGTAAATTTTGAACCGTCAATGAACTGCACAACCACATCTCCAATCCCCACAACATCACACTGGTAAGAGTCACCAAGTCTCACGGTACCAAGAGACTTTGCTGCATAATTAGAGAACCATTCTCTATGTGGTGTCACATGGAAAGAAGCACCAGAATCTAGCAGCCAGGTGTGGGAAAGAGAATCAGCCATAAGTGCCTCAGATGGCACAGTACTATCAAGTGTCAACACATCAGCATCATCAGAAATAGCATTAATTTCTTCAATCTTCACAGTCGAAGTAGATGGTGCAGGTAACTGTTTAACATTCCCATCAACATTCCGTCCTTTACCTTTAGCATTCTTTAATGCATAACAGTCTTTCTTCATGTGTCCTTTCTTATGACAATAATGGCATTCAATATCCCTCTTCCTTGATTTACTTCTGCTCTTATTCCGTTGACCATTCTTTTCCTTGTTCTTGCTCCTGCCACGTTGTTGATTCTTTCCTTGGTAAGAATCACGAACATTATATGCATCTCCAGTCTGAGTGCCAACCATAGATTTTCTACGAATCTCCTCACTCAAGAGTGCTCCACATATGTCATCATAGACGAGTTTACCACCTGGTGCACTATTGCTAATAGCTGTGCAAAATGTATCCCATGATGATGGCAGGGTGCATAACAGCAATACTGCTTTCATTTCATTGTCCATATCCATTTTCTGAGCCTGTAACTGGGAGAATATGGCATCAAACTCATTTAGATGAGCAGCAACACTATCTGTGTCCTTCATACGAAGGTCGTATAATTTTCTCATCAGATATACTTTATTTGATGCCGTCTCTTTTTCATATGTATTGCATAACTTCTTCCAAAGCTCCTCTGCACTTTCACAGTCTAATACTGTAAAGTAAACATTATCTGCTAGGTGCAAGCAAATGGTAGACCTGGCCATTTCATCTAACTCATCCCAATCATCTTCATCCATGTCAGCAGGCTTCTTTGAAATCCCATTTACTGGCTTCCATTGCCTTCTTTGAATCAGCACATCTTTAATCTGATTCTTCCATAGAGCAAAGTTTGTGCCATCAAATTTTCGGATCTCAAAATGGTCTTTGCCCTGCAAGTTATAGCTCCTCCTCGGAACGCTAGCACTAGACCCTGATCCACCGGATGTGCCTGAGACCTCTGATGCCATGATCGTAGAGAACTGAATAGAATGATAATGGAGCTAGAAGAGTCCAAACACCAACAAATAAGTGTATCAAGGAGTAAATCGACCACTATATAGTTGACTAAACCAGAAATCTGGAAAAATTTTGCCAGAGTATCCTCTGCAAAATTAGCATATGACCAATGTCAAAGTATCATAAAACTGCAAGTATTGACATGTCTACCTGCATAGTGAATCACTGACTCCACTGTAAATAATCAGTTACCCAATAGAAGCCAACTAGGCTTATCGAGCACCTATGAACAACTATCATACATCTCCTATGGCGAGGCTGGGTAAGTCTTCCACCTGCATCACCGAAGAGACCCCAACATCTGGGTGTCTCCCAGTTAAGAAAACCTCACCACGACCCTCTTTATCAAACATAAAAGGCTTTATGCAAAGAACGTAACCGCTATATCAATGCCCACATGGACGTACATAAGCGGTATCCACAGAAGCGTACATGGTGTGTATGTGCTCAATATATGCAGTAAAATGACATTGAAAGGCTGAATACACAGCCCAAAAACTAGCCAATAACACCTGCAAGTGTCTGTCAACTCTGATGTTTTAGGCTTTAAAAACCTGCATAAATTTGCAGCGATTGCTCCCACCAAAACTGAAAACCCCTCGAGAAACCTGTAGTTTTACGAGTGTGGCTGAAAATACAGCCCCAAAGGTTGATATTTATTGTCTGAGAAGTACAAGGAACACTCTTCTTGATGTTCTTGGACCTGTGTGAAGAGAACTACGTGCGAAAGTACTCCGAAATGGCTCCAAAAACACCCCAAAATTGCTTCAGAAATAGGCTTTAAAAGCAAAAATGAAGCTTTGAGGGACCAAAGCTTGTTCAAGGTAATGTCAACCTTAGTCTTTCCCCTTCTTCAAACACCACAAGAGTGTAGCTTAGTGGCAAGAGATTGCCACGGTTAAGCGAGCTCTGGGGGGAACAGTACTGGGATGGGTGACCTCCCGGGAAGTACCGGGAACCTCTATATTCCTTGATCGTTGAAGTCCTCCCTCACGCGCAGCCAACGGCGCCAACGGTGAGTTCGGTGACTCGGATGACAAGGTATGCCAAGGTCTATGCCTTGGTCGCCGCCTTAGTCGTAAGCCTGGGGGGGGGGGCGCTCGCTTCGCTCACACAAAATGAACAAAGCTTTTTGCCTCGAACTGCTCTGATACCAGTGAAGTATTTCAATGGTGATGCACCACACTGCACTCTCCTTCTCGAGAGCTCCACGACGATATGCTCGGAGTAGAAAACCGAGCTCCTGACGCCACACACAGTACTCCGCACAGAGGTTGTAGAATACGTAGAAAACGCGGTACACAGGGAGCACGAAGATAGACTTCTTAGGTCTTACAAATGCGGTCGAACTTACAGTCTATGACTGACCAGGCCACTATATGTTTTATTAAAGAACATATACAAAGAAGTGTCCGGTGGCCATTTGGCCTTTCATATGGACACTGACGGTAACACACTAGCCATTAAGGCATAGTTTTTGCCTCCTCTATATCACACCTCTTATCAACAAGTGCATCATGTAAATCTGCATTAGAAATGGAATGATCTATATCATCATGTGGAACCTGCAAGGGTTAAGAAATTGCCTCATTTTTGGATCAACACTAGGCTATCGACTTGTAAAAAGAGGCAACAAAGTGTCATACACATCTTTGGAGCTAACGTGTGTCTCCTTAGTACATGAAAGTAATGGCTGAATTGCATCATCTACAAAAACAACATCACGGGTAACCAAAATGCATTTAGTTTGTGGATGATACAAACGATAGCCTTTGCGTTTAGAATTATACCCAACAAGAATATATTTCATTGCTTTATCATCCAATTTCCTACATTGTTTTTGAGCCACTAATGCATATGCCAAACAACCAAAGTTATACAGATGAGCAACATATGGCTTTGGAGCATGCCAAGCCTCTGATTGAGTGATAGACTGTAATGCTTTACTGGGCCCTATTAAGTACATATGCTACACCCATAAAAGCTTGAAGCTAGAAACTATGTGGTAAAGCTTGACTCTTGACCATACACGTGACCATCTCCATGAGTGATCTATTCTTCCTTTTTGCAACTCCATTCTATTGAGGTTTATACAACACAGTACAATGATGTTTTATCCCACATTCAACCAAAAAATGCATTAAAATTAGAAGACATATATTCGCCCCTCAATTAGAATGGAGGATTTTCATTTTATATGCTAATAGATTTTTAGCCAAAACCAAAAATTGTTTGAAGCACATAAAGACTTTGCACTCTTCTTCAATGGATATACCCATGAATGCTTGGAAAAATCATCAATGAAAGTCACAAAGTAAATGTAGTTCCCAAAAGAAGGTGTTTGCATAGGACCACAAACATCATTGTGAACAAGCTTCAATTTCTGAGTAGCTCATACTAAACCATCTTTTGGGAAGGAGGGATGAAGGATTTTGTCCAGAATATAGCCTTCACAGACATGTTTACCAGGTGCCTCAAGTTTGGGCAAAGAGGAGACCATTTTAGATTTCTGCAAACAAAGCAAACTAGGAAAATTCAGATGAACAAAGTGTGCATGCCAGAGCTTTGCATCTAACATAGCCTGAGAATATTGAACTTTACATGCTCAATCATTCAAAAATTTTGCATTATCTGTGAGATTATATAGCCCATGACATAAAATTCCAGAAGCAATAATGATGCCAGCATTTGATAGATAATGAACTGTACATTTGTCATCAACAAATTTCACAACCAAGCAATCCTGTCTAATTGAGAAACTAATAATAGATTTTTCTTTCTCCTTTGCGCAAATAAAGCATCTGAAAATGTAGAAGAACTACCATCAGTAGTATACAAAATGATCTGACCAAGTCCCATGATAGGGTAAGAGGAGATTTCAGTGCATGTGATAGTATTCCTTGTAGGGGAAGGCTCAAGTGAAGTGAAGAAACTACATTGGGAGGTAATATGTTTGTTTTCCCCACTATCAAAGTACCAAACATTTGAGTCTGCTGTAGACATACAGTGTTCATGAGAAGATGGGTCATAACTGCAAATAGTAGTAAATGCCCATTCTTCATTCTGCCCAAGATTTGCAAACTCGGATTTGAGTAAAGAGGCCTCTACAACAACCATTCCAACCTCTTTCTTCTTTACCTCTTTTGCAACCAGTTTTGGACAAATCTTTATTACATGATCATTTCCTTTAATGTATTTGCAAAACAATTTCTAATTTTCTGTTTTCTTCTTGTCTTTGTCATCCTTATTTGATTGTGTAGAATTAGTGGATTTCTTCTTACTAGTAGATGAACTCCATTTACCGTTGCCTTTATGACTAGCCAACAAAGCTTGATCTGCAACATGCATAATGGACTGGTTTTGCCTAGACTTATCCTCTTGTAACAGAACGGAGACTCACTCCTCAAATGTTAAGCCATTTGGACTTCCTTTCATCATCAATCGAAGACTAGAAGAAAAACTTTGATATGAATTTGGAAGACGATTAAGAATAGTCTGCACAAGTGAACTGTCTAGCAATACTTCATCAGCAAAAATCAACTACTCCTTCAAATCTTTGATCTTTATCAAAAAATTGTCCATGGAGTCTCCTTCATTCATGTGCTCACTTTCCAACTATTTTTGGAGGTAAGCAACACGAGCCGCATTCATTGTTTTGTATAAAGTGGTAAGTGTATCCCAAGCATCCTTTGTTGTTTTGAAAGAGTGAATGTGAGGAATAATGTCACATTTGATGGACAAGGTTATCAATGCATGTGCCTAAGAATCTCTGCCATCCCAAAAAAGTTTCTCTATAGTAGGTGTAGTAGGAACCACACCATGAACAGGAACCTAAAGAACATCATCTTCTTCAATGCCATCTACATCACCTTCAATAATTGTATTTGTAGATGTAGTAGGACGTTTTTCAAAACCCTACACAATATTCAATAGTCCTTTTGTGACCAATACCTGACGCATTATATATGCCCATAATGGGTAATTGGTACCATGCAACTTATCATCAATGGCCAACATGTAGAATACATCACTACTTTCAACCATGGCCAATGACTAAAATACCTTGATGCAAAAAAATGATTGTATCTCAAAAAGTTGAATAGAAACACCCTGAAGATTTCTACGAAACATGTAGTAGACTTCAAGGAGCTTATACTAGCGAATGGAAACTCGTATATATGTTTGGCACAAAAAGATGAAATTGCCTGCATATGCACTTTGATAGTGCATTCAAAGGCAGAAACAAGCTTAGATCATAATTCCGACACCAGATAGTAAAGCAGTTTTGAACTCCTAATCACTCTGAGTATGCTCACCAATTTTCATGTGATTCTGAGACTATGAATAGAGGGGTGTCGATGACGCCCCTAGATGAAGCAAAAACCTATTGTGATACCAATTGTTGGATTTTGAGGTCTACAGAAGCATGTGAAGAGCACAAGGAAGAAGAAGAAGCTTGGAGCACAACACGCAATACCGAATGTATTACCAAGAGAATGAACAAACATAAGTAACCCGTTAGGGTTATAGGCATATATAAAAGCTGAGGGAAAAAAACCTCCTAAAGAGGGAAAAAAGTGCCCCGATGGTCCTAGTGTGTCCACACACATCACTACCAAAATATATCAATAGATTCGAAATCTAGTCTTCCACTTGATTGTGCATTTTCGTGATCTATGTAGATAGAGGGGATGTCCCTAGGAAACTAGTCATGAAGATCATCTATTTCTTGAATAGGTGGGGAATTTATCTATCTTGTACCCCACTTCTCTTCTTGAATTTCTCTCAAGAACTCTTTGGACTAATTATTGATTGAAGCAAGAACTCCACACTCTATTAAGTTAGGAATGTATGACTCTATTGGCAAGAATTCTCCTTGCTTTCTTTCAATTGAATGAGCCTTTTGAGGTGCTGAACTGTTTGGTTTAAATACCATTTTGTCTAATCTTTGTAAGAGTCCTTGGAAGTGCAATTCTAGTTTGACTAGGTTATTCTGGTTAACGAGTTGACTAACCTCAAACATAGTTTGTGCTGGTTTGACCATCTTGATGCACACCTTGGTTCTTTCTACTTCTAGGTCTAGTTTAAGGTAGCTCTTTTCTAATTTTGATGCATTTGATCCTTCTCCCAATTATGTTAGTCTATAATTTTTTGCCTTGGTCTTTTTAGGCTATCTTCTAACTATGCTAACTTTTTGGACCATTTTATCTTTATCCTCTCTCTAGCATCTTTCCATGAATTTGTTTTATTTTTGCTAGATACTCCTATCTAAGTAGACTCTATTTCTTTCTTGTGGGTCCCTAGTTGCACTTATTGTAATGCTTGTGCTCTAGTAACTACTTGAATGGGTGCTAACATGGGTGGAAATCCATTTGAGCCTTGCACTATGCCTTGATTGACCTACTACAAGGGGGGAGTGTAGGCATTTATGCATAAAGTGATCTCCATAGCATCTATAGCATGGTCCTCTAGGGTCTTGTGGCCTCATTTCTCTCATATGAACCCCTAGATATGGGTTTGTGTACATGACATCGGAATATTCAAGTTCCCAATTGTAATCATGTTCTCGGGATTTGTATTGGTAAGTATTTGTATGTTATGGTGACTCTGTGTAGTAGGTGGGAGTGTTCTCTCCATGAGATGAGTCAAGACTATTGGTAGTAGAGTCATTCTCAGTGATCAATGGAAAAAGTGGTACTAAAGTCCTATCTATATTCTCATCTATCATCACATATTTGACTAATATTACATTAGTAGGGGTAGTGATTGTTGTCCTAGAACTAGTTGTGGTCTAGTTTGTGCTTGTATTATGGTTGGTAATTTTATTGTGGCCTATAGTAGAGTTGCTACTGGTGTTAATTCTAACACCTATATGGCTACTGGTATTTTTGTCTAACTATTTGCTTATTGTATGGACAATCTTGTGCCATGTGGTCTTTATATTTTCTTTCTACAGTGTAGGGGTATGAGCATGGAGCTATGGCATTCTGGTTTTGCATTGGGAAAGCATTAGCCATGTGACAACAAGTGTAGCAATGTTTAATGGCAGTGAACTTCTAATGTTGCCTATTTTGGAAGGTTCCTTTAAGCTTTTGTGCTACCAACTTAGCTAATTCCTTCATTGAGGATGAAGATTTGGATGCGACACTGTAGAGTTTGGATATTCTAACTTCTCTCCTAAGTTATCTTGTATGTCTGCACATTCTCATACATTGTTCTAGGTTGTTTTTCTCTTTCAAGGACACATAAGACCTCAATTTTCCACTCAAAAGACCATCTTGCTTAGCCTACATATTAGCTTTAAGACAAGACATCTCTCGGGGAATCTATTTCAAAATATGGATTAATGATGAGGTGTTATGCTTGATTCCATTCTTAGAGAATTCAGCAATGAAAGCGTCTAATAGGTGTGTAATGTCTCTAAAATGACCTTGTTGAAAGGCTTGAAACCATGCAAGGGTGGTGTTCTTCAAGGTTAAACCAAAAGCCTCATGTTGAGTCAATAAGTCTTCAACTTGTTCCACTCTCAACACTTGTTTGAATTCAAATACATGATCATAGGGGTCTCTTGTGGCATCAAAATATTTATTCATGGGCTTGACCACATGCTAGGATCTTAGTTTCCTTGAGTGTTCTCTTCTTGGGAAATTGTTCTCATCTGTATGTGACCTATGTCCTCTAGTCCTCTCTCTTTCTGGTCTATTTGTGCCTTATTCTAACCTTTCTCTTCCTAGGTTGTGCACAAATCTTAACTTTGGAGGTTCCTTTGTTTTCTCTCTATTAATTCCTTCCTGAAGAATTAGCTTGTCTTAAACTAGCCAATGGCTTGTGTAGGGAGATAATCTTTTGGCTTTGCCAAAATGAGTTTTCTTGCTATAGTCAAAGACTAAGTACATCCGCTCAGAAATAGGACTCATCTAAGTTGGCTCTCTTTTGCCATCTAGGTCCTTGAACTCATAAAGTAAGAACTCTTGCTTAGTATGAGGCTCTTATAGTTTGAATTTCAAGAAGGCTTCTTTAGTGGTTGTGTTCATGTATACTTCTGCTGAAGCATTGTCTTGGGGTATCTTTGTGGTAACAATAATTTTTGTAAGCTTTGAATTCTTCTTGAGAATGGATGGAATCTCCTCTCGATCATCCTCTTCTAAATATCACACTTTTGACTATGAAAGAATGTTTCCAAAGTCATATGTCCTCTCAGGGTGACTAGTACCCATGTGCACAGCTTGCTATTTACCAATATAAGATCCATTTTCAAACTTGACTACTGTGTGATCTAAGCCATATGAGTGCTCTAGGTTTCTCAATTTTATTAGTGAATTTCTCAAACCTCCCTCATAGATGATGTGAGCACCTAATCAATTGTTTCATACGTACTCATCACTTGAATAGGGATTACCTAATTTCTTATACCAAGACTTGGCTACGTGGTTGACACTAGCTTAAGAAGATCTTAGCCTTTGTTTATCCACCTTGCCAAGGTACTTGGCTGATCTAAGGTTCATGAATCAGCCCAAGTTCCCTTTCTTCAACCCTTTGTTGTTTGCTTATTATTATGGGTCCACTTATCAATTTACTTGTTGATTTATATCCATTGTTAATTCTTATCTACATACACAGTCATTAGGAATATTACATTGTCTGACTTGATCATGAATCCTCACCTTATGTTTTTTGTCCTTGATTATCATCATGATTATAATAACCTTAGGTATTGTACTCGATTCCCCAGAGTTTTTTAGAGTTGAGTATTCCTATCTTCAACCCTATGTACTATTGCTAGCACTAACACTTTAGCCTAAGCTAGAATTGACAAAGAGATTTTGTAAATTTCCAACCCCAAGTCACTTGCTTCCTATGCCATGAGTGGCCTCCGGAAGTCTCCTAAGCCTTGCTACTTTGCTTTGACACTTTTTAGCACCTCAACTACTTACTCTATAGCTTTGTAGACCCTCAAATCTAGCAAGATAATTGCTTCTTGTGTAGGATTTCTATCACAATAGACTAGGTATTGTTGGAGCAAGTCTATGACAAGCCTAAGTATTGTCTTGAGTCCCACAAAGTCTTAGAAGAAGCTTTAAAAAGAAGACTATGTAAAGTTCACTTGTGAACTACCTCTTGTAACTTTTGAAGAGTTTACTTAATGTAAAAGTAAGAGAATCTTAAGTAGTTGAGTCCACTTGATCAAGAATGGAAAGAGGAGCCACGAATTCGTGATTTGTGGTAGGTAGAGAATCAAATCAATCATTGATTGATTGGAGAGTGATTGAGGGAAGTTAGCCTCCCAAACTCAACTATAAATAGATGGTAGTTTTAGTCGTGGTTAGAGAGACCTATGTGAAGACCTCCAAGAGCTGAGCCTTATGCCATATCAAGGTGTGATTACAAGGCACACATATGTATCAGTAAGTCATTGTATTGTACAAGCAATATACTTTCATTTTCATGATTATTTGAGTTCATCTTTCCATGTTCTTGTGAAGTGTACTACTCACTGCCATTACTCTCAGTTTTTCTCAGTCAGCTTGCAGAGATGTTTTCTCTGAGCTTGGTGCATCATTTTCAGTGATTTAACTTGGTAAAGTTAGCTCTATAAGTCTACTATATGCTCACAAATTTTCATGTCATTTGGATGTTGCAATCTTCAGTTATGTTCATTTGAAGTCAACAGGGTCTGCTCATCTTCACTTCTCTGTCAGGTACCTGACTTTTTCACTCATCTTGTCAGAGCCATTTCTCAGTGGTTACTTATCCAAATTCAGTGATTTAAAGCTTGTTGGATTCACCTTACTGTCTAGTATAACCATACAAATTTGCATAATCATTGAAATTCTACATTTTGAGTTATGTTGATTTTTCTGCTCACTTGTCTATTTTGGTAGCAGCCCGTGAAAATCGGGATGATGTCATCACTTGTTAAAACTCATTCTCAGTGTGTGGCTCATTATTTTTGATGAGATTACTCTTGAAAGTTAGCTCTTTAAGTTTTCTAGACTTTCCCAAGAGGAATTGAGCTAATTGCTGCTGTGCTCAGAGAATTATGTAAAACACTGGACAGGTGTATGAACCAAGAATAGCAAGTTTTCACCTCTGAGCTAACTCCAACTTATCTGTTTTGATCTATCTTTTTGAGAGTGATCTTCCAAGGTACATAGGGTGTCTAATACATCCATTGGCAAGATAAAAGGGCCCACCATATACTCCTGGAGTTCATTTGGTTGGTGTAGATCAAGGATTTTGCAACACCTTTTCATCTTCAAGCACATACCTATCCATCTCTTCACAGTGGTATCAGAGCAAGGTTGGACAACATGGCAGATGGATTTCCTTCATCAATTGACAAATTGGATAGAGGTAATTACTCAGCTTGGTCATTAAGAATGGAAGCTTATCTCCAAGGTAGAAGTTTATATGGTTATGTGGTTGGAGATGAAGTTATGCCAAGTTTCAGGAACAAAAGTCAACCAACACAAGAAGAGCAAGAAAGATTGAGCACATGGTGCTCCAAGGATGCACTTGCAAGGTCTTATCTCCTCAACTCTATCTCAGATTTTTTGTTGCGTCACATTAGAAGTTGTAAAACATCTCAGGAAGTGTGGGATGCACTTGAAGCTTTCTTTTCTTCAAGTACCAAAGCTAGGAAGCATCAACTATGGCTGGATTTCACAACTCTCAAGAAGGCTCCCAAACAAAATGTGACTGATTTTGTCACAAAGCTCAAGGACATAGCGGATCAGTTGGGAAGCATTGGAGAGGTAATAGATGAAGAGCAAATTGTAAGGCAGGTCATCAATGGCTTGAAGGCAGATGATAAGTGGGAAGCATTCACCACAGCTATGGATTTGTACATGGACATGCATGTACTTGATTTCAACACACTCATTGGACAACTACTTACTCAAGAGGCAAAGCTTATCAAAAATGGAGAGAGCTCTAAAGGTAATCAATCTTCAGCTTTATACACGGATAAAAGCAAGTCTAAAGATAACAAAGGAAAGGCAAAGAAAGTGGATGATGAAGCAGGTACATATCAAGCTAACTATGCAGGTAGAGGAAGACATGGCAGAGGTAGAGGAAGAGGAGGTAGACAAGGCAGGGGGAGATCCCAAGACTCCAACTCATGTTCTATTTGTGGATTAACTAATCATATAACTGAAAATTGCTTTAGGAATTCCAGGAATCAAAGAGGAAGAGGATATAATAGAGGAAGTTGTTGGAAGTGATGGCTGGGTACAATCAGAAGATCAAGTTGGTGTTGCTAGACCTGCTTCACACCTGCCCTCTTTTCTCTTCAGATATGGTTAGGAGACTCCTTGAGCTTCCAAATGACACCAGGAAACTATATATGTGCTTTACAAAATGATTGAGTAATGACCAAATCAAAACAGATGATTTTGAACCTTCACAACTCCAAAAAACTTTCTATTCCTGTATTGATACCTGCTCAGTTCTAAGCTCAGTGTGACCAGCACACTTGCAATTGGTTTAATTCCTTCTGGGAGTATTAAATTAACTTAACAAGCTACCATTAGCAAGTTAAATCACTCCAAATAACAAACTATACACTGAGCATGATCTTTAGCAAAATCAGGGACACCCCCGACTTTTTAGGAACAACACAGAAATATACCAGTGATCACTTCGACAGCGATTTCTCCCAATTGGCTGAATAGAATGACTTGAAATTTTGTAGTGTTGTAGAATGCTTTGAGCTGGTTCCAATGAGCCCTGGATCATCAAAGTTTGTTCAGTAGATCTTGAGATATGCCCTGTTGAAGTTGACAGACTTTGAGGTGAATGACTCAGAAAACACAGAGTTAAGAACTATGAGTATATGTATTGAAACTATCAAATGTACATTCCCATTGGCATGTAAAGTGATGCCCAATGGTACTCAGAGGTGTAGGCTCAATAGTAGCTCTCACACACTCACTAATTTGCTTGGATTAGCCTCGGGAAGAGTGTGGTATCCCCGCGACTTTTACATTGACTTTTATAGGAGTTTAAAGTGAGTTTGAATTTCAAATTCAAATATAGGCTCCCTCAAATCTCTCAACTAATCACATGGAGATATTCTCTCCATTCATAACTTCTAATTTCCACGACTTTTGAATGTAGGTGAGATTACAAGAAGTCATATTGACTTTTTACATAAAGTAAAATGTAACTAAACATAGGCATGTGTTCCTATGGTCTTCCTTCAAATGAAATCTTCATGAATTACTCCAAGCTCTTGTGAAACCTTCAAGGTTGATATCCAATGCTCTTCAAGGTACAAGACAAAGCCAAGTGTTAAGGCTTGTTTTGCACCAACAGCTCCCCCTCAAGCCAAACACTTGCTTGAGTCTTCATCTTTAGTCTTCAATGATATCCTGCAATCCTATCATGGATTTAAACCTGCATAGCTTGCTCCCATCCAAAGCTTTTGTAAGCAAATCTGCACATTGAATATTAGTGGACACATATGATAATTGGATTTCCTTGCTAAGTAATTTCTCCCTCACATAGTGGTAATGCACCTCTATGTGTTTTGTCCTAGCATGATACACAGGATTAGCTGCTAGGTGAAGTGAACTTGTGTTATCTCCAAATATGATAGGTGGCCTTGTGTATAGGCCCAATTCTGAGTATAGTAGCTTCAACCATATGGCTTCTTGAGTGGCATTGGCTAGCCCTCTGTACTCTGCCTCAGTAGATGATAGAGCCACTGTGGGTTGTTTCTTGGATGACCAAGAAATTGGTTTATCACCTGCAAAGCATATATAACCAGATGTACTCCTCCTGTCATCCTTGCAACCTGCCCAATCTGCATCTGAGTATACCTTGATGTCAATGTCTGATGAATATGGATAATACAACCCATGATTTTGTGTTCCCTTTAGGTACTTAACTATCTTCTTGGCTGCCTCCAAATGTGGTACTCTTGGCTTATGCATAAATTGGCTAAGTACACTAACACCATATGAGATATCAATCCTAGTTAAGGTAGCATAATTGAGACTACCTACCAAACTTTGGTAACCTGTAATATCCTTGAGTTCTTCTCCTTCATGTGCACTGAGTTTGTGGTTGACCTCCATAGGAATGTTTGAGACTTTAGCTTCCTGCAAATTAAACTTCTTGACCATGTCCTGAATGTACTTCTTCTGAGTAATGAATATACCTGAATTTGTGTAGACTAATTCAAGCCCTAGGAAGTACTTCAATAATCCAAGATCATTGATCTTGAATTCCTTCATCATTTGACCTTTGATGTGTCTAATTCCTTGAACATCATTTCTTGTGATAATGATGTCATCAACATAGACACACAAATATATTACCTCTGAATTGTTCTTCTTTATAAACAATGAAGTATCTGCTTTACTCATCACAAATCCTTGATCCAAGAGATAGGTTGTCAACCTATAATTCCATGCTCTAGGTGCCTGCTTCAATCCATACAGAGCCTTCTTCAATTTGCAAACATGATTTACCTTATTGGGATCCTCATATCCAGGTGGTTGTGACATGTAGACCTCCTCAGATATCCATCCATTCAAGAATGCATTCTTTACATCCAATTGGTACATGTTCCAATTCTTGGATGCAGCTACACTCACCATAATTCTGATGGTTGGCATCTTTGCCACAGGAGAAAAAGTCTCCTCATAATCAATGCCTTGGGTTTGTGCAAAACCCTTGGCTACCAACCTAGCTTTGTACCTGCTTATTGTACCATCTGAGTTCCTTTTGAGTTTGTAGATCCATCTGGATCCTATCACCTTCATGGAGTCCTTCTTGGGTACCAAGTCCCAAGTATCACTCTCCTTGAGAGCCTCCATTTCTTCATCCATTGCTTCCTTCCATTCTAGTTTAGTAATGGCTTCCTCAAATGTACCTGGTTCTTCACTTAAGATATCCTTTGCAAGATATACAGAGTGCTTGGTTACAAGTGAAGTATCATACCCATACCTAATTGGTTTCTTCTTTTCTCTTGAAGATCTCCTCATAGCTTGAGTTGAGGATTCTGGATTGTCTTCAAGTTGCTTCATCTTCATCTTCCCTTTGGATTTCCAAGCCTTGAATTCTTCAATGTTGATGGTGTCTTCATCATCTGAACTTGTGTCCTCATTCTGAGTTGGTTCTTGCCTGACAAGCTTTGGAAAGTCTTCTTCCATATCATAAGGTAGGTTAACTTTCCTGCACTCATTTTCATACCATGAATCATTTTCATCAAATATGACATCTCTGCTTACCTTGAAGCCTTTGTTTGAGGGGTTATAGAACCTGTATCCTTTCTGATTCAAATCATAACCAATAAAGATACACTTTTCAGCCTTAGGGTCTAGCTTTCCCCTTACCTGTGAGGGAATATGCACATATGCAACACACCCAAAGATCTTGCAATGATCCAGAGATGGTCTCTTACCATGCCAAGCCTCATAGGGTGTCATTCCATCAAGTGTCTTTGATGGCAACCTGTTGATCAAGTATGTGGCAGTAGATACACTCTCTGCCCAAAGATAATTTGGTAGTTTTTTCTCATTAAGCATAGACCTAGCTGTCTCCACAATGAGTCTATTCCTTCTTTCAGCTACCCCATTTTGTTCAGGTGAGTACCTTGTGGTAATCTCCCTCTTGATGCCTCTTTCCTGCAAGAACTCTTCAAAGTCATTGGAGAAGTATTCTCCACCACCATCTGACCTTAGCCTCTTCAAATGTCTACCTGTTTGATTCTCAACTAATGCAAGATACTTTTTGAAACAGTTAAATACTTCATCTTTATGTTTCATGAAGTACAAGACAGTCCATCTGCTATAATCATCTATAAAAGATACATAGTACCTTGATCCAGATATGGATGGCTCCTTGCTTGGTCCCCAAACATCTGTATGCACCAATTCCAAGTAGTCTTCATGCATAAAACCTTTTTTGGTATATGGCAATCTGTGTGACTTACCAAATTGACAAGCCCCACACTTGTATATCATGTGTTGCTTGGATACATTAGGTATCCCAAGCACACATTGATCTCTGCTCATTTGCTTTATGGTCCTCTCTCCAATGTGACCTAGTCTCTTGTGCCACATCTCCAATTCTGATAGGGTTTGGTCCTTGTAGTTGTATAATGCAATATTCTTAGTATCCTCAAGTTCAAAAGTAAATAGTCTACCTGATTTCTCTCCCTTGGCTATCCTTCTGAATCCATGTCTTGGATCCTCCACATATGCACCATGTTGAGTGAACCTGACCTGCAGACCTTTTTCAACAATCTGACTTACACTCATCAGATTCTTGGTGATTGTTGGAACATACAATACTCTGCTTAGCAAATTCTGATTACCATCACTTGTTTTGACATTACCTACTTTAACCACTGAATGTTTAGTGTCATCACCTGTCTGCACTTGGTGCTTGCCTTTAGGTTCTTCCAAATCAGAGAGTAAGGCAACATTCCCAGCTACATGGTTAGAGCAACCTGAGTCAATATAGAACAAATGATCATCATTGATACCTGATTTAGATGTCATGTTCATAATCAACAAGGAATCATCTTGATCCTCTGCATAATTGTTGTAATCCTTTCTGTTCCTGTATCCTCCTTGATAATTGCCATTGTGATTGTAGCTATTGTTGTAGTTATTGTTGTAATTATTGTTGTAGCCATGGTAGCCTTGAGATTGATTGAATCTGCCTCTGCCTTGGGAGTATCCTCCTCTTTGGTGACTTCTTCCTCTTTGGTTCTTGTAGTTTTTGTAGCACTCATCTGTAGTATGGTTAGACAAGCCACAAATATTGCATGGAGATTGATTATAGGGTCTCCCCCTACCTGACTTACCTCCTCTGCCCCTACCTCTAGATGATCTACCTCTCCCTGCATAGTTTGCTTGGGAGGTGGATCCTTCTTCATCAACTTTCTTACTTTTACTCTTGTCTTTAGACTTCTTATCTGTATATAGGGCAGAGGGATTGTTACCTTTTGATTGCTCTCCATTCTTTGTGATCTTTGCTTCATGTGTGAATAGTTGTCCAATCAGAGTTGTTAGATCAGGTGCTTGGATGTCCATGTACAAGTCCATTGCAGTGGTAAAGCTTTCCCACTTGTCATCTGCTTTGAGTCCATTGATCACTTGTCTGACTATTTGCTCTTCTTCAATTTCTTCTCCAACACTTGCAAGTTGATCTGCAATGTCTTTGACTTTGGTGACAAAATCTGAAACACATTGTTTTGATTGCTTCCTGAGAGTTGTAAACTCAATCCATAGCTGATTCTTTCTGGCCCTTGTGCTTGATGAGAAGTATGTTGACAAGGTTTCCCAAGTCTCTTGGGAAGTCTTACAGTTCCTAACATGAGGTAGAAGGAAATCAGAGATAGAGTTTAGAAGATATGACCTTGCCAAAGCATCTTTAGCACACCATTGATTAAGTCTCTCATGCTCATCCTTTGTAGGTAGGCCTCTGGTTTTGAATGAGGGCAACTCCTCATCTCCTAATATGTATCCATACAAGCTTCTCCCTTGTAGATAAGTCTTCATTCTTAATGACCATGCCTGGTAGTTATTCCTATCCAATTTGTCAATGAAGGAAGGGAAACCATCACCCATGATTACCTTATTTGCTCTGATACCACTGTTGGAAGTGATGGCTGGGTACAATCAGAAGATCAAGTTGGTGTTGCTAGACCTGCTTCACACCTGCCCTCTTTTCTCTTCAGATATGGTTAGGAGACTCCTTGAGCTTCCAAATGACACCAAGAAACTATATATGTGCTTTACAAAATGATTGAGTAATGACCAAATCAAAACAGATGATTTTGAACCTTCACAACTCCAAAAAACTTTCTATTCCTATATTGATACCTGCTCAGTTCTAAGCTCAGTGTGACCAGCACACTTGCAATTGGTTTAATTCCTTCTGGGAGTATTAAATTAACTTAACAAGCTACCATTAGCAAGTTAAATCACTCCAAATAACAAACTATACACTGAGCATGATCTTTAGCAAAATCAGGGACACCCCCGACTTTTTAGGAACAACACAGAAATATACCAGTGATCACTTCGACAGCGATTTCTCCCAATTGGCTGAATAGAATGACTTGAAATTTTGTAGTGTTGTAGAATGCTTTGAGCTGGTTCCAATGAGCCCTGGATCATCAAAGTTGGTTCAGTAGATCTTGAGATATGCCCTGTTGAAGTTGACAGACTTTGAGGTGAATGACTCAGAAAACACAGAGTTAAGAACTATGAGTATATGTATTGAAACTATCAAATGTACATTCCCATTGGCATGTAAAGTGATGCCCAATGGTACTCAGAGGTGTAGGCTCAATAGTAGCTCTCACACACTCACTAATTTGCTTGGATTAGCCTCGGGAAGAGTGTGGTATCCCCGCGACTTTTACATTGACTTTTATAGGAGTTTAAAGTGAGTTTGAATTTCAAATTCAAATATAGGCTCCCTCAAATCTCTCAACTAATCACATGGAGATATTCTCTCCATTCATAACTTCTAATTTCCACGACTTTTGAATGTAGGTGAGATTACAAGAAGTCATATTGACTTTTTACATAAAGTAAAATGTAACTAAACATAGGCATGTGTTCCTATGGTCTTCCTTCAAATGAAATCTTCATGAATTACTCCAATCTCTTGTGAAACCTTCAAGGTTGATATCCAATGCTCTTCAAGGTACAAGACAAAGCCAAGTGTTAAGGCTTGTTTTGCACCAACAGAAGTATGGCTACTCAAGAGGAAGGTTCAACAACTACCATGGCAACTACAACAACTACAATCATTCAAACTATCAAGGAGGCTACAAAGGAAGGAGAGACTACAATAACTACACAGAAGACTCAAACAAAGAGGATTCATTATTGATCATGAACATGGCTATGCCACAAGGTAAATCTGATGAGCATGTTTTCAACATAGATTCAGGTTGTTCAAATCATGTGGCAGGAAATGTGGCACTCCTATCAGATTTAGAAGATCCAAGGAATAAGCATGAGGTACAAACAGGAGATGATACAAAACATCCTGTGGAGAAAATAGGCAATGTCAAAGCACCTAATGGAAACATCAACCTACTCAGTAAGGTACTCTATGTCCCTACCATTACAAAGAATTTGATAAGTGTTGGGCAGATAGTAGAAAAAGGGTTGCAAGTCAGGTTCACAAAAGCAGGAGCATTTGTTGAAGATCCAAGTCAAGGATTCAGAAGAATTGCAAAAGGTGAAAAGACAGGTAGATTGTTCACATTTGAATTACAGGACACTAGAAACATTGCTCTCTTTAATTATGGTAGTCAGACACTCACAGAATTGGAAGTATGGCACAAAAGGTTAGCACATATTGGTGAAAGGTCATTAAAGCAAATCTGCAGGGACCAAAGTGTACTTGGACTTCCTAATTTGTCAAAACAACATATGATTTATAAGTGTAGTGCATGTCAATTTGGAAAGTCTCATAGGTTACCATTCATGAAGAAAGGTTATATGCATGGAGATCTCTTGGAGTTGGTTCATACAGATGTATGGGGACCTAGCAAGGAAGCTTCAATATCTGGATCAAGGTATTATGTTTCCTTTATTGATGATTGCAGCAGATGGACTATCCTATTCTTTATGAAACACAAAGATGAAGTTTTTTCATGTTTCAAAAGATATTTGGCTCTTGTGGAGAATCAAACAGGTAAATCACTAAAAAGGCTAAGGTCAAATGGAGGGGGAGAATACTTCTCCCATGATTTTGATTCTTTTCTTCAAGAAAGAGGAATCAAAAGAGAGGTAACTACAAGGTACACTCCTGAGCAAAATGGAGTGGCAGAAAGGAGGAATAGGACAATTGTTGAAGCTGCAAGGTCTATGTTAAATGAAAAGCATTTACCTAATTACTTATGGGCTGAGGCTGTATCTACAACCACTTACTTGATTAACAGGCTGCCTTCAAAATCCCTTGATGGGATGACTCCATATGAGGCTTGGAATGGAAGAAGACCAAGCTTAGATCATTGTAAAATTTTTGGATGTATTGCTTTTGCTCATGTTCCTTCACAGGTTAGAGGCAAGATGGATCCAAAGGCAGAAAGGTGTGTATTTATTGGATATGACAACAATCAAAAGGTCTACAGGTTATACAACCCTACCAACAAAGGATTCTTGGTAAGCAGAGATATAGTTTTTGATGAGAACAATTCATGGTATGAAGATTCATGCAGGAAGATCAATTTACCATATGATCTTGAAGAAGATTTTCCAAAGCTTGGTAGAGAACAATCAAAGATTGAAGAACAAGACACCTCGGAGGATGATGAAGAATCTCATATGGAAAAGATCAAAGCATGGAAGTCTAAAGGTAAAGCAAAATTGCAAGAACTTGGACATGAGGCAGAATCATCACATCATGGCCTAAGAAGATCTATGAGGGAAAAGAAAAAACCAAAAAGGTATGGGTTTGACACCTCATTAGTAACTAAACACTCTATCTACATAGCACAGGATATAAACCAAGAGGAGCCATCATCATTTGAAGAGGCCAAAGCAAAATCAGAATGGAAGCATGCAATGAAGGAAGAGATTGAAGCACTTGAGGAAAACAACACTTGGGATTTGGTGCCCAAGACTTCATCCATGAAGGTAATAGGCTCAAGATGGGTCTATAAACTCAAGAAGAATTCTGATGGTTCAGTTAATAGGTATAAGGCAAGGCTTGTAGCAAAAGGCTTTGCACAAACTCAGGGAATTGATTATGAGGAGACTTTCTCTCCTGTGGCAAAGATGCCTACTATTAGGGTTTTGCTTAGTATTGCCTCTTCCAAAAATTGGAAGATACTTCAACTAGATGTAAAGAATGCATTTTTGAATGGTTGGATAACAGAAGAGGTATATATGGCACAACCACCTGGTTTTGAGAACAAAGTTTATCCTGATTATGTGTGTAAACTTAACTAAGCATTGTATGGTCTCAAGCAAGCTCCAAGAGCTTGGAATTTCAGGCTTGTTTCATTCTTGCAGGACAAAGGCTTTCAACCAACCAAGGCAGATCCTTCACTCTTTATTAAAAAGAGTAATTCTGAGGTCATCTACCTATGTGTATATGTAGATGATATTATATTGACAGGAAATGATGCAGATGGTATGAAGATCAAAGATCAGATGAGAGAAGAGTTCAAGATAAGTGATTTGGGTTCACTTACCTACTTCCTAGGTTTGGAAGTTGTCTACAAAGATCATGGTTTGTTTCTCACTCAAAGAAAGTACATTAAGGACATGTTGGCAAAATTCAAGATGCAAGATTGTAAGATTGCAGGTACTCCAATGGAGGTCAATCACAAATTGAGCTCACATGAAGGTGAACTCATAGAGGACATCACATCATATCAAAGTCTAGTGGGTAGTCTCAACTATGCCACATTGACAAGAGTAGATATATGTTACAGTGTGAGTGTGCTAAGTCAATTTATGCACACACCAAGGAAACCACATATGGATGCTGCCAAAAGGATTCTCAAGTATCTCAAAGGAACCATAAATGAAGGACTTTATTATCCTTATGTATCTGATTTAGGTTTGAAGCTATTTTCTGATGCAGATTGGGCTGGCTCCAAGGAAGATAGAAGGAGCACTTCAGGTTATCTTACCTTTGCAGGTTCAAAGCTTATTTCATGGTCATCCAAGAAGCAACCCACAGTTGCTCTCTCTTCTACTGAAGCTGAATATAGAGGTCTTGCCATATCTACACAAGAAGCTATGTGGATGAAGACATATTCAAAGATCTTGGATTGGAGTTTGGAACTCCAACTATTTTTTGTGACAATATGAGTTCTATTCACTTGGCTGCTAATCCTATTTTTCATGCAAGGACTAAACATATTGAAGTTCATTATCACTATGTATGAGAGAAGGTTCTAAGCAAAGAGATTCAAATATCATATGTGTCCACTTATCAACAATGTGCAGATATTCTAACCAAAGCATTGGATGGTACAAAGCTTTGCAAATTCAAGGCTATGATTGGTTTGCAGGTAATCTTGGAAGATTGAAGACCTCAAGCATACTTGGCTTGAGGGGGAGCTGTTGGAGCAAGTCTATGACAAGCCTAAGTATTGGCTTGAGTCCCACAAAGTCTTAGAAGAAGCTTTAAAAAGAAGACTATGTAAAGTTCACTTGTGAACTACCTCTTGTAACTTTTGAAGAGTTTACTTAATGTAAAAGTGAGAGAATCTTAAGTGGTTGAGTCCACTTGATCAAGGAAAGAGGAGCCACGAATTCGTGATTTGTGGTAGGTAGAGAATCAAATCAATCATTGATTGATTGGAGAGTGATTGAGGGAAGTTAGCCTCCCAAACTCAACTATAAATAGATGGCAGTTTTAGTCGTGGTTAGAGAGACCTATGTGAAGACCTCGAAGAGCTGAGCTTTATGCCATATCAAGGTGTGATTACAAGGCACACATATGTATCAGTAAGTCATTGTATTTTACAAGCAATATACTTTCATTTTCATGATTATTTGAGTTCATCTTTCCATGTTCTTGTGAAGTGTACTACTCACTGCCATTACTCTCAGTTTCTCTCAGTCAGCTTGCAGAGCTGTTTTCTCTGAGCTTGGTGCATCATTTTCAATGATTTAACTTGGTAAAGTTAGCTCTATAAGTCTACTATATGCTCACAAATTTTCATGTCATTTGGATGTTGCAATCTTCAGTTATGTTTATTTGAAGGCAACAGGGTCTGTTCATCTTCACTTCTCTATCAGGTACCTGACTTTTTCACTCATCTTGTCAGAGCCATTTCTCAGTGGTTACTTATCCAAATTCAGTGATTTAAAGCTTGTTGGATTCACCGTACTGTCTAGTATAACCATACAAATTTGCATAATCATTGAATTTCTACATTTTGAGTTATGTTGATTTTTCTGCTCACTCATCTATTTTTGTAGCAGCCCATGAAAATCGGGATGATGTCATCACTTGTTAAAACTCATTCTCAGTGTGTGGTTCATTATTTTTGATGAGATTACTCTTGAAAGTTAGCTCTTTAAGTTGTCTAGACTTCCCCAAGAGGAATTGAGCTATTTGCTGCTGTGCTCAAAGAATTATGTAAAACACTGGACAGGTGTATGAACCAAGAATAGCAAGTTTTCACCTCTGAGCTAACTCCAACTTATCTGTTTTGATCTATCTTTTTGAGAGTGATCTTCCAAGGTACATAGGGTGTCTAATACATCCATTGGCAAGCTAAAAGGGCCTACCATATACTCCTGGAGTTCATTTGGCTGGTGTAGATCAAGGATTTTGCAACACCTCTTCATCTTCAAGCACATACCTATCCATCTCTTCACAGGTATGTGGCAATATGCTAGTCTATCATGATAGAGCCATATGTAGTGATTAGGCAATAAAAGATGCTTGAGATAAACTTACCACTTTATATACCAAGCACAAAATAAGTTTCGTGTTGCTTACCTCTAAAAATAGTTGGAGAGTGAAGATGTGAATGAAGATCAAAGATTTAAAGGAGTAACTGATATCTTTTAATCAAAGATTTGAAGGAGCAGTTGATTTTTGATGATGAAGTCTTGCAAGATAGTTCACTTGTGCAGATTGTTATTAATGGTGTTCTAGATTTATATCAAAGTTTTTCTTCTATTCTTCCATTGATGATGAAAGGAGATCCAAATGTCTTAACATTTGAGGAGCTAATCTTTGTCTTGTTGCATGAAGATCAGTCTAGGTAGAACATGTCTATTATGCATGTTGTAGACCAAGATTTCATAGCTAGTTGGAAGGGGTCCTCCAAGACATGTTCTAGGGTCATGGTATCTTGATCCATCCCAAAAATTATCTCCATCATTGATCTATGGGGTAAATCCAATGGTAGAAAGGTAGGATCAACAACCATTTGTTTCTAGCCCTTGATCTTGCTTAATCCACACTTAGGATCAAGTCTAGATCCAATGGTCCCAATCAAATAGACCCTTCCCCAAGTTAAGAAAGTTATTTTATGTTTTCATTCCTTGATTTAGGTTGATCATCACATAGGATCAATCCCAAATCTAATGGCTTAGAAGTAACCTCCATAACAATCAATCGACAATCTACTCTAGATCCTATCTGACCTCAAATTTAGGAACCTACCAATGTCCAACACCCTCACATGGCTTCTCCTCCTAATGGAGGCCTTACAAAATAGAGTTTTATGGAGCAATGGTGGTGCTACATAAGGGTGAGGCATTGAGCATATCTTACACCCCTTCAATGTCCACCTCAAGGTGAAATAATTTCTTGGGATGATGCAAAGTCTTTCATGAGGGTGGAGCATTGTCCATATCTAACACTCTCACCCCCTCACTGTCCACCTCAAGGTTAACTACTTTCTTGGCATGATGGCAAGTCTTCCATGAGGGTGGAGCCTTGACCATGTCTAACACCCCCCTCAATGTCCACACGAATGTGAACTACCTCCTTGGACCAATGCCAAGTCTTCAAAGATATATCTAGAGTAGATCCTTTATAAGAAAGTTTGTGAAGGTACATGCAATATTCTTCTTGGGTAGATAGTACACTATTTCCACCATTCCTCTCAAGTGTTCTTCTTGCCAACTCTTGATTGTCCTTCATGAGGTCTATTTCCAATCCTTATCAAACATCTAGTTGCAAAAATGATATCTTGTATAATACTCCATCTTTGTGGCTTGTTTCAACTGATAGAATGCCTTCTTTAGTTTCCACACTATGTTCTTTGAATGTGGAGCCTCAAACATTGATGGCTGAGGCACATGTACGTCCTCCTTTAGCTCAACATTCAAAAGTTTTGATTTGATATTGAACACAAAAAGTTTCCATTGCATCTGAGTTGCTACAATGAATAGGATTCAAATAGTGGCCATTAGACCAAAATAGTCTTGAAAACCAAAAACCATCACTTGTGAAAGTCCTTTTGCTACCAATGTATCTTCATAGCATTCCAAGATTCCTTCTATCATGTTCTTCACTTGCCATACCTACTTAGTGCTAGTGACCTCATACACTTCATTCTTCATTAAGAAAACATAATTGGTGTGCATAGCCTCCATCCATGGTGGATCTACACGTGCTCCATATAAATTATCAGTCTCATGTCTTCCTTCATAATTGCAACCATCATGGCTATACTGACTATGCAAGTAGAAGCCCACATGCCTTCCTCTATTCTCTGTGATCTCCTTGGCCTTTCTGCCTTCACTTCAATAGTTATTGGCATAGGATTACTCTCACCATAGAGCTTTTCCACTGGGATGACTCTTGGTCTAGGTATGTAGTGAATTTCTTTCACTTGATGATAAAATGGAAGGTCCTTCCTTTTCCTCCACTGCATGTGGCTACTCCATGGACATGATATTGTGACTCCCTTTGACCTTCTTTGCCTCATGGTCATATAATATTAAAGATCTTTGCTTTTCAAAATGAGCTAAGAAGATGCATTTGTTGCTTTTTGGTTCCAACTTGTTCTTCCCTTGCCTTGGAACAAGAGCATAGCATACACTCTCAAAAATTCCAAAGTGTGAGCCAAATGGATTCTCAACAGTGTAAACTTCATGGTGAGTATTTTTTATTTGATTAGGGAAAAACATGCCTCCCCTAATAGACATTGCTATCTTAACAATGGTGTGACTCTTGCATTCCATAATGCCATCTTGGTGTGATGTGTGAGGTGTCATTCATTGACACTTTATCCCTTTCCCTTGCAAAAGCCTTCCAACTCTTATGAGTTGAGCTAACCACCACCTCCTATTCCAAAGTTCTTCACACTTTTCATTGGTTCGTTTTCAACAAGTTCTCATTGTTCTTTAATCATATCAAAATCCTATCATGAAGAAAGTACATCCACATCTTCTTGCTATATTCATTCATGATCGCAAGGTAGGAAGATCCTCCCAAGGCCTGTTTAGAAATCTTATCATGCAAGTTAACATATCCAACACTAGAGTAGCCTTTGACCTACTCTTGCATTCTTGTGGGAATGTCTCTTTATGTTTCTTTCCCATCATACAAGCTCTAGAAGATTTGTGCATTCGATTCATTGTATGTAAGTGACGAAGAAAAATACTTTTCTTTTGCATCTCCTTCAATACTATGCATGTCACTATGATGGGCTCTTGTAGAGGCTGCATCAAACTAGATTGACCTCTCTCATTGGCCATGTGACAAGATGCACTATTGCCTACTAGCCATGAATCCACAATTGAATCTTCTTGTATTGAGGAGCATACCAATTTTGCTTCAAACGCATCTTTTGTTTCCTCCTTACACTCTTCATCTGTCCTCTTGACATAACAATATGCTATTCTTTGTCCCTTCCTTTTGCAATGGAAGCACTCTCCTTGAAACTTCTTCTTACTAGTCATCTTCTTTGCACTCTCACCTTTGGTTGAGGAACCACCTTTTCCGAATGCATTGGTGGAGAACATAGCATCTCTGTTGCTAATTCTTGCTTGGGATTTAAGCTGAAAATCCTCTTCCATTGGTAGTGAATAAAACTCCTCAAATATCAAAGCTTGCAGTTTCACCCAAGTGTTGAGAATAGTTACCCTTCCATCATAGTTTGGTGGAGAATTTTGGAGACACCTTGGAGCTAACCCCTTGCAACTCTTCTTCTATCCCATCACAATCCATTCCATTACATGGCTTTCATGATCTCAGTAATGGATTCCTTAGCCTTCTCTCCTTCTACAAACTTCTCTACTTCCAATTGACTTTGTAAATTTTGATGGCATGTTGGGTCCTCCGCATCATATTGACTCCTCAATATATTTGATGCCTCACTTGGCTTGGATGTATGTTGAATGAGAGGTAGAAAACGTTCCACAGAATCGATCACTATAGCATATAGTGCATTTGCATTCTGTATCCTCCAAACTTGTAGAAGCTTTGAGTTTGGGAGAATCACCATACTCTAATCAAATGGGTTGAAGGTAGGGTTTGTCTCTTACTTGATTACCATTTCCATCTCCAAATTATGATACAAATTAAGTATAATAATAATCTTGATCTTCCAAAGAAAATACTTTTTACCATCTATTTTGCCTTCACTGAAGGTTGGTGGATGAACCCATAGCGTTTGCATGGCCAACTCCATTGTTCCAACTCCAACTCCACTTCCACTTCTAGATGGCAACACTTCCATAGTGTTGAAGCCTTTGTCTCCCATGAACTTGAAGCCTTGAAGCTTTGTCTGCCCATGAACTCTAGTGTTGAAGCTTTTAACTCCTCTAAACTCTAATGTTGAAGGCTTTGTGTAATATATCATATTGAGATAGATGTTCTTTCTAGAAAATGATATGTAGGTAATAATGAAATTTCATGTTTAGGATAATCTAATCATGTGTGCAAAAAATTGTGGCAATACGTTTTTACATTCTCTCTCTAGGAAGTTGTCGCATGAAATTTGTATGTCAAATTTGAACATGAAGATGTAGGAATTAGAGAAAGTGGTGTATGAGAGAAATGTGGAGTGCTCTTAGTAGAAAAACTTTATCTAATTGAAAATTTTTCATTTCTTGTGTTATATGTCTCATTTGATTGCATTAAGGTAGGTTAATGAAGAGATTATTCATGTATTCTCATCTCTTTCTAGAAGTTCTAATTTTACAAGGCACAAAAGTGATATTTGGAAGTGGTTTTGGACCTAGGGCGTCCTAACACTATATGTAGATTGAAGAGATGAATTTTTTGTGTCTCATAAGCTTAAGCTAATTCCTCACTATTTTTTGAGTTACAAGGATTGGAAAAGTTCCCTTTTTGGGCACTTAAAAAAAAAGCCATGATTCATCTCATTCATGGTCATGGGTTTAGAAAAATGTAGATTGATATGTGGGTGTTTTGGTGTGATTAACATGTGTGTGTGAGTGTGTTCGAGGGGTTGCCTCTGCTTTTTGAAGGTTCGATTCTTAAGGTGTACATGTAAAGTAAATGTGTGTCTAGTTTGTGAGTCTTGCATGAGACATGCAAAAAGATGCTATCTTAGAGTATGCGGATTCCATCAGTGCATGTCTAAAAGGCATGATTAGTCATGCAGTTTGGAAGGGAGATCTAGAGAGAAAGATTGGGAGCTAGAGATATGGATTATGTTCGTGCATTAATCACAATCATTTTCTTTTGGGAATGAGATTGGGAATGTGATTGAGATTGCAATTGCGATTGAGATGATGGAGAGTGTTAATCTCCAAAAGAACAACCTACTCTTGAAATTAGAACACCTCTATATCAAGAGTAAGTCAAAATCTTCTCCAATTTTAGAAGATCAATACTCAATTATCAAGATTTTGAAAAATCTGTGAAGATGATGACTCTACAGAAAGTCTGCTGCACTCATCTTTCTCATTGACCTATCAATTGTGTAAAGTTTTTAATAAAACTTTGCACAAGGTGTCGCCTATAGATTGCACACCTTCTCCAAGTTTAATTACTCCAAAAGATTCAGTATAACTTGAGAAATGAACTCAACAAGTTACCTATGTCTAAAACTGTCACCCTGTAGAGTCGACTTTGACACCTGCAACTTCTAAGACATGGTTCTCCAAGACTAGAACCCGTTTAAGCAAATGCTTTTAGCCACAAGTAGCTTACCTTCCAACTTAAAGATTGAATGCTTTCTTGCTCAAAACTTTAAACTATAGAAGGAGAACTGATCAAAATATTGACTTCAAATTTTGCGCCTCCTGCAACCTCTCTTCTTCCATTTACACATGTAAATGTTCCTACACTCAATTCTCTCAACCTGATCACAACTAGAAGCTGAAAATTTGTACAGAGGTCAATCACCTATAGACTTAGACTTGTACAAAAGCATTTCACAAAAGATCTAGCACAGAAGGAGAAAAATCAGAAACATTGGGTGCAAATTTCTTTCATTTCTAGAGGAGTTTACAACTGAATGATGAGAGAGAGTTCAACTAACTTCTAAGATGTCTAATAACTCTTACAAATCTTGACTACTCTATTCTCATGCTCTCTCATACTTGCCCCGACATTTTCCATAGTATATATAGATAAAAATTTACAAACTTATGACTAATCAAAAACATAAGTAAGCTGACTCTAAATTAATGTACATATGTGTACAACTCTTTATCTTCTGAATATGAACTTCTTCCATGCTTCATAAGTTGGTCTTTTCTTCAGTCCTTGACTTCCAAAGCTTCAATTGTTGATTGCCTTGCACCAACAGCTCCCCCTCAATCATCAATTGAGGTTTTCTCTATCTTCTTTATGCCTGCCATGTCTTTGAACTTTTGTAGCTTTGGTCCATCCAAGCTTTTGGTAAGCATATCAGCTATCTGATCTTTAGTTGAAGTATGTATGACTTCAATATGTTTGTCCATTACCTTCTCTCTTAGAAAGTGATACTAAATCTCAATGTGTTTAGTCCTGGCATGAAACACAGGGTTAGCAGCTAAATACAATGAACTCATGTTATCTCCATATATGATAGGTGTACTCTGTATAGTGTCAAAATTCTTCATCAGAGTCTTAACCCATATCACTTCCTTTGTAGCTTCAACCATGCCTTTGTACTCTACTTCTGTAGATGACAAAGCAACTGTGTGTTGCTTCTTTGAACACCAAGAGATTAACTTATCTCCCACATAACACATGTATCCATAGGTTGACCTTCTATCATCAGGATTACCTGCCCAATCTGCATCACTATATATTTTGATATTTGTATCTGATGTAAAACCATAATACAAACCCTCTTTGAGTGTACCCTTAATGTACCTCAACACTCTTTGACCTGCAATCCAATGTTCTTTCCTAGGACAATGCATGAATTGGGACAAAACTCCAACTGCATATGATAAATCAGGCCTAGTTAATGTAGCATAGATAAGACTACCAACCAAACTCTGATATAGCTTCATATCCTTAAATTCCTCTCCACCATATCTGCTCAATTTGTGATTCACCTCCATTGGAGTAGGTGCTACCCTGCAATCATTCATTTTAAACTTGATTAACAAGTTCTTCAAATACCTTTCTTGAGTCACATATACTCCATGTTGAGTGTATGAAATCTCCATGCCCAAGAAATATGACAAGTCTCCCAAATCACTGATTTTGAACTCTTTCTCCATTTGCTTCTTTAGGCTTTGAATGCCTTTCTCATCTGTACCTGTAAGAATTATATCATCAACATATATGCACATATAAATGAGCCCACCATCACTTGCTTTAACAAGCAAGCTACTATCTGCCTTAGATACTTGAAATCCAAGTTCTTTCAAGAACTTTACAAGTCTATAATTCCATGCCCTTGGGGCCTGCTTCAACACATACAAAGCTCTCCTGAGCTTACATACATGATCTGGATACCTTCCATCTCTGAATCCTTGAGGTTGCTCCATGAAAACATCATCTGAAATGTAACCATTTAAAAAAGCATTCTTCACATCTAATTGACATAATTTCCAACCTTTACATGCAGCAATGGCTATGAGTGTCCTGATGGTTGTCATCTTTGCCACATGACTATGAGTCTCATCATAATCAATACCATATGTTTGAGCAAACCCTTTTACAACAACTCTAGCTTTGTACCTAGACACACTTCCATCTGCAAATCTCTTTGTTTTGTAGACCCACTTGCATCCAATGATTTTCTGACTATTTGGTTTAGGAACCAAATCCCATGTCTGATTCTCCATCAATGCATCATATTCTTCCTGCATAGCTTTCTCCCAATTTTCCTTACCTTTTGCCTCTTCATATGTAGAAGGGTCTTCATCTGCCTTTATCATGTAAGCATAATCTTTGGTAGCCAAAAAAGAAGTATAATAGCTATACCTTGTAGGTTGCCACTTGTGTCTTGATGACCTTCTAAGTTCTCCACTCCTTGAGGTTTCTGGTTCTTCACACTCAGGATCAAATCTTGGCATTTCTTCAACTTCAACCTGCACTTCATTATTCTCCTCTTCATCAAATATCTAAACCTTTGATTTACCCTTCTTTTGACTCACAACTTCTTCATCACCTGTATTAATATTGATTGTACCTGCATACCAAGTACCTTGCTCATCAAATGTAACATCCTTAGACACAATGAATTGCTTTGTGGATGGGCTCCACAATCTATAACCCATCTGCTTGTCATCATAACCAATGAACACATACTTTTCAGCTTTAGGTTCCAATTTGTGTCTTAATTGTGATGGCACATATGCATATGCCAAACATCCAAATGCTTTGCAATGATCCAAGGTAGGTCTCTTACCCCACCATGCCTCATATGGTGTCATACCCTGCAAGGCTTTACATGGTAACCTATTAACCAAATAAGTAGTTGTATTTACAGCCTTAGCCCACAAATAATTTGGGAAATTTTTCTCCTTCATCATTGACCTTGCAAACTCAACAAGAGTTCTATTTCTTCTCTCTGCTACACCATTTTGTTGAGGAGAGTACCTGCAAGTAATTTCCCTTTTTATACCTGCATTCCACAAGTAATCACTGAACTCTTTAGAGAAATACTCTCCCCCTCCATCTGACCTTAGTCTTTTCAATTTATGACCTGTAATTCTCTCTGCATACACATGATAGTGTTTGAATGTGTTGAATACTTCTGACTTATCTTTGATCACATATATAGTGATCCATCTGGTAGCATCATCAACATAAATCACATAATACCTTGAACCATTGATACTGAAATCCTTTGATGGTCCCCACACATCTGTGTGTACCAACTCAAGCTTCTCTGAATACATGAAACCATGCTTGGAGTAAGATTGCTTATGAGCCTTACCTAATTGACATGCCTCACATCTGTATGTCATATGTTGACCTGCATCATTAGGCAATCCAAGCACTGAACCACTGTTAATCATATCTTTGATACCTCTTTCATTGAAGTGTCCAAGCCTCTTGTCCCAAAGATCTAACTCAGAGATCTTATGTCCTCCATAAGTGAACAAGGCATGACCAACATTACCTTGAATCTTCAATGTGAACAACCTTCCTTCTTTTTTTCCTGAAACAATTTGTTTATACCCATTGCTAGGGTCTTCCACAAACACTCCTTCATTAGTGAATCTAACTTCATAACCTTTTTCAACAATTTGTCCTACACTTATCAGATTTTTGATTTCTGCCACCTCTTCCTCTTGAATTAAAATTCTGATTATATCCACCATTACTCTGATTATTATGCCAACAATCA
This sequence comes from Ceratopteris richardii, assembly GCA_020310875.1. Lineage (NCBI taxonomy): Eukaryota > Viridiplantae > Streptophyta > Polypodiopsida > Polypodiales > Pteridaceae > Ceratopteris > Ceratopteris richardii. The sequence continues at coordinate 73,937,330 of CM035415.1, forward strand.
TTAGCTAAATGATTTGTCTCACCACAAATCCAGCAAGCTTTGACTCCATCTTTATTATTCCTACCTCTTCCTCTACCTTTACCACCTCCTCTTCCTCTTAGGAAGTTGGCTTGACTAGTTGTGCCTTCATCTTCATTTGCTTGTTGCTTCCCTTTGCTATTTTTCTTCTTATCCTTTGAGTACATTGCATGACCTGTACTCTTGTCACCTTCACCTTTGACATCCTGCTCAAAGGTTAACATATGTCCTAGCAACTGATTTAAGTCAGGAGTAAAATGATCAAGTGATAATTCAGTAGACAAAATGAATGGCTTCCATTTATCATCACCTCTCAAACCTGTAAGGATCTGCCTTACCAATTTATCCTCCTCAATGTCTTCATCAAGAGCTCCTAATGCATTTGCAATGTCCTTCATTCTGGTTACATAATCTGAGATGGATTGAGAGGCCTTCTTCTTGAATGTAGTAAATTCTGCCCACAAGGATGCCTTCCTAGACTTTGTGGTATTTTGGAAATGCTCCTCCAAAGCATTCCATATATCACTTGCACTTTCAAGACCTCTAATGTGAGGTAGCAAGTAGTCATTGACTGCCATATAGATAATGCTCCTAGCTTGAGCATCTCTCTTCATCCAATTCTTCAAATCTGACAATTCCTCCCTAGTTGAAACACTAGGATCTCTGAATTGTGGCTTTTCCTCTTCACCTGTTATGTAGGCTATCAAGTCTTTGCTCATTAGATGAGCTTCCATCCTCATAGACCATGCAGGATAGTTTTCTCTATCCAATTTCTCTATCTGAAGAGAATCTCCCATCTTTTCTTCACCTGTATATTGAATTCTTCAATATTTATAAAGTATAAGGTTACCTTTACTTCGAATGACACTCCTTTTGAATTCCTTCATGTTGTATGATCTCCTTCTCAAGCTTTATCCTCAAGCTTTTACCTTTTGAACCTTTAAATGTTGAATTCTTTTCATCTGAAGCAGTCGAGACCCTCCTTCCTTTAATTCTGATGTTTCTTGCTCTGATACCACTGATGGAGAGTGTTAATCTCCAAAAGAAAAACCTAATCTTGAAATTAGAACACCTCTATATCAAGAGTAAGTCAAAATCTTCTCCAATTTTAGAAGATCAATACTCAATTATCAAGATTTTGAAAAATCTGTGAAGATGATGACTCTACAGAAAGTCTGCTGCACTTATCTTTCTCATTGACCTATCAATTGTGTAAAATTTTTGATAAAACTTTGCACAAGGTGTTGGCTATAGATTGCACACCTTCTCCAAGTTGAATTACTCCAAAAGATTCAATATAACTTGAGAAATGAACTCAACAAGTTACCTATGTCTAAAATTGTCACCCTGTAGAGTCGACTTTGACACCTACAACTTCTAAGACATGGTTCTCCAAGACTAGAACCCGTTTAAGCAAATGCTTTTAGCCACAAGTAGCTTACCTTCCAACTTAAAGATTGAATGCTTGCTTGCTCAAAACTTTAAACTATAGAAGGAGAACTGATCAAAACATTGACTTCAAATTTTGCACCTCCTGCAACCTCTCTTCTTCCATTTACACATGTAAATGTTCCTACACTCAATTCTCTCAGCCTGATCACAATTAGAAGCTGAAAATTTGTACAGAGGTCAATCACTTATAGACCTAGACTTGTACAAAAGCATTTCACAAAAGATCTAGCACAGAAGGAGAAAACGCAGAAACATTGGGCGCAAATTTCTTTCATTTCTGGAGGAGTTTACAACTGAATGATGAGAGAGAGTTCAACTAACTTCTAAGATGTCTAATAACTCTTACAACTCTTGACTACTCTATTCTCATGCTCTCTCATACTTGCCCCGACATTTTCCATAGTATATATAGACAAAAATTTACAAACTTATGACTAATCAAAGACATAAGTAAGCTGACTCTAAATTAATGTACATATGTGTACAACTCTTTATCTTCTGAATATGAACTTCTTCCATGCTTCATAAGTTGGTCTTTTCTTCAGTCCTTGACTTCCAAAGCTTCAATTGTTGATTGCCCTGCACCAACATGAGATTGAGATGAGCTCGGGGGTGGTCGAGTGGATGAGGCTTGTCATTGAAGCTGTTTGATTGATTTTGTAACATAGATCATAAATGCTTGTAAAATCTTGACTAGATAATTAAACTCTCTCTCTCTCTTTGAAAATAGAGGGGGAGGCACATCATTTGTAGGAGTGTAATTTGGTTTTTCTCCTATTTTTTCTATAAAGTTGATTAACCGTATTTGGAAAGGTTGTAAGACATATTTGGTTTATGTGAATGACCTTCATAAGAAGAAGAAGTCCTTGAATATGTCAAAAAACTTTTAGATGAGGATGCAGATGTATTTCCTGATGATTTACCAGGCATGCTCCCTCGTAGAAAAATCGACCATGCTATAGGCCTTTATTTAGGAAGTGAACCTTATTCTAGAGCACGTTATGGATTCAATATTGATGAATTGAAAGAGCTGAAGCTCCAACTAGATGATCTATTGAAGATGGGTTTGATAAGACCTAGTGTTTCACCTTGGGGAGCACCTATTTTGTTTAAGAAAAAGAAAGATGACTCATATAGACTTTTATTGAGCATAGGGGTTTAAACAAGAAATCCATTAAGAATGAATCAATTAAGTGATGTGATAGTATTCATTAAATTGACTTGAGATTTGGATATCATCAAATTATAGTAAAGTATGAGGACATACCCAAAACTACTTTTAGAACATGATATGGTCATTACCAATTCAAAATTTTGCCTTTTGGATTGACAAATGATCTTGCCACATTTATGTGTTTCATGAATATCTTGATGAATTTATTTTAGTCTTTCTTAACTATATTTTGGTGTATTCTAAGCATAATGATGAATATGCATTGCATCTCAAGAAGACTTTAGAGAAACTCAAAGAGAATAAACTATATGGTAAGATGAGTAAATGTTTTTTTGCAAGGGGGAAGTGACTTATTTGGGGAGACTTGCTTCTAAGGAAGGGATTTGCATAGATCCTAGGAAAGCCAAAACCATAGTTGACTATACCACACCCAAATGTGTGAGAGATGTTAGGAGCTTCCTTGGTTTGACACAATATGAGAGGGCACACATTAGGGAATTTTCATAGATTGCAAATCCTCTTAGAGAATTGACAAGGAAAAACAAAGAATTCCAATGGAATGATGAGTGTGAACATACATTTGAAGAATTAAAACATAAGGGAAGCTATTTATTGTTGCATGTGATGCTAATGGACTTCAAATCAGATGTGTAATTTCACAAGAAGGAAGGCTAGTGACTTATGAGTCAAGGAAACTAAGAAAACAAGAATTAAATTATATGACACATGACTTGGAAATGCTTGTGGTTGTTCATGCACTTAAACATTGGAGACACTTATTGCTTGGAGTAAATTTTGAATTAAGAACAGATCATCAAAGCCTTAAATATATCTTTACTCAACCTTTACTTGACAAAAATGATGGATAGAATTGCTAAGTGAATATGATTTTGATATTAAATACTTAGCAAGAAAAAAAAATAAAGTGGTTGATGCTTTGAGTTGTAAACCTTTATGCAATTCAATTTCTATTATATCTTTTTATTTTAATATTCAAAGCGAATTAAAAGAAAATTTGTATTATTCAAGAATCTTGAAATTTTTGTCTGCAACTTTGGATCCTATGTTTCAAGGAAAATTTCATTTGAGAAATAATGATTTGTGTGGTAATTCTCATTTGTGTATTTTTTCAAAATCTATTTTGGAAGAAAAGATTCTTCATGACTATCATAATGGACCTTTCTCTACACACCTTGGTTTTTCTAGGACTTATGCTAAAGTGAAAGCTTCATATTATTGGCCACGTAAGAAACATGAAAATATGAGGTATGTGAAAGAATCTCTAAAATGTCAACATATTGAGGCTGAATTTAAAAGGAGTCCTAGTATGTTACAACCATTAGATGTGCATGATAAAAAATGGGAATCCATCTCTATGGGTTTAATAACAAAGTTTTCTATGACCAGAAGTGGACATGATACCATTTTTGTTGTTGTGGACCATCCTACAAAGATGACACATTTTCATTTTCTTCCCATGAGGAAAACTCATATAGTTATGCATGTTTCTAAACTTTTCCTCTTTTTTAGGTTACATTGTATACCCAAAATTATAATTTCTGATAGGGATCCAAGGTTTACATCTAATTTTTGGAAAGCAACATTTTAGTCCATAAAAATAGAATTACTCATGAGAGGGTTAACCCAGTGCTTGAGGATATGTTTTGTATGTATGTAAATGATAAACAAAACAATTTGACTGAGTATTTGCATCTAGTTGAGTATGCATATAATAGCACATGGTATTCGTCTATTAAGATGAAACCTTCTGAAGTAGTGTATGGCCATAATTGTCTCGTACCACATTCACTTTTTAATTCACAAAATCGGGTTGAGGTATCTAAACAGATGCTTGAAAACATGGATTTGGAACTCAAAAAGGTAAAGAAAAACATTAAAGACGAAAAAAAATGTCAAAAGTTATATCATGATCTCAAAAGAGACCCTTGGAATTTAGAAGAAATGATTTGGTTTTTTTGAAAGTAAACCCGTCTAGATCAAATCTGGTTTTAGGGAAAGATCAAAGATTGTCCACACATTGCATATTTACTTGATCTATCTAACAACTTGAAAATTCAGCCAATTTTTTCCATGTTAGATTACTTAAAAAGTATGTTCGTAATGTTGATCACATTTTGCAAGGAAATTCAAAGTTGAAAGGAACTGCCAGTTTTGAGTTTGAACCAGAAGCAATAAGAGAGAGGAGAAATAGACATCATAGGACTCATGAAATAGTTGAGATTTTAGTCAAGTGGCTTGCATATCCTATTGAAAATTCAACATGGGTTGGTTTAGATGAGTTTATGGAACATTACCCTTCTTTCTAACTCTGAGAAGAGAGTTCTTCAAAGAGGGGGAGATTCATAATATACCATATTGAGATAGATGCTCTTTCCTAGAAAATGATATGTAAGTAATAATGAAATTTCGTGTTTACAATATTATGATAATTTCTACAAAATTTTCTAGCAATAAGTTTTCACATTCTCTCTCTATGAAGTTGTGGCATGAAATTTGTATGTCAAATTTGAGCATGAAAATGTACGAATAAAGGAAAGTGTTGTTGTTGATATATTTAGGTAGTGATGTGTGTGAACACTCTAGTTCCGTTGGGGCACTTTTTTCCCTCTTTAGGAGGTTTTTTTCCCTAGGCTTGTATATATGCCTATTGCCCTAACGGGCTACTTATCTTTGTACCTTCTAGTGGTAATACATTCAATATTGTGTGTTGTGCTTCAAGCTTCTTCTTCTTCCTTGTATTGCTCGCGTGCTTCTGTAGACGTCTAACTCCAACAATTGGTATCAGATCAGGTCGTCGCTTCATCTAGGGCATTGTCTACACCTCTCCAGTTGTAGTCTCAAAATCGCATGAAATTTGGTAAACATACTCAAGGTGTATCAAAGATTAAAACAGCTTCGTTTTTTGGTGCTGAAATCGCAATCTGAGCTCGTTTTGGCCTCCAAACGCACTATCACAGTGGTTGTGTAGGCTATTTCATCTTTTTGTGCCAAAAATATATACTACTTTTGGTTTGCCAGTATAAGCATCTCAAAGTATGCTATAGGTCTAGAAGAACTCGTTTGGGTAGTTATGTTCAACTTTTTCAGATACAATCATTTTTTTGCATCAAGGTATTTTAGTCAGTGGCCATGGCTAAAAGCAGTGATGTATTTCATGTCACGAGGAAGGATATAAGGAAGAGAGCTCACACACACACTCTCACTCTCAAGGAGAAGCACACACACAGATTGAGGCAAGGAAGAATGATCTTCTTCTTCTTCTATTACATAAAAAGGAATGTACAAGAATGACCTAAAAAACAAGAATACAACAAGTGCAATATATAAAGATCAGTACATAAGGAAAAACCTAATGTTTGCAAATGAGTGAGTTGACAAGAAAAAAATGTGCCATCACTCTCGGTAGATAAATCTAGTACAACATAATGAAGCGTCCCTGACATATATCGGTGTGACCACTATACATGTCAGAGAAACAAAAAACTGATACGTGTCATCCTGGATCATCACATGTTGAGCTTGATATCTCAACACTCCCCCTCAAGCTCAATGTCATGTCCTCTAATCCAAGCATCTTTTGAAACTTCTTCAGCTTCTCTACTCCAAGTGCTTTAGTGAAAATATCAGCAACCTGCTCATTTGTTCTCATATAAAGAAGATCAATGTCACCTGCTAATACATTCTCTCTGATGAAGTGATAATGTACCTCGATATGCTTTGTTCTAGCATGAAAAACGGGGTTCCGTGCTAATTGTATACTGATAATATTATCACAATAGATAGTGATAGGCTTTTCCACTTCCACACCTAAATCTGCAAGTAGCATCTCTAACCATGATGCCTCACATGCTGCCATTGCAGCACCTCAATACTCAGCCTCTGTACTTGAAAAAGCAACAGTGGGTTGCTTCTTGTTGCTCCATGTAATGACTGCACTCCCAAGTGAGAATAGAAAACCACTAGTAGATCTTCTATCTGGAATGCTACCAGCCCAATCTACATTGGTGTATCCATAAACGTGCAAATCTACACCAGCCTCATAAAACAATGCATAATCCAAAGTAGAACTCACATAACATAGATTGCACCTCAAAGCATCCAAATGTGGCTACGTGGGAACCTGCATAAATTGACTTTCAACTCCAACAATGTAGCTAAGATCAGGCCTCGTAATTGTGAGATATATCAAGCTTCCCACAATTTTCCTGTACATAGTAACATTTTCCAATGTTTCACCTAACGTAGTATCTAACTTCAAATTCTAATCTAATGGCATAGAAATTGGCTTACAATCAGCCATACCATACGTTTGCAATATATTCAAAGCATATTGCCTTTGTGGCATCCATATACCTGTTTTTGTATGAATAAACTCAATGCCCAAAAAATAGCATAGCACACCAAGATCTTTCATGTCGAATTCCTGCATAAGAAGCTACTTTACCTCTTTGATGCTTTCTTCATTATCACCACCTACAATCATGTCATCAACATAAATAGCCACAATCGTGATGCCATCATTAGCCTTCCTTGCATATAGTGAATGATCTGCATCACACATAGAAAACCTAATGCTAGTTAAGTAATCAACAATCCTTGCATGCCATGCACGAGGAGCTTGCTTCTGCCCATATAGAGCCTTTTGCAACCTGGAAATATATAACCGGATGCTTTGAATCTTCATATCCTTGTGGCTGGTCCATATATACTTCTTCCTCTAACTCACCATGTAGGAAAGCATTCTTCACATCCATCTAATGCAAAGTCCATCCTTTTTCTGTAGCTAATGCAGCAAGTGTATGGTAGTAGACATTTTAGCTCCAGGTCTAATGTTTCCTCATAATCAATGCCATTTGTCTATGCATATTCTTTAGCTACCAATTGTGTTTTATACCTGCTTATGCTACCATCTGCATTATGCTTTACCTTGTAGACCCATTTGCAACCTATGGGTTTCTTTCCTTGTGGCAATGGAGCCAACTTCAATGTATCATTCCCATAAAGTGCAGCCATCTCTTCATCCATGGCTTTTTCCCAATCTGCATTTCCAAATGCATCTTCAAAACAAGAAGGCTCAACATCTTGTATTACCTTGGTCATGTAGGCACAATGACGAGCCATACAATTGTCATACGTCAATTGTTGCATTGAATTTTGCATCCTATCGTATCTTCTTGGTCGTAGGTCACTTTTCCTTGTATCTTCTACATGTGCCCGTCTTACTCCTGGAGTCTTCACAGAGGGCAATCCAAGTTCCTCATCAAGACTCTTTTCTGAACCGCTTGAATCTCCATCAATGTCTTCAAAACTTGCACATGTTTTATGACCAGCAAAAAGCCTTTATTTACCTTTCTTGGATGTATTTGATGAATTTGGTGGACTGAAATTTCCATGCAATATTCCACTCCATGGATTTGAGTTGGAACTATTGCTTGGTGATGCATCTGGTCCACTCAAAGCTTGAGATTCTGCACTTGATTTTTCACCATTTTCTTTGTCATTTGGTTCAAGGTTCAGTCCTTCTTTGGCATCTGCATCGAAGCTTGAAATTTCATCAATTACCACATCTCAGCTCACCTTCACCTCTCATGTTAGTGGGTTATAACATTTATATCCACAGCCAAAAACTTTCATATGTAATAAGTTTGTCTTTTTACCTCTTAACTTCTCTTCAGGTGTAACTTGATGTACAACAACAGTTGGAGTTGTGTTCCTGATGTATGCAGTTGTATGCATAGCTTCTGCCCAATAACAATGAGGCATATTCTTCTCAGCCATCAAGGCTCTTGCTATTTCTGCAATATGTCTACTTTTGCATTCAACAATGCCAATCTGTTGTGGTGTGTACCTGCATGAAAACTAATATCGAATTCCATGACTTTTTAGAAAATTGCTGAAATCATTTGACATGTATTCACCTCTTGCATCAGATCTTAATGTCTGAATATACTTCCCTGTCTGCTTTCTACCATAGCTTTAAAATTCTGAAAGTGAGTGAATACCTCACTCTTCTCTTTCATGAAATAGACCCACACTTTCAGTGTATTGTCATCAATGAAAGTAACATAAAACCTACAACCACCCATAGATGTGGTCTTTGAAGGACCCCAAACATCTATATGTACTGTTTCTAGCACATTCTCACTAACATGCTTATCATGCTAAAATGATGATCTTGACTATTTACCAAATTAACATGCTACACATACCTTTTGCATCTCTACAACCTTGAAATTTGGTAGTCCATGGACAATCTCCTTTGACTACATCAATTTCATCCTTTGTAATTTGTGCCAGATCTCTATATCAACAAAAACTCCTGCACCTTTTGCAAACATGGCTGCATTCATTTTAGGAATTTTCACATTTAAGGTGAACATACTACCCACTTTGTTTCCTTTGGTGATCAATCGTCCACCATGTCTGTGTTCTTCTACATATAAACCCATCAGCATTTAACCTGACTTGTAATCCCTGGTCAACCATTTGTCCAATAGAAACCAGATTCTTTGTTATGTTTGGAACATGTAGCACATCAGCAAGATGTTTTACCTTCCCATCCTCCATAGACAAAGCTATGTTTCCTATATGCTCGATAGGCTGCGATGTATCATCATCTATTTCAATATATCCAGGAACTGACAATTTCTGCAAACTACTAAACCATTCTACATGACTGGTCATGTGATTTGAAGCACCTAAATCAACATACCAGACATTATATTTCGATTTTGAAACACCAGCAGACATCGTATTCATCATGTGATATTGAACCATGAATAGCTTCTCAGAATCATGTGCACTTGTGGATGAATAGTTATTTTGTTGCCTTTTGTTATTTTGATTCTTCAACCTGTAATCACCTTCAAAGTGTCCAGGTTTACCACAGTTCCAACATCCTTTACTACCATTACCTGAATCATTTCTTTGGAAATTTTTGCAGCCTCTTTGGCTCCCCTTGCCTTGAAATTGTCCTCTTCCTCCTGCATGATTCTTTTGTTGACTTTGGTCTTGGTTACTAGTTCCTCTTCCACTTTCGAAACCTCTATCTCTGCCTCTTCCTCTGCTAGAGTAGAATACTTGCTCACAACTAGATTTTCCTTGGGAGTTTGAATCCTCACCAAGATTCTTTTCTTCAATAATCAGCATAGATACCAGATCAGCAAAATTTGGAATATTTTCCCTAGTCTATTCTAAACTGCTTATATGCAACTCCTAAACCACGAAGACACATTTCCACCTTATCATCATCATCTAGATTCACACCAATAGATGCAAGTGACTCACATATGCATTTCATTTTCAAGGTGTAGTCACTTACCGGCATGCTCTTCTTCTCCAATGTATGCAGCTCATTTTTTAGTTGCAATTTCCATGCCTTTGTATTGGTCTCATACAATGTGACCAAACTATTCCAAGCCTCTTTCGGATTCTTGGCATCTTGTATGTGTCCAGTCATGCTATCCTATATGTTAACACATAGCAAGTACATTACCTTTCATGCTCCTTGATTCCATTCCTCATATGCTCTAAACTGATGTGCAGTTCGATTCCTTTCTGGTAACTGCGGAGCATTTTCATTCTCTCCTTCGATGTACTTCTAGTAGCCTTTTCCCATCAGGAAATTCGTCATTCTCAATCTCCAAGCATGGAAATTATTCTTGTCCAACTTATCGCTCATAAGCTAACTCATTCCATCTGCGTTTGCCATTTCTGTAGCAATTTTCAACACCACAAAACACTACAAGCAATACTTCTGCTTGAACACTATCGCACTATGACGTGACAGTTCGATCTCAGAAAACCACAGTTTTTGTGTATCAATAGTACACGAAATCACTTGAAATTCTAGATCTAGAGTATATGAGTGTTGTTGAACATGATGCAAGTTACAGTTTCTAAAATTGACTTGGTTTTTTTGTGGGCCCCACCTTGCGGGCTTGAAACAGAGGTCGAGATGGCTCCGAAATTTCGATCTGACAAAAACAAGTGACCCTAAAGGGATAACTCACAAAATTATTTTGAGATCTTCTACCTTCACGTTGATTTTCGTAGAAAATTGAGGTCGTTTGTGAATCACATTTTCTCCATGCCTTGTTGCATACTCTTCATCATCACCTTCTCCACGAGCTCTCGACATCCATGTTGGCGCTGATACCATGTCAGGAGGAAGGAGATAAGGAAGAGAGCTCACACACACACTCTCACTCTCAAGGAGAAGCACACACACACAGATTGAGGCAAGGAAGAATGATGATCTTCTTCTTCTTCTTCTTCTTCTATTACATAAAAAGGAATGTACAAGAATGACCTAAAAAACAAGAATACAACAAGTGCAATATATAAAGATCAATACATAAGGAAAAACCTAATGTCCACAAATGAGTGAGCTGGCAAGAAACAAATGTGCCATCACTCTCGATAGATAAATATAGTACAACTCAATGAAGTGTCCCAGACATATACCGGTGTGACCACTATACATGTCAGAGAAACAAAAAACTGATATGTGTCATCCTGGATCATCACATGTTGAGCTTGATATCTCAACATTTCGTATGTTGGTTGTTGAGGATAAGTTGGATGGTACGAATTACCCATGGTGGGCTTATATGATGCATCATGTATTGGTCCCAAAAGGACTATGGAATAATGTGCAAGGTGTTGAAAGAAGTCATGTTTCACCTAAAAATACAGGTACTACAAATATAGGTGCTAGAGGTGATGGAGATGGTGTTGAAGATGATGATATTCTATAGATTCTTGTTCATGTTTTTGTTTCTATTGCACCTACTGTGGAGCAAATTTGTTGGGATGGCAGAGATGCTCATGCACATGCATTGATAGTTTTGTATGTCAAACGTGCCATTATTCCTCACGTTCGCTCTTGCAGAACAACTAATGATGCTTGGAATACACTTACCACATTGTAGCAGGCTAGCAATGAGGCTCCTATTGCTTACCTCCAAAAACAATTAGAGAGTGGGCACATGAATGAAGGTGATTCTATGGATAGTTTTGTCACAAAGATCAAGGATTTGAAAGAATAGTTGATTTTTGCTGATGAAGTTATACCAGAAAGCTCACTTGTGTAGATTGTTCTGAATGGTCTTCTTGACTCATATCAGAGTTTTGCTTCTACTCTTTGTTTGATGATGAAAGGCAATCCAAATGCCTTGTCATTTGAGGAGTTAGTCTTTGTTCTGTTGCACGAACATCAGTCTAGGCAGAACAAGTCCATCATGCGTGTTGTAGATCAAGCTTTCTCGGCTAGTCAGAAGGGCAAAGGTAAATGGAGCTCTTCTAACAGTAAGCAAAAATCTGCAAATGTTGCACATTCAAAGAAGGAAGACAAGGATGAGAAGAAATTAAAAAAGCAAAAATTGTTTTGCAAATACTATAAAGCAAATGATCATGTCATTAAGAGCTGTCCAAAACTGGCTGCTAAAGAGGCAAAGAAGAAAGAGGCCGGAATGGTTGTTGCAGAGGCCTCTACACCGAAAATAGAGTCCACTAATCTTGAGTAGGATGAAGAATGGGCATTTATTACTGTTTGTATTTTTTACCCATCTTCTCATGAGTAGTGCACGTCTGTAGTAGATGAAGATGTTTGGTAGTTTGATAGGGGGGTGACCAAATATATTACCTTGCAGCGCAGTTTCTTCACTTCACTTGAGCCTGCCCCTATAGGGAATATTGTTACATGCACCAACAACTCCTCTTATCCTATTATGGGAGTTGGTAAGATCATTTTGACTACTGCTAATGGCAGTTCTTTCACTTTGTTAGATGCTTTATTTGTGCCAGGGATCAAGAAATATGTGTTATCAATTTTTGCATTAGCCAGGATTGGCTTGGTTGTGAAATTTGTTGATGATAGATGTACAGTTCATGATTTGTCAAATGGTGACATCATTATTGCTTCTGGAATTTTATGTTGTGGGCTGTATAAGCTCATAGACTATGAAAGATATGTAAATGATTTGGCATGTGCAGTACATGATTCTCAAGCTATGTAAGATGCAAAGCTTTAGCATGCACACTTTCGTCATCTGAATTTTGCTATTTTGTTATGCCTACGGAAATCTGAAATGGTGTCCTCTTTGCCCAAACTTGAGGCACCTAGAAAACATGTTTGTGAAGGCTCTATTTTGGGCAAAATGCAGTGTTCCTCCTTTCCAAAAGATGGTTCAGTTCATGCTACTAAAAAATTGTAGCTTGTACATAGTGATGTCTATGGCCCTATGCAGACCTTCTTTTGGGAACTATCTTTACTTCATGACTTTTGTCGATGATTTTTCCAGGCACGCATGGGTATATCCATTAAAGGCAAAGTCCGAAGTGTTTGTGTGCTTCAAACAGTTTCTGGTTTTGGCTTAAAATTTGTCAGCATGTAAAATCGCTAAAACATTAGTGTACAGTGCCATATACACCTCAAAAAAATGGTGTTGCTAAATAGAAGAATAGGTCGCGCATGGAGATGGCGAGGTATATGGTCAAGAGTCAAGCTTTACCACATAGTTTCTGGCTTGAGGCTGTCATGTGTGCAACATATGTACTTAATAAGTGTCCCACTAATGTGCCATAGTCTATCACTCCACATGAGGCTTGCCATGGTCACAAGCCATCTATTGCTCATCTACGTGTTTTTTTTTTTGTTTGGCATATGCATTAGTGCCTCAGCACCATCGTAAAAAATTAGATGATAAAGCAGTAAAATCTATTTTTGTTGGGTACAATTCTAAAAGCAAAGGCTATAATCTATATCATCCACAGACTAAATGCATTCTGGTTAGCGTTGATGTTGTTTTTGTGGAAGATGCTATTCATCCCTTACTTTCATGTACTAAGGAGACATCCGTTAGCTCCAAAGACATGTATGATACTTTGGTGCCTCTTTTTACAGGTGGACAGTCTAGTGCTAGTCCTAATGAGGCAACTTCTCAACCTTTGCAAGTTTCATGTGATGATGCACATCATTCCATTTCTGATGTAGATTTACATGATGCACTTGTTTATGAAAGAGTTGATATCGAGCACAAAGAAACTATGCCAAAATGACTGGTGCAGACTTTGCATGACAACAATTTAGATGCATCTCTATCATATCGTACTCGTTCAGGCTCTCATAGTTCCTCTTTTGCATCAAATTGCTATGTTATAGCTGCCTCTAGTGTGTATGAAGAGATTGAACCTGTTTCGTTTGATGAAGCACGAAATTCAAAACATTGGATGGCTGCAATGCAATTTGAATATGATGCTATCATGAAAATTGGTACATGTTCTTTATGTGACTTGCCTCCTAGCAAGAAGGCCATTGGTATATGTTGATAACATGTTGCTCACTGGTCCTCATGACATGCATATTGCTGATTTGCATGCCTCATTTGAGATTTCTTATTTGGGGTATTTACATCACTATTTAGGCATTCAATTTATGCAAGTTGATGGTGGAATGGCTTTGTGTTAAATGAAATATATTGACACATTATTGCATCATTTTGGCCTTGAGGATTGTAAGCCTATTGCCACATATATGGAGACAGGTTTACGATTGAGTCTTCATGATGCTGGAGATGCATTTGATGTTGTTCTCTATCAGCAAGTTGTTGGATGCTTGATTTACTTATGCATTACTCGGCTAGATATTCAGTTTGTTGTCTCACAAATGAACAGGTTTATGCATTGCCCAAGTTTCAAGCATTGCCAGGCAGTTCAGCGCATCTTTTGCTACTTGAGTGGTACCCAGCTACTTGGATAGTTTTATCCCAAGGGGGGATCACTACCGCCAGATTTGCATGATATTTTTTATAGTGATTGGGCTGGTTGCTATGACACTCATGTGTCCACTAGTGGTTTTTGCTTCATGCTTGGTAGCTCATGTATATCTTGGTTGAGCAAGAAGTAGCCTACTGTGGACACTTCCAGTTGTGAGGCTGAGTATATGGCAACTTTCACATCGACTATTGAGTGTGTGTGGCTCAGACGCCTTATGGCTGATTTGGGTGTTGGTCAGGCTTCTGCCACCACGATCTTCATTGACAGTCAGAGCGCATTGGCAGTTGTAAGGAACCTTGTGTTCCATGCTTGCATAAAGCACATTGAGGTGCACTATCATTATGTCAAGGAGAGGTTATCTGCTAGGGAGACCAGCTTGGCATATGTGCCCACGTAGGAGAACATTGCATACCTTTTTACGAAGGCTCTACCTAGGGAGAGGTTTGAAGCTTTTCGCAAAACTTTAGGCTTACTTCCTTTTATGGATTGATTCCACATAGCTTGGAACTTTCTTATACATGAGTGTCAGCTCCTAGTTCACCCCATCACTCCCAAGGGGGATTTGTTGATATATTTAGGTAGTGATGTGTATGAACACTCTAGAACTTCTGGGGCACTTTTTTCCCTCTTTAGGAGGTTTTTTCCCCCCGGCTTATATATGTTCCTATTGCCCTAACGGGCTACTTATCTTTGTACATTCTAGTGGTAATACATTCAGTATTGTGTGTTGTGCTCCAAGCTTCTTCTTCTTCCTTGTGTTGGTTGCGTGCTTCCGCATACCTCTAACTCCAACAATTGTATGTGAGAAAGGTAGAGTGCTCTTAGTAGAAAAACTTTATCTGATTGAAAATTTTGCAGATCTTCTATTGTATGTCTCATTTGATTGCATCAAGGTAGGTTAGTGAAGAGATTTTTCATGTTTTTTATCTTTCTCTAGAATTTTTCATTTTACATGATTCAAAAGTGATATTTCGAAGCAGATTTGGACCTAGGATATCTCTAGTACTATTGTGCAAATTCGAGAGCTTAACATTTTTGTGTCTCATAAGCTTAAGCTAATTCCTCACCATCTTTGAGTTACAAGGCTTTGAAAAGTGCCCTTTTGTGGTATTAAAAAAAAAGAAGCCATGATTACTCTCATTCATGATTGGGGGTTTAGAAAATTGCAAATTGGTATGTGGGTTATTTGGGGCGATTAAAGTGTGTGTGTGTGTGTGTGTGTTGTAGGGATTGTCTATACTTTTTGTAGATTTGATTCTTGAGCTGGACACGAAAAGTAAATGCATGGTTAGTCTGGGAGTCCTACATGAGCCATGCAAAAAGATGCTATCTTAGAGCATGCATATTCCATGAGTGCATGTCTAAAATGCATGATTGGCCATGCAACTCAGATGGGGAGATCTAGAGATGAAGATTGAGAGCTATGGATATGGATTATGGTCATGGATTGATGACAATTGTTCTCTTTTTGGGAATCAGATTGGGATTATTATTGAGATTGCGATTATGATTGAGATTGAGATTAGCTCCATGATGGTAGGGTGGATGAGGCTTTTCATTGAAGTCGCTTAAAGATTTTGTAACATAGATCAGAAATGCTTGTAAAATTATGACCACATAATAAAATTATATATCTCTCTTTGGTCTTGTTTCTACGCATACTCTATTCTACTCTATTTTACTCTCTTATATCTTTGTTGTGTGGAATTCTATTATTCTATGTGGATTGTGACTAAAGATTAAGAGATGTGCTACACTTTGCCTCCCACAAGCTATATCGTTAAAGCCTTTCCCTTTCAAAAGCTATAGTGTTTAAGCCTTTGCCTCCCAAGAACTCCAATGTTGAAGCTTTTGCAATGGAGCCTAGATGGTGATGTAGATGGAAACTAGGTGAAGGGCTATAGGCCAACACAATAGGTACTAAGATGGATACCCCAATGGTTCCAAACACCACAAAATATGATCCTAGATGGGGAGGGACCATCCTTATAAAGTCCTCCAAGCCATGTTCTAGGGTTGTGGTATCTTGATCCATACCAAAAATAATCTCCACCATTGATATATGGGGTAAATCCAATGCTATAAAGGTAGGATCAACAACCATTTATTTGTAGCCATTGATCTTTCTTAATCCACACTTGTGGGATCTAGTCTAGATCTAATGGCCTACATTATTTAGACCCTTCCCCAAGTTAAGAAAGTTATTTTTGTTTTTATTTAGGTTGATCCTCATATAGGATCAATCCCAAATCCAATGGCTTAGAAGTAATCTCCCTAAGAATCAATCTATGTTCTACTATAGACCTCATCTCATCTCAAAGTCAGGAACCTACTAATATCCAACACTCTCACATGGCTTCTCATCATAATGGGGGCCTTAAAAAATAGGGTTTTATGGAACAATGGTGGTGCTACATAAGGGTGAGGCATGGATCATATCTAACACCCCCCCCTTCAATATCCACCTAAAGGTAAACTACCTTCTTGGCATGATGCCAAGTTTTGCATGAGGGTGGAGCATTCGTGATATCTAATGATGTATTTTGATGGTGATGCACCATAGTTCCCTCTGCTTCTCGAGAGCTCCACGATGATATCCTCGGACTAGAAACCTGAGCTCCTAAGGCCGCACACAGTACTCCGCATAGAGGTTGTAGAATACATAGAAAACACAATACATAGGGAGCACGAAGAGAGATTTCTTAGGTCTTACAAATGTGGTCGAATTTACAGTCTATGACTGACGAGGCCATTATATGTTTTATTAAAGAGCATATACAAAGGAGTGTTCGGTGGCCATTTGGCATTTTGCATGGACACTAACTGTAACAATCTCCCACTAAAGGCCAATATGGCGAAAGTAACAAGGGGAGAAAAATAAAGAATGATAAAGAATACCTAAGTGTAAGAATACAAACTGTTGAAAATCAAGTCTCAATCATGCAAAAAGGCTCAAACATGAGTTTTGCAAGTGGACCAATCAAAAAAGAGGACCCAAAGTCATGGAATAAAGTTAGAAGCTCCACCAAACTCAATCAAATTCAAATCCCATCAAATCAGCCACCAAAAAGTGCACCTACACTGATTGATGGGTGGTTAGCTAGATTGTAGGAAAAGTAAAACTCTATATAAGCATCATCCCACTTTTGTTTCTTGAGTTGTATGCATTCCACAAGTTTCCCACTTAGTTTAGTGAATTCATAAACTTCTGCAAGCAGTCCCCTTGCTTGCTTGCCTCATTTTCTCATGACTTTGCTCCTGTCTATCTAGAGGTGTAGTTAGGCTTTTCCAAAACTGCTCTGCTTAGGCTAAGCTCCGCAGTTTAGCAACGCCTAAGCGGAGCAGTTTAGCAACGCCTTGTTCTTGCTCATGCCACATTGCTGATTCTCTCCTTGGTAAGAATCACGAACATTATATGCATCTCCACTCTGAGTGCCAACCATAGATTTTCTACAAATCTCCTCACTTGAGAGTGTTCCACATTTACCACTATGTCAATAGCTGTGCAAAACGTATCCCATGATGATAGCAAGGTGCATAATAGCAATACTGCTTTCATTTCATTATCCATATCCAATTTCTGAGCCTGTAACAAGGAGAATATAGCATCAGACTCACTAAGATGAGCAGCAACACTATCTATGTCCTTCATATGAAGGCCATATAATTTTCTCATCAGATACACTTTATTTGATGGCATCTCTTTTTCATATGTATTGCATAACTTCTTCCAGAGCTCCTCTGCACTTTCACAGTCTAATACTGTAAAGTAAACATTATCTACCAATTGCAAGCAAATGGTAGACCTAGCCATTTCATCTAATTCATCCCAATCATCTTCATCCATGTCAGCTGGCTTCTTTGAAATTCCATTTACAGGCTTCCATTGCCTTCTTTGAATCAGCACATCTTTGATCTGATTCTTCCATAGAGCAAAGTTTGTGCCATCAAATTTTTGGATCTCAAAATTCTCTTTGCCCTATAAGTTATAGCTCCTCCTCAGAACTTTGGCACTAGACCGTGATCCAACAGAAGTGCCTGAGACCTTTGATGCCATGATGCTCGGAACTAAATAGAATGATAATGGAGCTAGAAGAGTCCAAACACCAATGAATAAGTGTGTCAAGGAGTAAATCGACCACTATATATAGTTGATTAAACCAGAAATTTGGAAAAATTTTGCTAGAGTATCCTTTGCAAAATAAGCATATGACTAGTGTCAAAATATCATAAAACTGCAAGTACTAACATGTTTATCTACATAGTGAATCACTGACTCCACTTCATATAATTAGTTACCCAATAGAAGCCAACTAGGATTATCGAGCACCTATGAACAACTATCATACATCTCCTATGGCAAAGCAGGGTAAGTCTTCCACCTACATCATCAAAGAGATCCTGACATCTAGATGTCCCCTAGTTAAGAAAACCTCACCACGGCCCTCTTTATCAAACATAAA
Source organism: Ceratopteris richardii (assembly GCA_020310875.1). Taxonomy (NCBI): domain Eukaryota; kingdom Viridiplantae; phylum Streptophyta; class Polypodiopsida; order Polypodiales; family Pteridaceae; genus Ceratopteris; species Ceratopteris richardii. Next base: position 73,956,236 of record CM035415.1, read on the forward strand.
AGGCTTTGTGCAAAAAACATAACCTCTATATAAATGACCACATGGATGTACATAAGTGGTATCCACAAAAGCGTACATGCTGTGTATGTGCACAATATCTGCAATAAAATGACACTAAAAGGTTGAATGCATAGCTGTTGCTCTAGCACAATGGTAAGCACCACATTAAGAAGCTCCAACTCCGTAATGTCAATCCGTGGAAGAGATAGGAGTGATATGAAGATCATGAATGCAAGAAGTAGTGAGAGTGAAGGTGACAAGCATAGAGATGCACACACACATAAATACACTTGTAAGAGACAAGCAAGTCACAATGGAAGATAGGAAATAGAATCTATTGCTCGGGATCACTATTACAAGCTCAAGTTTGCTCAAAGCTCACACTAACCATCACTAGCTCACCTAAAAAATAAGCTCTCTAGCTCTTTTTATAGTTTCTAGACTAGTTTTGATGGATTTCACATCTAGTGTCCAACTTAGTTAAAAAATAGGGTCTAGGCACTATTTGGAGGTCTAAACAAGATCTAAAAATAGCCAGAATTTGTATGCATGTTCTACCTAAGCTTCTGAAGCTCGAGGACTCCTCGGCTTGCATAAAATGGAGTTACTAATTACAAAAGTGGGTGTTTCTATGATACATATTGTACAAAGTGATGAAAATCATTGTTTGCTGTTTTGAAGAAGTAATATCAATTATATTTCTTTGAGAAAAAATATATTGCATGACTACCCACGACTCTTTGTAGTCTGCCTTCACAAGCTTCTTGTACATCTATGCCTTTGGCTACTCCCAACACCCCCTCCCTCTCACGTTTGTCATCCCCGAGAGATCGTTGTTGCGGGGTCTGCATGATATAGTTTTGCAAGAGGTCGTGTGCGAGGGTATGCTCCGTGATGCGAATTCCTCATGCGAGATCAATTTCTAGTTTTTCCCAATCTATGGCCTGAGGTTCTTCGAGAGGTGGAAGTCGATAGTGCGTGGAATATACCAATTTTTTGCAAGCAAATAATTGAAGATGTGTGGATCGCCTGATAAAAACTTTGGAGTGGTGTTCCTTGAAGCCTATTGTGAACATCTCTTCAAAGGTCGTCTTATAACATGTGGGTAAGTACTTTATGGGGCAGTGCCAAGCATAACACACCCGGAGCATAGTGCTCATATTGTATGCCAAGTCTTGATTGCCATGCTCAAAGCCCGGGGTGTTGACATGTGGTGCTTTGATGCGATGAAATATCTTAAAAACTGACTGCATCATATCAAATATCTTGACAGTCATGTGTGCTACAATTTCATCCATGTGGTGTAATCGGAGGAGCTAGTGGCGTATTGTGCCCATCATATAGCCAACTGTAGGGGGTCCATGGGTTGGAGTGAAATAAGAATAATTAATCCAGTCCTGGCACTGCTTATTATTTTGAACTTTGATAGCGAATGCCTTCAAGGAGCGGCATCTTGGCATAGGTCCCCAACATGGGTTGTACTTTAGATGTAATGGTGCCTTGACCCATGTGTGCATCATCTCTGGATATTCCTGTAGCAGCACCTGTTGCCAATTTGGTTGAAAAATTTTACCTTTCTGCACTTTCGATGGTAGGTCATCAGGCTCAAACTAAGTTGCATGGGTTGGTTTCTTGCCCCTCTCTTTCTCAATTTCTAATTGATATCCTACCATCAGCATGAAGTATGGTTTATATTGGAGCTCGTGGTCGGAGATGTACCTTCGAGAGGCCAGGTGAGCAAAATAAGGTGATTGTAATATTCGTTCCTCAATCATTGCCATGGCATGTAGTTGTGCTTTGACACGTGCAGAGTGTGTTTTACCAAGTTCTTTTACTGACTTAAGCCATGCAGGTGTAGGAAGTTCAAAAGTGTCTTGGCCTTCTACCATGACATGTCCGCCTGGTATTGGTTGTGGTCCATAGGCCTCCGTGGGTTTCCTCCACCGGTATAGAAACAATTTCTTCTTTAGCCAAAATTTTTGGTGGGGAATTTGGCCTGGGAGGCTCGACATGAGCTACCATCGATGCCTAAAGATCAAGTACCTGTGCTCGTAGAGTATTGAGTTCCTCTAGAATCTCCAGGGGGTGACCTCAAGGAGTAGTTGTGGTGGTTGAGCAGGTGTCCATAACAATAGAATTTTATGATTGTTCTGAAGCTTTTGATAATCCTCATTGATCTTATCGTAGTCCTCTAATAGTCGTGCATGATCTTCTAAGAGTATTTGCATGGATTCAGAGGGTACAACTTTAAATTGGCTGGGACTGAGGGGTTCATCCGGTCTATCGAAAGCTGCTTCGAGATTCTCTCGATTCTGTTCCTGTAGTCATTGATTTTCTTCCTTAGCGGTTGTGAGGTGGTATTATAAGAGTCCCATATTCCATGTGAGCATGGCATTTCTTATTCTCTGAGCCTGTAATAGATTCTGTGTATCCTTGAGTTCTTATTTAGTCGTTTGTTCACTTTCTAGCTCTAAAGAATGATAAGCTTCGCGTAACTCTTGATGTCGTGCATTGAGGGAAGCGTTCTTGATGGTTAAGGAATTCAACTACACCTGTAACTGGGTAGTGGTGTGCTATAGTGCTTGCTAGCTACTTCCAAGAGATGAAAATTCATCTCGAACTTGTGTCATACAAGAAAACATTTGTTGGAATGCAGTGTCGATCGTAGGTGACAATATCAATGGTGCGGTGAGTGAAGATGATGTGTGTGGGTGTTGATGCAGTGGTGACCATGGAGAAGTGCGGTATGCCTAAATGTGGTGGTGAAATAGGATGTGAGTGGAGGTGCGGTGGGTGGTGAAATGTCCATGTCACTCGACGTGGTATCGAGTGTAGTGATAGTGAAGAGTGGAGTGATGGTGGGTGCGTGAGTGGGTGTGAACACAAGATTTGCAAAAGTGGACGAATATTTTACAGATTGAGTCACGTGGATTGCTTGGCGGAGAGGGGAGGATAAAGGGGATATAGTTGGGCGGAGCTGATGAGAAGGTCATTGGGGGTGGGAATGGGAATATAGGCCTTGGAGGGATGGGAAATAAAGGAAAGGATGGAGTGAGAAATGGGTTGATTGGAATGTGGGAAGCTATCGTGGACGGGAGAGTTGTGGGTAGATTTGGGGGTGTTGGGTGGGTTGTGCCCTCTACGGTAGTACTTACAATGAATGTACATAAAGGAGGGGAGGTGGATGTACTGGGAGGCTGGATGTACAATAGGTGAAGGAGGATCATATGATGTGGTGGGGATTTCAACTGTGGTGGTGGTTGTTACAATGGTAGGGTTAGGCAAGGAGTCAATGACAATGGTCTCTTCTTCGGGCTAGGTTTCTGTCGTGTTTTCACGGATGAGTCGAGATTCCTTGGCATGATGCAAAGATTCTGCATCTTTGGGTACATGGATGTACTAACTCGGCTTGGACATTAAGCGGATGCAGCGAGGGTCAAACTTTGGTAGTGGCTTCCCCTTCAAATAATGGAGGGATTTGGTAGTTCCCACGGATTTGACTAATTCCTTGAAACCTTGGATGAAAGATTCTTCAAAGCCTCCACTAGTGAGTTCTTGCTTGAGAATTGCTTGACTCTCTGCTTCAGATAGCTTTTTGTGTGCCCAGACTGCTTGGTCCCCACACATCTGTGTGGACAAGTTCCAAATAATCCTCATGCATATAGCCTTTCTTTTGTAAAGGGTAACCTGTCTGATTTACCAAACTGACAAGCACCACATTTATAGATCATATGTTGCTTGGATACATTAGGTATCCCAAGCACACATTCATCTCTACATATCTACTTCAAGGTTCTCTCACCAATGTGCCCTAATCTTTTGTGCCATATCTCTAATTCAGAAAAAGTTTGATCCTATAATTACAAAGTGCAATGTTTCTAGTGTCCTCAAGCTCAAATGTAGTTAATCTACCTATTTTCTCTCCCTTGGAAATTCTCTTGAATCCATGTTGGGGGTCCTCCACAAAAGCTCCATATTTGTTGAACCTAACATGCAAACCCTTTTCCACTATCTATCCAACATTCATCAAATTCTTTGTGATAGTAGCTACATAAAGAAATATGTTCAACAGATTCCTATTCCCATCAGAAGTTTTGACATTTCCTACCTTGACCACTGAATGCTTGGTTTCATCACCTATCTACACTTGGTGCTTCTCTTGGGCTCGTCAAGATCAGAAACGAGATCTACATTTCCTGCTACATGGTTTGATCAGCCTAAGTCAATATAGAAGAGGTGCTCATCATTCATACCTTGTTTGGAAGACATGTTCATAATGAGAAGAGAATCCTCTTGATCCTTTGTATAATTATTGAAATCTTTTCTTGATTTGTATCCTCCTTGATAATTGTTGTTGTAATTCTTGTTGTAGCCATGGTTGTATCCTTGATTATGGCTGAATATTCCTCTTGATTGTGGGTAGCCACCTCTTTGAAATCCTCTTCCTCTCTGCTTCTTGAAGTTTCTATAGCACTCATTTGTTGTGTGATTAGACAACCCACATATATTTCATGGGGAAGAGTTGAAAGGTCTCCCCCTACCTTGCTTACCTCCTCTCCCCCTTCCTCTTGAATTCCTACCTCTCCCTGCATAGTTAGCTTGGGAAGTAGTACCTTCATCTTCAACTTTCTTGCTCTTTCCTTTATCTTTAGACTTTCCTTTATCTGTATATACGACATAAGAATTTTTACCTCTTGATGGTTCTCGATTTTTGTTGAGCTTGGCTTCATGGGTAAAGAGTTGTCCCATGACAGTGGTAAGATCTAGAATTTGCATGTCCATGTAAAGGTCCATATCAGCTGTGAAGACTTCGCACTTATCATCTGCTTGGATGCCATTGATTATCTATCTCACTATTTGCTCCTCTTCAATGTCCTCTCCTATGCTTGCCAATTGATCAGCCACATCCTTTACTTTGGTCATATACTCTGAAACATTTTTCTTGGGTTGCTTCCTTTTAGTGGTAAACTCAATCCACAATTGATTTTTTCTAGCTCTTGTACTGGAAGAAAAGTATGAAGATAATGTATCCCAAGTCTCTTGGGAAGTTTTACAACTCCTAATGTGAGGAAGAAGGAGGCCAAAAATAGAGTTAAGTAGATATGACCTTGCTAAAGCATCTTTGGCACACCATGAGTTGAGTCTCTCTAGCTCTTCTCTTGTAGGTTGTCCTTTGCTTCTGAATATGGGCATCTCCTCATCTCCTGATATGTATCCATAGAGACTCCTTCCTTGTAGATAGGTCTTCATCCTCAAGCACCATGCTGGATAATTATTCTTGTCCAATTTATCAATAAAATAAGGGAAACCATCTCCCATTTTACCTTAACTTGCTCTGATACCATTGTTGGAAGAGATGGATGGATAGCTCAAGGAAGTGAGGTGGTACTTCTAAACCCTACTTTGTACCTACCCTAATTCACTTCAGAGTTTGACAGTAGGCCCTTTTAGCTTGCAAATGAAACCAAGAAAGTACCTATGTACTTTGGAGTAGATCCTTCAAATAATTGAGTCAAAACAGACTACTTGATGAATAGCTAGAGTCACAAAACTTGTTATTTTGGTGTAGAAACTTGTTGGTTCTTTTGCTCAGTGCTTATAGTACAGTAGCAATTGAGGAAATTCCTTTTGAGGGAATTTACTTAGCTTAGATAGCTAATGATTACAAGTGGATTCATCTAAAATAACAAACTATGCACTGAGAAATCAATTTCGCAATCCAAGGCTTACCCTCGACTTTTTAGGGACTCTGCAGTAGATGACCAGTGAGCAATTCGACAATGTTTTCTCCGAATTAGCTGAACCAAATTCCTTGAAACTTTGACAATATAAAGTAGACTTCAAGATGGTTCAACAAGCTATAGATCATGCAAAATCATTGAGAAATCACTGAGATATGATCAAGCAAAGTTCACTATTCTGAGTATTCATAGCAGAGAAGTAGACATAGAAGCTACTCAACCTCTACAAATTATCAAAGGAGAAGCTTTAAAAAGGGCCACAAGGCCGCGGGATTTACAAGATCTTTTATAAGTGTCTTTCTCCTCCAAGTTTGAATTTGAATTCAAACTTGGCTCTACCTAAAAATGCTTCCTCCAAATTAGGATTTATTCCATCAAATGTAGCTCGTAGCTAATATGCTTCCTACCTCCATGAGGTTCAAGCCTTTACAATATTCTCTCAAGGTTGAAACCTTTTACAATGGTGAATGATCAAAGAGTTACAAGCTAGGATTCCCATGGTCCATCAAATGGTTGCTCATGTTTTCTTCCATGCCTAGCCAAATGTGAAGGCTTGGTAATTTGCATCAACATCTACATGGTCTTCGGTGGTGGCATGTTTTATTAATACTTGTTGGTCCAAGAGTACGTTAAGCAATTTCTTGAGAATGTAATGGTGCTCATGTGCTAATATGAAGCTAATAAATGAAATAGTCAGTTGTGAAGAATATCGGATGTAGCAAACACAAGTGCAAGATTTGTGGAAAGAGTTGCAAAGAAAGTTAAACCAACGTGAAAAAGTCATATCCATTGTGAGGAGGCAGCAGGTTGAAGACAAGGATTTGCAAAATCATGTTCAGTAGACGGTTCAACAGACAGAAGAAGTTTCTGAAAGGATATTGGATCAAGAGGAGTTGTGCATGGAAGCAGTACACGTTTCTGAAGATATTATAGTTGCAGATGAGGTTAAGGAGAAAAAGATGCATAAGGAATTTACCATTATGTTAATTGATCAAGGGATTTTGTTATCATCGAACTTCGTTCTGATATTAATACATTCAAATAAGTAATTGGGCATTTTTTCATAGCATTTTTGTAGAAAAAATTATTTTTCCACATTTCGATCAGTAATGGTATGTTTTCTGAAGAATGGTTCTTTCTAGGTGTCACTCAATACCTTTCTAAGAATATGTTGGTAATCTTATGATCACTTCAAAGGTTGAGGTGGATTAGAAGTAAAGGTTGCCAAAATGTTTGGCTTAGTTAAATTTTGTTGGGCACGAATCGAAGAATTTTTCTTCCTTAGACTTTTATTGGTCAAATGTCATAAAATCAGAGTTTGTTCCATCCATTGTTCATGGCTCAAAATTTTTTGGTTCATTGTTAAGAAAATCGGACTTTGCTCGGTCTGAGTTTCCTTTCTCAGAGTGTGCTGGATCGGAAAGCATCACTTTAGCAAAAGGATGTCAGAATATTATTCTCTTGGTCTATTTTTGAGCACTAAAGTGTTCAAGGCCAAATGCATAAGTAAATGGTTTGTAAATGATGACATCATATTAGGGGGAAGATGTGAAATCATTGGTTTTAAATCTCACTTATAGTCAAGCATCATCAACACTCATTGTTATGTGCGAGCAAGGTGGTACCGTACAGATACTTGAGCAACGATTTGAAGTTTGACACTTGTGTTTTGCATTTATCAAACATTACTTCATTCCACGAAAGAAGATACTCACTATTACCTCTATTGCTCCGACTAGCATTACAGTAGAAATGAGAGGTCGAGGGAAATGTAGGGAGGTAGCAGCTCGAAAGGATGAGTCCACTTTTGAGGAAAGTGATAGTCTACTGCAAGAGGAAGAGGAGGAAATTTTGACACGAACTTTAGCCAGCAAGTTTGCACAAACACTGGTGGATCCCTTCATGGATTTTAAAATGGAAATCAATGTCAGTTAAGAGGCATCAGTGTATGCTTGGACTGAAGTTCAAGGAAAGATCTCTAAAAATCCTGCAGGTAAGAAAAGAAGCTTTTGATAGTTCAAGAGATCTTAAAGATAAACACTAAGTCTTTATTCTATTTGCAAGGTCAACATTGTCCAAGAACGTGTGATTGGAACTACTCTAAACATTTCCCAAGTATTGGCAATAAAATTCTTTTTGGAAATTATTCACTCAGGTTCCATTTATCCAATGGAAAATTGTGAAAAGAGTAAGCTATTCCAGGTCTGAACAAAGTCAAGAAATTCGAAGAATGTAATCTGCAACCATGAAGATCGTACTTAACTCTATGGAAGGCAAAACATAATATTTGTCTATCCTCAAAAGGATTTTGGTAAAAACCTAGAAAACATGAGCAGATGCTTCGACTTATGTAGTAGAGAGATTCGTGTAAAGTCCTAGCCATGATAGGTACCTAAAGCATCATAAAGAAAGGAATCTAAGGACAAGAAGTCAAAAGCTCTTGTCACTGCAAATTGGTCAAGAATAAACCAATTGAACTTGAATCTGTGAAAATTCAAGTACTTGAAATTCTGACTGGTTTTCATTTGAAAACCCTAGCAAAGAGGAATAGATATTCTATTAAGAGGTTTTCAACTTTCCAAGGTAAAGCATGTGATTATATGATAATCATGTAAAGGAATTCCAAAACCTTGAATATCAAGTTAGAGATAATGCCTACACTTCAAAATTCTTGTCAATAATTAAAGTGAGATGGTTCTCTATCAAGAGATGTTTAGACTTTAAGATAAAATGCACTCACATGTCAATGTGAGTATAAAATAGGATGGTATGAGACACCAAATTTATACTCGGATTGATGTAGGAAAGATGGTATGGGACATTGGACCGTGAGATGATGATTATCTTTTAGTCTTAGAATAAATCTTGAAGTTAGATCTGATCCTCAAGAAAATGCAAACTTCAAAGAAGAACTTTAAATTTAAGGAGGATAAAAGCATGATTTGAAGATACTTCAAGATCAAGGAAACAGAAGATAGGAAGTAAGTAACTTCCCAGATCTTCTTGAAACACTTGAAGATAAAGTGTTGTTAATTCATAAATATTTCATAAATTTATGAAAAAGTTGGATTTTGATTTTGAGTTGATCTTTTCAACCAAGGATTTGATTGAGTAATTCAAGCACCAAGCTCCTAGTGTAGCTTGACAAATTCACTCTTTTGACTCAAAGAAATGCACAAGAATTGCATTCTAGTAAGGAGTCCGAAAGACTGAATATGACCTGGACTTAGTCTCAAGTGAAGCATTATTTGAATACAAAATTCATCAGCAGAACCTTAGTGGGTCGACACACTGATGTTGGATACCACACTAGTATCATGTGGTTGGATGATGTTTTCGATTTTCTTTGAATCTTTTTGAGAATCGAGCTTATTTCTCTTAAAGATAGAAAAAATGCTTTAATAACCTGTTGAAATAGATCTTTGAGAAGTTAAAGTCCTGAGTCATCTAGAATTTGACTCATAGCAAGTTTACGTATCTTCGAAGTTTGAATTGGTTGAACAGAGATTTAGTTCTTTCTTTTCACTTTCCGAATCTTTTGGATTTGACTCAGATATGGTATTTGATTCTTTTCCTAAAAGTCAGGGGTTAGCCAGATAGAACCAGGTAACTAAATTAAACATCCTAGATAGATGTTATGTACAAGAACCTTTTCAAACATCAAAAGATGATAAGTTCAAGATTGAATTATTCATTCGAGTCTGTTTCAAGTTATAGCATAAATGATTTCCTAGAGTCGAGTATACTCTAGAATAGAGAAGTTAGGAATTTCTTAGTAGGTTAACAATTGAAGTATTTCGTCAACGATGCACCATAGTGCAGTCTCCTTCTTGAGAGCTCCACGATGATATGTTCGAAGTAGAAAACCAAGCTCTTGGGGCCGCACATAGTACTTCGCACAAATGCTGCAAAATACATAGAAAACCCAGTACACAGGGAGCACGAAGATAGACTTCTTAGGTCTCACAAATGCGGTGCAACATACAGTCTGTGGCTAACCAGGCCACTATATGTTTTATTAAAGAACATATACAAAGAAGTGCCCAGTGGCCATTTGGCCTTTCACATGGACACTAACGGTAACAATCTCCCACTAAAGGCCAATATGGCCAAAGTAACTATGGGAGAAAAAATAAAGAATGATAAAGAATACCTGAGTGTAAGTATACAAGTTATACCTCCCACTTGATGGGCATGTTACACAGTAGACAAGTGACTATGTAAGATCAAGAATCAAGTAACCCCCATTAAGTGACAACCGTGTCGAAAGCTATCCTGTGGTAGAGCTTTAATCAAAGCATCTGTAGCATTATCTCGATTGTGAACCTTCTAAAGAATAATGCGCTCTATGTCTAAAAAATCTTTAATGAAGTGATACATCACCTCAATGTGCTTGGTCTTTGCATGAGAGACCGGATTCTTAGCCAAAGCAATGGCACTCTGACTATCACTAAGAAAACGAGGTACATGCCGAGGTAAACCCATATCACAAGCAAGACGAGAAAGCCACAATGCTTCCTTACATGCTTCAGTTGTTGCAACATACTCTGCTTCTGTGGTGGAAACACCTGTACATTCTTGAAGACGAGATCTCCAAGAGATAGCACCTCCAACAAAATGAAAAATGTACCCTGATGTAGACTTACGATTGTCTACACAACCAGCATAGTCAGAACCTGTGGTAGAGCTTTAATCAAAGCATCTGTAGCATTATCTCGAGTGTGAACCTTCTAAAGAATAATGCGCTCTATGTCTAAGAAATCTTTAATGAAGTGATACATCACCTCAATGTGCTTGGTCTTTGCATGATAGACCGGATTCTTAGCCAAAGCAATGGCACTCTGACTATCACTAAGAAAACGAGGTACATGCCGAGGTAAACCCATATCACAAGCAAGACGAGAAAGCCACAATGCTTCCTTACATGCTTCAGTTGCTGCAACATACTCTGCTTCTGTGGTGGAAACACCTGTACATTCTTGAAGACGAGATCTCCAAGAGATAGCGCCTCCAACAAAATGAAAAATGTACCCTGATGTAGACTTACGATTGTCTACACAACCAGCATAGTCAGAGCCTGTGTAACCAATAATGGATGCTTTCCCTCTATGTAAGCATAGACACTTGTCCTTAGTGCCACTCAGATATCTTAGAATCATCTTGACAGCTTCCCAATGTTTCTTGCCAGGATTAGACATATATTTGCTCACAACTCCCACTGCAAATGCAATGTCTGGTCTCGTAGCTACCATAGCATACATGAGACTACCAACAAAAGACTGATAGGGAATTTTGGTCATGAATTCCTTATCCTCATCTGCTTTGGGGCAATCATCCTTGCTCAATTTCACATATGTGGGTAAAGGTGTACTCAATGCCTTTCCACCCTGCATATTGAACCTGTGAAGTACTTTGGATATGTACTCAGTTTGAGACAAGTACATGCATCTTTTACTCCTATCACGAGTAATGCGCATGCCAAGAATATGTTTGGAATCCCCCAAATCCTTCATATCAAATGTCTGACTGAACTTCTTTATGAGAATTGACAAATCATAAGAGGACTTCTCGGCAATCAACATATCATTGACATAAAGTATCAAGCATATCAAGCTACCATCTGAGCATCTCTTTGTGTAGAGACAATGATCCTCATTACTTAGAGAATAGCCTTGAGACTTCATAAAAGCATCAAACTTTTGGTACCATTGTCTAGGGGACTGTTTAAGTCCATACAAGCTCTTCTTAAGCTTACAAACTAGACTTTCCTTGCCAGGAACTACATAACCCTCTGGTTTTTCCATATAGATCTCATCTGTAAGATTTCCATGCAAGAAAGTAATTTTCACATCCATTTGGACTAGCTCTAAGTCCTCCATTGCAATGAATCCAAGCAACATGCACAGGATAGTCATCTTGACCACTGGAGAGAAGATTTCCTCGAAATCAACACCATGTTGTTGCTTAAAACCCTTTGCAACAAGTCGTGCTTTATACTTTGGAGAAGCACTATCTGATGTGAATTTCAGCTTATGTACCCATTTACATGGTAAAGCTTTCTTGCCAATCCCAAGTAGCATTCTTGTCAATAGAATCCATCTCACTCTTCATGGCATGCTCCCACTTGACATGATCCTCTATTTGCGTGGCCTCTTTGTAGCAAGAAGGCTCACTGGCATCTGTTAGTATAACAAAATCTAAACCTTGAACATATCTATCAGGTGGATGTGAGACATGTGCAGAACGTCTCAATGGTTGCTGAACAAGAACATGTGCAGACTGATTTGAATGGACATTCTCTTGAACATCCCTATGTGCAGCATTTTTATGGATGCTAACCGGAGGACTAGTATCCTCAAACACGACTCTTCTCACTTCAACCTCCTTAATGGGCTATTTATGCATCTTAGATTCATTGAAAATGAAATCACTACTTCTAATCACTGATCGTGTTTCAGGATCCCATAAGCGATATCCAAACTATCCTTCTCGACCATATCCAAGAAAAATATTGCTTATGGTCCAACTTTTGTCTAAAATTCTTGGATATATGAACATATGCTTTACACCCAAAAACTCAAAGATGATCATAATATGGTGGCTTCCCTGTCCATAACTCTTGTGCCACTTTTAGACCTTTGGCACTACTAGGTGAAAGGTTAATCACATGAACTGCAGTCAATACTGCTTTTGCCCAAAAGCCTTGTGAGAGGTTTGCATGATGCAACATAGAGACTACTCTATCTTGAATTATAGTTCTATTCATCCACTCAGCTACGGTATAAGGAGTTGTAAACTCTCTACGGATCCCTCTAGACTGATAAAAAAGGCTGAATTCATGTGAGGTATACTCACCCCCATTATCTGAACGTAAAGCCTTAAGATTATTTCCTTTTTTAGTCTCAACTGAAGCAAGCCATTTTCTGAAAGTAGGGAGTACCTCGTCCTTCGATTTGATACGATATACCCAAAATTTTCTGGTAGCATCATCTATGAAAGTGACAAAGTAGAGAGAACCACCTAAGGACCTAGTGGGCATGGGACCATGCACATCTGTATGAACGAGATCTAAAGGCTGAATTGTTCTATGCACATTTCAGGTTTGCTTTCCATATTGACAATGCTCACAAAATGAAAAATCGGAGAAAGATAACACAGGTAGGTAGCCAAAACCAGAAAGATTTTCCATTCCACTATGAGATATATGGCCCAAACGACCATGCCAAATACAAGCCATAGGTTGTTCAGTAACAGCTAACAAGTGTTCTTTCTGTGATACAAATAAAGGATAAAGTGAGCCAACTTTGCTTCCTTTTGCAATAACCATATTGCCCTTTGATATGCGAAAGGACTGAGCATAGACAACCACCTTGTAAGCAAGGTCATCAAGTTGACCAACTGACATCAAACTACGTGATAACTAAGGTACATGGCGTACATTATGCATACTAAATTTTGAACCATCAATGAACTCCACAACCACATCTCCAATCCCCACAACATCACACTGGTAAGAGTCACCAAGTCTCACGGTACCAAGAGACTTTGCTGCATAATTAGAGAACCATTCTTTGTGTGGTGTCACATGGAAAGAAGCACCAAAATCTAGCAGCCATGTGTGGGAAAGAGAATCAGCCATAAGCGCCTTAGATGGCACAGTGCTATCAAGTGTCAACACATCAGCATCATTAGAAATAGCATTTATTTCTTCAATCTTCACAGTCAAAGTAGATGGTGCAGGTAACTGTTTAACATGCCCATCAATGTTCTGTCCTTTACCTTTAGCATTCTTTAATGCATAAGAGTCTCTCTTCATATTTCCTTTCTTATGACAATAATGGCATTTGATATCCCTCTTCCTTGATTAACTTCTACTCTTATTTCGTTGATCATTCTTTTCCTTGTTCTTGCTCCTGCCACGTTGTTGATTCTTTCCTTGGTAAGAATAACGAACATTATATGCATCTCCACTCTGAGTGCCAACCATAGATTTTCTACAAATCTCCTCACTCAAGAGTGCTCCACATATGTCATCATAGACAAGTTTACCACCAGGTGCACTATTGCTCATAGCTATGCAAAATGCATCCCATGATGATGGCAGGGTGCATAACAACAATACTATTTTCATTTCGTTATCCATATCCATTTTCTGAGCTTGTAACTGGGAGAATATAGCATCAAAATCATTTAGATGAGCAACAACACTATCTATGTCCTTCATATGAAGGTCATATAATTTTCTCATTAGATACACTTTATTTGATGCCCTCTCTTTTTCATATGTGTTGCATAACTTCTTCCAAAGCTCCTCTGCACTTTCATAGTCTAATACTGTAAAGTAAACATTATCTACCGAATGGTAGACCTGGCCATTTCATCTAACTCATCCCAATCATCTTCATCCATGTCAGCAGGCTTGTTTGAAATCCCATTTATTGGCTTCCATTGTCTCCTTTGAATCAGCACATCTTTAATCTAATTCTTCCATAGAGCAAAGTTTGAGCCATCAAATTTTTCAGATCTCAAAATGGTCTTTGCCCTGCAAGTTATAGCTCCTCTTTACAACACTAGCACTAGACCCTGATCCACCGGATCTGCCTGAGGCCTCTGACGTCATGATGGTAGAGAACTGAATGGAATGATAATGGAGCTAGAAGAGTCTGAACACCAACGAATAAGTATGTCCAGGAGTAATCTAGAAACATTTTGCCAGAGTATCCTCTGCAAAATGAACGTATAACCAATGTCAAAATATCATAAAACTGCAAGTATTGACATGTTTGCCTGCATAGTGAATCACTGACTCCATTGCATATAATCAGTTACCCAATACAAGCCAACTAGGCTTATCGAGAACCTATGAACAACTATCATACATCTCCTATGGCGAGGCTGGGTAAGTCTTCCACCTGCATCACCGAAGAGACCCCGACATATGGGTGTCTCCCAGTTAAGAAAACCTCACGATGATCTTCTTTATCAAACGTAAAAGGCTTTATGCAAAGAACGTAACCACTATATCAATGACCACATGGACGTACATCAGCGGTATCCACAGAAGCGTACATGATGTGTATGTGCTCAATATATGCATTAAAATGACACTAAAAGGCTGAATGCACAGCCCAAAAACTAGCCAATAACTCTGGCAAGTGTCTGTCAACTCTGATGTTTTTGGCTCAAAAAACCTACATAAATTTGCAGCGGCTGCTCCCACCAAAACTGAAGACCTTTCCAGAAACTTGTAGTTTTGCGAGTGTGGCTGAAAAACATAGCCCCAAAGGTTGATGTTTATTGTCAGAGAAGTACAAATAACACTCTTCTTGATGTTCCCGGACCTGTGTGAAGAGAACTATGTGCAAAAGTACTCCAAAATGGCTCCAAAAGACACCCAAAAATGCTTCAAAAATAGGCTTTGAAAGCAAAGAATGAAGCTTTGAGGGACCAAAACATGTTCAAGGTAATGTCAACCTTAGTCTTTCCCCTTCTTCAGACACCACAACAGTGAAGCTTAGTGGCAAGAGATTGTCACGGTTAAGCGAGCTCTGGGGGGAATAGTACTAGGATGGGTGACCTCCCAGGAAGGACCGGTAACCTCTATCTTCCTTGATCGTTGAGGTCCTCCCTCGTG
This sequence comes from Ceratopteris richardii, assembly GCA_020310875.1. Classification (NCBI taxonomy): domain Eukaryota; kingdom Viridiplantae; phylum Streptophyta; class Polypodiopsida; order Polypodiales; family Pteridaceae; genus Ceratopteris; species Ceratopteris richardii. The sequence goes on from CM035415.1 coordinate 73,971,611, forward strand.
CATAGCCAACGACGCCAACGGTGACTTCGGTGACTCGGATGACAAGGTATGCCAAGGTCTATGCCTTGGTCGTAAGCCTTAAAGAAAGCCTTAGGGGAGGGGGGGGGAGGGGGGAGTGCTCGCTTCGCTCGCACAAAAGGAACAAAGATTTTTTGCATTGAAATGCTCTAATACCAATGAAGTATTTTGTCAATGATGCACCACAATGCATTCTCCTTCTCGAGAGCTCCACGATGATATGCTCGGAGTAGAAAATCGAGCTCCTTAAGCCGCACACAATACTTCACAGAGATGCTGCAGAATACACAATAAACCCAGTACACAGGGAGCACGAAGACAGACTTCTTAGGTCTCACAAATGTCGTCGAACATACAGTCTGTGGCTGACCATGCCACTATATGTTTTATTAAAGAGCATATACAAAGAAGTGTCGAGTGGCCATTTCGCCTTTCACATGGACACTAATGGTAACAACAACTCCCAAGAACTTTTAGCTCAAGTCTATGAGAAAAGGGTCCTAAGTTGGACAATTTTCATTTTGAATTTGAATTGGTCAATTTATACTATGGTTGACTCAAAGAAAATGGTAAACTTTCTCCTACAGTTTACATAGGATTTTTAAACTCATTAGGACAAAGTAGTCCTCTAGTTGGGTGAAAAAGTCAAGTAACTGTTGGATAGGAGTAAACGATTGCACAAACATCCAAGTTAGATGTTTGGGACAGCCAAAATTCAAGTTCTCCAAATCAAATTCAAGTGAATCATGAGTTCTCAAAAGTCTTGCAAAGGATAAGAATCCTGCCTTTGTTACTAAGTCCATGCACCAGTCATGCCCAAAAATAGACTAGTAATTTGAATACACCCAATTCACATGTTTGTGCCTAGATCACACATCGAGAAATTGTGAATTGGCCAGGGATGTTTTTAGATCCACCCTTATTATTCATTCACTACTTTGTACTTTGACTAGTTTATCAAAGTGCAAAGCGAGATAGTGTTTTGAATTATTTGGGCAGGGATGCCTTAATAGAGATGAGACACGTTCTTCCAGTTCTAGAACATGACCATGTTCTTCTTGTTTTAGAACATCAGGCTTGGGGGTTTCCTACAGTAGATATATAGCTTTATTTTCGAGGATGAAAATATTTTTCCAAGGGGAGAAGACTGTAAGAAAGTAATTCTATGATCCACGGGTCCTGTCGATTTAGACAGATCTAAAATCGAACACCGTTTGGTCATCCGTGTGTATTACCAAAGATCTCGAATTTAGACTTACTAGGTGGTCATTTACTCTTGTAACCAAATAATCCACTTAGCCTAGTGGTCAAGTCTCAAGGGTGTGAAGGAGGAGGTCTTGGGTTCAATCCCCATGGGGTACATGGGGAGAGTATTTTGCCCAAAGATGTCTAGAGCCTTCTAGAAGCATCCACTTGAGTTAACTCGAGTTAACTTGGACACTTGGTGCACATGCAATTACATGGCTGACACATGGATGATTAGTATCTACCTGCTCAAGAAGGCAGTTCCCTGGAGAGAGCTATATATAGAGGCATTTGGTTGGGAGGAGAGTCATCTCTCTAGCACGTGGTCGTCGTAATCTTGCACTACTAATTACAAAAGTGGGTGTCTCTATCATACATATGGTACAAAAGTGATGAAAATCATTGTTTGGTGTTTTTAAGAAGTAGTATCAATTATATTTCTTTGAGAAAAAATAGACTGCATGATTCCCCACGACTCTTTGTAGTCCACCTTTACATGCTTCCTCTACGTCTGTGCCTTTGGCTACTGCCAACAACAGCCCAAAAACTAGCCAACAACACTTGCAAGTGTCTCTCAACTCTGATGTTTTAGGCTCAAAAAACCTACATAAATTTGCAATGGCTTCTCCCACCAAAATTGAAAACCTTTCGAGAAACCTATATTTTTAAAAGCAGGTTGATATTGATTATCAAAGAAGTACAAAGAACACTCTTCTTGATGTTCTTGGACCTATGTGAAGAGAAGTATGTGTGAAAGTACTCCAAAATGGCTCCAAAAAACACCCCAAAAATGCTTCAAAAATAGGCTTTGAAAGCAAAGAATGAAGCTTTGAGGGACCAAAACATGTTCAAGGTAATGTTAACCTTAGTCTTTCCCCTTCTTCAAATACCACAAGAGTGTAGCTTAGTGGCAAGAGATTGCCACGATTAAGCAAGCTCCAGGGGAAGAATACTCGGATGGGTGACCTCCCGAGAAGTATCGAGAACCTCTATCTTCCTTGATCATTGAGGTCCTCCCTCACGCGTAGACACTGGCGCCAATGGCACCAATGGTGACTTTGGTGACTTGGATAACAATGTATGCCAAGGTCTATGCCTTGGTTGCCACCTTAATCATAATCCTTGGAGAAAGGCGGGAGGGGGAGGAGGGGTGTTTGCTTCGCTCCGACAAAAGGAACAAAGCTTTTGCGTTGAACTGCTTTGATACCAGTGAAGTATTTCGATGTTGATGCACCACAGTGCACTCTCCTTCTCGAGAGCTCCACAATGATATCCTCGGAGTAGAAAATCGAGCTCCTAAAGCCGCACACAGTACTCCGCACAGAGGCTGTAGAATACGCAAAAAACACAATACACAGGGAGCACAGAGACAGACTTCTTAGGTCTTACAAATGCGATCAAACTTACAGTCCGTGACTGACCAAGCCACTATATGTTTTATTAAAGAACATATACAAAGAAGTTTCCGTTGGGATTTGGCCTTTCACATGGACACTAACGGTAACATCTAACACCCGCCCTTGATTTCCACCTGAAGGCGAACTACTTTCTTGGCATGATGCCAAGTCTTCCATGAGGGTGGAGCATTGAGCATGTCTAAAACTAAGCACATTGAGGTGCACTATCAATTTGTGAGGTAGAGGTTCTTTGTTGGAGAAATCAGTTTGGCATATGTCCCCATAGAGGATAATGTTGTAGACGTTTTCACAAAGGCTCTGCCTGGGGAGAAGTTTGAAGCTTTCCGTAAAGCTTCAGGCTTACTTCCTTTTGTGGATTGATATCTTTCCACATAGGTTGGCACTTCCTTATACATGAGTGCCAAGTCCTTGTTCATCGCATCACTTTGAGGGGGATTTGTTGATATATTTCCATAGTGATGTGTGTGAACCCACTTAGGACCGGCGTTGCACCACTTTTTTTCCCTCTGTAGGAGGTTTTTTCCCCCGGCTTGTATACATGCGTATAACCCTAATGGGTCACTTATCTTTGTACATTCACTTGGTAATACATTCAATATTGAGTTTTGCTCTAAACTTCTTCTTCTTCCTTGTATTTTTCGTGTGCTTCCATTGACCTCAAACTCCAACGGTGACCAACAATTTATACAGCTAAAAGTTTAACAAACGCTATGGAATTAATATGTATAGTGGTATCAAGTAACTATCTTCATGAGGACTCTATATTCTCGAAGGAATGTTGCTACACAACGCAATCCTTATTAGAAGCAGTATTCCTTCTATATAAATCTAACAATATAAGACTTGAATGGCTTAGAATACTCCGCTTGTTGAGAGATTTCATTGACCTCAGGAAGGAATATAGCAATCTTCGAATATTGTGCAGCTACTGCCTTCACATTCTTCACGTCCAAGACGCCACATTAAATTCTACAATATGTTTCACTGCTTATACTAAGAACATAGTCATTCCATGTAAGGGCTGGTGCAGCTTATCTATTTGCTTCCATCTCCAAGATGATATGTGGCAGACCTCTACCATTTCCTTATGCCCATGTGTAAGCGTTTTTTTTTTTACTAATATGAATCTCATGCCTCTGCAAGAAGAGAGGGAAAACAACAGACATAGCAGAATTTCGAGAAGTACAATTGATCAACTGAAAGCAGACAAGCTTACATGATACATCTACGGTTTTATGGATAAAAACACATTAGAGAGAAATGACAAATGACATGATATTTGTAGAAGAGAAGTATCATTAGATCCAACAACTGTTGTTTTGGCTGTTTTATTTCCACAAATTTTGTCTGCATGTTGGTGAAGTAAATGTACAGCTAGTTACCAGTATCAAAGTAGGGACAACATCATTGTGACTTTTGTGAAGTAACAAAATCTTCACACAGTTACTCTTTGGGATAGATAATCCATTTGTTTGTATAAATGTAATTTGGCAGGCTGAGAGCTATGTAAGGTGACACAAATGATCATGTGGATTCATGAAGAAAGATGCATGTAGCCCTAATCCCATGCCAAAAGAAAAAGAAATTATGCATAGAGCACACAAAATTCATTTCATAATCCTCTTGAATAAAAAGCTATTCAGGTTCAAATATCCTAAGAGCTATGGCGCATCAAAGCGGTCCTCCGTATAGCCATGACTAAAGATGGCTGAGAACTCAGGAAGCTCCCCAAGGTTGAAGAACACTTCGTCTTCTTCTACAGTGCCCACTCTGGACAAGCACAGATCTACGTCCCTTTGTAAGAGAACCTTCTCCTCATTCTGGAAGGCCACGACTGAGGAGACAGTATGATCCTCTTCGCCGCTGGGAGAGTTGATTATATCTGAGAATGGGTTTCCTATTTTCCTATATTTAGCGTTTCCGCTTTCATCCTTAGCTTCATCGTCCTTAACCGTCTCTGCTTTGCATGAGCTGGCATTCCTACCCAGTGTCCACGGATGGTTATGGTCCGCAGTGTAGGTTACCATGAGCATGTTTGGTTCATCACGGCTGCGCTCTACCTGTTTCCTTGCGGGGCATCCCTTGGAGCTACTGCATCTGTAGTAACCCCTGCAGAGACAAGGATGCCAATATTTTGTCCAGTGAACGTGTTCCACGCATTTGTATGGTGCATCACGAGGGAATGATATGAATTCAGCACAGTCAATTACCTTGGAAATGGTGATCCCTTAATAGGTTTTTGACCGTACTTCCGCCATGTCCACATGTCAGGTGGCGGTACCTGCGGAGACCTCTGCTTGTTTTCACCCAGCGGAATGAAGACGACTTTTCTCTGTTGCGTCTTCCTACGGCAGCAGTTCCTGACAAAAGAAGTAGTACAGATCTTACCAAGTAATCATAAGATATATGTAATGGGTATGTATGCTTTGCAAGGGATGTGTAGATTTACAAAAGATTGCTGCCTGCATGAGCAAGATCATAATGGATGAAATCCTTGAGCATTTTCTCCGTATGGATGGATTCAACTTCTACACACTATTTGTATACCTCTTCTTCATGTTATTGATATTGTTTGGCAGACACTGCTTGCGATCACCATCAGAATCGTCAGCGCTCATCGCAGACGAATCTTGCATGCTAGGGGAATCTGGACATTCACCTATGCCATGGAATTGATCTGTCTGATCTGAAAGCATGGAAACTGATGAATCAGTGTACGAGCTGAGGAGGAGTGAATTGTCCTTTGCGAACATCGACGGACTTGGATCATTAGTTGGAGGCAGTTGAGCTGGATAGCCAACAGATGATAAAAATGTGCTTGCGTTTACTTCGGAAATCTCCATTGCTTGAAGCAGGATATCCGAGAAGCTTGCTGGGGGAATCAAGCTACAGCGCTCTTCTTCGGGCTCATATGCCTGGAAGCTTTCCGGATGTTGTAATGTCGACTGCCCTTGCACCATTAATGGTGTAGTCATGTCATTAGAGGAGTTTGGACGCCCATTTGAATGTCCTCCAGAGAGAGGCGTCGTCTCGATGGGGTTGTGAGGTAAAAGCATTGCCTGATATGCTGTCAGAACCGCTTGATCGGTATCAGATGCCGATTGCGAGGTTCTCATCACATCTTTGTGCTTCATATTGCTCGCGGAGTTTGCATCCGTGTGAGGAACGTCTTTGCAACATAATGCAACCGTATCATCTATGGATGGATAGGAAATTGCTTCGTGAAGCCGAGGAAGTGCCCAAACAGTGCGGCCTGTCATTGAAGTCGATGGATGCTTTATCAAACAGGTGCTGTTGTGTGATGCGGTAGAGCTGTTCAAGACTGTAAATTTAGGGCTCTCATATATAATCTAAGACCTGCGCATTCGAAGTTACTGACTAACTTGCGGGCTGTGCGAGCTTAAATATGTAGACATATGGCTTTCGAGAAAGACGAGATCAGCCTCCTTATGCACCGGTAGTGGAACCATAATTACCCTTAAGCGGCACAAACTAGCATCTCAGAGCTCCGATGGCGTGCTATCAATTGCGACTTACCTGATTCCTCTCCTCATATTATACGAAGGGTTTCAAAAGGTCATACAAGGGTTCGAGGGCAGTATGCAGGTACTGCAAGGAGGCAGTTTGTGGACGTTTTCTAAAGAGAGAGAACGTGAGAAATCAGGAATCTTGTAGGAATGCTGAGCAGAAAGAAGAAATGACAGAAATCTAATCGCTGAAGAGGCAGATATATTCTCAGACAGAAGGAACGGAAGAGCAGACCGAATTCGATATACCACAAAGAACTGAAGTGCACTGGGATGATAGGCAGGCGCAGCGTGCTACGGAGTTTCAACGAGTACTGGGGAAGCCATGCAGAAGAAAGTTCAAATAAGATTGTTTGCAGGCCGCGTTCTTCCTCTCCTGCTTCTTTTCCTTTGCTAAACTGAATGGAGAAAAGGAACGGCGTACTCTCTTGTATTTTATACGTATCTAGGTTTTCGTGCATTATCTACTGATCTTGGCGGTTGGGACGGTTGGCTCCGCAGAACTTGTACTGTACATAGTTCTATCTCTCTATCGTCTCTATCTGTCTGCCTGCCAGTGCGGCTCATGTGGAATTTTACAGTCTGTGTGCGCGAGCTAGGGAAATGCCAGAAATGACCAAATGATAAGGATGACAAGGAGCGAGCACAAATTATCGATGGGAATGTTCCGGTGCTTAAGGTGCTTGAATCAGGCCGAGATCTAGAGTGAGAGATGCACATAGAGAGATACAGATCGAGAGGCAAATGTGAGAGAGAATGAGACAAATCAGAGAGGGCCCGCTCCAGGACGTGACACTCACGCCATTGAGGTTAAGGATCGTCGCCAGATTCTCCTACAGCCGTGCCTCATAGTGCCGATGAGCTTCTTCACGACCATGAAAGGCCTATTCCTGAGGCAGATGTAACAGATTTGTTTAATCAGGAAATGCGGAAAGCCTACTCTGATCATTGCTTCTTCATGGAGCTTGTATAATACAATGCAATAAAAGCACGCAAAAAATAATGGAACCTGGGACTGTGCAGATCTCTTCACGTCGCGACTCACGAGCAAGGAGGAGTAGTACATCGTGCGTCATGAGCTCATCACCTTCTACTCTCACGTACTGATATAAAATATGCCGAACTGCAATAAAAGGGATATATTGAACTGTGAACATGTTCTACTCCTCCGAGCATCACGTAAATCACATCATCCCACGCTTGTGCACAAGCCAATATGGACCTCTTTCACATACGGCTCCCGGACAAAAATATTAAATCCTCTTTGGTCCAAAATAAGGGTGGATTCACACTAGGCAGAATGGAAGCCAGCCACACTGTAAAGAAATCCCCATGGAAAATTCGTAGAAGAGAAAATTCTAAAGGTCAAATTTACTTACAACAAATTTATAGCATGGATCCTATGAAGGAGTGGATGTTTCATAACCTTTTCATATTTGATGCTTTAACCTTTGCCTTGATAGGGCTTTATCCTTTGTTTAGCCTTATGGTTTCATCTAAAGACGAACGTGGTTTCTCTACAATAGCAAGGAAAATTGTCAGTCGATTGGGGCTTGCCTAATTTAATCATCGTCATTTGAATCTTGCCTCAATTATACAGCAATACTTCACATTATAGATTTTCTCTCAAAGCAATCAGGTGTGGGATCTACTATATTGAAGCTTGAATGATTGAAAATGTTAAAGAGACAATGAATATGCATAGTCCTTGGAGAATTTTTGATTCCCTCAAAGCAATACCATACAATTGGAGGTATGTGGTGAGACTTACTTCAGATTTCACAGTTGTTCTCACCATGAACTAGGTTCATAGATGCATAAGAGAAAAAAAAATACACATTCATTGTGTACTAGTGCAAAATCATTAAGGTAACTGTGGGAGATGTCTAACATATTCCAATCCTTCAAGCATCAAAGGGATCACATCATTCTATGCAATCCTTTCCCACATGGCAATGAAAAAACCCTATACACCCCTTTCCCACATGGCCACAAAAAAATGAGAGATGCAATTCCTCCATTTCCATATTGGTTCAAAATAACTATTTAGGAGATTTTCCATAGAAAGTTTTGTGTTTTGAGCTATGGCTTCATTTAGAATTATGTCCCATAGAGAGTTTGAAGTGACCATATACAAGAGAGCTTTGCATTATATATATATGAGATGGAATAGAAGATCAAGAAATGATTCTCTTGCTACTTTAGATGGTGAACTAGAGTGGAAGGATCAAGATTTCACTTCTTGTGGAATCCAAATACATATAGAGAATTTGGAAAGGTGTACCTCACCAATCATGAAGAGCTTTCTTAGGTGTGGAAAGAAATGAAGACTATTCCATGCTAACAAACATCACCAAAGGAGATGAGGAAAGAATAAGAGAGTCATAGCTTTTCATGTGGGACCATTCCATGGTAATAAACATTACCAAGGGAAACAAATTTACTCACAAGAGCCCTAAATGTGATCAAAGAAAAAGCATTGTAGATTATCAAGTTATGAAGAAAGTAACTCTGGTACATTATAGTAAAGGTTCTTTTTTCTTATACTTAATAAGACCAAAAATTATTCATGTAATCTTCAAATGCGTAGATATTTGAAAGATTTGATAATGTTATGAAAAGGGATCAAATTTTATTAGGAAACTCTTTAATACTTATTATATTTGTAACAATCTATAGTGTGAACAAATATTACTGAAAATTTCTTCACAAAAATTATTTGATTTATCAAGAAAATTATATTTAACTTTAAATATGAGAAATATATTAAATTCTTGTAAAAGTTTTCTTTGATAGAATCAAAACAATTTCCCCACAAAAAGAAAAAAAAAATGGGATTTCTTCTCAAATATAGCATAACACTACATACCCTCTTGATAAGATCCTCATTGTAAATCTTAGGGGTCGATTCAATTCCCATTCAATTATCTTCACTAAAAAAAAAACTGGACTTTGGTTGATCTAGTTCTAAATTTGTGTTGGTCTACTTTGAATGTCTTACATTCTATCTTAAATTCTTTTGAGGATCAGGGGGTTGCTATCATATATATTTTCTTCCTTCACATCCATATAATGAATGATACCCTATATTGGCAGAATTCCAAGGTCCAAGAAAATATCAGATTTATTTCTCCAAAAAGTATTCTTTTAATGACATACTTGTAACAACCATTCGGGAGTAATATTAACTATTATGAGAATTGTTCTAAAGACATAATGGTGGGGTTTTAATAGAATCTTCTTAGGGAAGCATTGGAATGCTTAAATGATCCCTTGACTCATCTTAATTTAGAACACATTTAATGGAATATGAAATGCATAATAGAATATATTACCTTTTGAAATTGAGTGAATGCACCACACATTAATAATATGGTAACCATTGTCATTTATTCAACTAGCTGTTGCAAATTAAACATGCACTTGAACATGTAAAGGTAATCATTAACCCTTTATAGTTAGATTGAAGTGATATATCAGTGTAAGAAGGTCCTCTAAGAGAAACATTAGGTTGCTCAAGTGAGCTCTTAAATTGTAATTAGAAAGGAAGACCTTCAATAGAATGAATGTAACGAAGCTTGCCAATGTAATGCATGCACCATTACTTGGAAATTGGTAATCATTCTTATTCATTAGAAGAAGCATTTTAGACTCCAATATGCAGTTACAAATTCAAATTTTTTTACTAATTTCTTAAGGTTATCATGAAATCATTGTGTATTCCTCACCCTTTCGATAGATAGTCCATCATTTGAACAAGTGGTCCTTTCTATAGACCTTGTCATATTTTATCTCTATATTCAAGCTCTTTATTTTCTTAGAAACTAGAAGAAGGTACAAGGAAATTTCAAGCCCATCATAATCCCTGTACATGACCGAAACATGTTCAAATGGCCAAAGACCATCAGCCATGCAAAATCTCTCCATTTGTTCATACAAGAATATCCTAAAGAAATTATAGTTAGTGGAGTGGGACTATTTTACATGAATATTTTGTCATAGATGTACAAGGAGGAGACACCAATTATAAGAAATAAACATGTAAAATAGTATAGTTTATATTCCTTGACTATATTTATTATTGAAATGGCTTATTTTGGTTGATTTGGCATGATCAATAATCAAGCACATGTGTGATTGAGATCATCACAATATTCCTTTTTATAGAATCACTTAGAATATTCACTTGACTTTTCCATCTACATGGATGACAAAAACCTTGAATGGAATGTTTCTTTGAAGATGGTAATATGACATACAATATTCATATTGAATAAAAGTTGTGACTTATTTCAACTATCAACTTATCAATATTATTCATGAATCTTTTTGGAGGTGTTTCATCATTATTGTGTCCACTTTGTGCTCATCATCAAATGGGGTGATTTGTACTCGTAGATCCAAATATTCTTCTTCTTTTTTTCCTCTCTCTCTTTATTGGCTTCTTAAGGCCCCCCTTTTGGCTTTTTGTTTTGCATTCAAATGTAGTATAACTTGAGAATTTATCTTTGTAAAATCATTTTTTTCTTTTTATTTATCCTAAAAAGGGTCCTTACTTTCTTGCCTTGACTAGTATATCTCACCAAGGTGATGTCACCTTTCCCCAAAGAAAAAGGCCTAAAATGTTCTTGTAAATTAGTGTCCCTTATTGCTTAATCTAGCTCTTCCTAGTCCAATCTAGCTTCTCAACATGTCAAGCTCTTCATAGCTCAATCTAGTTGCTTTCCCACTCTATTTCATGTTATCCTAGTCTAGTTCCTCATAGCTATTTCTACCATAATATATATAAATTCCTTATCCATATTTCTCTCTTGGTCTACTTTTTCTTGTCTTTGCAAATCTACATATGAAGCTAGCTGTGCAAGTGAAAAAGAGCTTAAATTAGAAAAGAATTAAATTAAGTTTTTTCTCAACCTAGTCTATTTCTCATTAGACTAGAGTAAAAATTATAAAAGTTTCTCTTCTCATCCTCAAGTAGTTGCTTATCTAGACTAGAGTAGAATAAGAGAAATAGTTTCCTCCTAGCCTATAATACTTGTTATATAGTCTACATTATAAAAATTATGGAAAAGGAAGAAGATTACAAAAATAGAGTCTTCCTAACCTACACAAATTTATCTCTGAATATATACTAAAAGTTGAAGAAAAATAGAAGGGCATCAATATTTGAGTGAGCCTTAAGAAGTTTGGTTAGGGTACAATCACAAAGACATGATGAATAATGGACACTTTAATTGAGACAAGAATTTCCCTTATGCAATGTACTGGAAATTTTGGGAACTTGATAGTGATTACACCTACTTTTGCCAATCCTCATCACTCATTTGAGACTATTGGACCGTATCAGCTCATTGTTTGTCTTATATGTCTCATATACATTGTATTATTCTAAAATAGAAGGGAAGAGATGTCTTTCTCTTCCAGAAATTTCCACTATTGAACACTCTCTCGCAAAGAGAGCAATCTTATCCATGGCTTATCCTTCCTCACATTTGCCAAGGGCCTCTTCTTTATTGTATAAATAAGTAGCTTCTCTTATGAAATAGTAGGCACAACTTTTTTCATATGTGTGTACATTTTGAAGCCTTTATCATATTCATGTGTATACAGAGACATTTCCCGAGTCTACTTTATTTGTTTTTACTTCATCTCTCTCAATCTTCTTGCTCCACAAAGTTTGCACCATCTCTTGTTGTTTGGCCATACCTCTCCAAGATGACAACCACATCATGTGGTATTAAAACCTTTGGAATAAATCCCTATGCCACAATTTCATGCTCATTGCCTTTGTACTCACCTCTAGAACTGCCATATTGTTTCATCACCCCTCACAAAAGGAACTCCAGTTCCGTAGAAACAAAGTCGATCGAAGGAAGAAGTGAGATGTGATGCATATGATTAAATATGAGGAGAAAATAATCTAGAATTTAAGAGGAAATAAGAAGAAGGCCCTCCAATAGCAGATGTCAATGTGTTTGATCAAACTCATATGCTTGGTCTTCTCACATAGCTTTTCCACATAAAGCTTTCGTGTTGAGTAAATTATTGTTTTTTGAAAGTTTTAAAATGCAATAGATACGTTCCCATTTTGAGATATTGTTACTTGCATTGTAGATAGCATGTGGCTATTGATGAGTGTGCATTCTCTTCAAATTGGGAAATTTAGAATTGCATGCTTTAATCAAGGATGCTTTAATTGATAAGACAATATCTGTTTGTTTGATAATGATACTCATAAGCTACTTGTGCGAATCTTATGTTGCATCATATTGAAATATGAGAGAGATAGAGAGAGTTTATAGAGAGAGAAATAAATTTTAATCTTTCAATGCTCTATGATCACTCCTATTTCATAGGTTTGAGCATGCCATGTACGTAATTGTTTCTTCAATTGTCACGGGGATAGACAATGCCATCAATTATAAATGGTAAGAACTTCCCATCCCATAAATCCTTGAAATAAATGTTGTTATAAGGATCTAGACACTATCACACTAAGATCTCTCCATCATGACTTAGAAACATCTAGGTGCATTTAATGGGCAAGGATTCCACACATGAAAAGCCAAAGTCAAGGGTCATCTCATGATTGAAAAACTATGGTTCGTCACAAAGCCACTTGCACCAAATGAAACACTTGAATATAGAAGAGGGCTACCACATTTCGCTTAAAATGATGAAAGAGCACTTGGAATGTTACTCGCCTCTCTAGATGATAACTATGTGCATTACTTTGATGATTGCACTATTGAAAATCAAGCATGGATTAATTTGGAGCAAAAATTTAGAGCTATTTCTAGGAACTCCAAAATAGCACCAACTTTGTTCTCTTACCATGTGTCACTCTAGGACAATGGCAAGTACCAACGTGAGGAGATCCACCTCATAAATGTCAATCGGTGGAGATGTGAGGACTAGTATGACAACTGTGAGCAAGTGAAGGCACAAGTGCGTGAGTGAGAAGCACACAAGCATGCACACATATACAAGCATACGTGCACACAAGGAAAGAACAAAGAGAGGAACAATGGAGTGCTTTCTATTACTCAAGCAATCTCCTAAAATAGCTCAAAACTCTAACAAGCTAACCCCCAAAATGAGCTCTCTACCTCTTTTTATGGTTTTTGACTAGCTTTTGGCCCTATCCAAACCTAGTCTCCGGCCTAGTTAAAAATTAGGTTCCAAGGCTTATTTGAGGGCTTAAACAGAGTCTAAAAATTATGAAAATTGATATATAGGTGCTTCTAATACTCATCAAGCTCAAGGACTCCTTAGCTTGATGATATTGGAGTCTAATCTACCAAAAATGATATTTATAATGTTTGTGTAGTGATGAAAATCACTTTTGATTGAAGATAAGTTATGAAGCAAATGGTCAGGCCTCTTCTGTGCTGAATTGTACTTCACTACTCTATCTTCTCATTGCTTGCAGGCCAACACTCCCCCCTCTCTAGCGTCCGTCACCCCCAACAGACCTCTGTTCTGTAGGGTGGTTGATATAATATTGGACAACATCAGTGGCCAACTCATGTTCATGGAGCCTTAATCCTCTTGCCATATCAGCTTGCAATGCATCCCAATTGATGGCAGTAGGGATATTCAACTGTGGTGTGATATCTTACTCTGAATACATAGCATGCTCACATGTAAATAAGTGAAAGAGCTGTGTTGGTTTTGGTGCAAGTTCCTCGGAGTGATACAACCAAAAGCCTATAGTGAACATATCTTCAAAGGTTTGTTTGTAACATGCTAGTAGATATTTGATATGGGCGTGCTAAGCATAAGCTACTCTGATGCTTGGGGTTGTGCTCAGGTCATATAGCAAATCATAATTACCATTTGCAAATCCCATTAGAGCTACTTGTGGTGCTTGTGTATTGTGGAAAGTCTTGAAAACAACCTACATCATATACAAAATCTTCAGGATCATATGCATCATGATATCTGGCATTGGCTTCAACTGAGGGATCTAGTCACATATAGTGGCCATGTAGAGTTGCTCCATAATCCACACAGGAAGCTTAATAGTTAATGACCTAGTCCCTGCTAGGTAAGATTGAACCAGATTCTCTTGTGTGGCTAAGTGAATCTATCTTGTCCTAGAAATGCAAGATGCTGCATGCGTAATCAGAGAGGGGTGGAAACATTTGGTGTAAGTGCCACCATATCCTTTAACTTTTGGAGCTGCCTATTCTTCATGTTATCAGGTATCAAAGCATCTTTCTCTAAGGGCACATGCATGCCATGCATGTTTAGATCATCTCTTAACAATTCTAAGGTGAGTTCAAACTTTTTCAATTCATTGTTACTTGACAAAGAAGGGATGATGAAGCTTTTGGGTGAATCCTTTACATCGTTTGCCTATAATGTTGATACCAAATACTACCAACGTAGAAAATTTGGTTTGGGTAAGGGTGCCTTGAAGTATTCAACCAGCCCTGCTCATTGCCATATGGTTCGTAGTTCTGGCATTTTTTGGACAGTCTCAAATTCTCTTGGGAAGAATCGGAATCGTACCCATACCTTGTCATACTCACACTTGGACTCCCATATATAGTTTGCATCTGCTAATGGCCCTGACATGCCATTGAACCAGTGAGAGTTTTCACTAACTCTTTCTATTATTCCTATGGGGGGGTCGGTATAGGTATTTGTTGTAGATGCCATAATTCTATAGGTGACTCGATTGGTGGCACTTCGGTAGGTAAACTTTCCATGTCAATTGATGATTGATTTGTCCCTGCCTACAGACTGGTGCTCAATGTGTCATCCATGATGCTAGTAGTATTGTAGTTTTCTTTGAGTCTACTAAAAAATGAAATCATATTAGCATTGCAATGAAAACATGATGATGCTTTGTCTCCTTTACAATACCAACATGTTGCCCAAAGTGGTTAGGGGGTTAGTGGGTGAAGTGTTCATGATGTGTATGTAATATGCATGTGTGTATGTATGTATGTGTGTGTGTGTACATGCAAATGTGTGTGTATGTATGTATGCATATGCATGTGTGTATGTATACATGTGTGCGTGTACATGTATGTATGTATATTTGTGTGTACATGTATGTATGTGAGTATGAGTATGCATATGTGTGTGTATGTATATGCATGCGTGTATGTAATATGCATGTGTGTATGTAATATGTATGTATGTATGTATGTATGTATATATGTGTATGCATATGCATGTGAGTATGTAACATCTATGTGTATGTATATGCATGTGTGCATGTAATATGTATGTGAGTGTGTATGTAATATGCATGTGTGTATGTAATATGCATGTGAGTATGTGTATGCATATGTGTGTGTATGTATGCATCTCTCTCTCTATCTCACTCTCTTTCTATTTCATATCTCTCTCTCTCACTCTCTTTCATCTCTCTCTCTCTTTCACTCTCTCTCTTTCACTCTCTCTCTTTCATCTCTCTCTTTCACTCTCTCTCTCATCTCTTTCTCTCTCTCTCTCTCTATGTTTCTCTAGATCTCTCTCTTTCTTTCATCTCTCTCTCTCTCTCTCTCTCTCTCTCTCTCTCTCTCTCTTTCTCTCTTTCAATCTATGTCAATTGAAAACAAAACAATCGCTTACATCAATGTAATTGTTTGGATCGTTGTTGTCAAAGTCCACTTAATGTTGTCCTTTGTCAAATTCCAAAGAATTGACACCAAAAAGCTCTTACAAAACTAAGGAGAAGAGATATTAGAAAAGGGAAAACACAAAGAAAGAGAAAGGCTGCTACATTGTGTGCGATACTTACTAAAATTTCAGATTTAGGGAAATAGAGAGGTGTGTGTAGAGAGAGAGAGAGAGAAAGAGAGAGATCTGTGTACAAAATATGTTCAAAATGTAGTTCACGTGCACAAACTCGACAATAGTAGACTTTGGTTCAAAATGCAAGAAAATGTCGAATTCTTGCTCTCGGGTCTGGTTAAAACGTTGCATCAGTATAAGCATTGGTATAAGCATCGATATGAGCATATGTATAAGCGTCCGGATGAGTGTCGGTAATTTCTAGTAAATTACCGATGCTCATATCGATGCTCATAGCAACAATCATACGGACGCCGCTAACTTTCGACACGCATACTGACTATTGATTTTCAACAAGTATACCGATGATTAAATGAATGTCGGTATTTCCTCCATGGTTTTTCAAGCATTTTCAACGGTCGTACCAATGCCGAGGTGTGACCATCGGTATGGACATTGGTATGACCCTCATATGTTGTAGTGAGGGGACTCACTAACCTACTAACCGACACTCACACACACATATACATACACAGTCACATATGTATACACATACATATGTATACACACACATATGTGCATACACACATGCATATGCATACATACATACACACATATGCATACATACATGTACACACACATGTATACATACACACATGACACATGCATATACATACACACATGCATATACATACACATATATGTGCATACACACATGCATATGCATACATACATACACACACACACATCCATACATACACACATACATATTACATACACACGCACATATGTATACACACTCACATATGTATACACACACATATGTGCATACACACATGCATATGCATACATACATAGACACACATATGCATACATACATGTACACACACAACATGTATTCATAAACACATGCATATGCATACATACATACACACATGCATATACATACACACATATGTGCATACACACAAGCATATGCATACATACATACACACATAGATGCATACATACATGTACACACACTCATGTATACATACACACATGCATATGCATATGTTGACACTCAAGGATAAGGACAAAGCATGGAAGCACATCAAGGAAGTGGACACACAAGAACAGGGAGCATGTAGGGAGCTCCAAGAAGCACTTGTCAAGTTTTTAGAAGAAATCCCTATTAAAATAGTGATTTTTATCACTAAAAACCATTGTAAATACCATTTTTAATTTTTGTAACTCCATTTTGTTCAAGCCGAGGAGTCCTCGAGCTTGAGCAGTATTAGAACTATCATCCTACCAGTTTTCATAATTTTTAGACTCTGTTTGAGTCCCCAAATAAGCGCTGGAACCTATTTTTTAACTAGGCCGAACACTAGCTCTGGACAGGGCCAAAACCACTCAAAAAACTATAAAAAGGGCTGGAGAGCTCATTTTTAAGGTTAGCTTGTTGTAGATTTGAGCTTTCTAAGAAATTTCTTTTATAATCGAAGCTTTCCATTGTTCCACTCTTTGCTCTTACCTTGTGTGCGTGTGTGTGTGTATGTGTGTGCATGCTTGTGTGCTTTCACTCATGCACTTGTGCCATCACTTGCTCACGGTCCTCATACCGGTCCCACGTCTCCACGGATTGACATTTATGAGGTGAAGCTCCTCACGTGGTACTTTCCATTGTGCTAGAGTGACACCAAATTTGGAGTCATTGCCGGGGAGAGAGCTTGGAGGACGAGCGTGTGATGGTAAGACATAGAGTAGTGACGTTGGAAGGTAAAAAAATCACCATTTTCAGTTCAGTTTTGAGTTTTTCTTCATCTCCATCTTCATCATCACCACCATTTTCCCCACCTTCATCTTCTCATATTTTCTTCAGTTTTGACTGTACATTCATCTCGTTTTTCACCTATGCTATGAGCAACAAGCATAGAGGGTGTTCAGAGTTGAAACGTTGAAGAAATAGTCTTGAAATCCACCTAAAACATCAAAAATCTGAGCGAAGTATTGCATGGGCTGAAACGACCTGTGTTTGGTATCAAGGCAGTGGTATTGTGAGTTTCGAGGGTGATACTGCATCCGCAGCCACATAGGAGTGACAAGGAGGACATAAGGTACACATATCTACAAAAATTTTTGAATTTGGACTCCAAAAACTCCAAGTATCGTGTCCGGTTGAGTTTTGGTATCGTGATACCAGAACTCACATGTATCGCGATACTTGTCGAGGTATCGTATCGTGCATACCCACTTGAGGTATCGTGATACCATTCTGGTATCATATCATCAAGTGTTGGTATCTTGATCACAGTCATCCTGGTGGTATCGTATCATGTCGGTCCCAGTATCGTATCGTCGATCGAGCAGTATCGTATCGTTGACCAAATTGGTATCATACCACCTCTAGTTTTGGTATCGTATCACCCGCCTAGTGGTATAGTATCGCAAGGTCAAGTGGTATATTATTGTTGACTGAGTGCTATCGTATCATGCACCTTTTGGTATCGTATCGTTCATAGACTGGTATCGTATCGTCTCGAGAATTCACTGGTATTGTATCGTGAGGTTGGTATCATATCGTGTCAATCAGAGGTATCGTATCGTGTCCATTTCTAGTATCGTATCGTGTAGATAGCAGTATTGTATCGCAAAAATTAGTATCGCATTGGTGGTATCGTATCGTCTAAGGTGGTATCGTCTATAGTGGTATCACGTATCGTGGAAAATCTGGTATCGTATCGCCTGTTTTGTGTACTCCCAAAGAGATCATGTTTCCCTGTTACGGTAAATTTAATACGTGGATTATTAGATATAGTATTTTGAAGTTGAACCTCGAGTGGGACTAGGAAACCAAGGAGTTCCAAAGGATTTGAGCAATACAAGAGAACCTTGGGACTAGAAGACAAATCTTATGAACCTAAGATCAGGTAGACACCTAGGCAAGGATAAGCAAAGCATTAGATCATCTGAGGCTAGTGTCAACCATATAGCTAAGTCTTGGGCACAACAACTAAGTGGTTATCCCTACACAATAAGTTCTGAAACAAGTGACTCAGAAATGTCTTTTAGCATGGAAAGACCCACACATACCTCAGGTACTATCTATTTACATACACTAGAAGGTCCCTATAAGACACAATTGGAGTATATCAGGACCAACCAATTAGGTGCAAACATCTATGAGGATGGCCTAAGACAATTAGTTGTCCAACTCAAAAATCCCGATCAGCCCTTTGAACTTGAACACCCTGTGGTCAAGTTCGAAGAGGGGTCATACATTGATAAGGAAGGAACCATGTATGTGGTTACCAGCTTACCAGACAGAACAGATGAATTTGGAAATATCATTTCTAGGAATGAGTTAGGAGACCTAGAGCAAGGAGACCTAGGATGAGAACCCAAGACTCCTAGAGGTAAGTTAGTCTTGACCAGGGTGATCACTCCAGAGTGGATTCCCCAGGACAACAAAAGCATAGAGCTATTCTTGAATAGAGAAACAGAGGAAACCTTTTGGAGATTCAGGCTAGATCAACCTAGCCCCGTAGTCACCATCTATGAGTTCAAGGATCCGGAGATGCCAGGCCAAGTTGTCTATCTAGATCACACATCTGAGAAAATGTTCTTGATAACAGAGCAAGATAGGCATGCATACACTTGGCAGGGTGAATCAATTTTTCCTCCACCAAGGTCTAGTGTTTCCCATGGTATCCAAGGAGCAGGATCATCCAAGGCTCATGAAACCCAAAGGGAAAGAACTAGAGTAAGACCGGAGGTAAGCTTTGCACACACTATGGGCAGAGACAGATCACGACATGAGGGTGAAAGACCTAAAAGAGAGAGACACCGAACACATAGAGATCAAAGAGAGGAACATGAGTTTCCATTACCTAGACCACGAGAGCACTCAAGAATCCTTAGACCCTCTCAAGTGTTCAAGGCAATGATTTGATGGATTCGGAGATCCATATGATCATGTGGCCGAGTTCAAACAAGTGTTAAGAGCTGAACAGGTTGAGGCATTGTTCACCCAGTTCGAGGCATTTGGTTTGATTCTTAAGGGTACTGCCTTAGCCTAGTTCCAACCTTTAAACAGTCGCAACTATAGAGAGATAGGCCAACTGCTAGAGGAATTCATTGTAGAATTTTCCAAGAGTGGCATCATGCATAACACATCATCCTTGATCCAAGAAATAGTGCGATTTGCAGGAAGAAGGTTTAGACAGTACATAGAAAGATGCCTTGTTCTAGAGTTACCCACATTAGCCAAACAAGTGGCCTTGTCTTTGGATGGCTTATTGAGCACCAAGTTAAGATCTTATGTGTACTTGAAAGAGCCGAGATCCATAGAAGAGTGTGTGCGCATGTGCATAGACATAGAAGACAACTTGGGTGAGGAGTTAGAATTGTCCAAACTCTATAAGGATTCTGACAATTCTACTAGTCATACCTCCAAAACCTCTACTGAGATAGATGAGATAGCTGAGCAGGTTGTCAAGAAGCTAGGCATTCAAAATAGACAAATGCCAAGGGTCACCCCATTGAAGCGATGTTACAACTGTGGCAGAGACCACATGGCTAATGTTTGCCCAATGATGGCTCAATGCCAAGGAAACCCTAATGCTCTATATTGCACTATTGAGAGAAAATACACAAACCACACAACCCAAGATTGTCCATACAATAGGTAGGCTATTAGGCAAAATTATCAGCAACCTTACCAATAGGGTAGGTATCAGAATCAATACTAACAGCCATATTATAGGCTACAGCAGCAATACCAGGCACCATATAGGCCACAATCAGTCCTAGGAAACCAACCACCATCTCTTGCCAATGTGATCCCAGTTAAGTATGTAGTGGCAGAGGAGAACCTTAATAGAGCATTAGTGCCACTAACCCTGTTGGTCTCAAAAAATGACTCTCATGCTCATAGTTCAGACTACTCCCATGAAGATAGTCCACAAGCTTATTACACAGAGTCACCAGAGCATATTGAGGCTTATTTGTATCAATATGAGGCACCACCTATGGAACAAAATTGGGAGGCAGAATACTCCAATGTCATGTATACAAATCCCAACCCCGGGCCCCAAGCGAGACAAGTAAGACCACAAGCCCCTAGAGGACCATGTTTTAGATGTCAGGATGACCATTTCATTCGTGAATGTCCCCACTCACTGATTCTGGGACAAGGACAAAACATCAGAATACAAGGATTTTGTCCTGAGTGCGGCAAAGAACATCTTTCGAGAGAGTGTCCCAAAAATCCCTCTAGTGCACCCAAGGTTACACCCATCAATGTGGTAGGCTTAGTGGCGGATTCAAGTTCAAGTAGTAGTAATGTGGCTCCTGTACAGGGAGTTACTAGGGCACAAGCATTAAAACAAGATAAACCAGCTGAGCAATCAGAGCCAAGTGAATCAGGAGAGCCGAGTAAGAGGAAAACAAGAACATGGAAAGATACCAGGGAAAGAACCAATTGTAAGTGGAATAAAAAGTTATCTGAACTAGATGAAAGCATGAAAGACACCAAAACAAAAATAGAAGACATTGCATCTCAAAGCCCCTCGCATGCTGAAGCTCCATCCACTCCACCTCATCCCACCCCGCCACTCATTGTAAATAACCCTCAACTAGGGTCTGTTCTTGTAGATCCAACCCTAGAAGGCTTTGACATGATGTTTAAGGCCTACGAGGCTCGACTTCAAGAAGGGCCAACAACCCCAAACCTAGACAAGAGTTACCCTAGAGTAGACTTAGAGATTGAACGGACAAAAATATGCATGAAAATGGTAGGACTAGCTCAAGCTATACTCGGGACTAGTCAAAAGTTCAATCAGACAAACTCTGTCAAACCAGATTTGCATTTCCAGGGCTTATTAGAAAGATTAGAGCAAATGGTAAACAAGCCCTAGGTTTCTTTGCCTCTACAAGCTCAACTAGTGGTTGAAAGAGAAAGTTCACGTTTAAGGAAAGTCAGCCCTTGTTGGAAGAATGTGACCCTAGTGATGTCATAGAAGAAGAGGAAAATGAGGATGATCTAGAGTCCATTGTAATGGATAGTTGCTTTAATTCAGAAAAGCACTATCTAGAAGATGTAGGAGTATTTACCAACAAGAAGAAGAACCTCTCACAAGCATTAAAACGGTAAATTCAAAGGATGGAAGTGAAGGTAGTAAAAAGAAAAAGAAAAGAAAAGCAGAGAAACAAGAAGAGGAGGAATCATTGTTTGAAGTACCAAAAAATTTCAAGAAATATGAAGTGGAAGACCAAAAAAATTTTGTACGGATTCCTAAGAGAGAGGCCATTATAGGAGAAGCATATGACAATAAAGAAAAGACCAAAAAGATTCTAATGACCATTGAAGAGAATGAAGAGAGATGTACGTATATAGGAGATGACCTTAGTGCAAAGGAAGAAGCAGAGCTTGTAGCTCTATTAAGGGAATATAGGGACGTGTTTGCATTGCACTATAGAGATTTGAAGGGACTAAATCCAAAAATTTGCTCTCATATGATCCCCATGACTGCTGATGCCAAAGCCACCAAAGAAAAGCCCTACACATATAATGATACTTATGCAGCTAAAATAAAAGAAGAAATCGACAGGTTGATTGAAGCTGGATTTATCTAGGAAATCGAGCATACTTATGGGGTGTCGCCCATCGTAGTGGTGCCCAAGAAGAATGGAAAGTTGCGAGTGTGTACTAACCTTAAAAAAGTTAATTCTGCTACAATTCGAGATAGTTATCTACTTCCAATCACTGAACACTTATTGGAGCCTGTTGTAGGAAAGGAAAATTATAGCTTCCTTGATGGATTTTCAGGCTACAACCAAGTAGCCATTGCCCCAGAAGATCAACACAAAACGGCTTTTGCTACAGAATGAGGAATTTTTGCATTTCGTGTGATACCATTTGGGCTCACCAATGTAGCTGCAACATTCCAAGCTCATGTGTCATGTCTTCAAAGAGCTCTTGCGAAAGAGCTTAGAAGTATATGTGGATGATGTATGTGCTCATTCCCAACAAACAAAGTACCACATCCCTGAGCTCAGACAGATTTTCAACAAGTGTAGAGAATATCGCGTTGTTCTGAACCCAGAGAAGTGTGTGTTCATGGTACACCAAGGCAAAATCTTAGGTCATATTGTTTCGAAGAACGGAATATCAACAGATGAGGACAAAGTTAGAGCCATAGCAGAACTGCCTAGGCCAAGGAATGTTAAAGAGGTGCAAGCCTTTATGGGCCATTGTGGATATTTCCGCAGTTTTATCCACATGTATGCCATCATTGCTAAACCTCTTTATGGATTGTTGACAAATTTTGAGTGGAATGATGAATGTGAAAATTCCTTCAATGAGCTGAAGAGACGTTTGTGCTCAGCACCAATAGTGACCACTCTTGATTGGAATAAACCATTCCATGTCCATGTAGATGCTTCCAATCATGCAATAGGATGTGTGCTAGCACAACCCACATGTGAAGGAAATCTAGATTTACCCATCGCATATGCTAGCAGACAGTTGAATGCAGCTGAACGAAATTATACCACATTGGAAAGAGAAGGCTTAGGCATGGTATATGCCGTGAAGAACTTTAGACACTATCTATTGGGCAATAAGTTCAAATTTTCACTGATCATCAAGCTTTACTATATGTGTTCAATAAACCTTGCAGTACAAGCCGCTTAGTAAGATGGTTCCTCCTACTAATGGAATACGACTTTGAAGTTGTTGTCAGGAAAGGTAGAACCCACCTCAGGGCGGATCACCTTTCTCACATCACTTCAAAAGAGTCACCACAAGGAGTGTCTGATGAATTGGTTGATGCTTATCTGTTCAATCTAGAAGTTGTTCCTAAATGGGCAAATAAGTTGGTACATGTCCTAACCTTCAGACCTACAAACAAGACTGTGAAAAAGGGTGTGTTGAGGATGATGAACATAGCAGTTGGTTGCAGCAAGCCCATGAAGGATTGCTAGGAAATCACTACTCTAGACAATGAACCATGCAGAATCTAAAATGTTTAGGAGTGTATTGGCCTAGCATGGACAAAGAAATACATGAGTGGATTAAGAATTATCCAATGTGCCAGGAGAGACCCCCAATGGATCATGCGACTCTATATCAGGTGTCATTAATTCTAGAATGGAGCACTCCATTGGTAGAATTCATGAGATCAGGAACATTACCCAACGAGACTGGTCTAGCAAGAAAACGGAGCATGGAGCAAGATGCTCAAGACTATGCCTTAATAGGAGACAACCTATATCAGAGAGGCAAAGATGGGTACCTAAGATTGTGTGTTCATGATTCAGATTACTTGAAAGTCTTAGAAACTCCACATAGTGGTGTTGCAGGTGGACACTTTGGGCCTGACAGAGTAATCAAGATCATTTTATTTTCAGGACTTTGGTGGCCAACTCTTCATATGGATGCACATACCTATGTGAAGAAATGCGACACATGCCAACGTGCACAATACCCGATAAGAAAAGATGAGATGCCTTTGAGGCCAATGATGGGAGGACGTGCATTCTTGAAGTGGGGTATAGACTTTGTAGGTCCTA
This sequence comes from Ceratopteris richardii, assembly GCA_020310875.1. NCBI lineage: Eukaryota > Viridiplantae > Streptophyta > Polypodiopsida > Polypodiales > Pteridaceae > Ceratopteris > Ceratopteris richardii. The sequence goes on from CM035415.1 coordinate 73,996,128, forward strand.
TTAACCCCCCAGCTAGAAACTCCCATGCTGAATACATTATTGTAGCCATAGATTACCTTACAAAGTGGGTAGAAGTAAAAGCCACAACAAAGAATGATGCTCAAACGATGGCTAAGTTCTTATTTGAGAACATGTTCACTAGATACAGGTTACCAATAGAGTTAGTAAGTGATAGAGGTACACACTTCTTGAATGAAGTCATTGAAAACCTTCTCCAAGAATTTATGGTGATTCATCAAAAGTCTGCCCCCTATCATCCACAAGCTAATGGACAAGCCGAGAGCACAAATAAGATCCTATGCAATGTATTGACAAAACTGGTAAATAACATATGCTCTGATTGGGACAAACAGCTTCATCATGTTGTTTGGGCATACCGAGTTGCGTACAAAATGGTATTCAATGCCACCCCATTTCAGATGGTCTTCGGACAGAATGTTGTGCTACAGTTGGACTTCCTAATCCCAGCCTTAAAAGTAGCACAAGAGCATGAGTGGAATGGAAATGAATTGGCCTCGAGGATCTTTGATCTAGAATGCTTAGGTGAGATGAGGCTACGAGTGGCAACATGCATCTTTACTGCAAAGAAAAGACAAAAGGCATACTTTGATGCACACATCAAAGATAAAGGATTGAAAGAAGGAGACCTAGTGCTGGTTTATACGCTAAAGCAACATGCTCGAAAATTGGAGAAACGAGGATATGGACCCATGATCATTAATAGAATCTCCACTAGTGGTGCGGTTCAATTGGCCACTTTAGAAGGTGATATCTTGTTGAACTATATAAGTGGTTGTCAAGTCAAGTTATATCAAGAACCTCTTATAGAGGATATGCTCATGAGACTCAACACTGCTAAGAAGCAAAAAAAAGAGGAGTTAAGGATTAGAGAAGAAGCATAGGCAGAGGCTAGAGAGCGCATAAGGCGAAATAAGTTAAGACAACTAGGCCTAGATGTCAACGCGAAAGCCCCAAAATATCACATGGACATGTGCCAAAAATCGGGCATAATTACTCCTCGCATAATCGATCAACGTCCCTTTGTGACCGTAGAGGTAGGACGAGGATAGAGTGTAAGGACTGTGAGAGCCTTGGTTGACTCAGGTGCAGCAACTAGTGCAGTTAGACTTTCATACTGCCAAGACCTACAATTGAACATCAAGCACATAGAATCCTATCTCATAGGTTTGGGAGGTGTGGAAACCCCTTGTTTGGGCGAGGTGGAACTTCCCATCTACCTTGAAGATGTTCCAATGAAAGTCAAAATGCTAGTGTTTCACGATGAGGACCTTACATAGCCACTAGTCTTGGGTCAAGATTGGATTTACGACCATGCAATCAACTTGAATCTAAGAAGTCAACTTCTTCAAGGTTGGGTACAGGAACAATGCATTACTTTAGAATTAGAGAATTGCATGCTCACAATTCCAGATGTCACACATTCTCTGAGTTCTTCTAGGACTAATCCTAGCAAAAACAATGTTGTGTGTGTCAAAAGCTCTATGTTCCAGAACAACTCAGTCATGGAAGAACAGGCTCTAAGACAAGCAGACTCCTCCTCTTGTGAAAGGACTAATGCCACCACCATAAGTCAACCAAAAAGGCAAGCAACACAATACATGACAACCACTATATCAAAAAGACAAAGAGATTTCAAGAAGAAAGTAGTTCCAGGCATGAAGCAGATCTGGGTACGAAAAGGAGAGCAACCACCAGCTTTGCCACAACAATGTACATCCACACAGGCCAATCACACCCAAAGAAGAGCCAAGCAACTAGGACAAGCTCATCCACAAGTTCTTAGACAGATTTGGGTACCAAAAAAATTAGCTATAGCTCAACGAGGGGAATTACACATGTGGGTTCCCAAAGATCTCTTACATGCACAAAGGCCTAGGCTACCCACCATGCAAAAGGTCTCAAAAACGAAGCCAAGGAGAGAAAAGAATAAGAACCGAGTGCAAAGAACAAAAGAAGATAAACTCAACCCTTCTGCAAAAGTAAGAAGACAATCATCACGGATATGGGTTTGGAAGCCCAAAGTACTAGTAACTTCCACAGAACCAAAGAGCCACCCACACTGGACACCAAGTTTCGGCAACCATCCAAAGAGGAAGAGGCCAGAGGTGATCTCTATAAGGCCAACTACTATTCTAAAATGGATCCCTAAAGGGAGGAATGGCCAATTGTCATCTCATGATCAACTGATCACATTTCAAGGTCCATTGGCCACCTCTAAACAAAGATTGCATCAAGTCTGCAAGTAACATCAGAAGCCTTGACGTGCAACAACCATGTGCCTTTGGCATAACCTCATCTTTTGCACCATTCAAGTCATGCATTTCCAAAGTGTGCATTAATATATGGCCACATTACACAGCCATGCATAGACACAATTGAGAAATCCCAGGCACATGAGACACACTTGACATATGTAAAATATTTTATTGCTACTAACCACTGTCTTCTTGCTTGTGACATTGTTCCAAAAAAAAAACCGACGAGAAGAAGAAACAGGACCAGGCAATCCAAGAATCTCACTAGTGGATCATCAACAAGGACATCCATCCGCAATGAAGGACAAGCCCATTGTCAATCACCATGATGGGAGTACAACACGAAAAGACGACTATTGGTAGACCTTTCACCATGGTAAGAGTTGTATGCTCCAACAATATAACCATGATATATATTTTTTAACTAGGCCGGACACTAGGTCTGGATAGGGCCAAAACCACTCAGAAAACTATAAAAAGGGCTAGAGAGCTCATTTTTGGGGTTATCTTGTTGTAGATTTGAGCTTTGTAAGAGATTTCTTTTGTAATTGAAGCTTTCCATTGTTCCACTCTTTGCTCTTACCTTGTGCATGCGTGTGTATGTGTGCACATGCTTGTGTGCTTTCACTCACGCACTTGTGCCATCACTTGCTCACGGTCCTCACATCTCCACGGATTGACATTTATGAGGTGAAGCTCCTCACGTTGGTACTTGCCATTGTGCTAGAGTGACAACATACATACATACACACACATTTGCATGTACACATGCATATACATACAGACATATGTGCATACACACATGCATATGCGTACATACATACACACACATATGCATACACATACTCACATACATATTACATACACACATACATATTGTTGAAGATCAATGTACAAGGTCATTTTCACATCAGATATGCGTGGATAACTTTACCAAATATAAAGATAAAGGAAAAGAAGAGAAAAGAAAAAAAGAAAAAAAATTTCTAGTCAAAATTCATGATGAGTAAAAGATAGAATATTTGCCTTGTAGTAAGTGGCATGTAGTGGGCAGTCAAATGAAAGTGGTGAGTTAAGAAGGAGGCACAAACTTCTTCACATGCACATTGGTTATAAAAGTGGAGTGGGAGCACGTTCTAAACAAGGAGAGAAAGAGGCAAGAGATGCCAATAGTCGGATTTGGTAATTTTGTCATTTTGTCTTCCCATGAACTCCTTCCAGCAGCACGTCATTTTGTACACAGCTCTGTTGTGAAGCTCATATCTCAGTGTATATGTAAGCATTTTTTGCGTTTAAACATTGGAGATTTATCTAGTGTACTTTGTCTATCTCAAATATCTCCTTCAAAGCTTATATATTCTGTGAGATATCAGTCAAAGAGTGAAGTCTAGTTTTTCAACATACCTATGTAGATAGGTAGTCTAAATCCTAGTTGGTTATATTTCCCAACCAAAGCATATCCAAATCGCTTCTTTTTTAGCTTGTTAGAAAGCTCTTTGCATGCACTTTCTCTATCCCAAATATTTCATTCAAAGGATTTATATTCTGTGAGATATCTATCAGAGAGTGAATTCCAATTGTCTAGTATACTTCTGTGTGCACGTGGTCTATTTTGGTGAGTTGTATTTCCTAACCAAAACACATCCAAATTACTTGATTTTTACCTTTTTGGAAAGCTATTTGTGTGTATTTTCTTTATCTCAAATATCCGCCTGAAAGAATATATTTTTAGGGAGTTATCAGTCAGAGAGTGAAGTTCAATTCTTCAGCATACTTGGGTGAACAGGTAGTTCATCTTCATCAGTTGCATTTCCTAATCAAAACTTGTCCAAAATAAGTTATTTATAGCTTGTTAGAAATCTCTCTTTTTTTATTTTGAGTTTTGTATGAGAGAAGCAAGCTATCTAAGGTGTAGCAGTTTGTCCAAGTGTTGGAGATACAAGGGTTCACTACATGTTTTCATTGTGCATAGGAGAACTCATTCTCCACAACCGGTATCAAAGCAAACTTGGTGTTGAAGGTTCATCAATAGAGTTGGAGTTAAAGCAAAGCAAAAGAGGAGCTACAAAACAAGGGGGATCTTCACAAACACAAGAGCAAAGAACAATATAACTATTCGAGGTAACTCTCAAAGTTTTTGGTAGTCTTCAATGGCTGACTTGGGTCAACAAGTAGAGAAATTGGATAAGGATAAATATCCCATGTGGAAGTTTAGAATGAACAACTACCTAATGGGCAAAGACTTGTGGGGTATTGTGATCGGTGATGATGGTCAACCTCAAATCAATCAAGCTATGGCCACCAAAGTCCAAAGGAGGCAAGCAAAAGAATGGGAAGAGAGGAATAGGAGAGTCATGTTCCTCATTTCACAAGTCATTACTAATGCCATGGTAGGGCATATTCAACATCTGGAGAAAGCTAAGGATACTTGGGAAGCTCTTGAAAGGATGTATTCAACAAATACCAAAGCTAGGAAACTTCAACTCAAGAATGAGTTGAACACAATCAAGCAAATTTTGAGTCAATCCATAGCTGAATATACTTTGAAGATTAAGGAGCTAAGTGATGTTTTAGCTTCTATTGGCACAACGGTTGAAGATGAAGATGTTTTGTGTTATACTCTCAATGGATTGAGAGAAGATGAAAGGTGGATGCCTTTTATAACTTCCATTGAAAGATGCATATCCAGATTTTGAACAATCAATCCCTCATCTTGTCACAGAAGTGCTTAGCTTTGGTGGCCCCAAAGGAAAGGATAGCCACAACAAATGTTACATGTAGGTCAAGGTAAAGGAAGGAACTCAAGAGGAGGCTCAAGAGGAAAAGGAAGAGGTCACAACAACTCTAACTACAATCAAAACAATTCAAAAGACAAAAAGGACGCATCAAATGCCAACACACAAGGAAGAGGTCGAGGTAGAAGTAGAGGAAGAGGCCGAGGCTCCTCCAATTCTCATAAAGGTATAACATGCTATCATTGTGGTAAAGTAGGAAACTATGCTAGTGATTGTTGGCCGAAGAAAGTAAGACCAAATGGAGGCAATCAAAGGATCCAAAGCAACTATGCAAGCACCTCAAGTGAAGGAAGCAAGGACACACTATTTGCAATGAGACATGAGTATAGAAACTCTTGTGAAGATGACAAAAAATGGTACATTGATTTAGGTTGTAGTACCATATGTCATGCAAATGAAGTTTGTTCACTAACCTATAGGTAACAAGTGGAAAAGGATGTGTTGAAACAAGTGATGATACTCAACACATGATTGAACATATTGGAGATATAAGGCTTGGAGATACAAGTAGAGAAAAGGTTCTATCTAATGGTCTTCATGTTCCTAGAATTTCAAAGAACTTGATTTTAGTAGGACAAATGGTAGAGAAGGGTTATCATGTCATACTCAGTGAGAATGGGTGCTTCATAAAGAATCCAAAGGAAGACTTCAAGGTCATTGCTAGAGGTAGAAGAGAAGGAAGGATGTTCACTTGGGACATCCAACATCCGCATGGAAAGACCATGTACATTCAATGTGGGAACAAGAAGATTTCAGAGCTAGACTTATGGCACAAAAGGATATAACACATCAACATTCCAAAGCTGAAGGACATGAGCAAATAGGAAGTGGTAAGAGGTCTTCCAAAATTTAATAGCATTGGACTACATGAGTGTTGGAACTGAAGGACTCACAAGGCAAGGAAGCTTACGAAGAGAGTCAGAGAGGAGGGAAGGCACAAGCAGACAGGGTAGTCAATGACGATCTGGCAAGTAGGCCAATATTTTTTCAGGACACTAAAGCATATCGAAGAGGTGGACACACAAGGAGAAGGAGCAAGTAGGGAGCTCGAAGATATGTATGTCAAATCGTTAGAAGAAATCCCTACAACAATAGTGATTTTCATCACTAAGAGCCATTGTAGATACCATTTCATATTTTTGTAGCTTCGTTTTGTGCAAGCCAAGGAGTCCTTGAGCTTGAGGAGCATTCGAAGTAGCTACCTACCAATTTTCATAATTTTTTGACTTCGTTTGAGTCTTCAAATAGGCCCTAGAACCTAATTTTTAACTAGGCCGGACACTAGGTCTGGACACGGCCAAAACCTAGTCAAAAACTATAAATAGAGCTAGAGAGCTCATTTTTGGAGCTAGCTTGTAATTGATCTAAACTTGTATGAGCACTTTTGAAGGAATCTAAAAGAACTCCATTGTCTCTCTCTTTGTCTTATCTTGAGTGCGCGTGTGTGTGTATGTGTATGTGTGTGCATGTTAGTGTGCTTCTCACTCATGCACTTGTGCCTTCACTTGCTTGAGGTCATCATACCATCCTCACGTCTTCCCGGATTGACATTAAAGGAGGTGCTACTCATCACTGAGCTACACCAAATTTTGGCACCGTTGCCGGGGATCGAGCCTTGAGGACGAGCGTGTGATGGTAAGACGTAGATTTGAGACGTTGGCGTTGTAGGTAATTTCTTTACTTTTGTTATTTTTCTCTTTCTTACCTCACCACCATCATCATCATCATCCTCACCATCTCCGATCTCCATCTCCATCATCGCGGAAAAAAAAAAATTCAGTTTTTTTATCATATCACCTTCTCCACCTCATTTCCCTCATTCCACTTGTGAGAGAGAGCGAGAGAGCGACTTGTGTGCTGTGTTTTTGCATGTTTTTTGAGCACTCTTGCAGGTACAGCTGTATCATCCCCTCCAGCACGCTAAGCAGGTACGGATACGCTCGAAACTGTCTCTATGTCGCAGACCTCTGTCGATCGCGATCGACAGAAAAATTGCCCATTTGGTAAAACAAAGTGCACCACCATAATCTACATGATGAGCACATTCTAAATCACTAAAAACAGTTAAAAAATTCCGTGTTTTTTTGTCAATCGCGACCGACACCATCGATCGCGATCGATAGTCACGATCGACAACATCTGTCAATCGTGACCGACAGACCCTGTCAATCGCGATCGACAGACCTGTCGATCGCGAACGACAGACCTCATGACCGACTGACTGCCACATAGGATTTAGTCAATCGCGATTGACACCGTCGATCGCGACCGACTGAAAATTCACGATTGACACCAAAATTCGCGTTGCCACGTATCCATCGCGACGGACACATCCCCGATTGACTGAAATCACGGCAAAAATCCCGAAAAAAGTGTCGATCGCGATTGACAAGACCCAGGACCCACGATCGACTCTGTCGATCGTGATTGACGTGTTGATTGCGACTGACAGGCCCCGACGAACACCTCTGTCAATCGTGATTGACAGACCTGTCGATCGCGATTGACAGGCTTTTCGGCCAAAAAAATTAGGGTTTTTTATTCCAAGTTTTGGGGATAGTTTTTGGACATGGTGTTCTAGTAATTAGTGATTTGTGAGGTCCCTACACGTGTATTTTTGAGAAAAATCATGTGATCTGTTAGCCTGTTTGAACCCCGTTTTCGCACCAGAATCCTGAACTGACATAACTTTCTCATACGAAATCCGTTTGCTGTGATTCTTGTCTTGTTGGAAAGCTCGTGGGGAGTACAACCAAAACTTCCACTGGTTACGGTAAAATTAATATCAGGATTATTAGATATAGTATTTTGAAGTTGACCATATCCAGGGGGAACAAAACCAGGGGATCTCTAGAATTGTTTTCCATAAAGACAAAGGCTAATTGGTATCTAAGTTACATGAATGAAAGTGCTTGGTTTTGTCCTTTGAATTTAAGTCTTGAGCTAATCTTGGGACTGATGCAGGTCCATTGAGAGCAATTGAGAGCATCCAAAGCAAGGGATTTGTGCAAGCTTGAGAATCGGGTTCTCGAGCACTAAAGAACAAGGGATCAGCAAGAAAGGTCGGAATATTCTCAACTCCCTTTGTCAATTCCTAGCTTAGGCTAAGTTCGAGTAGTGCTAGGAGTAAGTCAGGACACGATAGGCACGTGACAAGTCAAAGACTATCTAAGAAATCAAGTTCAAGAGATAACATGTGTGTGACCGAGAACTTGAAAGGAAAAGACTTAACGTGGAACGATCAACTTCAAGTGCGGAAATTAACTCAAATGCTCCTGACGACGTGATATCAGACAAGAGTATAAACACGATAATCAACATAAGAAGGAATCAAGTAATTGGTACAAAAGAACTCAGCAACGAGGTTGTACTTGGGCAAAATAGGGGCTACTTAAATAGGCATATGAACCTTAGATCAGGACGACATCTAGTAAGGGATAGACAAAGTCTTAGGTCTTGAGAGGCTAGCGTTAATCATACTGCTAGGTCTTGGGCCCAGCAGTTGAGCCACCACTCGCATTACCCTAGCTCTGAGACTAGTGAATCAGAGATGTCTCAAGGTATGGAGAGACCTGTGGGGAGTTCAAGTGTGCCACATTTGTATAGGGTGGAAGGCCCCTACAAGATGCAGCTGCAATACCTTAGAACCAACCAATTAGGTGCTAGCATCTATGAGGACGGCCTAGGAAGATCCGTGGTCCAGATTAAAAACCCTGACCAATCCATTGGAATAGAACACCCAGCTGTAAAGTTTGAAAATGGAGCATACTTGGACAAAGAAGGAACCATATACGTAGTCACTAGTCACCCAGATAGGACATACGAATTTGGAAATGTGATCCCAGAAGCAGACATAGGTGACCTGGAGCAAGGAAACATGGGTATAGAGCCTAGGACCCCTCGAGGGATATCTGTTCTTACTAGAATCCTCAATCCAGAGTGGATTCCCCAGGATAACAAGAGCATAGATCTGCTCCTAAATCAAGAAACCGATGAAGCCTTTTGGAGGTATAAATCAAATAGGCCAAATGATGTAGGGTCAATCCTGATCTATGAGTTCAAAGATCTTGATAGCCCAGGCAGAGTGACCTACTTAGATCACGCTTCAGAGAGGATCTTTGTGGTTATAGAACATGACAGGCATGCTTATACTTGGAAGGGTGAATTCGTTTTCCCCCAACCAAGATCAAATGTGTCCTAGGGTCACCCTGGAGCTGGAACATCCCAAGCTCATGGAACTCAAAGAGACAGAAGTAGAGATAGGCCAGAAGTAAGCTTTGCCAACCCAGGGGGCAGAGAAAGAACGAGGACGGAAACAAATAGAGTAGAACCTGAGGTACTTAGAGCTCCCAGGAATCAAAGAAATGCGGATGAGTTCCCTCTACCACGACCTAGAGAGCACACAAGGACTTTGAGACTGACTCAGCTAGTTAACTCCATGAAGAACTACTTCGATGGCACTGGAGATCCATACGATCATGTGGCTGAGTTTAGGCAAGTCTTGAGAGCTGAACAAGTTGAAGATCTGTTCACGCAGTACAATGCCTTTGGTCTAACCCTTAGGAACACTGCCCTGACATGGTTTCAGCCACTAAACGAGAGGCAGTTCAGAAGCATAGACCAACTTCTAGAGGCATTCATTATCGAATTCTCTAAAAGTGGCATAAGACATAACACTTCCTCGCTGATTCACAGCTTCAAGCAAACCCCTCAAGAAACCGTGAGACTTGCTGGAAGAAGATTTAGGCAATACTTAGAGAGATGCCTTGTCCCTGAGTTACCCACGCCAGCTAAGCAAGTGGCTTTGTTCTTGGATGGATTGCTAAGTACCAAATTGAGATCATATGTGTACTTGAAGGACCCTAGGACCATAGAAGAGTGTGTACGGATGTGCATTGACATCGAGGATAACCTAGGGGAGGAACTAGAGCTTTCCAAAATCTACAAAGACTCAGATAGTGCCTGTAGCCTCTCTTCCTCGCAATCCACATCAATTGAGGAATTAGAAGAGAAAGTAGCTCAGAAATTAGGTGTCACTAGCAAACAGATCCCAAGATTTGCCCCAGTAAAAAGATGCTACACTTGTGGAGGTGACCATATGGCTAGTGTATGCCCCATTATGGCTCAACCCCAAGTAAATCCTAGTAGCCAGTACTGCACCATAGAACGAAGATACACAAATCACTCCACACAAGACTGCCCATACAATAAGCAAGCGGTTAGGCAAACCTACCCTCAGCCATACCAGCAAGGCAGATACCAGAGTCAATACCCACCCCAACAGTATACTAGGCCTCAACAAAATTACCAACCGCAATATCAGACCCAACTGAGACCCCAGCCAGTGCTAGCACAGCAACCACCTGCTCCTACTAATGTGATTCCGGTAAAGTATGTCGTTGCAGAACAAAACCTGAATAGAGCTATAGTCCCAGTAACACCATTAATCTCAGAAGTGATCCCAGTGACCATAGCTTTGATTCTACGCATGTTGATAGTCCCCAGGCTTACTACATGCAGTCTCCTGAACATGGTGAGTCCTACTACAGTGAGGAACCGAGTGAACCTAATTGGGAGCCCGAGTATACTAATGTCATGTACGTAAACCCCAAATCTAGACCTCAACCTAGGCAAGTAAGACCCCCATTTCCTAGAGGACCATGCTACAGATGTCAGGGAGATCATCTCATTCGTGATTGTCCCTTGCCTCCACCTACACAACCCCTGTTAGTGACGATCCAGGGCTATTGCCAGGAGTGTGGAAAGGAGCATCTCTTACGAGACTGCCCAAAGAATCCTAATAACATGCCGAAAATCACTCCTATCAATGTTGTTGGGATAGTTGTAGACTCCACAGGAAGTGTGACTTCCACTACACCAGTGCAAGTGATCACTAGAGCCCAAGCCTTGCAGCAGAACCAAAGTATAGGCCAGGAAAAGAGCCCAGATGTTAGTGAAGCGGAGAGCCTGACAAAGAAGAGGACTAGAGCTTGGAGAGATAGTCGTGAAAGAATGAAAAGGCAATAGGAAAATGAGTGAACTTGAGGAAAGTCTAAGAGAAACGAGAGCCAGGATAACCGAACTCACATCTCAAACTCCCTCTAACACTACCCCACCTCCACCATTCCCAACTCCATCCGACCCGCCACCTTCTAACCCGCCTCACCTAATCCCACCACCCCCTAGAGTAGGATCAGTCCTAGCAGATCCCACTCCCGAGGACCTAAACATGATGCTTAAAGCATATCAGGCCAGAATCCAAGATGGGCCAAACGTAACTGATCATGGAAAGTGCTACCCTAGAGCAGAATTAGAGCTTGAACGAACTAAAATTTGTGCTAAGATGGTGGAGTTGGCTCAAACCATGTTTGAAGCCAGCCGCCTTTTTAACATATCTAGCTCAGCCAAGACGCAGCTGCACTTTGAAGGACTGTTAGAAAGAATAGAGAGGCTAATTGCACAATCAGAAAAGGAACCCGCCTCTCAACACAAGGACAAGGCAAGTGAAAGGGTAGGTCTTCCTGCCCAGGAAGCCTATGTGCCTAACTCTACGGAGCCAGGCACATCATCTTCTATGAATCGGTTCACACCAAAATTCCTACGCGAGATTCAAGAAGACAAATGGGCTAAAGAGAGTGAAGTCCCTCCTCCCATTGAACTTGTGGATGATGCACACGACCAATTTCCACAAGACATCCCATCCATTTATGAGGAGCAGGAGAGCACCCAATCTCAGGAAAGATTAGACTTTGAGTCTAACTCTCTGCAAGAATTACCACACTTCACAGGCCCATGGGAAGCTACGTCTACTTGTATGAGAGCACCCACAGTCATGGTACGAAATGAGGACTCAGTCATACCCAGGAACACAGAGGTAGTGAGAAACACTAAAGTATAGTGCAACCTCACCTTACAAGAGCTACTCAAAGTAAGGCCAGAGCTATGGAAACGTGTAGCCAAACAAGTACCAGAAATAGCAAAACCTCGTTCCCAGGTAGGATCCCAGAGAACAGTGCCAGAAATACCATTGGACAAGATAGGGGATATGAGTGAGGGCGAAGAGGGAAACACATATCTTCCTATCACCCATCAAGGATACACCACCAAGGCCATTCTAGACTTAGGCGCAGGAGTTGCAATTGCTACCACTTCCATATGGAAACGTTGGGGCAAGCCAGCACTCAGGCCCACAAGGATGAAATTGCAAATGGCCGATGGTCACATAGAGAGACCCTTAGGGCTGTTAGAAGGAATAACTCTCACCACATGTGGTGTTGAGTTCGAGCATACATTTGCTATATGTGATTTTAGCAAAAATCATGCTTATGAAATGATCTTGGGACGACCCTTTATGCGACAGTTGCAAGTGGTACAGGACTGGGGAACCAACTCCTTGTACCTGCAACACTTAGGTGTTACGACCAAAGTGAATCTCAAAGATTACTCTCATAGAGATGTCCCTCCTATCCAATGGAATCCCCTCCATAGAGCCAAAGATGATACGGAATCGGTGCATTCCATAGGATCAGGATCCTCATGGATGCATGAAGACACCCACTTATGGATGTGCAAAGTAGCAGTAGAAGAAGAGAAGAGAGAAAAAACCAGAGAGGTAGGTGCAAAAGAAACACATAGATCAATTCAAGACCCAGCCTATGCACCTATAGTCTTTACTGACGAAGAATTTGAACCCCACGGCTAGGCAGAAATCCTAGCAACAATGGATGTAGCCATCAATGAAGAACAATGGACACCTCACTGTGATGAAGATGGCTATGACATTTCCGTCTTCTCCATAGAGCCGATCATGGGAGAGGTAGTGTTAGAAGAGAGTGAACCTAGCCCTGATGCATTTGAGGATGCAAGTGACTCCGATCTAGAGTCAATCATCATGGACCCACCTTTTGCATCAGATGAAGAATACTTCTATGAAGTAGAATTTCAACCCCAGAGGTATGGAGAGCTTACAAATGATGTAAGGCTAGCCACACATGTGACCCCGAAGGAAGAAGGAAAGAAAAGAAAGAAGAGAGAAGTCACACCAGAAGAGGAAGAATCTTTGTTTGAGGTCTCGGAAAATTTTAAGAAGTATGAGATAGATGACAGGAGGGTCATGATCAGAATGCCTAAACGAGAGGCGCAATCAGGGGAGGCCTATGATAACAAAGAAACCACCAAGAAAATAGTGGTAGGCGTGGAAAAAGGAGAAGAGAGATGCACATACATAGGCCATGACCTGACGAAAGACGAAGAGCATGAATTGATAGCCTTGCTAAGAGAGTAGAGAGATGTATTCGCTTGGAGCTACAAGGACCTGAAAGGTGTAGACCCTGACATATGCTCACATACGATACCCATGACTTTAGAGGCTAGGCCCTCTAAGCAAAAGCCATACACATACAATGACAACTATGCGGCCAAGATCAAGGAAGAGATAGATCGCTTGGTTGAAGCTGGATTTATCTATGAAATTGAGCATACTGAGTGGGTATCCCCCATCGTAGTGGTGCCCAAGAAAAATGGAAAGCTGCATGTATGCATTAACTTGAAGAAGGTCAATGCAGCCACAATTCGAGATAACTATCCGCTTCCTATCACAGAACATCCCTTAGAAAGAGTAGCAGGCAAGGAAGTGTACAGCTTCCTTGATGGATTTTCGGGCTACAATCAAGTAGCCATAGCTCCAGAAGATCAGCATAAGACGGCTTTTGCCACTGAACGGGGCATTTTTGCCTTTAGAGTAATGCCATTTGGGCTTACCAATGCACCAGCTACCTTCAAGAGGCTGATGTGCCATGTATTTAAAGAGTTCCTGAGGAAGAACTTAGAAGTCTATGTTGATGATCTTTGTGCTCATTCCAACATTGGGCAAACCCATATTCCTGAACTCAGACAAATCTTTGACAAATGTAGAGAATATCAAGTCTGCCTGAACCCAGAAAAGTGCGTTTTTATGGTCAGGCAAGGCAAGATTCTAGGACACATAGTGTCAAAGAATGGCATATCCATTGATGAAGAGAAAGTGAGAGCCATAGCCGAGTTACCTAGGCCAAAGAATGTCAAGGAAGTACAAGCTTTCATGGGGCATTGTGGTTATTACCGACGGTTTATACACATGTATGCCATCATAGCAAAGCCTTTGTATGGACTTTTGACTAACTTTGAGTGGACTAATGAATGTGAGAATTCTTTCAATGAGCTTAAAGGGCGATTATGTTCAACACCGATCTTGAACACACCAGATTGGAATAAGCCTTTCCATGTTCATGTTGATGCATCCAATTATGCTATTGGGTGTGTACTCGCGCAGCCTACCGGTGAAGGTAATATGGATCTTCCAATTGCCTATGCTAGTAGACAATTGAATGCAGCTGAACAAAATTATACCACTACGGAGAGAGAAGGATTAGGCATGGTATATGCAGTTAAAAAGTTTAGACATTATTTGCTTGCAAATAAGTTTAAATTTTTTACTGACCATCAGGCACTGCTATATCTTGTAAACAAGCCATGCAATACAGGAAGATTAGTAAGATGGTTTCTCTTGCTAATGGAATATGATTTCGAGGTTGTGGTAAGGAAAGGGAAGACTCATTTGAGAGTAGATCATCTCTCTAGGCTCACATCGGGCGAAGCCCCACAAGGAGTGCCAGATGACCTTCCTGATGCTTACCTGTTTAATTTGGAAGTGGTGCCACAGTGGGCTAATCCATTAGTGCCAGTATTGACGTACGGACCTAACCACCCAGTAATAAACACACAGGATAAAGAGGTAGTAAAAGCCCAAAAGTATCACATCATGGCAGGAAGTATGTAGAAGCACATAGATCAAGGGATCTTGGCTTGTTGTATGGAAGAGGATGAGTACGCTAAATGGTTGCAATTAGCACATGTAGGTGCATTAGAGCAACACTACTCAAAGCAATGAACCCTACAGACACTAAGGAGACTCGGAGTGCATTGGCCGACTATGGAAGATGATGTCCAAAAGTTGTGCAAGGAATGCCCAATCTGTTGCACTAAACCACCTGTGGAACATGCCACTCTTTATCAAGTGTCCATAGTGCCAGATTGGAGTGAACCACTAGTATCCTTCCTGAGGACGAAAACATTCCCTCCAGACATGACTCTGGCTAGGAAAAGGAGTTTAGAACAAGAAGCCCTGGATTACTCACTCATTGGTGATAATCTATACAAGCGTGGTAAAGATGGTTACCTGAGACTATGTGTCCATGAGAGTGAATATCTCAAGATCTTGGAAACTGCTCACCAAGGTGTAGCAGGAGGACACTTTGGACCAGATCGGGTGATCAAGGCAATACTATTTGCGGGCTTCTGGTGGCCGACCCTTCACATGGATGCACATACCTATGTGAAGAGGTGTGATGTCTGTCAGCAAACTCAGTATCCTATACGCAAAGATGAAATGCCATTGAAACCTATGATGGGTGGATGAGCATTCTCTAAGTGGGGAATAGACTTTGTAGGTCCTATTAATCCCCCAGCTAAGGGTTCCCATGCTGAGTATATCATTGTGGCCATGGACTATCTAACCAAGTGGGTAGAGGTAAAAGCCACAACAAAGAACAATGCTCAAACAATAGCTAAGTTCTTATTTGAGAATGTGTTCACCAGATACGGGTTACCTATAGAGCTAGTCAGTGACAGAGGCACTCACTTCTTGAATGAAGTTATTGAAAATCTGCTCCAAGAATTCTTGGTAGTACATAAGAAGTCTGCCCCCTATCACCCTCAAGCTAATGGCCAGGCTGAGAGCACCAATAAGATCCTATGCAATGTACTGACGAAATTAGTGAACAATAAACGCTCTGATTGGGACAAACAGCTACACCACGCTGTTTGGGCATACCGAGTCGCCTACAAAACGGTACTCCAAGCCACCCACTTTCAGATGGTATTTGGCCAAAATGCAGTGGTACCGTTGGACTTCTTAATACCTACATTGAAAGTGGCACAAGAGCATGAATGGATGGGTCATGAACTCTCCTCTAGACTTTTTGACCTTGAACGATTAGGAGAAACAAGATTGAGGGCGGCTGCTGGGATATATGCAGCTAAGAAACGTCAGAAGGCATACTTTGATGCCCACGTTAAGGATAAAGGTTTGAAGGCAGGCGACCTAGTACTAGTATATACTTTGAAACAACATGCGAGGAAACTAGAGAAGAGAGGCTATGGACCCATGATCATTAATAGAATCTCAACAAGTGGAGCAGTGCAACTAGCCACATTAGAAGGCGATATTCTCCCGAGCTACATAAGCGGATGCAGAGTCAAGTTATATCAGGAACCTCTGACGAAAGAGATGCTAAGTCGACTCAACACTGCTAAGAAACGCAAAGAAGAAGAAAAACGAATTCACGAAGAAGCTCAAGCAGAAGCATTGGAATGCATCCGGAGAATGAAGTTGAGAAGACAGGGTAGAGAGCAACCTAGGACAGATGCATATGCAGATCAAGGATATCATGTGGCTATGTGTGAAGTTTCAGGTATCAGCTCTCATAGGATAATTGATAGACGTCCTTTTATAACCTTAGAGATAGGACAAGGAAAGGGTGCAAGGACTGTAAGAGCCTTGATTGACTCAGGTGCACCCACTAGTGCTGTTAAATTTTCCTACTGTCAAGAGTTGAAATTAACTGTCAATCCTATAGAAGCATATCTCATAGGATCGGGAGGTGTGGAAACCCCTTGCATGGGCGAGGTGGAACGTCCCCTCTATATTCAAGATGCAGTAATGACAGTCAAAGTACTAGTGTGTCAAGATGAGGACCTCACTGAGCCTCTTGTCTTGGGTCCGGACTGGATCTATGATCATGCAGTCAACCTAAACCTAAGGAGTGGACTTCTTCAGGTATGGGTAAATCATAGTCGAATTACCGTTGAATTGGAAAATGAGGCACTCAAGGAACTAGGTAAAGCACGAAATCCTGGTCCTTCCAGGGGTGCACATGAAGTTGATAATGCTATTCTTGTCCAAAACTGTATGATGCAGAAAGAGGATTGTCTCAACAACGGAGTCAAGGATAAGACGGCACTCCCTTCTGTTCCAAAGGCCAGAGGGATGCAGCAACCAAAGGTAGATCAAATACAGAAGGAGAAGAGTACCACCTATATTGGAGGCCAAAAACACGTGCAAAGCAGAATATCTCAGCCGTTGAAACAAGTGTGGGTGCGGAAAGGCGAACACCCTGTTGCGACCATTCCAACCCCACGGCCAAAACCTCTTATTAGTAATCAACAACACGACACTAATAAGAAGTCTTTCATAAATTCTTCTGCGAAAGTGAAGTCTATTTGGGTACCCAAGAAGTCAATGAAGGCCAGCCCACAATCACGACAAATCTGGGTGCCTAAGGCTTGCTTGCGGGCTCAAATAGCTACACCGAGGCCACACCCGGTACAACATGTTTCACTCACTCGAACATCAGATGCCCATGCTTATACATCACGCGCGGGCACATATTCTTCCATGAGCACAAGTAGAATCACTTGTAAATGGGTCCCTAAAAAGCCTCATTTTCAAGTAGATACCCTGTTGGAACTCAAGGTCAGGCACAAGCATGAAAGCACATCAGAAAGGTGGACACACACAAGAAGAAGGAGCAAGTAGGGAGCTCCATGAAGTACATGTCAACTCTTCAGAAGAATCCCCTACAAAACTAGTGATTTCCATCACTAAAAACCATTGTAAATACCATTATCTATTTTTAGTAACTCCATTTTGTTCAAGCCGAGGAGTCCTCGAGCTTGAGGAGTATTAGAAGTACCATCGTACCAATTTTCATAATTTTTAGACTTCGGTTGAGCCCTCAAATAAACCCTGGAACCTAATTTTTAACTAGGCCGGACACTGGGTTTGGACAGGGCCAAAACTAGTCAAAAACCTATAAAAAGAGCTTGAGAGCTCATTTTTGGGGTTAGCTTCTTGTAGATTTCAGTTTTGTAATAGATTTCTTTTGTAATCAAAGTCCTTCCATTGTTCCTCTCTTTGATCTTACCGTGTGCGCGTGTGTGTGTATGTGTGTGCATGTTTGTGTGCTTTCACTCACGCACTTGTGCCTTCACTTGCTCATGGTCTTCATACCAGTCCTCACGTCTCCGCGGATTCACAAGTAAAGGAGGTGGTGCTTACACTTGAGCTACACCAAATTTTGGCGCCGTTGCCAGGGAGAGAGCTTCGAGGACGAGCGTTGTGATGGTAAGATCGCAGATTTGCGACGTTGGAAGGTAAAAAAACTGTCATTTCAGTTCATTTTCTGTTTTTTTTCTCTTCATCTTCATCATCATCACCATCTCCACCTTCTTCCACCTTCTTCTTCATAGAAAATTCTTGTTTTTTAGTGCATTTTCACCATCTTCATACCATTTTTCATGCATTATTGTGTGGGAAGGAGTTAGGAGAAGCAAGGGAGAGCAAGCGTTGTGTTTTTTCATGATTTTCTGCTCATACGGAGCTCGCCATAGCCGGCGCTCAGAAATTTGAATTTCCCGCCAAAAAACGCGATTCTGTGAAAATTCAAAATTTTTGAAAAATCACGATTTTCTGTTTTCCCGCCTAAAAGTTGGCTGAAAAAATCACGATTCTGTGGTCATTCTCAGAATCGCGATTCTGTGATTGTGCTCAAAATCGCGATTTTCATATCAAAAGAAACACGATTTTCAGCGGGCTCAAAATCGCGATTCTCACAAATCACGATTTTCAGCCAAAAATACGATTTTGTGAAAAAGGCTATTCTGTGAAAACACGAATTTTCGCTCAAAATCGCGATTTTCAAAAACACAATTTTGTGCTCAACATCGCGATTTTCATGCCAAAAACACGATTCTGAGAAAACACGATTTTGTGAAAAAACACGAATTTGTAAATCACGATTCTCTGAGTCAAAATCGCGATTTTCATAAACACGATTTTGTGATCAACATTGCGATTTTCATGTCAAAAAACACGATTCTCTAAAACACGATTCTGTGCTCAAAATCGCGATTTTCATAAACACGATTTTGTGATCAACATCGCGATTTTCATGTCAAAAAACACGATTTTCATAAACACGATTTTGTGATCAACATCGCGATTTTCAGAAACACGATTCCCT
This sequence comes from Ceratopteris richardii, assembly GCA_020310875.1. Lineage (NCBI taxonomy): Eukaryota > Viridiplantae > Streptophyta > Polypodiopsida > Polypodiales > Pteridaceae > Ceratopteris > Ceratopteris richardii. The sequence continues at coordinate 74,015,319 of CM035415.1, forward strand.
ACTCAAAATCGCGATTCTCACAAATCACGATTTTCAGCAAAAAACACGATTCTCTAAAACACGATTCTGTGCTCAAAATCGCGATTTTCTTGTTAAAAACACGATTTTGAGAAAATACGATTTTCTGTGGGCTCAAAATCGCGATTCTCACAAATCACGATTTTCAGCCAAAAATACGATTTTGTGAAAAAGGCGATTCTGTGAAAACACGAATTTTCGCTCAAAATCGCGATTTTCAGAAACACGATTTTGTGCTCAACATCGCGATTTTCAGAAACACGATTTTGTGCTCAACATCGCGATTTTCAGAAACACGATTTTGTGCTCAACATCGCGATTTTCTGAGTTCACAAAATCGCGATTCTCTGAAAGTTCACAAAATCGCGATTCTCTGAAAGTTCACAAAATCGCGATTTTCTCCAAAGGTCCTGTTTGCCTGTTTTGACCCCCAGGAGCCTGAATTGGCATAACTTTTTCATCCAAAGTCCATTTTTTGAGCTCTATAGCTCAAGAATAACGCGTTGATTTTGAGATAGGATAATTTGAAGTTGGGCATCAAGTGGGACTAGGAAACCAAGGGGACTCCAAAGGATTTTTGAGCAATACCAAGGGGGAGAAGAATTGTATCATGGGAAAGAAAAAAGCAAAAGAGAGAAGAAAGGGGGCTAAGATGGGGAAAGAGAAGGGAGATAAACATGAAGTGCATGAAATAATCTCACATGAGTGTGAAACATCTAAAGAAAAATTGCAAGGAGTCAAGGAAACGGGGGAAATGTCTAAGGGGGTTGGATCCTTATTTGCAACAAGAGAATATGATAATACTTTTGTGGATATCAGAATAGGATATGACCATAGAAGGTTGGGTGTTTATATCAATCCTAATTGTGAGTGGAAATTAATTCATATTGACCTAGTGACCATTATCTTTGAGAACATTCAACCAACAACCCATCCTTCTATCCTCATGGATGGGGAACATTATGAATGCATGGGTAAAGTTGTGTTGCCTGTTATGGTGGATGATGTGCAATTTTTGGAAACATTCTTTGTCATGGATTGTATAGATGAAGACTTGATCATTGGCACCCAAAGGTTCATTACACAAAATCATCAAGGATTTGAGGTGCCTTCTCCACCTATTATCCGTGCTTCTACATATATGTCTATGGAAAATCCTAATGACTATCCACCTTATGATAATTGGGGGCAAAATCATCTTTTCAAAGAGTGTACTTTTCATGAAAAAAATTTTCTTTCTACTCATGTTTTTAATCTAATCCTTCTTTGAGTAAATCACAGGAAACCTTAGAGAATGGAGAAATGGAGGACTCCAAGTGTTTGGGGGATGTGAAAGGACCCACTCTTCCTGTAAGTTTGGATTCCCCTCATGAAATCATAAGCAGGGATGATCAAGAAGGAGATGATCAAGAAATACCAGGTATCATTGGTGTGGAGAATAATGTCAAATTGATGGTCAATCATGGCAATGCATCACCCATTTGTACATCTAGAGATTCAATGTGTAATAAGGATAAATGTCTTGATGAATCTCTAGATCAATCTCAAACCACACAACTCATTGATCCTTTGCATAAGCCTGATGTATGTATAGAAGATCAACCCTTGTTGCATTTCCCATGTAAAGATGATTTTTCTCAAAAAACTCACATAGAAGGCCCAAAAGACCCTTACATCAAGAAACACAAATCACAGTTTCTTGGTAATGTCAAGCAAATTTGGGTGGCCAAGAAATTACTTAGAGCCCAACCAAATCGCACTATGATATGGGTACCAAAGAAAGCCCTTGCACAAAATCAGCCCCCTCACACTAGACTTCAAAATATATGGGCTAGGCCTACCATGACTTATCCTCAAGAAAGACCACTTCCAATCCAAGGATCACAAGCAATCAAGCCTAACCTCATAAAAAATCCAGGGGGGGACTTCAAGGCAACAATCTGCACAACAAAGACACCAAGGCAAGGTAAAGGACTGAATCAAGCTCAAAGCTCCAACAAAGATCAAAGAACCTCTTCTGCAAGGATATGGGTTTGGAAGACGAAAGTACCGGTAGCATCCAAAGTAAAGAGCCAACCACGATGGATCAAACCCTCACGAAATCATTCAAACATGAAGCGTCCAAAGGTGATCACTACCCAGTCACAGACCGTTCTCAAATGGATCCCTATAAGGAGGAATGATCAGTTGTCATCTCGAGATACAATGGATACCTCCAGAAAAGATGGCATCAACAACTGCAAGTGACATCAAGCCTCGACGAGGGATAACCATGTGCTCCTTGCACAACCCTGTCTTTTGCACCATTCAGGTCATGCATTTCCAAAGTATGCATTAATATAGGGCCACATTACACGGCCGTGCATAGACACACTTGAGAATCCCAAGCACAAGAGCACATTGACATATGTCAAATATTTCTATTGATACTAACGTTTGTGTTCTTGTTTTGTGATATTTTTTCAAAAAAAAAAAAAAAGAAAAGAAAGAAAAAAAGTGAGAGAAGAAAAGCGAGAGAGAGCTCGTTCCTAGGTTTGGCTTATGGAACATGAATGAGTCATGCTTATGTGGACCATCAACCAAGGCATTCATCGACAATGATAAACCAACCAATGGTCCATCATGATGAAAGATGTACAACACGAAGAGATCCGCATCGACTGACCTTTCCTTATGGTAAGAATCTCCTACTTGGGCCACATTATAACCATGATAGAGTAGGAAACCTTGTCATCAGCATACCCTTGAGCACTTAGCTCAAGACCCCAAATTTTTGCACCATACTTCTTCCAATGCATTTTCCAAGTAAGCATGCATAGGGCTACATTACAAGGCCGTGCACAAGGCACATACTTTTTTCAACCCATGCACTAACACACTTACCCATCATTCACTATGGGTTATGAGTACTTGGCATGACTACTCTGAACATCATCTTTAGAAGACATAGAGGACATCCTGGGGGCAACATCAATACCTAGGAAGCAATTCGAAGCTAGTAGTTGCTCCACTCAATCTTGATAACCTCTTTTGAGCAACTCACAATCTTTGAAAGCTCACAACGATGCATTCATGCGGAATCCACGAAAGAAGCACATACCAAGGGACTACGACTTGCAAAGGCTTGCAGTGACAAATGAAGAACCGGACAACCAACGCTTCCAAATTTGGAAGATAGATGGCTCTTGTTCACACAGAATGGATACTACCTCTCAAAGCACTACATGGAACAACCACTACAACAAGGGTCTGTCAGGGACGACAGACTCGAGAGGGAGGGGAGTGTTGGAACTCAAGGTCAGGCACAAGCATGAAAGCACATCAGAAAGGTGGACACACACAAGAAGAAGGAGCAAGTAGGGAGCTCCATGAAGTACATGTCAACTCTTCAGAAGAATCCCCTACAAAACTAGTGATTTCCATCACTAAAAACCATTGTAAATACCATTATCTATTTTTAGTAACTCCATTTTGTTCAAGCCGAGGAGTCCTCGAGCTTGAGGAGTATTAGAAGTACCATCGTACCAATTTTCATAATTTTTAGACTTCGGTTGAGCCCTCAAATAAACCCTGGAACCTAATTTTTAACTAGGCCGGACACTGGGTCTGGACAGGGCCAAAACTAGTCAAAAACCTATAAAAAGAGCTTGAGAGCTCATTTTTGGGGTTAGCTTCTTGTAGATTTCAGTTTTGTAATAGATTTCTTTTGTAATCAAAGTCCTTCCATTGTTCCTCTCTTTGATCTTACCGTGTGCACGTGTGTGTGTATGTGTGTGCATGTTTGTGTGCTTTCACTCATGCACTTGTGCCTTCACTTGCTCATGGTCTTCATACCGGTCCTCACGTCTCCGCGGATTGACAAGTAAAGGAGGTGGTGCTTACACTTGAGCTACATACCCCTAACAAAATCTTCAGAGTCTCCACAAAATCAAGATCAAAGCCCATCCACTGCATTTGGCAACCTAAAACTTGTAATAAACCCCCAGACCCCAGTTGTAAATCCATGCCCACCTACTAACTACATCACTCTCTCACTACATCATTCCACTTAGCTTCTAGGTCTACCCAATTCCTAACTACACGCACAAGCACCGAGCACTTAATAGCCTACTAATCTCTCCCGAACCTCATGTTAATGTTGTAATGGGGACAAAAACGGTTCTATCTTGTCCTTTACAATGTTAACACCTGTTTCTATATTCTCGCAGAGTCAGGAGGCAAGAAGTAACATGGCAGATACGGTAGGAACTAGCTCCCAGGCAGGCACTAGCCCCCAAGTCGTGGACATTGAAAGTCTTCCAGTTGAGGAGGAATTGAAGGAACACCCAGTGGCATTGAGGGCATTACAGGCCATACCGATTCAGAATCCTCCATAGGGGCACACAATGCCGGTCAACAAAAACTCACATTGGTTCAGTGATGTGGCAGGATCTCTGGGTGAAGGCACTTACATGTGGGAGGCCGAGATAGAATTCAACGGGCGCTTTGAGAGACTGCAGAATAATGAAGGACTGAAACCTATATGGAAGAAGGCGGGACTCTACGATTTCTTCAAATTCCAATTGCCAAAGCCCGAGTTCCTAAGATGCTCATATTTGATTAGCACACTCACTCCGAGCAAAGACAAAAAGGGATACAACACCTTTGTCCTCCCATCTCTCACAAGGGGCAATGAGCTGAAGCGCTTCAAGTTGACTATCAATTTGGTGAGGGAAACTCTAGACATGAAAGGTATGCACATTCCTACGGAGAAAGAGACTATGGTCCTCGACAATATGAAGAACAGGAATCTGACGAAATTAAAGGACATGGTGGCAATGACACCTACAATTGCCATTCACTTGCAAATGGTCATGCAGCATTTTGCATTTCCTGCTCAAGAGAGGTTCACAATGCCACCTAAGAAGATATGGTTTAGTCTATACTTGGCCAACGCCTTCGATTTGACAATCAATATGCCCCACTAGATTATCGACCAAATCCACTTGGCTCATCAAAGGTGGTATAAAAAACAAAAGTCTGTACTGTATGGATGATGTGCTCTCACCCGGATTGTGTATAGATGTTTGGTTTATGATGTGCCAGTGCAGAGGGCATTAATTTGGACCAAGGTACAGGAATTCCAACGTAGACTATCAACCGCAGGACCGCCATCTAAGAAAATGAGAGGCGCAGTTCAGATGCCCTGTGCACAACCCCGCGGTGCGACATTGACACCAGAGACAACTCCACGACTTCCAAGGCGGGTACAACCCTTCACTATCAAATTACCAAAACACAGCACTGATGGACCGAATCTGGTGTTCCCACCTGTACCAACCGACCTAGAGTTTCCTCACGGATTCACATTAGAAGACCTAACTGATGAGGAGGTAGCCAGAATAATCGAAGCTGTTAACGCGGAAGTCGAGGCAGAGCAAGCTAGTGGACAACAAATTGCTACAGACCAACCCCATCCCAAACAACAAGAGGTCGTCGATGTGGAGGGTGAAGAAGAAGAAGAACAAGAGGAGGAACATGGTGGACAATCCAAGGAAGAAGAGCAGGAATATGATCAGGAAGCTCTGCAAGTACTTGAGGGTGCCCCGGCTTATACGAAGGAATTGAAAAAGCTCTATGATACCATCAAAAGGGTTCAAGAGCAACATAGACTGTCCCTCGCAGGAGGAAAAGCTCTCATGAACCAAATCCTTGAGGAGGAAGGTGTAGACGAGCAATACCGCGCCACACTTGATATGATATCTGATGCTTTAGGAGTACCTGAGACGGTGCATACCACCCTTGCACAATCACGAAGAACGGAGCGAAGATATGGCAGAAGCCCCCCTCGATCAAGAAAACAAATGAATGTATTAGTATCAGAACCACAAGGAACATCCACAACCACGGGTACTGCACACACCGTTCATGATACTGAGGAAACCCATACATCAAGTGCACCTCCGTCACCCCCTTTGCCACCCCTGCCTCCAACTCCACCACATTCACCTCCCACAACCAGTGTAACCACTACTGTTATTGCCTCTGAGTCCACTACCCATACCGAAGCGCAGACCGTCAGTCAACCCACACAACCCACACACCCTATCTCCACCTCTCTTGTCTATACGGCCACTGACACAGTAATTCTAACCGCAGCCATGGAAAACCTCATTCCCCCGATCACACTTCCTCGCAGTTTGTATTCACAATTGCACACACCACTGTACACTTTCACCACTATCACCGCACCCACAATTCCCATGTTCACAATCACTCCCACCACTACATCCACTTTTGATTTTATGGACATATCACCCACCTCCACACCTCTCCCTCCCCCCCTATACCCACCATCTCCCATTCCCCCACCTCCCACTTCACCATTTTCCAGCACCGCATCCACACTCCCCTTCCCCTTCCCTTCTGCATTCAACACCCTTCCCGCATCCACCCCTATTAATAATGTCTTTAATAATATGTATCAGTGTATGTCTCAACTACAACAGCACTACCAGCATCTTGATAACCAACATACGAGACTCTTCCGAAGCCATGAAGAACTTCAAGTACGATTCACTGATCTAGAAAGGGAAAAGCGGCTACTACAACAACAGTATGTCACTTTACAGGAACAACATGAGCAGTTAGTAGCCAATCCACCCCAGTCAGATGCAGAAGAAAAACAACAAATGGATGATCTGCTACACTCCCAGATAACAGAGAATCTCAAGCTTCGACGCAACCTGGCCCTCTTACGCAAACACATGTCTACTGCACTCGAGGAGAATAAACGACTACAGAAACAAAACAAAGAAAACTTGGAAGCAGCCATGGAGGGTTCCCCACAGGAAATCGACCCAGATAGATTCAAGGCCATACCCTTAGCGAATATGCAAATTGTGTTGGAAACCCATGCCGACCTCCTGGAAGCCCATGCAGCATTAGAAAGAGAAAGAGATGACCTATTAAAGCAGCTGGCAACCCAGCATGAGTCACCAAGCAAAGTCACAATCGCAGTTGACACGTCTGAAGAAGTCGAAAAACTCAGAGCAGAACTAGAAGAATTACGAAGTAAAGTCATGCAATACGAGCGTCAACCCTCTCCACTTGTAGAGCCCGAGCCTGAAGACTTAGTGCCAATTGAAATAGAGGAAACCTTCGAAGACCCATACGTTCCCATGCCTGCACCAGGGGGCAAGCAAACAGAAGAGGGCATGGACACCATCGAGATCGAGGCTCCTGAATGGATGCAGAGGTTAGAGAAAGTGGCCACAACCCATGATGACAGAGTGGCAGTTCAGATAACGTCTATGTCACGTTTGGAAGAGGTAGTCATAAAATCGGATTACTTTAGAAACCTCTCCCATCATAGGTGGATCGGCACATCCGACGATTTGTATGTTCCTTTATGTGTCTTAATGGCGGATTACAATGCTGAATCAAGCACCACACCTCAAAAGAACCAACCTCGGCTACACAGTTTGCACCGGATGACATCCCAGCAAGTGCCAAGCAGGGAAATATACACCAACCTACATGGAAGATTCGTCTGCTAGAAACCTACCCTAAGATGGTAAGGACATGGAATAACATGCCTTTGCATATCAAATACAACCCATGCTACTGCCCTGTATTTCAAAGAAGGTCGTGGCCAGAATACACAAAAACTATGCTGACAACCAAAGGATGTGAGAAATGGCTGAATTATGTCTATTTAGCACCACCTAAAGGCCAACCTACCATAGGATATATGATTTCGACGATTCGGCATTGGGGGGTCCGGTTCAAAAATGTACCAGATGTCATGGCCCAAATGTGTCTTAAAATTTTTGAGCTCATGTTGGTCACCTTCAGGACCTTCAAGAATGTCAAGGAACCTCATTTGTCAGCTCTTGGATTTAATGAAGGTAATCAGGACCTTGTCTACGACATGAGCGCAACACCATCTATTAATGTTGTATATGCATGGCATGCGTGTATAAAGTATCTACCATCCTGCTTCAAACAGACGTTTGAAGAAATGTTTGTCACGGGATTCTGGGAATATCAGACCATCACATTTATTGCAGTTGTTTGCAGTGGAACAAGCTCTCCATTCAGAAAAGTTATGTATACCACATCCAGAGGTTCCCGGGCCGGTAGATTGGGATGCTCTACTCACGGACTTGGCCAAAGGGTTGAGAATTGCAGAACATCACTTAGCACAAGACGTTGTAGAATACTACATCCAACGACCCACCCAACAAGGGTCTGTCAGGGACGACAAACACGAGAGGGGGGGGTGTTGGAATTGAAGGACTCACAAGGCAAGGAAGCTTACGAAGAGAGTCAGAGAGGAGGGAAGGCACAAGCAGACAGGGTAGTCAACGATGATCTGGCAAGTAGGCCAATATTTTTTCAGGACACTAAAGCATATCGAGGAGGTGGACACACAAGGAGAAGGAGCAAGTAGGGAGCTCGAAGATATGTATGTCAAATCGTTAGAAGAAATCCCTACAACAATAGTGATTTTCATCACTAAGAGCCATTGTAGATACCATTTCATATTTTTGTAGCTCTATTTTGTGCAAGCCAAGGATTCCTTGAGCTTGAGGAGCATTCGAAGTAGCTACCTACCAATTTTCATAATTTTTAGGCTTCGTTTGAGTCTTCAAATAGGCCCTAGAACCTAATTTTTAACTAGGCCGGACACTAGGTCTGGACACGGCCAAAACCTAGTCAAAAACTATAAATAGAGCTAGAGAGCTCATTTTTGGAGCTAGCTTGTAATTGATCTAAACTTGTATGAGCACTTTTGAAGGAATCTAAAAGAACTCCATTGTCTCTCTCTTTGTCTTATCTTGAGTGCGCGTGTGTGTGTATGTGTGTGCATGTTAGTGTACTTCTCACTCACGCACTTGTGCCTTCACTTGCTCGAGGTCATCATACCATCCTCACGTCTTCCCGGATTGACATTAAAGGAGGTGCTGATCATCGCTGAGCTACAATGAGTTATGTGAAGCTTGTCAACTAGGAAAGCAAACGAGGCAGCCATTCAAGAGGAGCAATTATGTGGCCCCAAATGTCTTGGACTTGATACATATAGATGTATGGGGACCAACCCAAGAGGCATCAATGGCTGGTAACAGATTTTCTATCATCTTCATTGATCATCACTCAAGAAAGGTATGGTTGATTTGTATGAAGCAAAAATTAGAGGTGTTTTCTATATTCAAAGGCTCAAAGCTGAAGTTGAAAAAGAAATAGGAAGTTCTATCAAAACCTTAAGGTCCAATGGTGGAGGAGAATGCTTCTTCAAAGAATTTTCAAATTTTCTACAAGAGAATGGGATCAAAAGGCAATTTACTTGTAGGTATGCACCACAAAAAAATGGAGTAGCTGCGAGGAAAAATAGGAAAATTGTTGAAATTGCAAGATGCACGCTCTACGAGATGAAGGTACCATTGTACTATTGGGCCGAAGTTGTCACAACTGCCATTTACTTGATGAATAGGTGCACAACATCAGGAATACATCACTTGACTCTAGAGGAGGTATATTTCAGTAAGAAACCTGATCTTACATGCCTCAAAGTGTTTGGATGTGTTTTCTTTGTTCATATTCCACAAGAAGTTAGAACAAAGATGGAACCAAGGTTAGAAAAATGCATTTTCATCGGCTACCCAACGGAGCAAAAAGGATACAAGTGTTACAACCCTAGAATAAAGGAAGTAAGATTCTCACGAGATGTGGTCTTTGATGAACTAAGACCATGGTATGAAGATAAAGGAAAGGAAAAGACTCTTGAAGAAGATTGTGATGATTATGCAGGAACAAATCAAAGAGAAGTTCAACAATCAAGCACAAAGGTTTCACATCCAGAGGCATCTACATCAAATGAAGAATGTTCAACATGGAGGGAGAGTCATTCATTGTCTCCAAATTCAGCTTATAGTAGAGCCGAAGATGCAAGTGCTACTCCAAATAGCAAGATAGATGCAAGTGAAGAAGAATATGAAGAGGTAATCACCGAAGGTAAAATTGAATAGGTTAAAGAAGCAACTTTCTAAAGGCGATGAAAGAAGATCTTCAAGGACAAGGTATCTATTGATATATATAGGTAGTGATGTGTGTGAACACACTAGGACCACCAGGGCACTTTTTTCCTTCTTTAGGAGGTTTTTTTCCCCTAGCTTGTATATACGCCTATTGCCCTAATGGGCTACTTATCTTTGTACATTCTCTGGTAATACATTCAGTATTGTGTGTTGTGCTCCAAGCTTCTTCTCCTTCCTTGTGTTGTTCGCATGCTTTTGCAGATGTCTATCTCCAATAATTGGTATCAGAGCAGGTCATCGCTTCATCTAGGGCACCGTCGACACTCCTCCAGTTGTAGTCTCAGAATCGCACGAATTTTTGTGAGCATACTCAGCATGTTTTCGAGATCAAAACAGCTTTGCTGTGTTGTGATGAAATCGTGATTTGAGCTCGTTTCGGCCTCCGAACGCACTATCATAGTGCTTATGCAGGCTATTTCGTCTTTTTGTGCCAAAGGTATATACTAGTTTTTGTTCGCTAGTATAAGCATCTCGAAGTCTATTACAGGTCTAGCGGAATTCGTCTAGGCAATTCTATTTAACTTTTTGAGATACAATCAATTTTCTACATCAAGGTATTTTAGTCATCACCCATGGCTGAAAGCAGTGATGTATTTCATATGTTGGCTGTTGAGGATAAGTTGGATGGTACCAACTACTCGTTATGAGCTTATATGATGCGAACATGTATTGGTTGCAAAAGGACTGTGGAACATTATGTAAGGTGTTGAAAAACATCCTATCACACCTGCAAATGTTACAACTATAGGTACAGAAGCTGAGGTAGAAGGTGTCGAAGATGATGATATTCTGCATATTCATGTTCATGCTACAGTTTCTACTGCACCTACTACAGAGCAGATTTGTTGGGATGGCAGAGATGCTCACGCACGTGCATTGATAGCTTCGTCTGTCAAATGTGTCATTATTCCTCACATTCACTCTTGCAAAACTACTAAGGATGCTTGGGATACACTTACCACATTGTACCAAGCTAGGAATGAGGCTCGTGTTGCTTACCTCCGAAAAGAGTTGGAGATTGAGCAAATGAATGAAGGTGATTATATGGATAGTTTTCTAACAAAGATCAAAGACTTGAAGGAACAATTGATTTCTACTGATGAGGTTATACAAGATAGCTCACTTGTGCACATCGTTCTGAATGGTCTTCCTAATTCATATCAGAGTTTTGCTTCTACTCTTCGGTTGATGATGAAAGGCAATCCAAATGCCTTGTCATTTGAGGAGTTAGTCTTTGTTCTGTTGCAAGAAGATCAACCCAGGCAGAACAGGTCCATTATGTGTGTTGTAGATCAAGCTTTCTTGGCTAGTTAGAAGGGCAAAGGAAAATGTAGCTCTTCTACAAGTAAGCAGAAATCTGCAAATGCTGCACATTCGAAGAACCAAGATAAAGATGAGAAAAAAATTAGAAAAGTAGAAATTGTTTTGCAAGTACTATAAAGGGAATGATCATATCATAAAGAACTATCCAAAATTGGCTGCTAAAGAGGCAAAGAAAAAAGATGCTCAAATGGTTGTTGCAGAAGCCTCTACACCAAAAACGGAGTTTGGTAATCTTGTGTAGGAAGAAGAATAGGTGTTTACTACTGTTTGTAGTTTTGACCCATCTTCTCATGAGCAGTGCATCTCTACAATAGACTCAAATGTTTGGTACTTTGACAGTGGGGCGACCAAACATATTACCTCGCAACGCAATTTCTTCTCTTCACTCGAGCCTGCCCCTACATGGAATATTGTTACATGCGCCAACAACTCCTCTTATCTTGTTGATCATTTTGACTACTGTTGATGGTAGTTCTTTCACTTTGTCAGATGCTTTGTTGGTGCCAGGGATCAAGAAAAATCTGTTATCAATTTTTGCATTAGCCAAGATTGGCTTGGTTGTGAAATTTGTTGATGACAGATGTGTAGTTCATGATCTGTCAATTGGTGACATGATTATTGCTTGTGGCATTCTATGTCATGGGCTGTATAAGCTCATAGACTATGAAAGATCTGTAAATGATTTGGCATGTGTAGTACATGATTCTGAGGCTATATCAAATGCAAAGCTTTGGCATGCACGCTTTGGTCATCTAAATTTTGCTAGTTTGCTATGCCTGAAAAAACTGAAATGGTCTTCTCTTTGCCCAAACTTGAAGTACCAGCAAAACATGTTTGCGAAGCTTGTATTTTGGGCAAAATGCAGCATTCCTCCTTTCCAAAAGATGGTTCAATTCGGGCTACTCAGAAATTGCAGCTTGTACATAGTGATGTCTGTGGTCCTATGCAGACACCTTCTTTTGAAAATTATCTTTACTTGGTGACTTTCATTGATGATTTTTCTAGGCATGCATGGGTATATCCATTGAAGGAAAAGTCCGAAGTGTTCATGTGCTTCAAATAGTTTTTGGTTTTGGCTGAAAATTTATCAGCATGTAAAATGGGCACCCTCCTTTCTGATCGAGGAGGGGAATATATGTCTTCTGATTTTAATGCATTTCTGGCTTAACGTGGGATAAAACACCAGTGTATAGTGCCATATACACCTCAACAGAATGGAGTTGCTAAACAAAAGAACAGGTCACCCATGGAGATGGCGAGGTGTATGGTCAAGAGTCCGGCTTTACCACATAGTTTCTGGCTTGAGGCTATCATGTGTGTAGCATATGTACTTAACAGGTGTCCCACTAAAGCGTTGCAGTCTATCACTCCATATGAGGCTTGGCATGATCGCAAGCCATCTGTTGCTCATCTGCGTGTTTTTGGTTGTTTGGAATATGCATGAGTGCCTGAACAACATTGTAGAAAATTGGATGATCAAGCAATAAAATGTATTTTTGTTGGGTACAGTTCTGAAAGTAAAGGCTATCCTCTAAATCATCCACAGACTAAACACATTCTGGTTAGCCGTGATGTTGTTTTTGTGGAAGATGCTATTCAGCCATTGCTTTCATGTACTAAGGAGACATCTATCAGCTCCAAAGACATGTATGATACTTTGCTGCCTCTTTTTATAGGTGGACCGTCTAGTGCTGGTTCCAATGAGGCAACTTCTTAGCCTTTGCAAGTTTCATGTGATGATGCAGATCATTCCATTTCTGATGCAGATTTACATGATGCGCTAGTTGATGAGAGAGATGATATTGAGCATGCAAAAACTATGCCAAAATGGTTGGTGTAGACTTTGCATGACAGCAAATTGGATGCATCTATGTCATATCGTACTCATTCAGGCTCTCATAGTGCCTCTTTTGCATCAGATTGCTATGATGTGGCTCCATCTGGTCTCTATGATGAGAATGAGCCTATTTCATTTGATGCATCACAAAATTCAGAAAATTGGATGGCTGATATGCAATCTGAATATGATGCTATAATGAAGAATGGTACTTGGTCTTTATGTGACTTGCCTCTTGGCAAGAAGGCCATTGGGACTAAGTGGGTATACAAGTTGAAGCATAAGCGTGATGGTACAATTGACAGGTATAAGGCTAGGCTTGCTGCAAAGGGTTATGCGCAGGAAAGATGCATTGATTTTGATGAGACCTTTGCATCTACTTGCCGAATGACTACTGTTCATAGCATCTGTGCACTTGCAGCTCATCATGGTTGGAGTGTACATGAGTTGGACATTAAAACAACATTTCTGAATGGTGACTTGCATGAAGAAGTGTATGTTTTTTAGCCCTGTGGCTTTGTGCAAAAAAGGCATGAAAACCAGGTGTGCAGGTTAAAGAAGGCATTATATCATTTAAAGCAAGCACCATGTGCTTGGTATGAGAAGATACATGCCTATCTGATTGCACATGGTTTTGAGAACAGTCCAACTGAAAGCACCTTATATAAGAAGCGTGCTAATGATGTACTTTTGATCATTGTGGTTTATGTTGATAGCATGCTGTCACTGGTCCTCATGAGAGGCATATTGCTGATTTTAAGGTTGATTTGCATGCCTCATTTGAGATGTCTGATTTGGGGCATTTGCAACACTATTTAAAAATTCAGTTTATGCACGTTGATGATGGAATGGCTTTGTGTCAAATGAAATATATTGACACATTATTTCTGCGTTTTGGCCTTGAAGATTATAAACCTATTGCCACTCGTATGGAAACAGGTTTATGATTGAGTCTTCATGATGCAAGAGATGCATTTGATGTTGTTCTCTATCAGCAGGCTGTTGGATGCTTGATTTACTTATGCATTACTCGGCCAGATATTCAGTTCGCTATCTCACAGATGAGCAGGTTTATACATTGCTCAGGAGTAGAGCATTGGTAGGCAGTTAAGCGCATCTTTCGCTACTTGAGTGGTACTCGACTACTAGTTGTTTTATCCCAAGGGGGGATCACTACCGCCAAATTTGCAGGCCTTTTTTGACTCTGATTGGGCTGGTTGATATGACACTCGTGTGTCCACTAGTGGCTTTTTCTTCATGCTTGGTAGCTCATGTATATCTTGGTTGAGAAAGAAGCAGCCTACTGTGGCAACTTCCAATTGTGAGGCTCAGTATAGGGCAGCTTTCACAGGGATTATTGAGTGTGTGTGGCTCAGACGCCTTATGGCTTATTTGGGTCTTCGTTAGTCTTCTGCCACCACCATCTTCACTAACAATCAGAGTGCATTGTTAGTTGCGAGGAACCTTGTGTTCCATGCTCACTCTAAGCACATTGAGGTGCATTATCACTATGTCAGGGAGAGGCTCTCTGTTGCGGAGATCAGCTTGGCATATATGCCCACACAAGAGAAGATTGTAGACCTTTTCACGAAGGCTCTGCCTAAGGAGAAGTTTAAAGCTTTCCGCAAAGCTTTGGGCTTACTTCCTTTTGTGTAGTCATTTCCACATAGCTTGGCACTTCCTTATACATGAGTGCCAGCTCCTTGTTCACCGCATCACTCCCAGGGGGGATTTGATGATATATTTAGGTGGTGATGTGTGTGAACACACTAGGACCGCTGGGGCACTTTTTTCCTTCTTTAAAAGGTTTTTCCTCCCCAGCTTGTATATACGCCTATTGTGCTAATGGGCTACTTATCTTTGTACATTCTCTAGAAATACATTCAGTATTGTGTGTTGTGCTCCAAGCTTCTTCTCCTTCCTTATGCTATTTGCGTGCTTCTGTAGATGTCTATCTCCAATAGTATCCAACTCAAAGGCTGAGTTATGATAGTTTCATGGCGAAACATTTTGCATACATGATGCAAGTTATCAAAGACAAAGAGCCTCATACATATGAAGAAGCTTGCACACAAAAGGAATGGAAGCAAGCTATGAAAGAGGAGATCAAATCTCTCAAAGATAATCACACATGGGAGCTAGTGCCAAAGAAAGAAGGTATGAAGATTGTTCCAAACAAATGGGTGTTTAAATTAAAGAGGAATGTTGATAGTTCACTAGCTAGATATAAAGCTAGATTAGTTGCCAAAGGATTTAAACAAACTCAAGGCATCGATTATGAAGAAGTTTTCAGCCCTGTTCCAAAGATGGGAACAATCAGAACATTAATAGCAATTGGTGCTTCAAGGAGATGGCCATTATATCAACTTGACATAAAAAATGCTTTTCTCAATGGAGAACTATAAGAAGAGGTATACATGAGTCAATCAGTTGGAGTTGAAGATGAAAACCATCCAAACTTTGTTTGCAGGTTGAAAAAGACACTTTATGGCTTGAAGTAAGCACCAAGAGCATGGAATTAGAGATTGGTAGAATATCTAACTAAGTGTGGATACAACCCAAGTAGTGCAGATCCTTCATTGTACATGAAGAAGGAAGAAAATAGAGAGGTGTATATTTGCATATATGTCGATGACCTCATCATAACACAAAATGATGTTACAAGGATTAAAGATATCAAAAGGAAGCTTGGTAAGGAGTTTAAAATTTCAGATCTTGGAGAGCTGAAATATTTTTTAGGAATTGAAGTTGTTTATGGAAAAAGTGGCATCTACTTGATGCAAAGGAAGTACTTGTTGGATGTTCTTTTGAGATTTGGAATGAGTGAATGTAAACCACTCACTCAACCCATGGAGACAAATACAAAGATTTTCTCAAATGATGGAGAACTATTGGAAGATATAACGACATACATAAGCATTGTAGGATCATTAATCTATGCAAACATTACAACTTTCTCAGTTTATGAAACTCCCGACAAGTGAACATTTAAATTTAGCCAAGGGAGTGTTGAGATACATAAAGCATACAATTAATCATGCTTTGTTTTACAAGTTTGATGAAGGATTGCAGGTCAAAGGCTTTAGTAATGCTGATTGGGTAGGTTCAAAGGAAGATAGGAGATCAACCTCAAGTTATGTGTTCATGATAGGAAGCAAACCTATCACATGGAGCTCAAAGAAACAACCTACTATTGCACTTTCATCCATGGAGGCTGAATATAGAGGATTAGCATTTGCCACATGTGAAGCAATGTGGATTAAAAAGCTTTTGGTTGATCTTGAAGTGCAAGTTGGTACCATCCCTATATACGATGATAACATGTCAAGTATTTATTTGGCAAGCAATCCTATGTTTCATGCAAGGAGCAAGCACATAGGGGTCCACCACCATTATGTAAGGGAGAAGGAACTGATCAAAGATGTGGAGATAAAGTTCATCAGAACCAAAGAGCAGGTTGCATATATGTTTACAAAGTTCTTGGATGCTTCTAAACTCAAAGATTTCAAGGATGTGATAAATTTGCAAGACATGGTTGAAGATAACTCCCAATGAGCTTGAGGGGGAGTGTTGAAGATAAATGTAGAAGCTCATTTTCACATGAGCTATGCTTGGAAAAAAAAAAGAAAAAAAGGCATAAACTTCTTCACATGCTCATTGGTTATAAAAGTGGAGTGGGAGCACAAAGTGGTGAGTTAAGAAGGAGGCACAAACTGCTTCACATGCTCATTGGTTATAAAAGTGGAGTGGGAGCACATTCTAAAGAAGGAGAGAAAGAGGCAAGAGCTCCCAATAGTCGGATCTGGTCATTTTGGCATTTTGTCTTCCCATAGACTCCTTCCAACCGCACGTCATTTTGTACACAGCTATGTTGTGAAGATCATATCTCATTGTATATGTAACCATTTCTTGCGTTTAAACACTCATTGGAAAGCTTATCATGTGTGAAATATCGTCTTCAAAACCTATATATTCTATGAGATATCAATCAAAAAGTGAAGTCCAGTTTTTCAGCATACCTGTGTAGACAGGTAGTCTAATTTGGCTGGTTATGTTTCCCAAACAAAACATATCCAAATTTCTTGGCTTTTAGCTTGTTAGAAAGATCTTTGCATGCACTTTCTTTATCCCAAATATGTGATTCAAAGGATGTATATTCTGTGAGATATATATCAGAGAGTGAGGTCTAGTTTTTTAGTATACTTATGTGTGTAGGTGGTCTATTTTGGTCACTTGCGTTTCCTGACCAAATCTCCTCCAAATTACTTGATTTTTAGCTTTTTGGAAAGCTATTTGTGTGCACTTTCTCAATTTCAAATATATTTTGCAAAGGATATATATTGAGGGAGTTATCAATCGGAGAGTGAAGTTCAATTCTTCAGCATACTTGTGTGGACAAGTATTTCATCTTTGTCAGGTGTGTTACCTAATCAAAGCTTGTCCAGATTAAGTTATTTATAGCAAAGCTCTCTTTGTCTACTTTGATTGACTAAAGGCACAGGTCCATTTGAGTTTTGTATTGAGAGAAACAAGCTATCTAAGGTGTATCTATTTGTCCAAGTGCTGAACATACAAGGGCTCACTACACGTTTTCATTGCGCATAGGAGAACTCATTCTCCACACATATTACATACACACTCTTATACATATTACATACACACTCTTATACATATTACATACACACTCTTATACATATTACATACACACATGCATATGCATAATAACACATATGTGCATACACACACATACATACACACACATATGCATACACATACTTAAATACATATTACATACACACTCATATACATATTCCATACACGCATGCATATGCATACATACATTCACAAACATATGCATACACACATATAGATACACACACACATATACATACACACACACATACATACACACACATACATACACACATGTAGAATATAAATAATTAAATATCTAAAAAATATATCTTTAAATTTTTAGGGTTTATATTGTTGGAGAATTCCTCTCCTATTCGCAGTGGAAAGTGTAGAAGACCTTCTCAGGATCAAGACTTTTGCCAATAGCTGAACCTTCAAATGAAAACTCGTACCAACTGAAACATGCAATGAACTTGAAACTTTGGTCACTCAAACTAGACACCTACAGTTTTCCAATGAGCTATCAAACACTCAATTTGGAGTAGATTTGGGTTGGCAACACTTTGATTCAAAACAGGCTACTTGTCCACTCAGTTAGGCTGAAAACTGGACTTCACTAAAACCTGAATAACTCACAGAGCATAAAGAATTTCATAAAACTCTTTTAGATAGAGGAAGTAATCAATATACGCTTTCCAACGAATGTTTAAACACTAAAATTGGATACATATATTGAGAGATATGACTCTCATAAGTAGACTACCCAAAAATGGGTGTGCGGCTTGACATACTCTATGAGAGTGAACTGAACGAAATGACTCAAACCAAATGAACTAGCTACAAGGGGACTTCCATGCCTTCCTCCTCTATTCTTGAGTGTCCTCCCTTGCCTCTTTTATAGCCAAGTGACCAAAAACTCTCATGATGAGTTTGAGAGCTCTTCTCCATCATTTCTCCACTACTTTGGACAGCCACTCCTCTTACAGTTCAGTTTTTGGATTTGATTCTCTTTTGAATGATTCTCTTTTGGCCTCCACTACTTGCTAAAGTAAATGCTTCTATTTTTCATTTTTGTATTTTCCTTCTAGTTGAAGAAAATCCTTTTTGCAAAAATATATACGAGCTTACTTCTTTATTTTTAACACTCCCCCTCAAGCTCACATGTGAGCTTGCACCTTTAGCCATATCTTGCAAGTTGATGTCATCCTTGAACCTCTTTAGCTTAGAAGCATCTAAGGACTTTGTAAACATGTCTGCAACCTGGTCATTAGTTCCAATGAACTTTATATCCACATCCTTGCTCAAAACTTTTTCTCGAACATAATGATAATGCACTTCTATGTGCTTGCTTCGTGCATGAAACATTGGATTGTTTGTCAAGTGAATGCTTGACATGTTGTCACCATAAATTGGAATGGTCTCCACCTGCACATCAAGATCAGCCAAGAGCTTCTTAATCCACATAGCTTCACAAGTTGCAAAGGCTAAACCTCTATATTCAGCTTCTGTAGATGATAGTGCAATAGTAGGTTGCTTCTTTGAGCTCCATGTGATAGGTTTGCTACCTATCATAAACACATAACCTGAAGTGGATCTTCTATCTTCCTTCGAACCAGCCTAATCAGCATCACTGAAGCCCTTTACCTGCAATTCTTCATCATATCTATAAAACAATGCATGATTGACAGTGTGCTTCACATATCTTAGCACTCGTTTGGCTGAATTTAAATGTTCACTTGTAGGAGCTTGCATAAATTGAGAAAGAACTCCAACAATATAACACAAAATATGGTCTTGTGATCCTAGCATATATCAAGGAACCTATAATACTCCTGTATGTAGTTACATCATGTAACTTCTCTCCATCATTTGAGCATAGCTTCACATTTGTCTCCATAGGTTGAGTGAGTGGTTTGCATTCACTCATTCCAAATCTGAAAAGAACATCCAACAAGTACTTTCTTTGCATCAAGTAGATGCCATCTTTCCCATAGACTATCTCAATGCCTAAAAAGTCTTTCAGCTCACCAAGATCTGAAATTTTAAACTCCTTACCGAGTTTCCTTTTGATCTCTTGTATTTCTGTAACATTACTTCTTGTTATGATGAGATCATCAACGTATATGCAAATATATACCTGCTTGCCTTCTTCTTTCTTCATGTAGAGAGAGGGATCTGCATTACTTGGACTATACCCACACCTTGTGAGGTACTCGACCAATCTTTGATTCCAAGCACATGGTGCTTGCTTCAGCCCATACAAAGCTTTCTTCAATCTACAAAAAAAATTTGGATGCTTTCTATCTTCAAATCCAATCGGTTGACTCATGTATACCTCTTCTTGAAGTTCACCATTGAGAAGAGCATTTTTTATGTTAAGTTGGTACAATGGTCATCTCCTTGCTGCACTCACTCCAATCAAGGTTCTAATTGTTCCCATCTTTGCAACCGGGCTGAAAGTCTCTTCATAGTCGATGCCGTGAGTTTGCTTGAATCCTTTTGCTACTAGTCTAGCTTTATGTCTAGCTAGAGAACCATCAACATTTCTCTTTATTTTAAACACCGATTTATTTGGAACAATCTTCATACCTTCAGCCTTTGGAACTAGCTCCCATGTGTGATTATCCTTGAGAGCTTTTATCTCTTCTTGCATAGCTTCTTGCCATTCTTTTTGTGTACATGCTTCTTCATATGCATCCGGTTCTTTGTCTTTGACCACCTGCATCATATATGCAAAATGCTTTGCAATAAAACTATCATAGCTCAGCCTTTGAATTGGATACCTTGCTCTTGAAGACCTCCTTTCATTTTCTTTTGAATATTGCTTCTTCAACAGGTTCAACTTTACCTTTGGTGTGATCACCTCTTCATACTCTTCTTCACTTGCATTTGAATCACTATTTTGGGCAGCACTTTCAGCTTTAGATCTTTCATAACATGATGTTGGTGATGAGGAATGACTCCTTAGTCTCCCTTTCCATGTTGAGCTTTCTCCAAGTGATGTAGAAGCTTCTGGACCTGACATTTGAGTGCTTGTTTGCTGAAATTCTTCTTGGACAGCACGTCCATCATCTTCACAATCTTCTTCAAGAATCTTCTCTTTCCCTTGTCTGCAAACCATGGTCTTAGATCATCAAATACCACATCTCGTGAGACTCGTAGCTCCTTTGTCACCGGATTATAGCACCTATATCCCTTTTGCTCCGATGAATATCCAATAAAAATACATTTTTCGGACTTTGCCTCCATCTTTGTCCTTAGTTCTTGAGGGATGTGAACATAACATACACATCCAAAAACTTTGAGATGTGTAAGGTCAGGTTTCTTACCGGAATAAACCTCCTCGGGAGTTAGATTATGCACTCCAGCCGTTGTGCACTTGTTCATCAAATAAACGGCCGCACTAGTTGCTTCAGCCCAATAGTTTAGTGGCATCTTCATCTCGTTGAGCATGCATCTTGCAACTTCTGTGATATGTCAATTTTTCCTTTCAGCTATTCCATTTTGTTGAGGCATGTACCTACATGTAAATTGTCTCTTGATGCCATTTTCATAAAGAAAATCTAAAAATTCTTTGGAGAAATATTCTCCTCCTCCATCGGACCTCAAGGTCTTTATGTAGCATCATGTTTCCTTTTCTACCTGTGCTTTAAATCTCTTGAACATGGAGAACACATCTTATTTTTGTTTTATGCAAAACATCCATACTTTTCTTGAATGATCATTGATAAAAGTGACAAAATATCTATTACCAGCCGCTGATGGTTGTTGTGATGGTCCCCATACATCCGTGTGTATCAAGTCGAGGACATTCCTTGCCACATAGTTGCTCTTCTTGAATGGTTGTCGAGTTTGCTTTCCTAGTTGGCATGCTTCACAAAACTCATGTAGTCCAACATCGTTGAACCTTGGAAGACCTCTTGCCACTTCATGGTTGCTCATGTCCTTGAGCTTGGGAATGTTGATATGTCCAAACCTTTTGTGCCACAAATCAATTTCAGCAATCCTCTTGTTTCCAAACTGAATATACATCACCTTTCCATGTGGTTGTTGAATGTCCAAGGTGAACATCCTACCTTCTTTCCTTCCTTGAGCAATGACCTTGTATCCTTCTTTTGGATTCTTTATAAAGCCGCCTTTTTCATTGAAGATAACATGATATCCTTTCTCTACCATTTGTCCTACTGAAATCAAATTCTTTGCAATAGTAGGAACATGAAGAACATCAGCCAATACCTTTCTATCTCCAAGCTTGATATCTCCAACATGCTCAATTGTGTGTTGAGTTTCATCGCCGGTCTCCACACATCCTTTTCCATTTGGAGCTTGTAGCTTTGTGAATAAATCTCCTTGGCATGTCATATGGTTGTGCCAACCTGAATCTATGAACCATTTTTGGTCATCACTTTTCGAGTTGTTGTAGTCATGCTTCATGGCAAGCATGGTTTGCTTGTCTCCTTCACTTGATGTACTCACATGGTTATTTTGGCTCCTTTGGTTGCCTCCATTCAACCTTCCATTCTTTTGCCAACAATCATTTGCATAATGTCCTAGTTTACCACAATGATAACATGTTATAACTTTATGAGGATTGTATGAACCTCGACCTCTTCCTCTATTTCTTCCTCGAACTCTTCCATGTGCGTTGTCATTTGAGTTGTCCTTGTTGTCCTCCGAGTTGTGTTGGCTGAAATTTGTATTGTTATAGCTTCTTCCTCTTCCTCTCGAGCCTCCTCTTGAGTTCCTTCCTCTACCTCGTCCTGAATCCTAAATCAGCCATTGAAAACTTCCAAAATTGAAGTTTACCTCAAGTATTGTGTGGCGCTCTTCCTTGACTTTATGAAGCTCCCCCTTGATTAGTAGCTTTCCTTTGCTTCACTTCAGTTCCAATGCTTTGCCTCTTCAAAATCCAATGCTCTGATACCAATTGTTGGAGAATTCCTCTCCTATTCGCAGCGGAAAGTGTAGAAGACCTTCTAAGGATCAAGACTTTTGCCAATAGCTGAACCTTCAAATGAAAACTGGTACCAACTGAAACATGCAATGAACTTGAAACTTTGGTCACTCAAACTAGACACCTATAGCTTTCCAATGAGCTATCAAACACTCAATTTGGAGTAGATTTGGGTTGGCAACTCTTTGATTCAAAACAGGCTACCTGTCCACTCAGTTAGGCTGAAAACTGGACTTCACTAAAACCTGAATAACTCACAGAGCATAAAGAATTTCATAAAACTGTTTTAGATAGAGGAAGTACTCGAGATAAGATTTCCAAAGAATGTTTAAACACTAAGATTGGATACATATATTGAGAGATATGACTCTCACAAGTAGACTACCCAAAAATGGGTGTGCAGCTGGACATACTCTATGAGAGTGAAGTGAACGAAATGACTCAAACTAAATGAACTAGCTACAAGGGGACTTCCATGCCTTCTTCCTCTATTCTTGAGTGTCCTCCCTTGCCTCTTTTATAGCCAAGTGACCAAAAACTTGTTGGAAGTCAATGTCTTTATTGGCTTATCAATTAGCTTCACTGAGAAGCATCAACTTCAAGTCTTAGTTCTACAATAGACTATATAGAAGTTTTACTCTTAGAGATTACTTCAATCAGTCGATGGGCACAAGATCCATAGAGTCTTTGTAGACTCTTGTACAACAAAGCAAACGGGCGTCGACTTGGTCTAGCTCATAGCTTTCAAAAGCTCACTCAGTAGACCTGGGTTCAAATCCCGTCGCGCACAGCGAAAGTTTTTTTTTAGTCATCAAACATAGCTTTTAGGAAACGCATACGGACAGCGCCGATTCTGGAGAAGTTTCACGATCGCGTTGTTTTTTCGTAGATTTATTTTAGCTTTTCATGAGTACTTCAAAACTATATAAACAAGGCCTTGGCTCCTTGTATAATCACTCACTCAAAGATCTAGAGCTTGGAGATCTTCTTGAAGACAGAGTGTTCTCACACTCTTGAAGGAGGTGAAGTTGTGGTGAAGGAGAGGCTACTCTCATTGCAGCAGGAAGTCTTCTACGAGGTGGTGGTAACTATCTTTTGTGAGTTAACCTTGTGGTTGATTTACAATTTCGTTACACTATTTTGTTAGCTTCGATGCTTCATTCTCTTCACACACACTTAGATCATTTCGACATAATCTAAATTTTGTATCATCATCTTCTTATTCTTCCATTAGTGAGTGCACCACTTTATATGGTTGAGTAGTACTCCCATGTTGTAATTTGGACATCTATTATTTTTAGTGAAGTAAGCATCCAGCTTACGTTCCCTATCCTTGTCTCAAGATTTCTTTCTTTCTCTATCTCACTTATCATCTTGTCAATTAAGTTGTGTATGCTCAAGAGGTTTTAGTATTGGAACGATCCTGGGGCCCCAAATTCCAACACTTGGTATCAGAGCTACATAATTGACATACACACTTAAGATAAGATGAGTGAGATTAGAATTGAGATTGAAGACAAGTTGGATGGATCTTCTAATTATCCCATGTGGAGTTTCATGATGATGAACTTGTTAGTGACAAAGGATTTATGGAGTATCGTCAATGGATCCTTAACAAGACCAAGACGAGAAGGCGAAGAAGGGTCTACAACAGCTTCAAAAGGTACTGGACTTGCTATTACAGAACCAACAGAAGAAGAGGTAACCACTTCGACATCCAGAGTCACTGCTAGGTCTTTACCTAGAGTTCCTCCTACTGAAGATCAGGCAAGATGGGATGCTAGAGATGCTTTAGCACTTTCATTCATAGCAATGAGTGTTAAAAAGCATGCTCTACCACAGATCAGATCTTGCAGAAGTTCTAGTCAAGCTTGGTTAAAGCTTGAGAATCTTTTTCAGAGCAGAAATCCTGCTAGAAAAGCTCACTTGAGGAGACAACTAGCAAATACAAGGATGAAAGCTGGTGATTCAATTCAAACCCACATTACAAGACTCGTTGACTTGAGAGATCAACTTCTAAATGTAGGAGTTGAGATATCAGATGAAGAAATGGTAAATACGCTGATTAATTCACTTCCTATTTCATATCGATCTTTCATAACCACTCTTACCCTTACCACAAGAGATAGAGAGGTTACATTTGAAGAGTTAGAGTTCTTGTTGCTTCAAGATGAAGATCAGTTGAAGGGAATGGAAGAGAATGAAGAAGCACTTTCATCTTCATCAAAGGGTAAGAAGAAGAAGGATAAGAAGAAGGAAAAACAATCCAAGAAGGAAAGTAGGTCCCTCTCACCCTCTACTTCAGATTCTGTATCTACGACATCTAAAGAGAATTCTTCTAAGAAGAAGGTAAAAATATGTTCTTTTTGCAAGAAACGTGGACATATTCAGTCAGAATGTTATAAAAGGATTGCAGCAGAAAAGAAAAAGGCATCAGGTAATGTTGCAGAAGATGATAAAAAAGGGAAATCTCAAGGTGATTCTTATGCCTGTATCACTATTGAGGAAGTAGCTTTTGATCAAGCAGCTTTACAAGTTCTTTCAGCAAGTCCTTGGATATTCGACTCAGGTGCTACAAAGCATATGACAGGTTGTAGAGATGTATTTTCTTCTCTCTCCTATTCTTCAGGTAGAAGAGTTACTATTGCAGATGGCAATGATTTGGATGTTGTGGGAATAGGTACAGTAACCCTAAAGTCAAGAGAAGGTGGTGTTTTTCAAATTACAGATGTCCTTTATGTACCTGAAATGAAGATAAATCTGCTATCTATATCTGCATTTTTAAGTAATGGTTTTGAAGTTGTATTTGAGAAAGATCTTTGTAAGATCTTATCACATAAAGAAGACAAGTGTCTTTTACAAGGTAAGCATAAAGGAGGGGTCTTTGTTTTGTCAAAAATCAGTCAAGCACATGCAGTCAAATCTTCGTCACCGGTGGAAGATATGAAGCGATGGCATGAAAGATTTGGACATATCAGTTTTGGAGCTCTCAAGAATATCAAAGATAGAGGTATGGTTGAGAGTTTACCCTCATTCAAGCTACCTGATGATTCAGATATATGTGAAGGTTGTCTTGAAGGTAAGATGCATAAACTACCTTTCAAGAAACATGGTCATATTACAGCTACCAGGAAATTGCAGATTATTCATTCAGATGTGAATGGTCCTATGAGAGCAGACTCTATTCAGGGTTTCAGGTATTTTGTCCTATTTGTGGATGATTTTACAAGATACTCATGGATCTATGGTCTTAAGTCGAAGTCAGAAGTCTTTCCTATGTTCAAGAAGTTTGTAGCTATGGTTGAAAATGAAAGTCAGGAAACTGTCCAGATTCTAAGAAGTGATAGAGGTGGAGAATACTTGTCAAATGAGTTTCAGACATTTCTCGATGAAGGTATTACTCGACACCTTACTATTGCTTATACTCCTCAGCAAAATGGTGTTGCAGAAAGAAAGAATAGAGTGCTTGTTGAAATGATGCGAAGCATGATGGCGTCCAAGAGGCTTTCACCAAAATTCTGGTTTGATGCAGTACATACAGCTAATCACATTTTAAACAGGTCATCTACAAAAGCTTTAAAGGTAATCACACCGTATGAAGCTTATTATTGTAGAAAACCTAATGTGAGTTACTTCAGAGTGTTTGGATCACTTTCTTATGTACATGTTGAGAAAAAGGACCGAGGCAAACTAGATGTAAAGGCAAAGAAAGCTGTTTTTATTGGATATCCTGTTGAAAGCAAAGGATACAGGTTTTATGTTCCAGAGACAGGTGAAATTATTCTTTCACGTAATGCTTATATTGCTGAAGATAAGGTTTATGATAAAGAAGCAGAAATTCCGGAGTTCATTAGTGAAAATGAATATGGAATTTTTAGAAAGATTCTGGATTTGGCATGATCACAAGTCATCTGTTGCTCATCTGCGTGTTTTTGGTTGTTTGGCATATGCATTAGTGCCTAAACAACATCGCAGAAAAATGGATGATAAAGTAGTAAAATGTATTTTTGTTGGGTACATATCTGAAAAGTAAAGGCTATCCTCTGTATCATCCACATACTAAATGTATTCTGGTTAGTTATGATGTTGTTTTTGTGGAAGATGCTATTCAGCCATTGCTTTCATGTACTAAGGAGACATTTGTTAGCTCCAAAGACATGTATGATACGTTGCTGCCTCTTTTTACAGGTGGACAGACTAGTGCTGGTCCGAATGAGGCAATTTCTCAACCTTTGCAGGTTTCATGTGATGATGCAAATCATTCCATTTCTGATGCAGATTTACATGGCACACTTGTTGATGAGAGAGATGATATTGAGCAAGAAAAAACTATGCCAAAATGGCTGGTGCAGACTTTGCATGACAACAAATTAGATGCACCTCTATCATATCGTACATAATCAGGCTCTCATAGTGCCTCTTTTGTATCAGATTGCTATGCTATGGCTGCCTTTAGTCACTATGATGAGACTAAACCTGTTTCATTTGATGAAGCACAAAATTTTGAACATTGGATGGCTGCAATGCAATCTGAATATGATGTTATAATGAAGAAGGGTACTTGGTCTTTATGTGACTTGCCTCCTGGCAAGAAGGCCATTGGCACAAAGTGGGTATACAAGCTGAAGTGTAAACGTGATGGAACAGGTTACAGGTATAAGGCTAGGCTTGTTGCAAAGGGTTATGCGCAAGAAAGAGGCATTGATTTTGATGTGACCTTTGCACCTACTTGACGAATGACTACAGTTCGTAGCATCTGTGCACTTGCAACTCATCATGGTTGGAATGTACATCAGTTGGATATCAAAACAACATTTGTGAATGGTGATTTGCATGAAGAAGTGTTTGTTTTTCAGCCCCATGGCTTTGTGCAGAAAGGGCATGAGAACTAGGTGTGCAGGTTAAAGAAGGCATTATATGGTTTAAAGCAAGCACCACGTGCTTGATATGAAAAGATACATGCCTATCTAATTGCACATGGTTTTGAGAAGAGTCCAACTGAAAGCACCTTATATGTTAAGCATGCTAATGATGTACTTCTGATCATTGTGGTTTATGTTGATAACATGCTGTCACTGGTCCTCATGAGAGGCATATTGCTGATTTTAAGGCTGACTTACATGCCTCATTTGAGATGTCTGATTTGGGGCATTTGCATCACTATTTGGGCATTCAGTTTATGCATGTTGATGGTGGAATGGCTTTGTGTCAAACAAAATATATTGACACATTATTGCCCTTGAAGACTGTAAACCTATTTCCACTCTTATGGAAACAGGTTTACGACTGAGTCTTCATGATGCTGGAGATGCACTTGATGTTGTCCTCAATCAGCAGGTTGTTGGATGCTTGATTTACTTATGCATTACTCAGCCAGATATTCAGTTTGTTGTCTCACAGATTAGCAAGTTTATGCATTGCCGAGGAGTCAAGCATTGGTAGGTGGTTAAGCGCATCTTTTGCTACTTGAGTGGTACCCGACTACTTGGTTTGTTTTATCCCAAGGGGGGATCACTACCGCTAGATTTGCATGCTTTTTCTGACTCTAATTGGGCTGGTTGCTATGACACTTGTGTGTCCACTATTCGTTTTTGCTTCATGCTTGGTAGCTCATGCATATCTTGGCTGAGCAAGAAGCAGCCTACTGTGGACACTTCCAGTAATGATTCTGAGTATAGGGCAGCTTTCACAATGACTGTTGAGTGTGTGTGGCTCAGATGCCTTATGGCTGATTTGGGTGTTGGTTAGTCTTCCGGCACCACCATCTTCACCAACACTGAGAATGCATTGGCAGTTGCGAGGAACCCTGTGTTCCATGCTCGCACTAAGCACATTGAGGTGCATTATCATTATGTGAGGGAGATGTTCTCTACTGGGGAGATCAGCTTGGCATATGTGCCCATGCAGGAGAACATTGCAGACCTTTTCATGAAGGCTCTGCCTAGGAAGAAGTTTGAAGCTTTCCGCAAGGCTTTGGGCTTACTTCCTTTTGTGGATTGATTCCACATAGCTTGGCACTTCTTTATACATGAGTGCTAGCTCCTTGTCCACCACATCACTCTCGGGGGGGTTTTTTGATATATTTAGGTAGTGATGTGTGTGAACACACTAGGACCATCAGGGCACTTTTTTCCCTCTTTAGGAGGTTTTTTTCCCCGGCTTGTAAATATGCGTAATGCCCTAATGGACTACTTATCTTTGTACATTCTCTAGTAATAGATTCAGTATTGTGTGTTGTGCTCCAAGCTTCTTCTTCTTCCTTGTGTTGTTCGCATGCTTCCGTAGACATCTAACTCAAACAGGTTAGCATATGTCCTAGCAATTGATTCAAATCAGAAGTGAAATGATCTAGTGACAATTCAATAGATAAAATGAATGGCTTCCATTTCTCATCTCCTCTCAAACCTGTGAGAATTTGTCTTACCAATTTGTCCTCTTCAATATCTTCATCAACTACTCCTAATGCATCTACAACATCCTTGATCCTTGCTACATAATCAGAAATGGATTGAGAAGCATTCTTCTTGAATGTGGTGAATTCTGCCCATAAAGATGCCTTCCTTGACTTTGTAGTGTTTTGGAAATGCTCCTTCAAAGCATTCCATATCTCACTAGCACTTTCAAGTCCTCTAATATGAGGTAGCCAGTAATCATTGCTCCCATATAGATAATGCGCCTTGCTTGAGCATCCTTCTTCATCCATGTCTTCAAATTTGTGAGCTCCTTCCTCGTTGGAACAATAGGATCTGTAAATTCTGGTTTTTCTTCTTCAACTGTTATGTATCCTATCAAGTCTTTGCTCATAAGATGAGCTTCTATCCTCATTGACCAAGTAGGATAGTTGAAATGCATCTCCATCACCATGAAGACTCAATCGTAAACCTGTCTCCATAGGAGTGGCAATAGATTTACAATATTCAAGGCCAAAATACCGCAATAATGTGTCAATATATTTTGTTTGACAGAATGCTATACTAACATCAACTTGCATAAACTAAATGCCCAAATAATGGTGCAAATGCCCCAAATCAGACGTCTCAAATTAGGCATGCAAATCAGCGCTGAAATCAGTAATGTGCTTCTCATGAGGACGAGTGAGCAGCTTCTTCATGCAAGCCACCATTCAGAAATGTAATTTTAATGTCCAACTGATGTACATTCAAACCATGATGAGCCACGAGTGCAGAGATGTTATGAACAGTAGTCATGCGGCATGTAGGTGCAAAGGTTTCATAAAAACCAATGCCTCTTTCCTATGCATAATCCTTTGCAACAAGTCTAGCCTTGCCTAGCCTTACACCTGTCAAATGTTCCATCAGGTTTATGCTTTAGCTTCTATACCCACTTAGTGCCAGTGGCCTTCTTTCCACGAGGCAAGTCACATAAAGACTAGGTACCATTTTTCATGATAGCATCATACTCAGAATACATTGTAGCCATCCAATGTTCAGAATTTTGTGCTTCATCAAATCAAACAGGCTCAATCTCATCACAAAGACTAGAGGCAACCATAGCATAGAAATTTGATGCAAAAGAGGCACTATGAGAGCCTGAATGAGTACATTATGATAGAGGTGCATCTAATTTGGTGTCATGCAAAGTCTACACTAGCCATTTTGGCATAGTTTTTGCCTCCTTAATATCAACTCTCTCATCAACAAGTGAATGCTACATTAGAAATGGAATGATTTGCATAATCACATGAAACCTGTAAAGGCTAAGAACCAAAAACTGAATATATCTATGACACAAAAACAAAAAATAGCCTACAAAAGCACTATGATAGTGCATTCGGAGGTCAAAACAAGCTCAAATCGTTATTTTGTCACCATAGAGCAAAGCAATTTTAACCTCCTAATCACCTTGATTATGCTAACCAAATTTTGTGTGATTCTAAGAATGTGATCGGAGGGGTGTCGATGACACCCTAGATGAAGCAGTGACTTGCTGTGATACCAATTGTTGGAGTTAGATGTTTGTAGAAGCACGTGAACATCACAAGGAAGAAGAAGAAGCTTGGAGCACAACATACAATACTAAATGTATTACCACTAGAATTTACAAAGATAAGTAACCCATTAGGGCTATAAGCATATATGCAAGCTGGGGGGAAAAACCTCTTATTGGCAGTGGTCAGGGTAGTCAAGGAATTACGAGACAAGGAAGCCAACGAGAAGGGCCAAGTAGGCAAAGCAGTCAATGGAGATCTGGCAAATAGGCCTATCATTTTTCATGAAGCTGAAGGTCAAGGACAAAGCATAGGAGCACATCAAAGAGGTGGACACAGAAGAAGAAGGAGCAAGTAGGGAGCTCCAGGAACTGTATGTCAAATTTTTAGTGATTTTCATCACTAAAAACCATTGTAAATACCATTTCATATTTTTTTAGCTCCATTTTCTACAAGACAAGGAGTCCTTGAGCTTGAGGAGCATTAGAAGTACCTACCTATCAATTTTCATATTTTTTAGACTCCGTTTGAGCCCTCAAATAGGCCCTACGACCTAATTTTTAACTAGGCCGGACACTAGGTCTGGACAGGGCCAAAGCTAGTCCAAAACTATAAAAAGAGCTAGAGAGCTCATTTTGGAGGTTATCTTGTTGTAGAATTGAAGTTGTATGAGAGCTCTTTTGCAATAGAAGTTACTCCATTGTCTCTCTGTCTTTGTTCTTGCCTTGTGTGCGTGTGTGTGTGTGTGTATGTGTGTGAATGTTGGTGTGCTTCTCACTCACACACTTGTGCCATCACTTGTTCAAGGTCTTCATACCATCCTCAAGTCTTCCCGGATTGACATTAAAGGAGGTGCTACTCATCACTGAGCTACACCAAATTTTGGCGCCATTGCCGAGGATCGAGCTTTGAGGACGAGCGTGTGATGGTAAGAGGTAGAGTTCAGACGTTGGACTCATAGGTATTTTCTTCACTTTTATCTATTTCCTTTTATTTTCATCACCATCAACATCATCATTACCATCTCCCACCTCCATCTCCATCATCGTGAAAATTTTCAGTTTTTGGTCATATCACCTTCTCCCTTCCATTTCCCTCATTTCACTTATGAGAGAGCACGAAAGAGCATTTGCATGCTTGTGCTTTTGTATGTTTTTTGAGATCTTCTACAGGAATCATCCTCCCCAATAGTTGCACCAGCTCTAGCAGGTAAAATTTTTTACTGTGCAGGTCCCGAGGCATTGACCTCTGTCAATCGCGATCGACAGAAAAAATGATCCATTTGCTAAACTAAGTGCATAAATGTGATGTGTAGGCCTAGAGCATCTTGAATATGTGTTTGAAATTTTAAAATTCCTCAGTTTTCTATCAATTGCGATCAACACGTCAATCGTGATCGACAAACGATGACGGATACTTGCCGATGGACCTGTCAATCACGATTGACCCGTCAATCACGACCGACAGAGTCAACAACTGATTGACCACGACCGACAGGCCTATCACGCACCACGGGTCAATCGCGGCCAACCCATCAATCGCGATCGACCCATCAATCCCGACCGACAGTCCCGACAGACTTGTCAATCGCGACTGACCCAGTCAACGACTGTTTGACCATGACCGACAGACCCCGCATGCCATGTGTCAATCACGATCGACCCGTCAATCTCGATCGATAGAGTCAACGCTCCTTTGACCATGATTGACTGAAATTACGGGCCACATGTCAATCGCGATTTACCCATCAATCGCGATTGACACATCGATCGCGACTGACATATCAATCGCGATTGATAGACCACTAGATCGTGATTGACGGGCAAATTCGGCCATTTTTTAGGGCAAAAATATTTGTTCTATTTTGGGCTA
The DNA here is from genome assembly GCA_020310875.1 of Ceratopteris richardii. Classification (NCBI taxonomy): domain Eukaryota; kingdom Viridiplantae; phylum Streptophyta; class Polypodiopsida; order Polypodiales; family Pteridaceae; genus Ceratopteris; species Ceratopteris richardii. Next base: position 74,047,985 of record CM035415.1, read on the forward strand.
CTATTTGGGAAACATTAGAAATTTGTTAGAGCATTGTGAGGCCGCTACACAAAGTAAATTCAAAGAATCTTGTTTGCCTATTAGCCTGTTTGAACCTTGTTTTAGCCCCAAATCCTGAACCATAATTTCCTCATACGAAATCTTTTTGGGATGATCTTAGGCTATTGTATCAATTGGATTCAAATCTTGAGCTAACTTTGGGACTTTTACAGGTCCTTTGAGACCATCCAAGGGTACTCGAAGCAAGAGTAAGTGCAAGCTTGGGAATATGCTTCTTGGGCACACAAGGGCAACCAAGGAGAGAAACAAAAGGTTGGAAATTCTCAACTGCCTTTGTCAATTCCTAGCTTAGGCTGAGTACGAATAGAGGTTTTGATCAATTAGGTTTACGTTAAGCACGACCAAGTCCAAGACTCTAATCACTCAAGTGCAAGTACACAGAAATTCCATTGGCAAAACAACCTAAGGAAAAAGAATTTAAATCAAGCGACCAAACTCAAGTACGATGAAACCTAAGTATTCCTCACGACAAAGATTGATTGGACAAGAAGTGACACCCTAAGAAAAATTAAAAAGAACAAGTGACTAATACAAAAGAACTCAGCAACGAAATTGTACTTGGGAAATTTGGGATTATTCAATTGGGCATATAAACCTTAGATCAGGATGACACCTAGGAAGAGATAGATAGAGTCTTAGGTCTTCAGAGGCTAGTGTCAATCATATTGCTAGGTCTTGGGCCCAGCAGTTGAGCCACTATTCGCACTACCCTAGCTCTGAAACTAGCAAGTCCGAGATGTCTCATGGTATGGAGAGACCTACAGGAAGTTCAGGTATGCCATATTTACAAAGGGTTGAAGGCCCTTACAAGACGCAACTCGAATACCTTAGGACCAATTGATTAGGTGCTTGCATCTATGAGGATGGCCTAGGAAGATTTGTGGTCCAAATTAAAAACCATGACCAACCCATTGGAATTGAACATCCGGCTGTAAAATTTGAAAATGGAGCATACCTGGACAAAGAAGGAACCATATACGTAGTCACCAGCCACCTAGATAGGACAGATGAGTTTGGTAAGGTGATTCTAGAAACAGACATAGGTGACCTAGAGCAAGGGAACATAGGTGGAGAGCCTAAAACCCCTCGAGGCAAATTAGTTCTTACTAGAATTATCATGCCAGAGTGGATTCCCCAAGACAATAAGAGCATAGATATGCTCTTAAACCGAGAGACCGATGAAGCCTTTTGGAGGTACAAGCATGATCAACCAAATGAGGTAGGAACAATCACAATCTATGAGTTCAAAGATCTTGATAGCCCAGGCAAAGTGACCTATTTAGACAATACTTCGGAGAGGATCTTTGTGGTCTCAGAACATGGTAGACATGCCTACACTTGGAAGGGTGAATTCATTTTTCCCCAACCAAGATCTAATTTCTTGTTGGGCCACCAAGGAGTTGGAACATCCCAAGCTCATGGAGCTCAAAGGGATAGAAGTAGAGACATGCCAGAGGTAAGTTTTGCAAACCCCTTGGGTCGAGAATGGATGAGAACAGAGACAGATAGAGTGGAAACTGAGAGACCTAGAGCCCCAAGAAACCAAAGAAATATGGATGAATTCCCTCTACCAAGACCTAGAGAGCACACGAGGACTTTGAGACCTACACAGCTAGTTAAATCCATGAAGATCTACTTCAATGGCACAGGAGACCCATATGATCATGTGGTCGAGTTTAGACAAGTCTTGAGAGCTGAACAAGTTGAGGACCTATTCACGCAGTACAATGCTTTTGGTCTGACCCTTAGGAACACTGCCCTTACATGGTTTCAACGATTGAATGAGAGACAGTTCAGAGCATAGACCAAGTTCTAGAGGCTTTCATCACTGAATTCTCTAAGAGTGGCATAAGGCATAACACTTCCTCATTGATCCATAGCTTCACGTAGACCCCTCAAGAGACGGTTAAACTCGTAGGAAGAAGGTTTAGGCCATACCTAGAGAGATGCCCTGTTCTAGAGTTACCCACACCAGTAAAACAAGTGGCTTTATTTTTGGATGGTCTGCTAAGTACCAAACTGAGATCATATGTGTATCTGAAGGATCCTAGGACCATAGAAGAGTGTGTCCACATGTGCATAGACATTGAGGATAACCTGGGAGAGGAGCTGGAGCTTTCAAAAATCTACAAGGATTCAGATAGCTCTAGTAGTCTCACGTCCGATCAATCCACATCTATCGAGGAACTTGCAGAGAAGGTAGCTCAAAAACTAGGCGTCTCTAGCAAACAAATCCCAAGATTTGCCCCAGTAAAGAGATGCTATACTTGCGATGGTGACCATATGATGAATGTATGTCCCATTATGGATCAACCCCAAGTGAATCCTAGTATCCAGTACTACACCATAGAACGGAGGTACACCAATCACACCGCACAAGATTGCCCCTACAATAAGCAAGCAGTTAGGCAAATGTACCCACAACCATACCCTCAACAAGGAAGATACCAGAACCATTACCCACCACAACAGTATGCTAGGCCTCAACGAACCTACCAACCATAATATCAGGCCCAGCAGAGACCTTAGCCAGTGCTAGCCCAACAACCTCCTGCTCCAGCCAATGTGATTCTTGTAAAGTATGCAGCCGCAAAAGAAAATTTGAATCGAGCGATAGTCCCAGTAACTCCACTACTTTTGGAAAGTGATCCCAGTGACCATAGCTTTGACTCTACACATATTGATAGCCCCCAGGCTTACTACATGCAGTATCTTGAACATGGTGAGTCCTACTATAGTGAAGAACCGAGTGAACCTAGTTGGGAGCCGGAGTATGCAAATGTCATGTACGCAAATCCCAACTCTAGACCTCAACCTAGGCAAGTAAGACCCCCATTCCCTAGAGGACCATGTTACAGATGTCAAGGAGATCACCTCATTCATGATTGCCCAATGCTTGCCTCTACACCACCCCAATCCGTGACAATTCAAGGCTTTTGTCAAGATTGTGGAAAGGATCATCTCTTACGATATTGCCCAAAGAACCCCAATAATATGCCAAAAATCACTCCTATCAATGTTATTGGGTTAGTAGTAGACTCTACAGGCAGTGTAGCTTCCACTGCGCCAGTGCAAGTGATCACCAGAGCTCAGGCATTGCAGCAGAACCAAGGTTCAAGCCAAGAAAAGAGTGCCAAGGTTAGTGAAACTGAGAGCATAGCCAAGAAACGGACGAGAGCCTGGAAAGATAGGCGAGAGAGAATGAAAAGACAATGGTCTAAGAAGATGAGCGAATTAGAAGAAAGCATAAGAGACACAAAAGCGAAGATTTTTGAACTCACCTCTCAAACAAACTCTCACATACCACCACCTCCTTCATCCCTATCACCATCTAATCCACCATCTTTCAACCCACCATCTTTCAACCCACCTCATACCATTCCACAACCCCTAGAGTAGGATCAGTATTAGCTGACCCCACTCCAGAAGACATAGACATGATGCTTAAAGCATATCAGGCCAGAATCCAAGAAGGGCCAAACATGACAGATCATGATAAGTGCTACCCTAGAGCTGATCTAGAGATGGAAAGAACCAAGATTTGTGCTAAAATGGTAGCATTGGCTCAGACCATGTTTGAAGCCATTCGCCTTTTCAACTACTCTTGCTCAGCTAAGGCACAACTACACTTTGATGGACTGCTAGAGAAGTTGGAGAGCATAATTGCAAGATCTGATAAGGAAGCCATATCCCAAGGAAGATCCAAGGCAAGCGAAAGAATAAGCATTCCTCCCCAGGAAGCTTATGTGCCTAATTCCACTGAATCAGACACCTCTTCTTAATAGGTATTCACCAGAGTTCCTGCGAGAGATTCAAGAAGAGAAATGGGCTAAAGAAAGTGAAGTCCCTCCTCCCTTTGAACTTGTGGATGACACGCATGATCAATTCCCACAAGATATTCCTTCCATTTATGCAGAGCAGGAGAGCACCCAATCCCAAGAGAGGTTAGACTTTGAGTCTAAATCCTTACAGGAATTGCCCCATTTCACAGGCCCATGGGAAGCTAAGTCTACGTGTATGAGAGCACCCACGATCATGGTAAGAAACAAAGACTCAATCATACCTAGGAACACAGAGGTGGTGAAAAACACTAAAGTGTAGTGCAACCTCACTCTAGAAGAGCTACTCAAGGTTAGGCCAGAGCTGTGGAAACATGTTGCTAACCAAGTGCCAGAAGTAGCAAAACCACGTTCCCAGGTAGAATCTCATAGAACAGTGGTAGAAATACCTTTGGACAAGATAGGAGATATGAGTGAAGGAGAAGAAGGAAACACCTATCTTCCCATTACCCATCAGGGATACACAACCAAGGCAATTTTGGACTCAGGCACAGGAGTTGCAATTGCTACCACTTCCCTATGGAAGCATTGGGGCAAGCCAGCACTCAGGCCAAGGAGAATGAAATTGCAGATGGTCGATGGTCACATAGAGAGACCCTTAAGGCTGTTAGAAGGAATAACTCTCGCTACTTGTGGTGTAGAGTTTGAACACACATTTGTTATCTCTGACTTTAGCAAGAACCAGACATATGAAATGATTTTGGGAAGACCATTTATGTGACAGTTGCAAGTGGTACAGGATTGGGGAACCAACTCCTTGTACTTGCAACACTTAGGTGTCACAACCAAAGTCAATCTCAAAGACTACTCTCATAGAGACATACCCCCTATTCAATGGAATCCCATCCATAGAGCTAAATATGATACTGAGTGAGAGCATTCCATAGGATCAGGATGCTCATGGATGAATGAAGACACTCACTTGTGGATGTGTAAAGTAGCAGTAGAAGAAGAGAAGAGAGAAAAAAACAGAGAGATAGGTGCGAAGGAAACTCATAGATCAATCCAAGACCCAGCCTATGCACTTGTAGTATTTCCCAACGAAGAATTTGAACCTCATGGCTGGGCTGAAATTCTAGCAACGATGGATGTAGCCATCCATGAAGAACAATGCATACCCCACTATGACAAGGATGGCTATGACATTTCAGTCTTCTCCATAGAGCCAATCTTGGGAGATTCAGTTATGGAAGAATGTGAACCTAGCACTGATGCATTCGAGGATGCAAGTGACTCCGATCTAGAGTCAATCATTATGGACCCACCTTTTGCATCAGATGAAGAATAATTCTATGAGGTAGAAGTTCACCCTCAGAGATACGAAGAGCTCACAAATGATGTAAGGTTAACCACACAAGTGGCCGCCAAGAGTGAGGGCAAGAAGAGGAAGAAGAAAGAAGTCACACAAGAAGAAGAAGAATCTTTGTTTGAGGTCCCTGAAAATTTTAAGAAGTATGAAATAGATGATAGAAGAGTCATGGTAAGAGTGCCTAAACGTGAGGTGCAATCAAGGGAGGCCTATGATAACAAAGAAACCACCAAGAAAATAGTTGTAGCCATAGAAGAGGGAGAAGAAAGATGCACCTACATAGGGCATGACCTGACGGAAGAAGAAAAGCAAGAGTTGATATCTTTGCTAAGAGAGTACAGAGATGTATTCGCTTGGAGCTACAAGGACCTGAAAGGAGTAGATCCGGACATATGCTCACACACTATCCCCATGACCTCGGATGCTAAACCCTCTAAACAAAAGCCATACACATACAGCGATAATTATGCTGCTAAGATCAAGGAAGGGATAGATCGCTTGGTTGAAGCTGGATTTATCTACGAAATTGAGCACTCTGAGTGGGTATCCCCCATTGTAGTGGTGCCCAAGAAGAATGGGAAGTTACGTGTGTGCATTAACTCGAAGAAGGTTAATGCAGCCACAATTCGAGATAACTATCCGCTTCCTATCACTAAGCATCTATTAGAAAGAGTGGCGGGAAAGGAAGTATACAGCTTCCTTGATGGATTTTCTGGTTACAATCAGGTAGCCATAGCTCCAGAAGATCAGCATAAGACAGCTTTTGCCATAGAATGGGGCATATTCGCCTTTTGGGTAATGCCATTTGGCCTCACCAATGCACCAGCCACTTTTCAGAGGCTGATGTGCCATGTGTTTAAAGAATTCCTGAGAAAGAATTTAGAAGTCTATGTTGATGACCTCTGTGCGCATTCCAACATTAGATAGACCCATATACCTGAACTCAAGAAAATCTTTGACAAATGTAGAGAATATCAAGTCTACCTGAACCTAGAAACGTGTGTTTTCATGGTCAGGCAAGGCAAGATTCTAGGACACATAGTGTCAAAGAATGGCATATCCACGGATGAAGAGAAAGTGAGAGCCATCGCAGAACTACCTAGGCCAAAGAATGTCAAGGAAGTACAAGCTTTCATGGGGCATTGTGGTTATTATCGACGTTTTATACACATGTATGCCATCATTGCAAAGCCTTTGTATGGACTTTTGACCAACTTTGAGTGGACTGAAGAATGTGAAAACTCCTTCAACGAGCTCAAGAGAAGATTGTGCTCAGCACCAATCCTAACCACACCAGATTGGAACAAGCCCTTTCATGTTCACATAGATGCATCCAATTATGCTATTGGATGTGTGCCAGCACAATCTATAGGCAAAGGTAATATGGATCTTCCAATTGCCTATGCTAGTAGACAGTTGAATGCAGCCGAACGAAACTATAGGACCACCAAACAAGAAGGAGTAGGCATGATATATGCAGTTAATAAGTTAGGACACTATTTGCTTGCAAAAAAGTTTAAATTTCTTACCGACCATCAGGCATTACTATATCTCGTGAACAAGCCATGCAATACAGGTAGACTAGTAAGATGGTTTCTCTTACTGATGAAATATGACTTTGAGGTTGTGGTGAGGAAGGCAAAACTCACTTGAGAGCAGACCATCTCTCTAGGCTCACATTTGGAGAGGCCCCACAAGGAGTATCAGATGACCTTCCTTATGCTTATTTGTTTAATTTGGACAGAATCCAAGAAGGGTCGAATGTAACCGATCATGAAAAGTGTTACCCTAGAGCGGAACTAGAGGTTGAATGAACTAAAATTTGTGCTAAGATGGTGGAATTGGCTCAAACCATGTTTGAAGCTAGTCGCCTCTTTAACTTCTCTAGTTCAGCTAAGACACAGTTACACTTTGATGGACTGTTAGAAAGACATAGTTACACAGTCAGAAAAGGACCTTGCCTCTCAAAATAAGGACAAGGCAAGTCAAAGGATAAGCCTTCCTGCCTAGGAAGCTTATGTGCCTAATTCCACAGAACCAGACACATGTTCTTCTATGAATCGATACACACCAGAATTCCTACGAGAAATTCAGGAAGAGAAATGGGCTAAAGAGAGTGAAGTGCCTCCTCCCATTGAACTTGTGGATGATGCACATGATCAATTCCCACAAGATATTCCTTCCATTTATGAGGAGCAGGAGAGCACCCAATCTCAGGAGAAATTAGACTTTGAGTCTAATTCCTTACAGGAATTGCCCCATTTCACAGGCCCATGGGAAGCCAAGTCTACTTGCATGAGGGCACCCACGATCATGGTAAGAAACAAAGACTCGGTCATACCTAGGAACACGGAGGTAGTGAAGAACACTAAAATGTAGTGCAATCTCACTTTAGAAGAGCTACTCAAAGTGAGGCCCGAACTATGGAAACATGTAGCCAATCAAGTGACAGAAGTAGCAAAACCTCGTTCCCAGGTAGGATCTCATAGAATAGTGCTAGAAATACCCTTGGATAAGATAGGAGACATGAGTGAAGGTGAAGAAGGAAACACCTATCTTCCCATTACACATCAGGGGTACACAACCAAGGCAATTATGGACTTAGGTGCAGGAGTTGCAATTGCTACCACTTCCCTATGGAAGCGTTCGGGCAAGCTAGCACTCAGGCCAACTAGAATGAAATTGCAGATGGCCGATGGTCACATTGAGAGACCCTTGGGACTACTAGAAGGAATAACTCTCACTACATGTGGTGTTGAGTATGCTCTGCTATCTCTAACTTTACCAAAAATCACGCCTATTAGATGATTTTGGGGACACCATTTATGCAGCAGATGCAAGTGGTACAGGATTGGGGAACCAATTCCTTGTATTTGCAAAACTTATGTGTCACGACCAAAGTTAATCTCAAGGATTACTCTCATAGAGATGTACCCCCATCCAATGGAATCCCATCCATAAAGCCAAAGATGATACTGAGTCAGTACATTCCATAGGATTAGGATCCTCATGGATGCATGAAGACACCCACTTGTGGATGTGTAAAGTAGCAGTAGAAGAAGAGAAGAGAGAAAAATCCAGAGAGATAGGTGTGAAGGAAACCCATAGATCAATTCAAGACCCATCCTATGCACTTGTAGTATTTTCTGACGAAGAATTTGAACCTCATGGCTGGGCCGAAATTTTAGCAACAATGGATGTAGCCATCAATGAAGAACAATGGACACCCCAGTGTGACGAGGATGGCTATGACATTTCAGTCTTCTCCATAGAGCCAATCATGGGAGATTTGGTTCTCGAAGAATGTGAACCTAGCACTGATGCATTCGAGGATGCAAGTGACTTCGATCTAGAGTCAATCATTATGGACCCACCTTTTGCATCAGATGAAGAATACTTCTATGAAGTAGAAGCTTATCCTTAGAGACACGGGGAAATTACGAATGATGTGAGGTTAACCACACAAGTGACCACCAAGAGCGAAGGCAAGAAAAGAAAGAAGAGAGAAGTCACACCAGATGAAGAAGAATCTTTGTTTGAGGTCCCCGAAAACTTTAAGAAGTATGAGATAGATGATAGGAGAGTCATGATAAGAATGTCTAAATGTGATGCACAAGCAGGAGAGGCCTATGATAACAAGGAAATCACCAAGAAAATTGTTGTATCCATGGAAGAAGGAGAAGAAAAGTGCACCTACATTGGACATGACTTGATGGAGAAGAAGAGCACAAGTTGATACCCTTGCTAAGAGAATATAGAGATGTAATCTCTTGGAGCTACAAGGACTTGAAAGGTGTAGACCCTGATATATGCTCACACACTATCCCCATGACCTCAGATGCCAAACCCTCTAAACAAAAGCCATACACATATAATGATAATTATGCTGCCAAGATCAAAGAGGAGATAAATCGCTTGGTTGAAGCTGGATTTGTTAAAAGTCAAGCTTCAAACTACAAAATTCGTGGGGAATCTTTTATGGACATGTGGAGCAATCAAAGGAATCCAAAAGCCAAGAGAATCCTGATGGAGAGTGTTAATATCCAAAAGAACAACCTACTCTTGAATTTAGAACACCTCTATATCAAGAGTAAGTCAAAACCTTCACCAATTTAAGCTATCAATGACCAAATATCAATTTCTTGACTAAACTGTGAAGAAGGAAATTCCTCAGAAAGTCTGCTGCATAGATCTTGCTCATTGACTGAGTAAATGTGTAAAGTTTTTGATGAAACTTTGCACAAGGTGTCGCCTAAAGATTTTGCACCTTCTCCAAGTCGAATTACTTCAAAAGGTTCAGTAGATCTTGAGAAATCTACTTACCAAGTCAGGTATGTCTAAATTTGCACTTCTGAGAAGTCGATTTGGACACCCCTAACTTCTTAACTTTAATTCTCTTAGTATAAAACCCGTTTAAGCAAATGCTTTTAGCCACGAGTAGCTTACTTTCCAACTTAAAGATTAAGTGCTTACTTGCATAAAACTTTAAACTGTGGAGTGAGAAATGATCAAATCATTAAGATCGAAATTTGTGTCTGTTTCAGGAACCAGTGAGTACTTTCTCACATGTAAATGTTCCTACACACAATTCTCTTAGCCTGATCACAATTAGACTCTCAAACTCTAGCCATAGATTGATTAACTATGGACTTAGATATCACCAAAAGGAATTCACAAAAGATCTATCACACAGGGAGAAAACACAGAAACATCGGGCGCAATTTTTCCTTCTATTTCTCAGAAATTTACAACTGAGTGAGGATGGAGAGTTCAACTCACTTCACACATGTCTAATGACATTTTCTACTACGCAATACACTAATCTCATGATCTCCTATTGTCTCTCCTTGTCTTCTCACTTTGCCCCGACATTTTCAAAAGTATTTATAGGCAATTATGTACAGACTTATATCAAAGCATAAGTATAAGTAACCTATGTCTTAACTAATGTACATATGTGTACATGTCTTTCACTCTGTGAATGTATCCATCTTCTTTGCTACAAAACTTGATCTCATCTCCATCCTTTGTTCTTCAAATCTTCAATTGGTGATTGGTCTGCACCAACAGCTCCCCCTCAATCATCAATTGAGGTTTCTCTTATCTTCTTTATACCTGCCATGTCTTTAAACTTCTGTAGCTTTGGTCCATCCAAGCTCTTTGTAAGCATATCAGCTATCTGATCTTTTGTTGAAGTATGTATGATTTCAATCTCCTTATCCATCACCTTCTCTCTTAGAAAGTGATACTGTATCTCAATGTGTTTAGTCCTGGCATGAAAAATAGGATTAGCAGCTAGATATAATGAACTCATGTTATCACCATAAATGATAGGTATGTTCTGTATAGTGTCAAAACTCTTCATTAGAGTCTTAAGCCATATCACTTCTTTTGCAGCTTCAACCATGCCTTTGTATTCTGCTTCTGTAGATGACAAAGCAACTGTATGTTGCTTCTTTGAGCACCAGGAGATTAACTTATCTCCCCCATAACACATGTATCCATAGGTTGATCTTCTATCATCTGGATTACCTGCCCAATCTGCATCACTATAGATCTTGATGTTTGTATCTGATGTAAACCCATAATACAAACCTTCTTTGAGTGTACCCTTAATGTACCTCAACACTCTTTGACCTGCAATCCAATGCTCTTTCCTAGGACAATGCATGAATTGAGACAAAACCCCTACTGCATATGATAAATCAGGTCTAGTTAAAGTAGCATAGATAAGACTACCAACCAAACTCTGATATTGTCTCATGTCCTTGAATTCTTCACCTCCAAATTTACTCAATTTGTGATTCACCTCCATTGGTGTAGGTGCTACCCTGCAATCTGTTGGAGGATAAACACTCCTATGTGCACAACAAAAGCAAATGAACCCTCCTAGGATCCTGAAATTTTTCAGACATAGGCTCTGTATTTTCTGAGTTTCTCTGAGTATATGCAGAGATTGAAAATGACATTTTGCAGGCATAAACTAGACTTTAATAGCTTTCAAATGAGAGTAAAATCACTCCATTTGGATACTGGATGATGCCTCAACCAGCTGCAACAAAACAGATAACTTGATCTCTTCACAGAGTATGAGCTAACTAGACAGACACTATTCTGTACATTTCTCTGCACATGTGCAGGCTCTGAACCTGAGACTTATAGCCAAAAAATTAGAACTTATAAGCTTTCCAACAAGACAAAAATCATTGCAAATGGATTCCGGATGAAGGAGAAACAACAATTACAAGACCGGGGGGTCTACCAAAAACATCTAGATAGATAGAGTGTGTAAAAGTGAAATTTCTGCAAAATATGCAGAGAACAGCTAGTAGGGGGTGTGCTTAAGCAAGGGGGCAGCTTGGGCACGTATTTCCACGACTCTAAGTCATAATACAACTCATTAGAGGTTTTAAAGACCTCATACTAACCTCTTTAACCAATCAAAAGCATATACATGTCAAAAGTGAGATCCAATCACATCAAGAGGTGAGCTAAATCTTCTCTAATCAAATTCTTTCCATTATGGGCATGATTTGATGCCTCCAACTCGTGGAAATCAGCCTCCTTTGATTGTGGATGATGTGGAAGGTTCAATTTGGGGCATGTTCCCACACGCTTGAGCTTGAAAAACTTTCAACACTCCCCCTCAAGCTCAAGTCTTTTCCTTTGTTGCTTCAGCCTATGTCTCTTATGTTGATAGCTTCCTTGAATCCTCCAAGCTTTGTACCTTCAAGAAACTTTGTCATCATGTCTGCAACCTGCATTTTAGTGTTCACATACCTTATATCTAGCTCTTTTGCCATCACCTTTTCTCTAACGAAGTGGTAATGAACCTCTATGTGCTTGCTCCTTGCATGAAACATGGGATTGTTAGCTAATGATAGATGCTTGAAATGTTGTCTCCATAAAGAGGAAACTCCTGCACTTCCACTTCCAAGTACTTAAGTATCTTCTTAAGCCATAATAGCTCACATGTAGCCAATGCTAAACCTCTGTACTCAGCCTCTGTGGATGAAAGAGCAACAGTGGGTTGCTTCTTAGAGCTCCAAGAGATCACTTTTGTACCTATCATGAAAACATAACCCGATGTACTCCTTCGATCATCCTTGCTACCTGCCCAATCAGCATCACTATATCCTTTGACACTTAGATCAACATCATATGAGTAAAATAGACCTTGGTTGATGGTGTGCTTGATGTAACGAAGCACCTTTCTTGCCGCCATAAGATGATCATGAGTAGGTGTATGCAAAAATTGAGAGAGAACACCTACTACATATGCAAGATCAGGTCTAGTGAATGTAGCATAAATTAATGAACCAATTATGCTTCTATATAGTGTAATATCTTGTATAGCCTCTGCTTGACCTGCAACCAACTTTGTATTGCGCTCCATGGGCTGAGAAAGTGGCTTACAACCACTCATACCAAACCTATATAGCACATCCAACAAGTATTTTCTTTGAATCAAGAAGATGCCATTGTGTGCATAGATTACCTCTATTCCCAAGAAGTATTTTAGTGTTCCAAGATCAGATATCTTGAACTCCTTTCCTAGCTTTGATTTGATATCTTTGATACCTGCAATATCACTTCCTGTGATGATCAAATCGTCCACATAGATGCATATATATACCGTCTTGTCTCCTTGCTTCTTCATGTAAAGTGATGGATCTGCAACACTTTCTTTGTATCCACAACTTGATAAATAATCCACTAACCTCTGATTCCAGGCCCTTGGGGCTTGCTTTAGTCCATATAGTGCTTTCCTTAGCTTGCAAACATGATTTGGGTACCTCATACTAGCAAATCCTTGAGGTTGGCTCATGTAGACTACTTCTTCAAGCTCTCCATTGAGGAAGGCATTCTTCACATCCAACTGATATAAGCTCCATTTCCTTGATGTGGCCACTGCAATCAAAGTCCTAATTGTTGGCATCTTGGCTACGGGGCTGAAAGTTTCATCATAATCTATCCCGTAGCTTTGGGAGAAGCCTTTCGCCACCAACCTTGCTTTGTACCTAGCAATGGAACCATCTGAATTTCTTTTAATTTTGTAAACCCACTTATTACCTATCAGCTTCATGCCTTCTTGAGCTGGTACCAAGCTCCAAGTATGGTTCTCATCAAGTGCTTTGAGCTCTTCCTTCATTGCCTCTTGCCATTCCTTGCAATCCTTAGCTTCTTCATAACTAGTTGGTTCTTTGTCCTTGATTACCTGATTCATGTATGCATAATGCTTTGCAATGAAATTATCATATGTTAACCTTTGTACTGGATATCTTACTCTTGAAGACCTTCTTTCACTTCCTTTTGGTGTGGTTGCCATCTTCTTTCTTTGTTTAGCCACTCCTGGAGTTTGAACTTCTTCTATCTCTTCATCTTCCAACATGCTCTCGTCCACATAGCTTCCTTCTTCAACTGAAATCTTCTCTTTGCCTTTGACTTTGCTTTCTTCAGAGCTGGTCTCTCTTTCCCTAAGCCTTCCACTCCATGGTGAGGGTGTCCTTGTGTTGCATGAGTTGATTGGACCACTCAAATCCATGCTTTCTTGAACTCTATCATCATTCTTCAAATCTGTCTCACCTATGTCCAACCTGCAATGGACTTGTGCATGCATACCAAGGCTTCAACTCATCAAAGACAACATTCCTACTTACCTTCAGCTCCTTGGTGATGGGATTATAGCATTTATACCCCTTTTGTTCCATAGAATATCCCAAAAAAATACACCTTTCAGATTTGGCATCTAACTTTGACCTCAACTCTTGAGGTACATGTACATAGCATATACAACCAAAGATTCTAAGATGTGAAATGCAAGGTTTTCTTCCACTCCATGCTTCCTCAGGGGTTAGATGATGTATACCTGATGTAGGACATCTATTCATGATGTATGTGGCTGTATATGTAGCCTCTCCCCAATAACAATGCGGCATATTCATTTCATTGAGCATACACCTTGCTACCTCTGCTATGTGTCTGTTCTTTCTCTCTGCTACCCAATTTTGTTGAGGGGTATACCTGCATGTAAATTGTCTTTTGATGCCATTGACCTGCAAAAATTCAGAAAATTCATGGGAGAAGTACTCTCCCCCTCCATCGGATCTCAAAGTTTTGATAAACTTGCCAGATTCCTTCTCCACCTGTGCTTTGAATTTCTTGAAGTAGTGGAACACATCTGATTTGTTTCTAATGCAATACAACCACACTTTCCTTGAAAAGTCATCAATGAAGGTTACAAAATACCTATTTCCAGCAAGGGATGCTTCTCTTGTTGGACCCCAAACATCCGTGTGAATGAGGTCTAAAACATTTGCACTTACATAGGTACTCTTCTTGAAGGGCAGCCTTGATTGTTTTCCTTGTTGGCAAGCTACACAAATTTCATGCAACAGTTTAGATGTGAAATTTGGTAGGCCTCTTACCAAGCTCCTCCTTTGCATGTCCTTGAGCTTTTGTAGGTTGATGTGACCTATTCGTTTATGCCATAGATCCAAATCTTCTATCCTCTTGTCTCCATATGTGACATACATTGAATGGTGTGGCTGATTTATGTCCATTGTGAACATTCTCCCTTGCTTTTTTCCTTTTGCTATGAGCTTGAAACCTGCCCTTGGATCCTCAACAAAACATCCTCTTTCATTGAACCTAACTTGATAGCCTTTTTCTACCATTTGGCCTACCGAAATCAAGTTTTTGGTAATAGTAGGGACATGTAATACCTCTGATAAGAACTTTGCTCTTTGATTTCCTTCCAAACTGATATCTCCCACATGTTGAATGATATGCTCTGAGTTATCACCTGTTTCCACATGCCCTTGATGCTTTGGGACCTGCAAATTACTAAAAAACTCCTTTCGACATGACATATGATTGCTACATCCACTGTCTACATACCATACATCTTCACTAGCTTGAGTTGTATCTTCACCATACCTCATGGCAAGTAAATAATCATTCCCTTGGCTGGATGATGTGTTTGCATAATTACCTTGCCCTCTATAATTTTTGTTGTTGTTGCTTTGATTCCCTTGTCTTTGAGCTCTATGATAGCATTCATTTGCAAAATGATCGGGCTTACCGCATACAAAGCATCCATTTGAAGTGGCTTGTCCTCTTCCACCAAATCTTGCACCTCTTCCTCTATTTGTGGCTCTTCCACCTCTTTGACCTGCATTTTCTTGTTGTCCTTGACCTCCTTGGTTGCTTTGATATCTTCCTCTTCCTCTTGAAGCACCTCGGTTGTGTCTTCCTCTTCCTCTACCTGCATACAACAATTGCCCTTGGCTATCCTTGGCGTTATGACCACCAAGGTTCATCTCCTCTGTCACCATGAGAGTGATTAGTTGATCAAAATCAGGAAGAGAGTCCCTTACATACACTGGAGTTGTGAAAGCCCTCCATTTTTCATCATCCCTAAGTCCATTTAGGGTGTGGGCGACAAGATCGTCATCATCTAGGGCACAACCGATTGACCCTAGTGCATCTGCAAGCTCTTTAACCTTTAATATGTAATCATTAGCACCTTGAGAGGGGCTTTTCCTAAGATTATTTAGCTCATTCTTGAGCTGAATTTTTCTAGCTTTTGTGGAGGTTGAATACAATCTCTCCAAGCACTCCCACACCTTCTTCGATGTATCCAAATCTTGAATATGCCCTACCATAGAGTTGCTAATATGCTGAGATAAAATGAAAATGACCCTTTTGTCCCTTTCATCCCACACTCTTACTGCTCTTCTCTGATCATTGGTTGGATTTACCTCATCTATGTAGGGTTTTGGCTCTCCACCACTCACAAGTCCCCACAAACCTTTCCCCATCAAAAAATTGCTTATTCTAAATCGCCACGGTTGGTAGTTTCCTTTTTCGAGCTTCTCAATCTGAGCATTGAGATCAGCCATGGTGCCTCCTAACTCTTTTGAACCTCCCCCTTGATGCAATGAAGTTGAAAGGGATGGCTTTTACCTCAAAAAATAGAGCTACTCCTCTTGATGAAGCTTCGTCTTTGATTTGATGATGTATTTGCTTCCCCTTGTTGTTGACGTGCCCGTTCTTTGCTTCCTTCCTTCAAACTTTGATGAAGTCTTTACTTCACTTTAGTAGCTCCTTCTTCTCTCTTTGATACTCCACTTATAGCTCTGATACCACTGTTGGAGGATAAACACTCCTATGTGCACAACAAAAGCAAATGAACCCTCCTAGGATCCTGAAATTTTTCAGACATAGGCTCTGTATTTTCTGAGTTTCTCTGAGTATATGCAGAGATTGAAAATGAAATTTTGCAGGCATAAACTAGAATTTAAGAGCTTTCAAATGAGAGTAAAATCACTCCATTTTGATACTGGATGATGCCTCAACCAGCTGCAACAAAACAGATAACTTGATCTCTTCACAGAGTATGAGCTAACTAGACAGACACTATTCTGGCCATTTCTCTGCACACGTGCAGGCTCTAAACCTGAGACTTATAGCAGACAAATTAGAACTTATAAGCTTTCCAACAAGACAAAAATCATTGCAAATGGATTCCGGATGAAGGAGAAACAACAATTACAAGACCGGGGGGTCTGCCAAAAACATCTAAATAGATAGAGTGTGTAAAAGTGAAATTTCTGCAAAATATGCAGAGAACAGCTAGTAGGGGGTGTGCTTAAGCAAGGGGGCAGCTTGGGCATGTATTTCCACGACTCTAAGTCATAATACAACTCATTAGAGGTTTTAAAGACCTCATACTAACCTCTTTAACCAATCAAAAGCATATACATGTCAAAAGTGAGGTCCAATCACATCAAGAGGTGAGCTAAATCTTCTCTAATCAAATTCTTTCCATTATGGGCATGATTTGATGCCTCCAACTCGTGGAAATCAGCCTCCTTTGATTGTGGATGATGTGGAAGGTTCAATTTGGGGCATGTTCCCACACTCTTGAGCTTGAAAAACTTTCAACACAATCATCCATTTTAAACTTGATTAACAAGTTCTTCAAATACCTTTCTTGGGTCACAAATACTCCATGTTGAGTATATGTAATCTCCATGCCCAAGAAGTATGACAAATCTCCCAAGTCACTTATTTTGAACTCCTTTTCCATTTGCTTCTTTAGTCTTTGTATTCCTTCCTCATCTGTACCTATAAGGATTATATCATCAACATATATGCACATGTATATGAAACCATTATCACTTGCTTTGACAAGCAAGCTACTATCTGCTTTAGACACCTGAAATCCAAGTTCTTTCAAGAACTTTACAAGTCTATAATTCCATGCCCTTGGGGCCTGCTTCAAGCCATACAAAGCTCTCTTGAGCTTGCACACATGATCTGAATACCTTTTATCTCTGAACCCTTGAGGTTGCTCCATGAATACATCATCTGAAATATAACCATTCAAAAAAGCATTTTTCACATCTAATTGACACAATTTCCAACCTTTACATGCAGCAATTGCTATAAGTGTCCTGATGGTTGTCATCTTTGCCACAGGACTATAAGTCTCATCATAGTCAACACCATATGTCTGAGCAAACCCTTTGACAACAAGTCTAGCTTTGTACCTAGACACACTTCCATCTGCAAATCTTTTTGTCTTATAAACCCACTTACATGCAATGATCTTCTGGCTATTTGGTTTTGGAACCAAATCCCATGTTTGATTCTCCAATAATGCATCATATTCTTCCTGCATAGCTTTCTCCCAATTTTCTTTACCTTTTGCCTCTTCATATGTAGAAGGGTCTTCATCTGTTTTAATCATGTAAGCATAATCTTTGGTAGCCAGAAATGAAGTATCATAGCTATACCTTGTAGGTTGCCATTTCTTCCTTGTAGACCTCCTAAGTTCTCCACTTCTTGAGGTTTCTGGTTCTTCATATTCAGGATCAAACCTAGGTGTTTCTTCCACTTCAACCTGCACTTCATTATTCTCTTCTTCATCAATTATTTGAACCTTTGATTTACCTTTCCTTTGGCTCACAACCTCTTCATCATCTGTATTAATATTGATAGTACCTGCATACCAAGTACCTTGCTCATCAAATGTAACATCTTTTGATACAAGAAAATGTTTTGTGGATGGATTCCACAACCTGTATCCCATCTGCTTATCATCATAACCAATAAACACATATTTTACAGCTTTAGGTTCCAATTTGTGCCTTAACTGTGATGGCACATATGCATAGGCCAAACATCCAAATACTTTGCAATGGTCTAGTGTAGGTCTCTTACCCCACCATGCCTCATAAGGTGTCATTCCCTGCAAAGATTTACATGGTAACCTATTGACCAAATAAGTAGCTGTATTTACAGCCTCAGCCCACAAATAATTAGGGCAATTTTTCTCCTTCATCATGGACCTTGCAAACTCAACAAGAGTTCTATTTCTCCTTTCTGCTACACCATTTTGTTGAGGAGAGTACCTGCAAGTAACTTCCCTTTTTATACCTGCATCCCACAAGTAATTACTGAATTCATTAGAGAAATACTCTCCCCCTCCATCTGACCTTAGTCTTTTCAACTTATGTCCTGTAATTCTTTCTGCATATGCATGATAGTGTTTAAATGTATTAAACACTTCTGACTTATCTTTGATCACATAAATAGTGATCCATCTAGTAGCATCATCAACATAAATCACATAATATCTTGACCCATTTATACTGAAATCCTTTGATGGTCCCCACACATCTGTATGTACCAACTCAAGCTTCTCTGAGTACATAAAACCATGCTTGGAGTAGGAATGCTTATGAGCCTTACCTAATTGACATGCCTCACATCTGTATGTCATATGTTGACCTACAACATTAGGCAAACCAAGCACTGAACCATTGTTAATCATGTCTTTAATACCTCTTTCATTGAAATGTCCAAGCCTCTTGTGCCAAAGATCTAACTCAGAGATCTTATGTCCTCCATATGTGAACATGGCATGACCAATATTACCTTGAATCTTCAATGTGAACAATCTTCCTTCTTTCTTCCCTGAAACAATTTGTTTATACCCATTGCTAGGGTCTTCCACAAACACTCCTTCATTAGTGAACCTTACTTCATAACCTTTTTCCACAATTTGTCCTACACTTATCAAATTCTTAGGAATTGTAGGAACATACAAGACCTTACTCAATAAGGTGCTTCCATCCTTGGCCTTCCCTGATCCAATTGACTTCACATTGTGCTTTGTGTTGTCACCTGTTTGAACAACATGATTAGATACCTTATTCTCCAAATCAGTCATCAAGGCTATATTACCACTCAGGTGATTGCTACACCCTGAATCAATGTAGAAGACTCTTTGATCTTCATTCTGCCTTTCACAAGTTGCATTCATTATCAATGTTGAATCTTCCTTTTGATCTGAAGCATAATTGTAGTAGGTGTTGTTATATTGTTGACTTTGGAAACCTCTACCTGCATTTCTTCCAAAGTAACCCCTACTACCTCTGCCTGTGAAATTACCTCTTTGATTTCTGCCACCTCTTCCTCTTCTATTATAGTTCTGATTATATCCACCATTACTCTGATTATTATGCCAACAATCATTAGCTAAATGATTTGTCTTACCACAAATCCAACAAGCTTTGCCTCCATCTTTGTTGTTTCTCCCTCTTCCTCTACCTTTGCCACCTCCTCTACCTCTTAGGAAGTTGGCTTGACTAGTTGTACCTTCATCTTCACCTGCTTGTTGCTTTCCTTTGTTAGCTTTCTTCTTGTCCTTTGAGTACATTGCATGACCTGTACTTTTGTCACCATCTCCTTTAACATCCTGCTCAAATGTTAGCATATGACCTAGCAACTGATTTAAATCAGGAGTGAAATGATCAAGTGATAATTCTGTAGACAAAATGAATGGCTTCCATTTGTCATCACCTCTTAAACCTGTAAGAATTTGCCTTACCAATTTATCCTCCTCAATGTCTTCATCAACAGCTCCTAAAGCATCTGCAATATCTTTCATTCTTGTCACATAGTCTGAAATGGATTGAGAAGCCTTCTTCTTAAAGGTGGTAAACTCTGCCCATAAGGATGCCTTCCTTGACTTAGTAGTATTCTGAAAATGCTCCTCCAAAGCATTCCAAATATCAGTTGCACTTTCAAGACCTCGAATATGAGGTAACAAGTAATCATTGACTGCCATATATATAATGCTCCTAGCTTGAGCATCTTTCTTCATCCAATTTTTCAAATCTGCTAACTCTTCCCTAGGTGGAACACTAGGATCTCTGAACTGTGGCTTCTCTTCTTCTCCTGTGATGTAAGCTATTAAATCTTTGCTCATAAGATGAGCTTCCATCCTCATTGACCATGCAGGATAGTTTTCCCTATCCAATTTCTCTATCTGTAGAGAATCTCCCATCTTGTGTCCACCTGTGTATTGAAATCTTCAAGCTTTATGAATAATATATGTACCTTTACTTCAAATTAGAGTCCTTTTGTCTTTCTTGATGTTGTATGGTCTCCTCCTCAAGCTTTGCCTTCAAGCTTTCACCTTTTAGTTCTTCAGTTGTTGAATTTCTTGAATCTGCAGCAGTCGGGATCCTCCTTTCCTTGATTTTGATGTTTCCTGCTCTGATACCACTGATGGAGAGTGTTAATCTCCAAAAGAACAATCTACTCTTGAATTTAGAACACCTCTATATCAAGAGTAAGTCAAAACCCTCACCAATTTAAGCTATCAATGACCAAATATCAATTTCTTGACTAAACTGTGAAGAAGGAAATTCCTCAGAAAGTCTGCTGCATAGATCTTGCTCATTGACTGAGTAAATGTGTAAAGTTTTTTATGAAACTTTGCACAAGGTGTTGCCTAAAGATTTTGCACCTTCTCCAAGTCGAATTACTTCAAAAGGCTCAGTAGATCTTGAGAAATCTACTTACCAAGTCAGGTATTTCTAAATCTGCACTTCTGAGAAGTCGATTTGGACACCCCTAACTTCTTAACTTTAATTCTCTCAGTATAAAACCCGTTTAAGCAAATGCTTTTAGCCACGAGTAGCTTACCTTCCAACTTAAAGATTAAGTGCTTATTTGCACAAAACTTTAAACTGTGGAGTGAGAAATGATCAAATCATTAAGATCGGAATTTGCATCTGTTTCAGGAACCAGTGAGTACTTTCTCACATGTAAATGTTCCTACACACAATTCTCTTAGCCTGATCACAATTAGACTCTCAAACTCTAGCCATAGATTGATTAACTATGGACTTAGATATCACCAAAAGGAATTCACAAAAGATCTATCACACAGGGAGAAAACACAGAAACATCGGGCGCAATTTTTCCTTCTATTTCTCAGAAATTTACAACTGAGTGAGGATGGAGAGTTCAACTCACTTCACACATGTCTAATGACATTTTCTACTACTCAATACACTAATCTCATGATCTCCTATTGTCTCTCCTTGTCTTCTCACTTTGCCCCGACATTTTCAAAAGTATTTATAGGCAATTATGTACAGACTTATATCAAAGCATAAGTATAAGTAACCTATGTCTTAACTAATGTACATATGTGTACATGTCTTTCACTCTGTGAATGTATCCATCTTCTTTGCTACAAAACTTGATCTCATCTCCATCCTTTGTTCTTCAAATCTTCAATTGGTGATTGGTCTGCACCAACAATTCCATCAAGAAAAGTCACTCAACCACTCCCCTATTCATCTCAACTAAATCCTCCAAGTTAGTAGGCTGATTTGGAAAGGTAGTTCCTAGATTTTAGGGGCACACTTCTCATTATAAAAGGAGCATGTATCCCGACTTCTTTTGGGGCCATCTTCTTGGAGTTTTAGCTCATGTAAAGTGAGCACTAAGTGCTGGAGTTGTGATAAGCAAGCCCCTTGCTTGCTTGTTTCTTTTCTTTTAGTAGGCATATCTATGTGTGTGCGCAGGCAGTGTTACAACTCTCTACCCCTGAGTTGTTAGCATTGGTTCTCCCTCATATTGTATCCATTTGATGTAATTCTTGTCTCATTGGATAGCTATTAGAGTCTAGTTTATGCTCAAAGTCTCTAGAGAATTCTCTGAGTAATTTGGGAACAACATTCATTTTAGTGAAGTTCTGCGATTGATATCTCTCTCTGTGTGTAGGCTTTGTTGGAAATATTTTGTTGTCTGTTGTAAGGGCTGGTTCTCCTTCTCTATTTATCCATTTGCTATGATTTTGGTGTCATTGGGTATCTATTAGAGTGCTCTAAAGTTGACCCAAGTTTGAGATTCATTCTCTGTATAATCTCTGAGAAAAGCTTGCTGGAGTGAAGTGAGGTCTCTGCTTGACTAGTAGTTGTGAGCATTCAACAAGCTCATGTTGTAGACATTGTTTCTCTTTGTGTAAGCATCCATTTGAAGTAAAATTTGTTTTGTTGGAAAGCTCTTGGTGTCTACCACAAGTCTACCAAAGCTCACTGGAGTTCTCTGCATAGGCTCTGAGTAGGAGCACTTTTGGTGTGCAGAGGTCAAAGAAGGATACCTGTGGAGGTCATTCGCGCTTCGTCATTGCTTAGGGGTTGAGATACTTCCCCATCAGGATTCATCTATGAAATTGAGCACATTAAGTGGGTATCACCCATTGTAGTGGTGCCCAAGAAGAATGGAAAGCTACGTGTATGCATTAATTTGAAGAAGGTTAATGCAGCCACCATTCAAGATAACTATCCGCTTCCAATCACTGAACATCTCTTAGAAAGAGTAGCAGGCAAGGAAGTGTACAACTTCCTTGATGGATTTTCTGGCTACAATCAGGTAGCCATTGCTCCAGAAGATCAGCATAAAACGGCTTTTGCCATAGAGTGGGGCATATTTGCTTTTCGAGTAATGCCGTTTGGGCTTACCAATGCACTCGCTACCTTTCAAAGACTGATGTGTCATGTGTTTAAAGAATTCTCGAGGAAGAATTTAGAAGTCTATGTTGATGATCTTTGTCCTCATTCCAACATTAGACAGACACACATACATGAGCTCAGGAAAATGTTTGACAAGTGTAGAGAATATCAAGTCTGCTTGAACCCACAAAAGTGTGTTTTCATGGTCAGACAAGGCAAGATTCTAGGACACATAGTATCAAAGAATGGCATATCCACGAACGAGGAGAAAGTGAAAGCCATTGCTGAACTATGTAGGCCAAAGAATGTCAAGGAAGTGCAAGCTTTCATGGGGCATTGTGGCTACTATTGACGCTTTATACACATGTATGCCATCATTGCAAAGCCTCTGTATGGACTTTTGACCAATTTTGAGTGGACTCATGAATGTGAGAACTCTTTCAATGAGCTTAAATGGCGATTATGTTCAACACCAATCTTGAAGACATCATATTGGAATAAACCCTTTCATGTGCATGTGGATGCATCTAACTATGCTATTGGGTGTGTACTTGCACAACCAATTGGTGAAGGTAATATGGATCTTCCGATTGCCTGTGTTAGTAGACAATCAAATGCAACTGAACGAAATTATACCACCACTGAACGAGAAGGATTAGGCATGGTATATGCGGTTAAAAAGTTTAGACACTATTTGCTTGCAAATAAGTTTAAATTTTTTACTGATCATCAAGCACTATTGTATTTGGTAAACAAGCCATGCAATACAGGTAGACTAGTAAGATAGTTTCTCTTACTAATGGAATATGACTTTGAGGTAGTGGTGAGGAAAGGCAAGACTCATTTGAGAGATCTCTCTAGGCTCACATCTGGAGAGGCCCCATGTAGCTCAGTGATGAGTAGCACCTCCTTTAATGTCAATCGGGGAAGACGTGCTGGAGGGGATGATGATGCTGAAACCTACAAGAAACTCCAAAAGCATGCAGAAAATAGCACACAACAGTTCGCTCTCTCGCTCTCTCTCACAAGTGAAATGAGGGAAATGAAAGGAGGAAGGGGATGTAGTAAAAAACTGAAATTTTTGTGATGATGGAGATGGAGATCGGATATGGTGACGATGATGATGGTAATGATGGTGGTGAGGTAAGAAAAAGAGAAATAAGAAGAGTGAAGAAATTACCTACAACGCCAACGTCTCAAATCTACGTCTTACCATCACACGCTCGTCCTCAAAGCTCGATCCTCAGCAACGGCGCCAAAATTTGGTGTAGCTCAGTGATGAGTAGCACCTCCTTTAATGTCAATCCGGGAAGACGTGAGGATGGTATGAAGACCACGAGCAAGTGGAGGCACAAGTGCGTGAGTGAGAAGCACACAAGCATGCACACACATACACACACACACGCGCACACACGGCAAGACAAAGAGTGAGAAGCAATGGAGTTCTTAGATTACTTTCAAAAAGCTCTTACAAGTTCATTTCAATTACAAGCTAACCTCAAAAATGAGCTCTCTAGCTCTATTTATAGTTTTTGACTAGGTTTTGGCCTTGTCCAGACCTAGTGGAGCCTAGTTAAAAATTAGGTTCTCTACCCTATTTGGAGGTTCAAACGAAGTCTAAAAAATGTGAAAACTGACAGGTAGATACTTCTAAAGCTCCTCAAGCTCAAGGACTTCTTGGCTTGCGCAAAATGGAGCTACAAAAATGTGAAATGGTATTTACAAGGGTTTTTAGTGATGAAAATCACTATTGTTGTAAGGATTTCTTCTAATATTTTGATATATATTTCCTGGAGCTCCCTACTTGCTCCTTCTCCTTGTGTCCACCTCTCTTATGTGCATAAATGTCTTGAAAAAATATTGGCCTACTTGCCAGATCGTCGTTGACTGCTCTGTCTGCTTGTACTTTCTCTTCTCTCTGACTCCCTTCTTAAGCTTCCTTGCCTAGTGAGTCCTTCAGTTCCAACACCCGCCCCCTCTCTCGTGTCTGTCGTCCCTGACAGACCCTTGTTGCTGGGAGTGTTGGATGTAATATTCCACAACCTGAGTGGCAAGCTGATGTTCTTGTATGCGTAGTCCTCTGGCCAAGTCTGTCATCATACGATCCCAATCAATTGGTCCTGGAATGTCCGGATGTGACAGACGTAACTGATCTGCATGGATCGCTTGTTCTACTGCGAATAGATGTAGCAAATGTGTGGGTCTGGGAATGAAAATTTCTTAATGATATTCCCAGAATCCCGTAGAGAACATTTCCTCAAATGTCTGCTTGAAGCATGCGGGTAAGTACTTTATTCGTGCATGCCAGGCAAAGATTATAGTAACCGAGGGAGTCTGGCTCATGTCGTAGACTAAATCCTTGTTACCTTGAGAGAATCCAGGGGTAGAGATGTATGGAGCTTGTACATTCCGAAAGGTTTTGAAGACAATGGTCATGAGCTCGAATATCTTCATACACATTTTCGCTGCTATGTCGGGTACATTATTTAGACGTGTAGACCAGTGCCGAATTGTTGATATCATGTAGGCTGCGGTTGGGGTCCCTCGAGGTGGAGCAAAATATGGATAGTTAACCCAAGCCGAGCATTCTTTATTGTTGCGTACCTTGATCGCAAATGCTTGCCAAGATCTGCGACGTACCATTGGGCAATAGCATGGATTATACTTGATATACAGTGGCATGGTTGCCCAGGTGCTCATCATCTCAGGGTAATCGGTTAGTAGACGTGCACGCCAATTAGGCTGGAAAATCGAGCCCGCACGCGCATCTGTCGGTAAGTCCTCTGGCTCAAATTGAGTGGCAAATGTGGGCTCCTTCCCTGTATGTCTTTTAACTTCTGCATTATAATCATGTAGCAAGACAAAATAAGGCATGTATTGCGACTCTGATGTTGTGATTAACCGTTGGTGGGATAGGTTCTGAAAGTAAGAAGACAGAAGGACAGTTTCTTCCAGATTTGTGAGAGATTGCATTTGCACAGCAACGCGATCATCATGTGTCCTACCCACTTTCTCGACCCTTTTGACCCAATCTGGAACTTGAATTTCTAAAGTGTCCTGTCCTTCCTCTGTAGTCCGACCACCGGGTGTTGGCATTGGCTCATACGACTCTTCATAGCTGTCATCGACGGGGATTTCCACTACTGTTTCAGGTTCTGGTTCTTCAGTGGGCGAGGGTGGCCTTTCATATGGTAAGAGGCGTGCTTGGAGTTCTGCCACCTGTTTCAGGAGGGTCTCTACTTCTTCTGTAGAGTGTTGCAAGATTACCGGCTCCTGTTGAGCTGTGGGGGCACTGGCTATCTGTTTCTTTAGGTCTGCACATTCAGTCTCTAACTTTTCATATGACTCCAAGAAATTTGCATGCTCCTCAAGTAAGATGCGAATGTCTTCCGATGGGACTGCTCTGTACTTGGTAGGGCTAATGGTTGCTCCTGCAGTTCCTTCCATAGCCGCTTCAAAGTTGTCTTGGTTTTGTTGTTGAAGTCTCTTGTTCTCTTCTAGTGCTGCTGCCATATGCTTCCTTAATAGCCCAAGGTTGCGTCTGAGTGTAGCATTAGATATCATTGGCGCTTGGAGCACTCTTTCTAGTTCCTTGACTGCTTGATCATCTACTGTTGATGTCTTTGATTCCAATTCGGAGTGAGCCTGCTGTAAGGTGGTATGCTCGGTTAGGAGCGTTTGGTAATCAGCTTCAAGAGTGGTGACTCTAGCTTGCAGACGTTGAGATTCTGCCTGGAGGGTAGCAGTGCTTTCTTCCAATTGATGGTATTCTTGTTGTAGTTGATGTGCACACTGAAGTAATGTATTGAACGTGCTATTTACATTATGAGATGCAAGGGGAAAAGTTTGAAATGCAGGGGAGGTGGGATTGGGTAGGGGGGTAGTGAATGTTGTGTGTGCCAATGATGTGAGTGGTGAGGTGGGGGGTAAGGGAGGGGGAGATGGTGGAATCGTGGGGAGAGGTGCTGTGGTTGGTGAAATGTCCATTGGGTCAGACAAGGTGGTGTGTACAGGGGCTACCATGTAGGTGGGTATGGTAGG
Source organism: Ceratopteris richardii (assembly GCA_020310875.1). NCBI lineage: Eukaryota > Viridiplantae > Streptophyta > Polypodiopsida > Polypodiales > Pteridaceae > Ceratopteris > Ceratopteris richardii. The sequence goes on from CM035415.1 coordinate 74,075,059, forward strand.
TGAAGTGAGTGTGGTGTTCCTGTAAATTGATGTCGTTGCGAACAGCGGGGAAATGTGCCTCTGAAACATTGGAGAGCGGATGAACTGCTCCACAAAGGACGGGTATTGGGGTGGTGAGGTCAGGTTGAAAGAGGTGTAGGGGCCAGATGGGAAGTGAGGGTCATGAAATGGAGGTACCCGTATTGGGGAATAGGCTGGGAAACACAGGGTTCCTTCGGTGGGTGCCGGGTTTCCAACCACACTTGGAATTATGGGATGGCCAGTTATGGGTTCGGAGGGTAGAAGGGTTGAAGTGTACAAGGGATTGGTGATGAAAGAGAAGAGGGTGTCTTGTGAGGTGGGTTCTCGAAATGAGAATGATGTGAATGAGGATGGTTTATAAGTGAAGGTAGAGGTGATGACTGTCGTTTCTTCCATGGTGGGAGGTGGTGGTGGGGGTGGAGAAGGTGGTGATTGGGGATGCTGGGGTGAGATGGGTGATGTCTGAACGAAGGTTTCGGCAGAGAGGTCAATGGTGGTGGTGGGGGTAGCTGTGGTTTCAATGGGTACTTCTTGTTCTGTGACGGGTATCCTGATAGTCTTACCTGCACGTGGTAATGTGTCAACTCTGCGTTTGTCATACCTCACGGACTGGCGGACTGCAGTGTGGACGGCCTCCGGAACTCCTAAAGATTCTGACACTAATTTGAGGGTGTCAATGAAATGTTGATCCACCCCATCATCTGATAGCATTTCTTGCATCAAAGCTTGACCTGACACAAGAGAGAGTTGATGCCTTTCTTGTACTGCTTTGATTGTGTCGTATAACCTTTGTAGTTGAGCTGTATATGCTGGTGCACCTACAAGTTCTGGCACTTCTTGTTGCTCATCTTGATGCTCTTGATCATAATCCTCCTCATCTTCCTCCTGTTCTTCATCTTCCTCATCCTCTTCATCCACTTCAACTGTGGTGACAGGTACTTGGGAGGTTGTTGCCTGTGTTTGCACATTCTCCACTTGTTGTGCCTCTTCTGCCTCTAGCTCTACATCTTGTAATAATTATTTGAAATCTTCATTCGTGAGTTCTTCCAAAGGTGCACCATTGGGAAATTCAAGATCGGTTGGGATGGGAGGGAATATCAAGGTAGAACCATCGGTGGTGCGTCTTGGAAGTCGGAGTGTGAATGGTCGGACTCTTCGGGGTGGAGGGGTGACGTCTGGTGTTAGGATGGCTCCACGTGGTTGAGCACATGGGACTTGGACAGTGCCTCTCATCTTCTTAGAAGGGGGTCCAGTGGATGTCCTGCCTCTAAACTGCTCTACACGATTCCACATTAGGGCCCGTTGAATAGGGATGTCATAAGCCAAACACCTATAAATGATTCTCGTCAGAGCACAGCAACCATATAAAACCTGTTTCCGCGGCCATCGTTTGTGAGCTAGGTGTATCTGATCAATTATCCAGTGGGGTAAGTTGATGGTGAGGCTCTTGTTGGAAAACATGGTTTCAATGTCCTTTTGGTTCATTTTACTCAAGCAGTAATAGCATATGTAGCTCCTGATTTAATACCTACTACAAAATCAGACGGGCGCTTACAGGGTCTATAGCTGTTCTGTCTAGACTTGGTACAAGCTAAGGCATTGGGTGCATGGCTAAGTCGTGTGCCTCCTATCGTAGGGGCACGAGATCGAATCCTGCCGGCAGCCAGATCGCGAGTATTTTAGCTTTTAAATTATTAAAAGCTCATTCCAAAAAAACTCGCAATGGACGGACGCGATGTTCGATAAAACAATAGTTTTTTTTTTAAGATCACTTGATCGTAATCTTTAAAAAAAAACTATTGTTTTATCGAACATCGCGTCCGTCCATTGCGAGTTTTTTTGGAATGAGCTTTTAATTATTTAAAAGCTAAAATACTTGCGATCTGGCTGCCGGCAGGATTCGATCTCGTGCCCCTACGATAGGAGGCATACGACTTAGCCATGCACCCAATGCCTTAACTTGTACCAAGTCTAGACAGAACAGCTATAGACCCTGTGAGCGCCCGTCTGATTTTGTAGTAGGTATTAAATCAGGAGCTACATATGCTATTATTGCTTGAGTAAAATGAACCAAGAGGACATTGAAACCATGTTTTCCAACAATCCCCCCTGCAATGTCATATTGGTACAACCTGGACTGGATCTGCAATCTGTCACAAACTGCAAACTATTACAAGCTTCAAGCTTGTACTGTCGTACTTCAGAACTTGTTCTTTTAAAAGTCTTCTTCAAAACTGAATTTGACTTTCCTTCAAAAAACTTGAACTTGCTGAATATGAACCATAATACTTGAGAAAATATGCAAACTAGATATCCAATAGTGTACACATCAAGTAATCACTGCTTGACAACAAATATAGCATGAACTGTCTCCTGAACCTGCTATCTCCTGTTTTCACAAACCTGAAAACATACACTAGGATCCACATATTTGCATTTACCTTCCAAAAAGGTTTCTCAACGTACTTCTGCTGTGTCATGTAAATACACTAAACAAAATCAGGAACTGAATCCTGGAACCTGTGACTGTCAACTCACAACTTAGTGCATTATGAACACTGCTGGTTCATCTCTGACTATACTCAAGTCATGTCAACTCATCTCAATTGCAATCAACTGAAATATGAGTCAAAAAATCTATGATGTCATCATGTCTTCATCCTTTAAATCCTTCATACCTCTTTCCTTTAGAACTTGGTATAAACATATATGTGCGCACTTTTGAAATATACCTTTCTGAAATATCAAGCTTCTCTTCAAATAGAATTCTGGAACCTTATCCTGAACAGGAACTTTCTCCAAACATTCTCCTTCTTCCTTCTTCTTTCAAAGCTGGAATATAAAGAGAACCTGACAAAGGAAATATAGGAATACCTGAAATAGGAATACCTGTAGGTATGACTCTGCATTCTTTTACATATGGCTTGAAAATAAGTCTTCATGTTTCATCACCCCCCTGGATGACTTAACGCTAGTATCCAGAATTCTTCAAATATATCAGACTTTATGAAATGTGGAACGTCTTCCTTCATAAATCTGATGTTCAGTGATCAATACCTGTATCTGAAACAAAATCTCTGAACCCTTTTTTTTATTAGCACTGCAGTTGCTAATAACTTTCACTGTAGGTCTTCAGCTTCCCATATTGTAGAATAAGGTTAGCTGATAAAGCCTTGCTGAAAGCTTTTTAGGATTCATACCCTTCTGTAACATAACAAGTATCTTCTTCTATCTCTCTGCAAGACAAATCTGATAGAACCTGAATCTTTGACTTACTTCTTCCAATGTTAAGAATCTTCACAAACAAAGGATAGACAACTGAATCATAAATACTCAAGATCATATAAGATCATACGAGATCAATGATCTCTCCTGTGTAGAATCTGCTGTCATCAAACCTTCATGACTGAATGTTTGATTTACTTCATGAATGTCTCCAAGTGTCCATGCTTCTCAAAAAGTTGTAAAACTTTTCTTCAAACAAATCCTTCAAGGAATCTGCAATTCCTACTTGAAACATAAGTGGACAAACTTCTCACCTTGAGAACTTCAAAATCTGCAAGTTGATACTTCATAACTTTCATATTTTACCCGGGTGAAATGTGATAGTACCTGCTTGATTTTCTTTTGGCTAACTCCACTTTTCAATCAAGTGATAGGATATGATGGAACACCTTTTTGAATACAAACATGTATCCAAAAGTCAAGACAATCACTGAAAGTAGATTCTTCAACTGACTGGTACATCAACAAGATTCTGATTGTATGATTAAGTTGTGATATGTTCATGTTTTGTCAATATGGAAGATTGCTAGAATTAATGTTGTACATGACTGGAACTATGGAACCATGGACCTGTGACATGAGCCTAAGGGCCTACCTCACTTCCAACAGCTCTGTGTCTCTGCCAGATACAAACTAAACCAAATCTTTTTGGGCGGCATGGTGAATCTATCTTGTGCAGGAAAAGCAAAGTGTTGCATGCACATGCGAAGGTGTATTGCAATATTAGGCGTCATGGACACCATGTCCTTGAGTTTGGTGAGACTTCGATTCTTCATGTAATCCGGTACTAGGCTTTCCTTCTCTGTAGGAATATGCATTCCGCGCATATCTAGAGCCTCTCTCACCAAGTTGTTTGATAGCCTGAACCTCTTGAGCTCATTCCCCTTTGTCAGAGATGGAATCACAAATGAGCTTGCACCTTTTGGGTTCTGGTTTGGAGTCAAGGTGTTGATGAGATAGTAGCATCGCATGAAGTCAGGCTTTGGGAGCCGTGCACTGAAATATGCATCTAATCCTGCCTTCTCCCATATCGAACGTAGACCTTCTGCATTTTGTAACTTCTCGAATTCTCTTGTAAAGAAATGGTATTTGCCTTGCTTCCCATTGAAGTCCAACTCTGATTCCCATAGGTACGTTCCCTCACCCAAGGGTCCTGCCATTTCACTAAACCAGTGGGAAGTTTTTCCTACGGGCATGGTATGGCCACTGGGAGGGTCCGCAATAGGTATGATTTTGATGGCCCGCAATTCTTCTGGTCTTTCATTTGTCTCAGGCAAAACGGGTAAACTGTCTAAGTCCACCACTTGCTGGCTTGTTTCTGTTTGAGAGCTAGTTCCTGCCGCCTCAGCCATGTTGAAAACTTCGCAGCTGGTTCTGTGAGAATATATGAATAAATGTTAACATTGCAATGGACACAAAAAAGACATTGTGTCCCCTGTTACAACATTAACGTGAGGCTCGGGAGAGGTTAGGGGGTTAGTAAGTGCTCGGTGCTTGTGTGCGTAGTTAGGAATTGGGTAGACCTAAGAACTAAGCAGAATGATGTAGTGTGAGAGTGACGTAGTTAGTAGGTGGACATGGATTTACAACTGGGGTCCGGGGGTTTATTCCAAGTTTTAGGTTGCCAATTGCAATGGATAGGTTTTGATCTTGACTTTGTGGAGACTCTGGAGAGTGTGATAGGGGTATTTACTTGAAAAATGGGGCTTTTAGGGACCCATTTAAAAGTGATTCTACTTGTGCTCATGGAAGAATACGTGTTCGTGCGTGATGTGTAAGAGTGGGCCTCAGATGTTCGAGTGAGTGAAACATGTTGTACAGGGTTTGGCCTTGGTGTAGCTATTTGAGCCCGCAAGCAAGCCTTAGGCACCCAGATTTGTTGTGATTGTGGGCTGGCCTTCATTGACTTCTTGGGTACCCAAATAGACTTCACTTTCGCAGAAGAATTTATGAAAGACCTCTTATTAGTGTCGTGTTGTTGATTACTAATAAGAGGTTTTGGCCGTGGTGTTGGCCTGGTCGGAACAGGGTGTTCGCCTTTTCGCCTCCATACTTGTTTCATCGGCTGAAACAATCTGCTTTGCTCCTTTTTTTGGCCTCCAGTATAGGTAGTGTTCTGCTTCTTCTGTATTCGATCTGCCTTTGGTTGCTGCATCCCTCTGGCCTTTGGAACAGAAGGAAGTGCCTTCTTATCCTTGACTCCATTGTTGAGACAATCCTCTTTCTGCATCATACATTTTTGGACAAGAATAGCATTGTCAACTTCATGTGCACCCCTGGAAGGACCAGGAGTTCGTGCCTTACCTAGTTCCTTGAGTGCCTCATTTTCCAATTCAATTGTAATTCGACTATGATTTACCCATACCTGAAGAAGTCCACTTCTTAGGTTTAGGTTGACCGCATGATCATAGATCCAGTCCTGACCCAAGACAAGAGGCTCAGCGAGGTCCTCATCATGACACACTAGTACTTTTACTGTCATCACTTCGTCTTGAATGGAGATGGGAAGATCCACCTCGCCCATGCAAGGTGTTTCCACACCTCCTAATCCTATGAGATATGCTTCTATAGGATTGACAGTTAATCTCAATTCTTGACAGTAAGACAATTTAACCGCACTAGTGGCTGCACCTGAGTCAATCAAGGCTCTTACAGTCCTTGCACCCTTTCTTTGTCCTATCTCTAAGGTTATAAAAGGACGTCGATCAATTATCCTTTGAGCGCTGATACCTGAAACTTCACACATAGCCACATGATATCCTTGATCTGCATAGGCATCCGTCCTAGGTTGCTCCTTATTCTGTCTTCTCAACTTCATTCTTCGGATGCGTTCTAAGGCTTCTGCTTGGGCTTCTTCTCGAATTCGCTTTTCTTCTTCTTTGCGTTTCTTAGCAGTGTTGAGTCGACTTAGCATTTCCTCTGTGAGAGGTTCCTGATATAACTTGACTCTGCATCCGCTAATGTAGCTTGGAAGAACATCACCCTCTAAAGTGGCTAGTTGTACTGCTCCACTTGTGGAGATCCTATTTATGATCATAGGTCTGTAGCCTCTTTTCTCTAGTTTTCTCGCGTGTTGTTTCAAAGTGTAGACTAGTACTAGGTCGCCTGCCTTCAAACCTTTATCCTTAACGTGGGCATCAAAGTACGCCTTCTGTCGTTTCTTAGCTACATATATCCCTGCAGCTGCCCTCAGTCTTGTTTCTCCTAATCGTTCAAGGTCAAATAGTCTAGAGGAGAGTTCATGACCCGTCCATTCATGCTCCTGTGCTACTTTCAGGGTTGGTATTAAGAAGTCTAATGGTAGCACTGCATTTTGGCCAAACACCATCTGGAAGGGGGTGGCTTGGAGTACCGTTTTGTAGGCGACTCGGTATGCCCAAACAACATGGTGTAGCTGTTTGTCCCAATCAGAGCGTTTATTGTTCACTAACTTCGTCAGTACATTGCATAAGATCTTGTTTGTGCTTTCGGCTTGCCCATTAGCTTGTGGGTGGTAGGGGGCAGACTTCTTATGTACTATCAAGAGTTCTTGAAGCAGATTTTCAATAACTTCATTCAAGAAGTGAGTGCCTCTATCACTAACTAGCTCTATAGGTAGCCCGTATCTAGTGAACACATTCTCAAATAAAAACTTAGCTGTTGTTTGAGCATCGTTCTTCGTTGTGGCTTTTACCTCTACCCACTTTGTTAGATAGTCTGTCGCAACAATGATATATTCTGCATGGGAACCCTTAGCTGGGGGATTAATAGGACCTACGAAGTCTATTCCCCACTTAGAGAATGCACGTCCACCCATCATAGGTTTCAGTGGCATCTCATCTTTACGTATAGGGTACTGAGTTCTCTAACAAACATCACACCGTTTCACATAGGTATGTGCATCCATGTGAAGGGTTGGCCACCAGAAGCCTGCAAATAATATTGCCTTGATCACCCGATCTGGTCCAAAGTGTCCTCCTGCTACACCTTGGTGAGCAGTTTCCAAAATCTTTAGATATTCACTCTCATGAACACAAAGTCTCAGGTAACCATCCTTACCACGCTTGTAGAGATTATCACCAATGAGTGAGTACTCTAGGGCTTCTTGTTCTAGACTTCTTTTCCTAACCTTAGTCATGTCTGGAGGGAACGTTTTTGTCCTCAGGAAGGATACTAGTGGTTCACTCCAATCTGGCACTATGGATACTTGATAGAGAGTGGCATGTTCCACAGGTGGTTTAGTGCAGCAGATTGGGCATTCCTTGCACAACTTTTGGACATCAGCCTCCATAGTCGGCCAATGCACTCCTAGTCTCCTCAGGGTCTGTAGGGTTCCTTGTTTTGAGTAGTGTTGCTCTAATGCACCTACATGTGCCAATTGCAACCACTTAGCGTACTCATCCTCTTCCACACAACATGCCAAGATCCCTTGATCCGTGTGCTTGTACATACTTCCTGCCATGATGTGGTACTTTTGGGCTTTTACTACCTCTCTATCCTGTGTGTTTATTACTGGGTGGTTAGGTCCGTATGTCAATACTGGCACTAATGGCTTAGCCCACTGCGGTACCACTTCCAAGTTAAACAAGTAAGCATCAGGAAGGTCATCTGACACTCCTTGTGGGGCTTCTCCAGATGTGAGCCTAGAAAGGTGATCTGCTCTCAAGTGAGTCTTCCCTTTCCTTACCACAACCTCAAAATCATATTCCATTAGCAAGAGAAACCATCTTACTAATCTTCCTGTATTGCATGGCTAGTTTACGAGATATAGCAATGCCTGATGATCAGTAAAAAATTTAAACTTATTTGCAAGCAAATAATATCTAAATTTCTTAACTACATATACCATGCCTAAGCCTTCTCTCTCAGTAGTGGTGTAATTTCGTTCAGCTGCATTCAATTGTCTACTAGCATAGGCAATTGGAAGATCCATATTACCTTCACCAGTAGGTTGTGCGAGTACACATCCAATAGCGTAATTGGATGCATCCACATGAACATGGAATGGCTTATTCCAATCTGGTGTGGTTAAGATTGGTGCTGAACATAATCTTCGTTTAAGCTCTTGGAAGGAATTCTCACATTCATCAGTCCAATCAAAGTTAGTCAGAAGTCCGTACATGGGCTTTGCAATGACAGCATACATGTGAATGAACCGACGGTAGTAACCACAATGCCCCATGAAAGCTTGTACTTCCTTGACATTCCTTGGCCTAGGTAGCTCTGCTATGGCTCTCACTTTCTCTTCATCAGTGGATATGCCATTCTTTGACACTATGTGTCCTAGAATCTTGCCTTGCCTGACCATAAAGACGCACTTTTCTGGGTTCAGGCAGACTTGATATTCTCTACATTTGTCAAAGATTTGTCTGAGTTCCGGAATATGGGTTTGCCTAATGTTGGAATGAGCACAAAGATCATCAACATAGACTTCTAAGTTCTTCCTCAGGAACTCTTTAAACACATGGCACATCAGCCTTTGGAAGGTTGCAGGAGCATTGGTAAGCCCAAATGGCATTACACGAAAGGCAAATATTGATGGAGACTGTTAATCTCCAAAAGAACAAGCTATCCTTGGTATTAGACCACCTCTAGACCAAGAATAACTTTAGACTCCACACAATTTTGGAAATCCACTATCACATTACCAAGAAATTGATTAACTGTGAAGAAATCACTTCTCTGAAAAGTCTGCTGCAGATTAATCACTCATTGACTAATCATTCATGTAAAGGTTTTGATAAAACTTTGTATGATATATTGCATGGAGTTTGCGCAACTCCTCCAACTTAAATCTCTCAAAATGATTGAGTATAATCTGAGAATTAACTCAAACAACTCACCTGTGTCTGAAACTGCCTCTCTGCAATAGCGACTTTAACACCTGCAACTTCTTAGCAATGGTTCTCCCAAACTATATCCCGTTTGATGAAATACTTTTAGCCATAAATGACTTATCTCTCAACTTAAATTTTAAGCTATCACTTGTGTAAAACTTTACACTATGTGCTGAGAACTTATCATTTCTTTGATCACGAAATATGTGCCTGTTTCAGAAGACACTTAGAACATTTCACATATGAATGTTCCTATGCAAAATTCTCTTAGCCTGATTACAATTAGACTCTCAAATTCTAGCCATAGATTGATTAACTATGGACTTAGATATGTTCAGAAGGATTTCTCAAAAGATTAACTACAGAAGTAAAAGACATCGAAACATCGGGCGCAAGTTTTCCTTCGATTACTCAGAAAAGTTACAACTGTTTGAAGAAGTAACTCAACTAACTTTTCATGTGTCCAATGACACTTTCTACATCTGATTTCTCTCTTCCTATTCTCTATTCTACATGCCCCGACTTTTTCCAAAACATTTATAGGCAAATATGTACAAACTTATGACTAATCAAAAGTGTGAGTAACCTATATCTGAACTAATGTACATATGTGTACATAGCTTTGAATTTCTAAGTATGTCCTTCCTTCAAACTTCTGAATTTGTTCTCTTCTTAATTTCTTGAATTCATTTCTTCATAAACCTTCAATTGATGATTGGCATGCACCAACAGCTCCCCCTCAATCATTAATTGAGGTTTTTCTCTATCTTCTTAATACCTGCCATATCCTTGAATCTCTGTAGCTTTGATCCATCTAGACTTTTTGTCATCATATCTGCAAGTTGATCTTTTGTAGGAGTATGCATAACTTCAATTTCCTTATCAATGACCTTCTCTCTCAGAAAATGATACTGTATTTAAATATGTTTAGTTCTAGCATGAAACACAGGATTAGATGCCAAGTATAGAGAACTCATATTGTCTCCACAAATAATAGGAGTACTTTGAATCACATCAAAAACCTTCATAAGTGTCTTTAACCATATTACCTCCTTTGCAGCTTCCACCATACCTTTATATTCTGCTTCTGTAGATGACAAAGCAACTGTATGTTGCTTCTTAGAACACCATGAAATCAATTTGTCTCCTACATAGCACAAATATCCATGTGTTGATCTTCTATCATCCACATTACCTGCCCAATCTGCATCACTATATATCTTCACTCTTGTATCAGAAGTAAATCCATAGTACAGTCCTTCTCTGAGTGTACCCTTGATGTACCTAAGTACTCTTTGTCCTGCAATCCAATGTTCCTTTCTAGGACAATGCATGAATTGTGAAAGCACACCAACTACATATGACAAATCAGGCCTTGTTAATGTAGCATAAATCAAGCTACCAACCAAACTTTGATAGAGCTTCATGTCTCTGAATTCTTCTCCTCCAAATCTAGACAATTTATGGTTCACTTCCAATGGTGTAGATGCAACCCTGCAATCTTCCATTTTAAATTTGGTTAGCAAATTTTTAAGATACCTTTCTTGGGTCACATATACTCCATGTTGAGTATATAAAATCTCCATTCCCAAGAAGAATGACAAGTTCCCTAAATCACTGATTTTGAACTCTTTCTCCATCTGCTTCTTGATCATTTGTATTCCTTTATCATCTGTTCCTGTAAGTATTATGTCATTAACATAAATACAAACATAAATGAATCCATCTTCACTTGCTTTGACTAGCAAGCTACTATCTGCCTTTGATGCTTGAAATCCAAGTTCCTTCAAGAACTTTACAAGCCTATAATTCCATGCCCTTGGGGCCTGCTTTAATCCATACAAAGCTCTCTTGAGCTTACACACATAATTTGGACTCACTTGATCTTTGAACCCATCTGGTTGCTCCATGTAAACTTCATCTGAAATGTAACCATTCAAGAAAGCATTTTTAACATCTAATTGAGACAATTTCCAACCTTTGCAAGCAGCAATTGCTATGAGTGTCCTGATTGTTGTCATCTTTGCCACAGGACTATAAGTCTCATCATAATCCACTCCATATGTCTGTGCATATCCTTTCACCACAAGTCTAGCTTTGTACCTAGACACACTTCCATCTGCAAATCTTTTTGTTTTGTAAACCCACTTACATCCAATAATTTTCTGGCTATTAGGTTTAGGAACCAGATCCCAAGTCTGATTCTCTATCAATGCATCATACTCCTGTTGCATGGCTTCTTCCCAATTTCTCTTGCCTTTGGCTTCATCATATGTAGATGGATCTTCATCTGCTTTTACCAAATAAGCATAATCTTTAGTAGTCAAGAATGAGATGTCATAGCTGTACCTTGTAGGTTGCCATTTGTGCCTAGATGACCTCCTAACTTCTGCACTTTTTGAAGTCTCTGGTTCATCACATTCTGGATCAAACCTTGGCCTCTCTTCAACTTCAACCTGTACTTCATTATTCTCATTTTCATCAAGTAATTGAATCTTTGCTTTACCTTTCCTTTGATCCACTACTTCTTCAACATCTGCATGTATATTATATTTACCTGCATACCAAGTACCTTGCTCATCAAATGTGACATCCTTGGATACAAGGAATTGCTTTGTGGATGGACTCCACAACCTGTATCCCATTTGCTTATCATCATAACCAATGAATACATACTTTTCTGCCTTAGGCTCCAACTTATGCCTCAATTGAGATGGCACATATGCATATGCCAAGCATCCAAATATTCTGCAATGATCCAAGGTAGGTCTCTTACCCCACCAAGCTTCATATGGTGTCATACCTTGCAAAGCTTTACAAGGCAATCTATTAACCAAATATGTAGCTGTATTTACAGCCTCTGCCCACAAATAATTTGGGCAATTTTTCTCCTTCATCATGGACCTTGCAAATTCAACAAGTGTCCTGTTTCTTCTTTCTGCTACCCCATTTTGTTGAGGAGAGTACCTGCAAGTAACTTCTCTCTTTATACCTGCATTCCACAAGTAATCATTGAATTCATTTGAAAAATACTCTCCCCCTCCATCTCACCTTAGTCTTTTCAATTTTTGACCTGTAATCCTTTCTGCATATGCATGATAGTGTTTAAATGTATTAAACACTTCTGACTTTTCTTTAATCACATAAATTGTGATCCATCTGGTAGCATCATCAACATATATGACATAATATCTTGAACCATTTATGCTAAAGTCCTTTGAAGGACCCCACACATCTATATGCACCAACTCAAGTCTTTCTGAATACATAAACCCATGCTTGGAATAAGGTTGCTTATGGGCCTTACCTAATTGACATGCCTCACATCTGTATGTCATGTGTTGACCTGCAATGTTAGGCAATCCAGGCACTGAATCATTGTTAATCATTTCTTTAATACCTCTCTCATTGAAATGTCCAAGTCTTTTATGCCAAAGATCCAATTCAGATACCTTCTGCTCTCCATATGTGAACATAGCATGTCCAACATTTCCTTGTACCTTTAATGTGAAAAGACTCCCTTCCTTCTTTCCTATAACAACCTGTTTATACCCTTGACTAGGGTCTTCAACATATACTCCATCATTGGTGAACCTTACCTCATATCCTTTTTCCACAATTTGACCTACACTGATCAAATTCTTTGGAATTGTGGGAACATAAAGAACCTTACTCAGAAGAGTGCTCCCATCTTTAGCTTTGACTGAACCAATTGACCTTACCTTATGCTTTGTATTATCACCTGTCTGAACTGTATGGTTAATTGCATTATGATCTAGATCAGTCATCAAAGCAATATTTCCACTTAAATGATTACTACATCCTGAATCAATATAGAACACTCTCATGTCCTCATGTGAGGTTTCACATGTTGCATTCATAATGAGAGTCAAATCCTCCTTCTGATCTGATGCATAGTTGTAGTAGGTGTTATTATAGGATTGATTTTGGAAGCTTCTTCCTCCACCTCTTCCAAAAGAATTCCTACCACCTCTACCTCTGAAGTTTCCTCTCTGAAATCTACCACCTCTTGCTCTTTGATTAAAGTTCTGATAATTACCATTGTTCTGATTATTGTGCCAACAATCATGAAATAGATGATTGGTCTTACCACATATCCAACAAGCTCTTGCATTATCTTTGTTGTTTCTACCTCTTCCTCTACTTCTGCCATTTCCTTTTCCTCTTATGAAATTTGCTTGGTTTGAAGTACCTTCTTCTTCACCTGATTGTTGCTTTCCTTTGTTAGCTTTCTTCTTGTCTTTAGAGTGCATTGAATGACCTGCACTCTTATCAACATCTCCTTTGATATCATTCTCAAAAGTTAGCATATGACCTAACAATTGATTCAAATCAGGAGTGAAGTGATCTAATGAAAGTTCTGTAGACAAAATAAAAGGCTTCCACTTCTCATCTCCTCTTAGCCCTGTGAGAATTTGTCTTACCAATTTATCTTCTTCAATATCTTCATCCACTGCACCTAAAGAATCTGCAATGTCCTTCATCTTTGTCACATAATCAGAAATTGATTGTGAAGCCTTCTTCTTGAAAGTAGTAAATTCTGCCCATAGTGAAGCCTTCCTTGATTTGGTTGTGTTTTGGAAATGCTCTTCCAAAGCATTCCAAATGTCACATGCACTTTCAAGTCCTCTAATGTGAGGAAGCAAATAGTCATTGACTGCCATGTAGATTATGCTCCTTGCTTGAGCATCCTTCTTCATCCAATTCTTTAAATCTGACAATTCTTCCCTAGTTGGAACACTAGGATCTCTGAACTGAGGCTTCTCTTCTTCACCTGTAATGTATGCTATCAAATCTTTGCTCATCAGATGAGCTTCCATTCTCATAGACCAAGCTGGATAGTTCTCTCTATCCAACTTTTCAATTTGGAGATTATCTCCCATCCTTGCTTCACCTGTAGTCTCAAAGTTTTAGCCTTTACAAGAAATAAATGTACCTTAACTTTGAATGTTGCTTCTTCTGATTCTTTTGATAATCTTTGTGTGTCTCCCTTAAATCTTTCTTCACACTTTATCCTTCTGAACCTTCGAGATGTAGAATTTGTATATCTGTAGCAGTCGGAGTCTTCCTTTCCTTAATTTTGACACAACCTGCTCTGATACCACTGATGGAGACTGTTAATCTCCAAAAGAACAAGCTATCCTTGGTATTAGACCACCTCTAGACCAAGAATAACTTTAGACTCCACAGAATTTTGGAAATCCACTATCACATTACCAAGAAATTGATTAACTGTGAAGAAATCACTTCTCTGAAAAGTCTGCTGCAGATTAATCACTCATTGACTAATCATTCATGTAAAGTTTTTTATAAAACTTTGTATGATATATTGCGTGGAGTTTGCGCAACTCCTCCAACTTAAATCTCTCAAAATGATTGAGTATAATCTGAGAATTAACTCAAACAACTCACCTGTGTCTGAAACTGCCTCTCTGCAATAGCGACTTTAACACCTGCAACTTCTTAGCAATGGTTCTCCCAAACTATATCCCGTTTGATGAAATACTTTTAGCCATAAATGACTTATCTCTCAACTTAAATTTTAAGCTATCACTTGTGTAAAACTTTACACTATGTGCTGAGAACTGATCATTTCTTTGATCACGAAATCTACGCATGTTTCAGAAGACACTTAGAACATTTCACATATGAATGTTCCTATGCAAAATTCTCTTAGCCTGATTACAATTAGACTCTCAACTTCTAGCCATAGATTGATTAACTATGGACTTAGATATGTTCAGAAGGATTTCTCAAAAGATTAACTACAGAAGTAAAAGACATCGAAACATCGGGCGCAAGTTTTCCTTCGATTACTCAGAAAAGTTACAACTGTTTGAAGAAGTAACTCAACTAACTTTTCATGTGTCCAATGACACTTTCTACATCTGATTTCTCTCTTCCTATTCTCTATTCTACATGCCCCGACTTTTTCCAAAACATTTATAGGCAAATATGTACAAACTTATGACTAATCGAAAGTGTGAGTAACCTATATCTGAACTAATGTACATATGTGTACATAGCTTTGAATTTCTAAGTATGTCCTTCCTTCAAACTTCTGAATTTGTTCTCTTCTTAATTTCTTGACTTCATTTCTTCATAAACCTTCAATTGATGATTGGCATGCACCAACAAATATACCCCACTCTGTGGCAAAAGCTGTCTTATGCTGATCTTCTAGAGCTATGGCTACTTGATTGTAGCCCGAAAATCCATCGAGGAAGTTGTACACTTCCTTGCCTGCTACTCTTTCTAAGAGATGTTCTGTGATGGGAAGCAGATAATTATCTCGAATTGTGGCTGCATTAACCTTCTTTAAGTTAATGCACACACGCAGCTTTCCATTTTTCTTGGGCACCACTACGATGGGGGATACCCATTCAGTGTGCTCAATTTCATAGATAAATCCAGCTTCAACCAGTCTATCTATCTCCTCTTTGATCTTAGCAGCATAATTATCATTATATGTGTATGGCTTTTGCTTAGAAGGTTTGGCATCCGAGGTCATGGGGATAGTGTGTGAGCATATATCTGGATCAACACCCTTCAAATCCTTGTAACTCCAAGCGAACACGTCTCTGTATTCTCTTAGCAAGGCTATTAGCTCTTGTTCTTCCTCTTCTGTCAGGTCATGGCCTATGTACGTGCATCTCTCTTCTCCCTCTTCCATGGCTACCACAATTTTCTTTGTGGTTTCTTTGTTATCATAGGCCTCTCCTGATTGTGCCTCTCGTTTAGGCATTCTGATCATGACTCTCCTGTCATCTATCTCATACTTCTTAAAATTTTCTGGGACCTCAAACAAAGATTCTTCCTCTTCTGGTGTGACTTCTCTCTTCTTTTTTTTCTTTACTTCTTCCTTCGGGGTCACATGTGTTGCTAGTCTTACATCACTTGTAAGCTCTCCATACCTCTGGGGTTGAAATTCTACATGGAAGTATTCTTCATCTGATGCAAAAGGTGGATCCATAATGATTGACTCTAGATCGGAGTCACTCGCATCCTCAAATGCATCAGGGCTAGGTTCACACTCTTCTAACACTGCCTCTCCCATGATTGGCTCTATGGAGAAGACTGAAATGTCATAGCCATCCTCATCACAGTGGGGTGTCCATTGTTCTTCATTGATGGCTACATCCATTGTTGCTAGGATTTCTGCCTAGCCGTGGGGTTCAAATTCTTCGTCAGGAAAAACTACAGGCGCATAGGCTGGGTCTTGAATGGATCTATGTGTTTTGTTTGCACCTATATCTCTGGCCTTTTCTCTTTTCTCCTCTTCTACTGCCACTTTGCACATCCATAAGTGGGTGTCTTCATGCATCCATGAGGATCCTGATCCTATGGAATGCACAGATTCCGTATCATCTTTGGCTCTATGGATGGGATTCCATTGGATAGGGGGAACATCTCTATGAGAGTAATCTTTGAGATTCACTTTAGTCGTAACACCTAAGTGCTGCAGGTACAAGGAATTGGTTCCCCAATCCTGTACCACTTGCAATTGTCGCATAAAAGGTCTTCCCAAAATCATCTCATAGGCATGGTTCTTGCTAAAATCACATATAGCAAATGTGTGTTCGAACTCAACACCACATGGGTGAGAGTTATTCCTTCTAACAGCCCTAAGGGTCGCTCTATGTGACCATCGGCCATTTGCAATTTCATTCTCGTTGGCCTGAGTGCTGGCTTGCCCCAACGCTTCCATAGGGAAGTGGTGGCAATTGCAACTCCTGCACCTGAGTCCAAAATTGCCTTGGTGGTGTACTCCTGGTAGGTAATGGGAAGATAGGTGTTCCCTTCTTCACCTTCACACATATCTCCTATCTTATCCAAGGGTATCTCTGGCACTGTCCTATGTGATCCTACCTGGGAATGAGGTTTCACTATCACTGGTACTTGTTTGGCGACATGTTTCCATAATTCAGGTCTAACCTTGACTAGCTCTTCTAACTTGAGATTGCACTGCACTTTAGTGTTTTTCACTACCTCTGTGTTCCTAGGTAAGACTGAGTCCTCATTTCGTACCATGACCGTGGGTGCTCTCATACAAGTAGACTTAGCTTCCCATGGGCCTGTGAAGTGGGGTAATTCTTGTAGAGAGTTAGACTCAAAGTCTAGTCTTTCCTGAGAGTGGGTGCTCTCCTGCTCCTCATAAATGGATGGGATGTCTTGTGGGAATTGGTCATGTGCATCATCCACAAGTTCAATGGGAGGAGGGACTTCACTTTCTTTCGCCCATTTGTCTTCTTGAATCTCGCGTAGGAATTCTGGTGTGAACCGATTCATAGAAGATGATGTGTCTGGCTCCGTAGAGGCACATAGGCTGATGGAGAGTGTTAATCTCCAAAAGAACAACCTACTCTTGAATTTAGAACACCTCTATATCAAGAGTAAGTCAAAACCTTCACTAAATTAGAGGTCCAATCTCCAAACTATCAAAAGTTGAGAAAATCTGTGAAGATGATAAAACACAGAAAGTCTGCTGCACAATTTCTTCTCATTGACCTATCAAACATGTAAAGTTTTCTATGAAATTTTGTATGGAGTGTCGCCTAGAGATTGCGCACCTTCTCCAAGTTAAAGTTCTTCAAAAGGTTTAGTATAACTTGAGAAATCAACTTCACAAGTTACCTATGTCTGAATCTGCACTTCTGAGAAGTCGATTTAGACACCCCTAACTTCTTAACTTCAATTCTCTCAGTACAAAACCCGTTTAAGCAAATGCTTCTAGCCACGAGTAGATTACCTTCCAACTTAAAGATTAAGTGCTTGCTTGCACAAAACTTTAAACTATGGAGTAAGAACTGACCAAAAGATTAAGATCGAAATTTGCGCCTGTTTCAGAGAACTGTGAACACTCAACACATATGAATGTTCCTACTAACAATTCTCCTAGCCTGTTTGCAATTAGACTCTGAAACTCAGGTCACAGACTCATTAACTACCAACTTAGATATCCTCAAAAGGATTTCACAATTGATCAAACACAGACGGAGCAGACACGAAAAGATCGGGCGCAATATTTCTTCATTTACTCAGAAAGTTACAGTTGAGTGATGAGAGAAAACTCAACTAACTTTTCACATGTCTCATGACATCTATCTTCCTCATTCTTGACTTCTATCTATTCTCACATATGCTCTCATATCACGCCTTGACATTTTCAAGGTATTTATAGATAAATTTGTACAAGTCTATGACTAATCAAGGATCTAAGTGAACTATGTACATATGTGTACATTCCTCACATACTCTGAATGTGTCTTCCTTCCAAGCTTCAAGAATTGATCTCATCCTTCATTCTTTAGTCTACAAACATTCAATTGGTGATTGATCTGCACCAACAGCTCCCCCTCAATCATCAATTGAGGTTTCTCTTTTCTTCTTTATACCTGCCATGTCTTTAAACTTCTGTAGCTTTGGTCCATCCAAGCTCTTTGTTAGCATATCAGCTATCTGATCTTTTGTTGAAGTATGTATGACTTCAATCTCCTTATCCATCACTTTCTCCCTTAGAAAGTGATACTGTATCTCAATGTGTTTGGTCCTGGCATGAAAAACAGGATTAGCAGCTAAATACAATGAACTCATGTTATCTCCATATATAATTGGTACCCCATGCACAATGTCAAAACTCTTCATCAAAGTCTTGAGCCAAATTACTTCCTTTGCAGCTTCAACCATGCCTTTATACTCTGCTTCTGTAGAAGACAAAGCAACTGTATGTTGCTTCTTGGAACACCATGAGATAAGTTTATCTCCCACATAACACATGTATCCAAAAGTTGACCTTCTATCATCTGGATTACCTGCCCAATCTGCATCACTATAAATTTTGATATTTGTATCTGAGGTAAACCCATAATACAAACCTTCATTGAGTGTACCCTTAATGTACCTCAACACTCTTTGACCTGCAATCCAATGTTCTTTCCTTGGGCAATGCATGAATTGAGACAAAACTCCAACTGCATATGATAAATCAGGTCTAGTTAAAGTAGCATAGATAAGGCTACCAACCAAACTCTGATATTGTCTCATGTCCTTTAATTCTTCACCTCCAAACTTACTCAATTTATGATTCACCTCCATTGGTGTAGGTGCTATCCTGCAATCATGCATTTTAAACTTGATTAACAAGTTCTTCAAATACCTTTCTTGGGTCACAAATACTCCATGTTGAGTATATGTAATCTCCATGCCCAAGAAGTATGACAAGTCTCCCAAGTCACTTATCTTGAACTCCTTTTCCATTTGCTTCTTGAGTCTTTGTATTCCTTCTTCATCTGTACCTGTAAGAATTATATCATCAACATATATGCACATGTATATGAAACCATTATCACTTGCTTTGACAAGCAAGCTACTATCTGCTTTAGACACCTGAAATCCAAGTTCCTTTAGGAATTTCACAAGTCTATAGTTCCATGCCCTTGGGGCCTGCTTCAAGCCATACAAAGCTCTCTTGAGCTTGCACACATGATCTGGATACCTTTTATCTCTGAACCCTTGAGGTTGCTCCATGAATACATCATCTGAAATATAACCATTCAAAAAAGCATTTTTCACATCAAGTTGACATAACTTCCAACCTTTACATGCAGCAATAGCAATAAGTGTCCTGATGGTTGTCATTTTTGCCACAGGACTATAAGTCTCATCATAGTCAATACCATAAGTCTGAGCAAACCCTTTGACAACAAGTCTAGCTTTATATCTAGACACACTTCCATCTGCAAACCTCTTGGTTTTGTAAACCCATTTGCATCCAATGATTTTCTGACTATTTGGCTTTGGAACCAAATCCCATGTTTGATTCTCCAATAGTGCATCATATTCTTCCTGCATAGCTTTCTCCCATTTTTCCTTACCTTTTGCCTCTTCATATGTAGAAGGGTCTTCATCTGTATTCACCATATAAGCATAATCTTTTGTGGCCAAAAATGAAGTATCATAGCTATACCTTGTAGGTTGCCATTTATTCCTTGTAGACCTCCTAAGCTCTCCACTTCTTGAGGTTTCTGGTTCTTCATATTCAGGATCAAATCTTGGGGTTTCTTCCACTTCAACCTGCACTTCATTATTCTCTTGTTCATCAAATATTTGAACCTTTGACTTACCTTTCCTTTGGTTCACTTCTTCTTCATCACCTGTATTGATATTGATTGTACCTGCATACCAAGTGCTTTGCTCATCAAATGTAACATCTTTAGAAACCATAAATTGTTTTGTAGATGGACTCCACAATCTATAGCCCATCTGCTTATCATCATAACCAATGAAAACATATTTTTCAGCTTTAGGCTCCAACTTGTGCCTTAATTGTGATGGCACATATGCATATGCCACACATCCAAAAACTCTGCAATGATCCAAGGTAGGTCTCTTACCCCACCAAGCCTCATATGGTGTCATACCCTGCAAGGCTTTACATGGTAACCTATTGACCAAATAAGTGGCTGTATTTATAGCCTCAGCCCACAAATAATTAGGGCAATTTTTCTCCTTCATCATAGATCTTGCAAACTCAACTAGTGTTCTATTTCTCCTTTCTGCAACACCATTTTGTTGAGGAGAGTACCTGCAAGTAACTTCCCTTTTTATACCTGCATTCCATAAGTAATCACTGAACTCATTAGAGAAATACTCTCCCCCTCCATCTGACCTTAATCTCTTCAACTTATGACCTGTAATTCTTTCTGCATATGCATGATAGTGTTTAAATGTATTAAACACTTCTGACTTATCTTTGATCACATAGATAGTGATCCATCTAGTAGCATCATCAACATAAATCACATAATACCTTGACCCATTTATACTGAAATCCTTTGATGGTCCCCACACATCTGTGTGTACCAACTCAAGCTTCTCTGAGTACATAAAACCATGCTTGGAGTATGAATTCTTGTGAGCCTTACCTAATTGACATGCCTCACATCTGTATGTCATATGTTGACCTGCAACATTAGGCAATCCAAGCACTGAACCATTGTTAACCATATCTTTAATACCTCTTTCATTGAAATGTCCAAGCCTCTTGTGCCAAAGATCTAACTCAGAGATCTTATGTCCTCCATATGTGAACATAGCATGACCAATATTACCTTGAATCTTCAATGTAAATAACCTTCCTTCTTTCTTCCCTGAAATAATCTGTTTATACCCTTGGCTAGGCTCTTCCACATATACTCCATCATTAGTAAACCTTACTTCATATCCCTTTTCAACAATTTGTCCTACACTTATCAGATTCTTAGGGATTGTAGGAACATACAAGACCTTACTCAATAAGGTACTACCATCCTTGGCCTTCACTGATCCAATTGACTTGACATTGTGCTTTGTGTTGTCACCTGTCTGAACAACATGATTAAAAACATTATTCTCCAAATCAGTCATCAAGGATATATTACCACTCAGGTGATTGCTACACCCTGAGTCAATGTAGAAAACTCTCTGATCTTCACTCTGCCTTTCACAAGTTGCATTCATTATCAATGTTGAATCTTCCTTTTGATCTGAAGCATAATTGTAGTAGGTGTTGTTATATTGTTGACTTTGGAATCCTCTACCTGCATTTCTTCCAAAGTAACTCGTACCACCTCTGCCTCTGAAATTACCTCTTTGATTTCTGCCTCCTCTTCCTCTTGAATTATAATTTTGGTTGTATCCACCATTACTCTGATTATTATGCCAACAATCATTAGCTAAGTGATTTGTCTTACCACAAATCCAGCAAGCTTTGCCTCCATCCTTGTTGTTTCTGCCTCTTCCTCTACCTTTGCCACCTCCTCTTCCTCTTAGGAAGTTGGCTTGAGTAGTTGTTCCTTCATCTTCATTTGCTTGTTGTTTTCCTTTGCTATTCTTCTTCTTATCTTTTGAATACATTGCATGACCTGCACTCATGTCACCATCTCCTTTAACATCCTGCTCAAATGTTAGCATATGACCTAACAACTGATTTAAATCAGGAGTGAAATGATCAAGTGATAACTCTGTAGACAAAATGAATGGCTTCCATTTGTCATCACCTCTCAAACCTGTAAGGATTTGCCTTACCAATTTATCCTCCTCAATGTCTTCATCAACAGCTCCTAATGCATCTGCAATGTCTTTCATCCTTGTTACATAGTCTGAAATAGATTGAGAGGCCTTCTTCTTGAAGGTTGTAAACTCTGCCCATAAGGATGCCTTCCTTGACTTTGTAGTATTCTGGAAATGCTCCTCCAAAGCATTCCAAATATTAGTTGCACTTTCAAGACCTCGAATATGAGGTAACAAGTAATCATTGACTGCCATATATATAATACTCCTAGCTTGAGCATCTTTCTTCATCCAATTTTTCAAATCTGCTAACTCTTCCCTAGTTGGAACACTAGGATCTCTGAACTGTGGCTTCTCTTCTTCTCCTGAGATGTAAGCAATTAAATCTTTGCTCATAAGATGAGCTTCCATCCTCATTGACCATGCAGGATAGTTTTCCCTATCCAATTTCTCTATCTGTAGAGAATCTCCCATCTTGTGTCTACCTGTGTATTGAAATCTTCAAGCTTTATGAACAATATTTGTACCTTTACTTCGAATTAGACTCCTTTTGTCCTTCTTGATGTCGTATGGTCTCCTCCTCTTTCTTTACCTTCAAACTTTCACCTTTTAGTTCTTTAAATGTTGAATTTCTTGAATCTGCAGCAGTCGGGACCCTCCTTTCCTTGATTTGATGTCTCCTGCTCTGATACCACTGATGGAGAGTGTTAATCTCCAAAAGAACAACCTACTCTTGAATTTAGAACACCTCTATATCAAGAGTAAGTCAAAACCTTCACTAAATTAGAGGTCCAATCTCCAAACTATCAAAAGTTGAGAAAATCTGTGAAGATGATAAAACACAGAAAGTCTGCTGCACAATTTCTTCTCATTGACCTATCAAACATGTAAAGTTTTCTATGAAATTTTGTATGGAGTGTCGCCTAGAGATTGCGCACCTTCTCCAAGTTAAAGTTCTTCAAAAGGTTTAGTATAACTTGAGAAATCAACTTCACAAGTTACCTATGTCTGAATCTACACTTCTGAGAAGTCGATTTAGACACCCCTAACTTCTTAACTTCAATTCTCTCAGTACAAAACCCGTTTAAGCAAATGCTTCTAGCCACGAGTAGATTACCTTCCAACTTAAAGATTAAGTGCTTGCTTGCACAAAACTTTAAACTATGGAGTAAGAACTGACCAAAAGATTAAGATCAAAATTTGCGCCTGTTTCAGAGAACTGTGAACACTCAACACATATGAATGTTCCTACTAAAAATTCTCCTAGCCTGTTTGCAATTAGACTCTGAAACTCAGGTCACAGACTCATTAACTACCAACTTAGATATCCTCAAAAGGATTTCACAATTGATCAAACACAGACGGAGCAGACACGAAAAGATCGGGCGCAATATTTCTTCATTTACTCAGAAAGTTACAGTTGAGTGATGAGAGAAAACTCAACTAACTTTTCACATGTCTCATGACATCTATCTTCCTCATTCTTGACTTCTATCTATTCTCACATATTCTCTCATATCACGCCTCGACATTTTCAAGGTATTTATAGATAAATTTTTACAAGTCTATGACTAATCAAGGATCTAAGTGAACTATGTACATATGTGTACATTCCTCACATACTCTGAATGTGTCTTCCTTCCAAGCTTCAAGAATTGATCTCATCCTTCATTCTTTAGTCTACAAACATTCAATTGGTGATTGATCTGCACCAACATAGGTTTCCTGAGCAGGAATGCTTAATCTTTCACTTGCCTTGTCCTTGTGTTGAGAGGCGGGTTCCTTTTTTGATTATGCAATCAGCTTCTCTATTCTTTCTAACAGTCCATCAAAGTGTAACTGTGTCTTCGCTGAACTAGAGATGTTAAATAGGCGACTGGCTTTAAACATGGTCTGAGCCAACTCCACCATCTTAACACAAATTTTGGTTCGTTCAAGCTCTAGTTCTGCTCTAGGGTAACACTTTTCATGATCAGTTACGTTTGGCCCTTCTTGGATTCTGGCCTGATATGCTTTAAGCATCATATTAAAGTCTTCGGGAGTGGGATCTGCTAGGACTGATCCTACTCTAGGGGGTGGTGGAAGTAGGTGAGGTGGGTCGGATGGAGTTGGGAATGGTGGAGGTGGGGTACTGTGAGAGGGAGTTTGAGATGTGAGTTCAGTTATCCTGGCCTTTGTTTCTCTGAGGCTTTCCTCGAGTTCACTCATCTTTTTTGCCCATTGCCTTTTCATTCTTTCACAGCTATCTCTCCAAGCTCTAGTCCTCTTCTTTGTCATGCTCTCTGTTTCACTAACATCTGGGCTCTTTTCCTGGTCTACCCCTTGGTTTTGCTGCAATGCTTGAGCTCTAGTGATCACTTGCACTGGTGTAGTGGACATCACACTTCCTGTGGAGTCTACAACTAACCCAATAACATTAATGGGAGTTATTCTTGGCATATTGCTGGGATTCTTTGGGCAATCTCGTAAGAGATGCTCCTTTCCACACTCCTGGCAATAGCCCTGGATCGTCACTGATTGGGTTTGGGTAGGTGCAGGCATGGGGCAATCACGAATGAGGTGATCTCCCTGACATCTGTAGCATGGTCCTTTAGGGAATGGGGGTCTTACTTGCCTAGGTTGAGGCCTAGGGTTGGGGTTTGCATACATGACGTTTGTGTAATCTGACTCCCAACTAGGTTCATTTGGCTCTTCACTATAGTAAGACTCACCATGTTCAGGAGATTGCATGTAGTAAGCATGGGGACTATCGACATGTGTAGAGTCAAAGCTATGGTCACTGGGATCACTTTCTGAAAGCAATGGTGTTACGGGAACTATAGCTCTATTCAGGTTTTCTTCTGCAGCGGCATACTTTACAGGGATCATGTTGGATGGAGCTGGAGGTTGTTGGGCTAACACAGGATGAGGCCTTTGCTGGGCTTGATATTATGGTTGGTAGGTTTTTTGAGGCCTAGCATACTGCTGTGGTGGATATTGGTTCTGATATCTTCCTTGTTGAGGGTATGGCTGAGGGTAGGTTTGCCTAACAACTTGCTTATTGTATGGGCAGTCTTGTGCTGTGTGATTTGTGTATCTCCGTTCTATGGTACAGTATTGGCTACTCGGATTTACTTGGGGTTGAGCCGTAATGGGACAGACATTCGCCATATGGTCGCCTCCACATGTATAGCACCTTTTTCAGGGGCAAACCTTGGGATCTGTTTGCTAGAGACACCTAGTTTTTGTGCCACTTTCTCAGCGAGTTCCTCAATTGATGTGGATTGCGTGTAAGAGAGGCTAGAGGCACTATTTGAATCTTTGTATATCTTCGAAAGCTCTAACTCCACCCCTAGGTTATCCTCAATGTCAATACACATGCGTACACACTCTTCTATGGTCCTAGGGTCCTTCAAGTACACATATGATCTTAATTTGGTACTTAGCAGTCCGTCCAAGAATAGAGCCACTTGCTTAGCTAGTGTGGGTAGCTCAGGGACAGGGCATCTCTCCAAGTATTGCCTAAATCTTCTTCTTGCAAGTCTCACGGTTTCTTGAGGGGTTTGCTTAAAGCTGTGAATCAATGAGGAGGTATGATGTCTTATGCCACTCTTAGAGAATTCAATAATGAAAGCCTCTAGGAGTTGGTCTATGCTCCTGAACTGTCTCTCATTCAATGGTTGGAACCACGTGAGGGTTGTGTTCCTAAGGGTTAGACCAAAGGCATTATATTGTGTGAATAGGTCCTCCACTTGTTCTGCTCTCAAGACTTGCCTAAACTCTGCCACATGATCGTATGGGTCTCCTGTGCCATCGAAGTAATTTTTCATGGACTTGACTAACTGAGTCGGTCTCAGAGTCCTTGTGTGCTCTCTAGGTCATGGTAGAGGGAACTCATCCACATTTCTTTGATTCCTAGGAGCTCTAAGTACCTCAGGTTCGACTCTGTTTGTTTCCGTCCTCGTTCTTTCTCTGCCCCCTGTGTTGGCAAAGCTTACTTCTGGCCTATCTCTACTTCTGTCCCTTTGAGTTCCATGAGCTTGGGATGTTCCCGCTCCAGGGTGACCATAAGACACATTTGATCTTGGTTGGGGGAAAATAATTTCACCTTTCCAAGTGTAAGCATGCCTATCATTTTCTGTCACCACAAAGATCCTCTCTGAAGCGTGATCTAAGTAGGTCACTCTGCCTGGGCTATCAGGATCCTTAAACTCATAGATCATGATTGTTCCTATATCAATTGGTCGATCAGATTTATACCTCCAAAAGGCTTCGTCAGTTCCTCGGTTCAAAAGCAGATCTATGCTCTTATTATCTTGGGGAATCCACTCTGGTGTGATAATCCTAGTGAGAACAGATTTGCCTCGGGGGGTCCTTGGTTCTTCACCCATGCTTCCCTGCTCTAGGTCACCTAAGTCCGTTCCTGGGATCTCATTCCCAAATTCATCCATCCTATCTGGATGACTGGTGACTACATATATTGTCCCTTCCTTGTCTAAGTATGCTCCGTTTTCGAACTTGACAGCTAGGCGCTCTAATCCAATGGATTGATCAGGATTCTTAATCTGTACCACAAATCTTCCTAGGCCGTCCTCATAGATGCTAGCACCCAATCGGTTGGTCCTAAGGTATTCCAACTGCGTTTTGTAAGGGCCTTCTACCCTGTGCAAGTATGGCACTCCTGAACTTCCTGTAGGTCTCTCCATACCTTGAGACATCTCTGATTCACTAGTCTCAGAGCTAGGGTAATACGAATGATGGCTCAACTGCTGGGCCCAAGACCTCGCAGTATGATTGACACTAGCCTCTGAAGACCTAAGACTTTGTCTATCTCTCCCTAGATGTCGCCCTGATCTAAGGTTCATAAGCCTAATTGAATAGCCCAATTTTGCCCAAGTACAACCTCGTTGCTGAGTTCTTTTGTATCAGTCACTTGATTCTTTTTTTTGTCGATTATCGTGTTTATGCTCTAGTCAGAAATCACGTCATCAGGAATATTTGAGTTAATTTTTCGCACTGTAAGTTGATCGTTCCACGTTAGATTCTTTCCTTTAAGGTTATCGCATCACGAAGAGATTATGTTTAATCTTGAACTTGAGTGCATAGGTAGTCTTCAACTTGATTGATGCCTATCGTTGCCCTGACTTACTCCTATCACTAGTCGTTCTTAGCCTAAGCTAGGAATTGACAGAGGGGGTTGAAAGTTTCCAACCTTTTGTTTCCTGCTTGGTTGCCCTTGAATGCCCACGAAGTGTGTTCCCAAGCTTGCACTTACACTTGCTTAGAACGCCTTTCGATGCTCTTAATAGATCTGTAAGAGTTCCAAAGTTAGCTTTAAGATTTAAATTCCAAAGACAGAACCAATGATTCTCATTCCTGTAGCACAAATACTAATTTGCATAGTGATTTTTAGGAAAACAATTCTTAAGACCCCTGACTTTGATCCCCCTGGGTATGGTCAACTTCAAAATACCCTAGCTGAAAATCAACGCATTATCTTTATAAAAAACAGTTGAGGGCGTGTAGTATATGCCACAAGATTTCCAACAAGCCCTAGAGCTCAAAAAATGGATTTCGTATGAAAAAGTTATGACCGTTCAGGGTTCTAGGGTTAAGACAGGGTTCAAACAGGATCACTGTGCAACAGGTTTTCCCGAAGTTGTTTTCCTATGGCCTCCTTATGTGCTCTAGAGTAAAATGTTCATGCCCAAAATTAGCCAAACTCTTCAAATTAAAAACCCTAAAAAATTGGCTAAAATTGGCTGTCAATCGCGATGGACAGGACAGTCAATCGCGATGGACAGGAGTCGATCGCGATGGACAGGCAGTCGACCGCGACGGACAGGAGTCGATCGCGACGGACAAGGCAATCAATCCCGATGGACAGGCAGTCAATCGCGATGGACAGGAGTCGATCGCAACGGATAGGCATTCAATCGCGATGGACAGGCTGTCAATCGCGATGGACAGGAGTCGATCGCGACGGACAAGGCAATCAATCGCGATGGACAGGCAGTCGATCGCGACGGACAGGAGTCGATCGCGACGGACAAGGCAATCAATCGCAATGGACAGGCAGTCGATCGCGACGGACAGGAGTCGATCGCGACGGACAAGGCAATCAATCGCGATGGACAGGCGTCGATCGCGACGGATAGGCAGTCAATCGCGATGGACAGGCAGTCGATCGTGACGGACAGGAGTCGATCGCGACGGACAAGGCAATCAATCGCGATGGACAGGCGTCGATCGCGACGGATAGGCAGTCAATCGCGATTGACAAGGCAGTCAATCGCGACGGATAGAGCTGTCAATCGCGATGGATTGAAATTTTGCAAATTTTTCAAAAATTTTTATGGAAATGTGGTGTGCAGGGTCTCTAGTCCACTGTGGTGCGCTCAGATTTACCAAAAGGTGAAAATTTCTGTCAATCGCGATCAACAGAAGTCCGCGACTGCAAGACAGTTCTGCACATTTCCGTACCTGCGCGACGTGCTGGAGGGGATGATGATGCTGAAACCTGCAAGAAACTCCAAAAGCATGCAGAAAATAGCACACAACAGTTCGCTCTCTCGCTCTCTCTCACAAGTGAAATGAGGGAAATGAAAGGAGGAAGGGGATGTAGTAAAAAACTAAAATTTTTGCGATGATGGAGATGGAGATCGGATATGGTGATGATGATGATGGTGATGATGGTGGTGAGGTAAGAAAAAGAGAAATAAGAAGAAGAAATTACCTACAACGCCAATGTCTCAAATCTACGTCTTACCATCACACGCTCGTCCTCAAAGCTCGATCCCCGGCAACGGTGCCAAAATTTGGTGTAGCTCAGTGATGAGTAGCACCTCCTTTAATGTCAATCCGGGAAGACGTGAGGATGGTATGAAGACCACGAGCAAGTGGAGGCACAAGTGCGTGAGTGAGAAGCACACAAGCATGCACACACATACACACACACGCGCACACACGGCAAGACAAAGAGTGAGAAGCAATGGAGTTCTTAGATTACTTTCAAAAAGCTCTTACAAGTTCATTTCAATTACAAGCTAACCTCAAAAATGAGCTCTCTAGCTCTATTTATAGTTTTTGACTAGGTTTTGGCCTTGTCCAGACCTAGTGTCCGGCCTAGTTAAAAATTAGGTTCTCTACCCTATTTGGAGGTTCAAACGAAGTCTAAAAAATGTGAAAACTGACAGGTAGATACTTCTAAAGCTCCTCAAGCTCAAGGACTCCTTGGCTTGCACAAAATGGAGCTACAAAAATGTGAAATGGTATTTACAAGGGTTTTTAGTGATGAAAATCACTATTGTTGTAAGGATTTCTTCTAATATTTTGATATACATTTCCTGGAGCTCCCTACTTGCTCCTTCTCCTTGTGTCCACCTCTCTTATGTGCATAAATGTCTTGAAAAAATATTGGCCTACTTGCCAGATCGTCGTTGACTTCTCTGTCTGCTTGTACTTTCTCTTCTCTGTGACTCCCTTCTTAAGCTTCCTTGCCTAGTGAGTCCTTCAGTTCCAACACCCCACAAGGAGTATCAGATGACCTTCTTGATGCTTACTTGTTTAATTTGGAAGTTGTACCTCAGTGGGCCAAGACATTAGTGCCAGTATTGACATATGGGCCTAACCACCCAGTCATAAACACACAAGATAGGGAAGTAGTAAAAGCCCAAAAATACCATATCATGGCAGGGAGTATGTACAAGCATACAGATCAAGGAATATTAACTTGTTGTGTGGAAGAGGATGAGTACGCTAAATGGTTGCAATCAGCACATGTAGGTGCATTAGATCAACACTAGTCAAGGCAAAGAACCCTACAGACACTAAGGAGACTTGGAGTGCACTGGCCAACAATTGAAGCAGATGTCCATAAGTTGTGTAAAGAATGCCCAGTCTGTAGTCTTAAACCACCTATGGAGCATGCTACACTGTACCAGGTGTCTCTAGTACCAGATTGGAGTGAACCATTAGTAGCCTTTTTGAGGACGAAAACATTCCCTTAGGATATGACCCTAGCTAGGCAAAGACGTTTAGAACAAGAAGCCTTAGATTATGCACTCATTGGTGATAATCTATACAGGCGAGAAAAAGATCGGTATCTTAGATTGTGTATCCACGAGAGCGAATATCTTAAGATCTTGGAAACTGCTCACCAAGGTGTAGCAGGAGGACACTTTGGTCCAGATCGGGTAATCAAGGCTATACTATTTGCAGGTCTTTGGTGGTCAACACTACACATGGATGCACATACCTATGTGAAGCGATGTGACGTGTGCCAACGAACTCAGTATCCTATACGCAAAGATGAGATGCCTCTGAAACCTATGATGGGTGGACGCACATTCTCTAAGTGGGAAATAGACTTTGTAGGTCCTATTAATCCCCCAGCCAAGGGTTCACATGCTGCATATATCATTGTGGCCACAGACTATCTAAACAAGTGGGTAGAAGTGAAAGCTACAATGAAGAATGATGCTCAAACGACAGCTAAGTTCTTATTTGAGAATGTGTTCACTAGATACGGGCTACCTATCGAGCTAGTAAGTGATAAAGGCACTCAATTCTTGAATGAAGTTATTGAAAATCTTCTTCAAGAGTTCTTGCTAGTACACAAGAAGTCTGCCCCCTATCACCCACAAGCTAACGGGCAAGCCGAAAGCACAAATAAGATTCTATGCAACGTGGTTACCAAATTAGTGAATAATAAACGCTTTGATTGGGACAAACAGCTACACCATGCTGTTCGGGCATACCGAGTGGCCTATAAAACGGTACTCCAAGCCACACCCTTTCAGATGGTGTTTGGCCAAAATGCAGTGCTACCACTGAACTTCTTGATACCTACATTCAAAGTAGCATGAGAGCATGACTGGACATGCCATGAGCTCTCCTCTAGAATCTTTGACCTTGAACGACTAGGTGAAACGCAGTAGCAAGAATTTACACAACCAAGAAAAGACAAAAAGCATATTTTGATGCACATGTGAAGGATAAGGGCTTGAAAGTAGGAGACATAGTTTTAGTCTACACTTTGAAGCAACATTCATGGAAACTAGAGAAGAGAGGTTATGGACCTATGATCATAAATAGGATCTCAACGAGTGGAGCAGTTCAATTAGCTACACTAGAGGGTGATGTTCTTCCTAATTACATTAGCGGATGCAGAGTCAAGTTATATCAGGAACCCCTCATGGAGGAGATGTTAAATCGACTCAATACTGCAAAGAAACGTAAAGAAGAGGAAAAGCGAATTTGAGAAGAGGCATAGGCAGAAGCATTGGAATGCATCCGAAGAATAAAATTGAGAAGACACGGCAGAGACGAGCTGAGGACAGATGCCTATGCAGATCCAGGATATCATATGGCTATGTGTGAAGTCTCTTTTGTAAGTTCCCATAGAATAATTGATCGACGTCCTTTTGTAACCTTAGAGATAGGACAAGGAAAGAGTGCAAGGACTGTATGGGCCTTGATTGACTCAAGTGCATCTACTAGTGCGGTTAGACTTTCTTACTGTCAAGAGTTGAAATTAAATGTCAATCCTATAGAGGCATACCTTATATGATTGGGAGGTGTGGAAACCCCTTGCATGGGCGAGGTAGAACTTCCCCTCTACATTCAAGATGTTCTAATGACAGTTAAGGTACTAGTGTGTTAAGACGAAGATCTCACTGAGCCTCTTGTCTTGGGTTAAGACTGGATCTACGATCATGCAGTCAACCTAAACCTTAGAAGTGGACTTCTTCAGGTCTGGATAAATCAAAATCGCATTGTAATTGAATTAGAAAATGAAGCACTCAAGGAACTTGTTGGAGTTTATTGATCTCCAAAGTACAGCTAGAAGTAGGTGAAACCCAACAGGACCTAGATGACTTTTTCACAAACTTGTATGCACAGACCAGTTTTCTTGCAAAGCAAACTGCTCTTTACTCACTTAGAATTTTCCAAAACTGTTTCACACACATAAACTAGACTCTAAGAGCTTCCCAACAAGCTATAGAAAACCTCAAATGGATAAATACACAATGAGCTATGACCTCTGCAATATGCAGCTTTAATGGAGACCTTGAAACAGAGATGAACCCGAGGACACACATCACTTGCAGAGACTACTGCTCCTAACTCACAACTTCAATGAATCTTAAACTTTCTAGAACACATGTAGACTTTAAGAGATTTCTAACAAGCCAAAGAACACATGATTTGGATACATACACAAGGATCTATGACCTCTGCAAGTTTGAGGTTTAATGGAGACCTTCAGCAGGGGGTAAAACCAGAGAGCACACACTACTTGTAGAGAGTACTGCTCTCAGCTCACAAATCCAATGATTATGAAAATTTACAGGACAAAATTAGACAGTAAGAGATTTCAAATGAGCTATCAAACATGTAATTTGGATGTATAATGAGGGAGATACAAGCTCTGCAATCTCTACATACAAAACTACAGCAGCATAGAGATACACATATGACTCTCTTGGACATCCCACAAGATCACGACTTTTCTCCTCTAATCTAAAACCTTCCTAATACATCTACATTCATGGTAGACACTTGGATGGAGGTATTACATGACTCAAGTGCTCAAATAAGCAAAGTATTGATGGACTTTGAGAACTAGCCACATCGACCTTCCACTAGGACACCACTGGAGCTCCCTTGTGACTCACTAATTTGACTCACCATGTTCTAGAACTCACGTGGTATTTTTGCTACATTTTATGAATAATATGAGCCTTTTTGAAGTATTTGAAGACTTCCCAAAGGTATTTACATAATTTGAAACTTGTACCCTACATAAAACAAATGTTCGCAACATTCTCCCCCTCAAGTTTCAAAGGGTATTTCCTTCATGCCAAGAATATAGTTGAATCTTTGAAGCTTTGGTCCATCCAAGGATTTGGTGAAGATATCAGCAACTTGATCCTTTGTTCCCACAAAAGAAACTTGTACTTCATTGTTTATGGCCTTCTCTCGAACATAATGATAGTGAACCTCTATATGCTTTGTTCTAGCATGAAAAATAGGATTTGAGGCCATATGAATGCTGCTCAAGTTATCCCCATATATCAGTGGTACATCAACCTGCACATTCAAGTCATGAAACAACTTTTTAAACCACATAACCTCAGTAGTAGCCAATGCTAAACCTCTATACTCAGCCTCTGTAGAAGATAAAGCAATTGTAGGTTGTTTCTTTGAACTCCATCTTAATGTCTTGTTTCCTGCTATCACCACATATCCACTTGTGGATCTTCTGTCATCTTTGCTTCCAGCCCAATCTGCATCACTAAAGACTTTAAGAGTTAGATCATCATCATGACTATAAAATAATCCTTTGTTCATGGTACCTTTCAAATACCTAAGCACTCTTTTCGCTGCATGCATATGAGGTACTCTAGGTTCATGCATAAACTGTGACAATACTCCCACTGCATAGCATATATCAGGTCTAGTTTTTGTTGCATAAATCAAAGATCTGAAGCTGTGTATTAATGAGGAAGTATTATGCCTTATGCCACTTTTAGAGAACTCGGTGATGAAAGCCTCTAAGAGTTGGTCTATGCTCCTAAACTGTCTCTCATTCAGTGGTTGAAACCATGTAAGGGCTGTGTTCCTAAGGGTCAGACCAAAGGCATTATACTGTGTGAATAGGTCCTCAACTTGCTCAGCTCTCAAGACTTGCCTAAACTCGGCCACATGATCATATGGGTCTCCTGTGCCATCGAAGTAGTTCTTCATGGACTTAACCAGCTGTGTAGGTCTCAGGGTTCTGGTGTGTTCCCTAGGCCTTGGCAGAGGGAAATCGTCAGCATTCCTTTGGTTCCTTGGGGCTCTAAATCCCTCAGGTTTCGCTCTATTTGTTTCCGTTCTCGTTCTTTCTCTTCCCACAGGGTTGGCAAAGCTTACCTCCAGTCTATCTCTATGTCTGTCTCTTTGAGTTCCATGAGTCTAGGATGTTCCAGCTCCTGGGTGACCAAAGGATACATTCGATCTTGGTTGGGGGAAAATAAATTCACCTTTCCAAGTGTAAGCATGCCTATCATTTTCTGTAACCACAAAGATCCTCTCTGAAGCGTGATCTAAGTAGGTCACTCTGCCTGGGCTATCAAGATCTTTAAACTCATATATCATGGTTGTTCCTACCTCATTCGGCTGATTAGATCTATACCTCCTAAAGGCTTCATCAGTCTCTCGGTTCAGGAGTAGATCTATGCTCTTATTGTCTTGGGGAATCCACTCTAGTGTGATAATCCTAGTGAGAACAGATTTGCCTTGGGGGGTTCTAGGTTCTACACCCAAGTCTCCTTGCTCCAGGTCACCTAAGTCCGCTTCTGGGATCACATTCCCAAATTCATCTGTCCTATCTGGATGACTGGTGACTACATATATTGTCCCTTCTTTGTCCAAGTATGCTCCATTTTCAAACTTAACCGCTGGATGTTCTAGTCCAATGGATTGGTTAGGGTTTTTAATCTGGACCACAGATCTTCCTAGGCCGTTCTCATAGATGCTAGCACCTAATCCGTTGGTCCTAAGGTATTCGAGTTGCGTCTTGTAAGGGCCTTCTACCCTATGTAAATATGTCACTCCTGAACTTCCTATAGGTCTTTCCATACCGTGGGACATCTCTGACTCACTAGTTTCAGAGCTTGGGTAGTGCGAATAATGGCTCAACTGCTGGGCCCAAGACCTCGCAGTATGATTGACACTAGCCTCTGAAGATCTAGGAATTTGTCTATCTCTCCCTAGGTGTCGTCCTGATCTAAGGTTCATAAGGCCAATCGAATAATCCCAAATTTTCCCAAGTACACTTTGCATTGCTGAGTTCTTTGGTATTAGTCACTTGTCCTTTTTTAATTGCCCTTAGGGTGTCACTTCTTGTCCAATTAATCTCCGTCGCAAGGAACACTTAAGTTTTATCGTACTTTGAGTGTGGTCGCTCGATTTAAGTTCTTTTCCCTTAGGTTGTTTCGCAATTGTAATCTCCTAACACTTGCACTTGAGTGATTAGAGTTCTTGGACTTGGTTGTTCTTAACGTGTCCTTAATTAATCAAAACCTCTATCCGTACTTAGCCTATGCTAGGGATTGACAGAGGGTGTTAAGAATTTCCAACCTTGAGTTTCTTTCCTTGGCTGTCCTTGTGTGCCCAGGAAGCGTGTTCCCAAGCTTGCACTTACTCTCGCTTCGAGTATCCTTTGATGCTCTCAAAGACCTGTGAAAGTCCCAAAGTTAGCTCAAGAATTGAATTCAGTTGACAGACAGAGCACTTTCATGCATGTAATTCATAGACCCAATTGCCTTTTGCCTCTATGGAAAACAATCCCAAGGGAAAGTTAGTTTTCCTACCCCGGGATATGGTCAGGAATCGCACTTTCACCGCAATCGGATTTCGTATGAGGAAGTTATATCCATTCAGGGTTTTGGGGCTAAAACAGGATTTAAAACAGGTTGACCGGTAGACAGGACTTCTCAAAATGCTTTGGGTATAGGCCTCACAATGCTCTACTAACCCTTAAAAGTTCCCCACAAATTGCCAAAATTTAGACCACTATTTTTTGCCCTAAAAAATTGGCCAAATTTGCCTGTCAATCGCATTCGCAAGCTCTATCAATCGCGATTGATAGGTCAATCGCGATCGACGTGTCGGTCACGATTGACAGGTCTGTTGTGGCTGTCAGTCGCGATTGATGGGTCAATCGCGATTGACACGTGGCCCGGATTTTCAGTCGATCGTGCTCAAAGGGTCGTTGACTCTGTCGGTCGCGATTGATGGGTCGATCGCGATTGACAGGTCCGTTGCGAGGGTCTCTCCGTCGTGGTCAAGCAATCATTGACTGTGAGACCATGAGACTTGCAGGAAGAAGATTTAGGAAATATCTTGAGAGATGCCCTGTTCCTGAGTTACCCACACCAGCCAAACAAGTGGCCTTATTCTTGGATGGATTGCTAAGTACAAAGTTGCGATCCTATGTGTACTTGAAGGACCCTAGGACCATAGAAGAGTGTGTACGCATGTGCATTGACATTGAGGATAACCTAGGGGAGGAACTACAGCTTTCAAAAATCTACAAAGATTCCGATAGTACTTCTAGCCTCTCTTCCTCTCAATCTACATCAATTGAGGAACTCGCTGAGAAAGTAGCTCAAAAACTAGGTGTTTCTAGTAAACAAATCCCAAGGTTTGCCCCAGTAAAGAGGTGCTATACTTGCGGTGGTGACCATATGGCGAACGTATGTCCCATCATGGCTCAACCCCAAGTGAACCCTAGTAGCCAATATTGCACCATAGAACGGAGATACACAAATCACACAGCACAAGACTGCCCATACAATAAGCAAGCAGTTAGGCAACCCTACCCTCAGCCCTATCCACAACAGGGAAGATACCAGAACCAGTACCCTCCACAGCAATATGGTAGGCCACAACAACCTTATCAACAACCCTACCAAAACCAACAAAGGCCTCAGCCTATCTTAGCTCAGCAACCTCCTACCCCAACCAATGTGATTCCTGTAAAGTATGCAGCTGCTGAGGAAAATTTGAATAGAGCCATAGTCCCAGTGACTCCATTGCTCTCAGAAAGTGACCCGAGTGATCATAGTTTTGATTCCACTCACATAGATAGACCACAGGCCTACTACATGCAGTCGCCTGAACATGGTGAGTCCTACTATAGCAAAGAACCGAGTGAACCTAGTTGGGAGCCCGATTACACAAATGTCATGTACGCAAACCCCAACTCTAGACTCCAGCCTAGGCAAGCAAGAACCCCATTCCCTAGAGGACCATGTTATAGATGTCAAGGAGATCACCTCATTCGTGATTGCCCAATGCCTGCATCTACACAACCACAATCAATAACAATACATGGCTTTTTTCAAGATTGCGGGAAGGAGCATCTCTTACGAGATTTCCCAAAGAATCCCAATAATATGCCAAAAATAACTCCAATTAATGTTATTTGGTTAGTTGTAGACTCAACAGGAAGTGTCACTTCCACTGCACCAGTACAAGTGGTCACAAGAGCCCAGGCTTTGCAATAGAACCCAAGAATAGGTCAAGAGAAAAGTGCAGAGGTTAGTGAAACTGAGAGCATAACCAAGAAACGGTCAAGAGCCTGGAGGGATAGCCGAGAGAGAATGAAAAGACAATGGTCCAAAAAGATGAGCGACTTAGAAGAAAGTATAAGAGAAACAAAAGCCAAAATTGTTGAACTCACCTCTCAAACTAACTCTCACATACCACCACCACCCTCACTTCCATCACCATCTAACCCACCATCTGTCCACCTACCTCAGACCATCCCACCATCTCCTAGAGTAGGATCAGTATTAGCTGACCCCACTCCTGAAGACATACACATGATGCTTAGGGCATATCAGGCCAGAATCCAAGAAGGGCCAAATGTGACGGATCATGACAAGTGCTACCCGAGAGCTGACCTAGAGATAGAAAGAACCAAGCTTTACGCAAAAATGGTAGCATTGGCTCAGACCATGTTTGAGACCAATCGCATTTTCAACTACTCTGGCTCAGCTAAGACACAATTGCACTTGAATGGACTCCGAGAGAAGTTAGAGAGCATAATTGCAAGATCTGCCAAGGAAGAAAAAAATCAAGGAAGAGATGAGGCAAGTAAAAGAATAAGCCTTCCCCCACAGGAAGCTTATTTGCCCAATTCCACTGAACCTGACACCTCTTCTTCTATGAATAGGTTCACTCCAGAATTCCTACGCGAGATTCAAGAAGACAAATGGGCCAAAGAAAGTGAAGTCCCTCCTCCCATTGAACTTGTGGATGACATGCATGATCAATTCCCACAAGATATTCCTCCCATTTATGGAGAGCAGGAGAGTGCAAAAAGTCAAGAGAGGTTAGACTTCGAGTCTAACTCCCTCCAGGAATTACCCCACTTCACACGCCCTTGGGAAGCCAAGTCTACTTGTATGAGAGCACCCACGGTCATGGTAAGGAACGAAGACTCAGTCATACCCAGGAATACGGAGGTAGTGAAGAACACTAAAGTGCAGTGCAACCTCACTTTAGAAGAGCTACTCAAAGTTAGGCCAGAATTATGGAAACATGTAGCTAACCAAGTGCCAGAAGTAGTGAAACCCCGTTCCTAGGTAGGTTCTCATAAAACAGTACCAGAAATTCCTCTAGACAAGATAGGAGATATGAGTGAAGGTGAAGAAGGAAACACCTATCTTGCCATTACCCATCAGGGGTACACAACCAAGGCAATTCTAGACTCAGGTGCAGGAGTTGATATTGCCACCACTTCTCTGTGGAAATGATGGGGCAAGCCAGCACTCAAGCCCACGAGGATGAAATTGCAGATGGCTGATGGTCATATAGAAAGACCCTTAGGCTTGCTGGAAGGAATAACTCTCACTACATGTGGTGTTGAGTTTGAGCATACTTTCGCCATATGTGATTTCAACAAGAACCATGCCTATGAGATGATTTTGGGAAGACCATTTATGCGACAGTTGCAAGTGGTTCAGGATTGGGGAACCAATTCTTTGTATTTGCAACACTTAGGTGTTACGACCAAAGTCAATCTCAAGAATTACTCTCATAGAGATGTACCGCCTATTCAATGGAATCCCATCCATAAAGCCAAGGATGACACGGAGTCGGTGCATTCGATAGGATCAGGATCCTCATGGATGCATGAAGACACCCATTTATGGATGTGTAAAGTAGCAGTAGAAGAGGAGAAGAGAGAAAAAGTTAGAGAGGTAGGTGCGAAGGAAACACATAGATCAATTCAAGACCCAGCCTATGCACCTATAGTATTTCCTAACGAAGAATTTGAACCTCACGACTAGGCAGAAATTTTAGCAACAATGGATGTAGCCATCAATGAAGAACAATGGACACCCCACTATGATGAGGATGGCTATGACATATCAGTCTTCTCCATAGAGCCAATCATGGGAGATGCAGTTTTAGAAGAGTGCGAACCTAGCCCTGATGCATTTGAGGATGCAAGTGACTCCGATCTAGAGTCAATCATTATGGACCCACCTTTTGCATCAGATGAAGAATACTTCTATGAAGTAGAATTTCAACCTCAGAGACATGGAGAACTCACCAATGATGTAAGGTTAACCACACAAGTGACCCCTAAGGACGAAGGAAAGAGAAGAAAGAAGAGAGAAGTCACGCGAGAAGAGGAAGAATCCTTGTTTGAGGTCCCCGAGAATTTCAAAAAGTATGAGATAGACGATAGGAGAGTCATGGTAAGAATGCCTAAACACGAGGCACAATCAAGAGAGGCCTATGATAACAAAGAAACCACCAAGAAAATAGTGGTAGCCCTAGAAGAAGGAGAGGAGAGATGCACGTACATAGGCCATGACCTAATAGAGGAAGAAGAGCATGCGTTAATAGCTTTGCTAAGAGAATACAGAGATGTATTCTCTTGGAGTTACAGGGATTTGAAGGGTGTAGACCCAGACATATGCTCACACACAATTCCCATGACCTCAGACGCGAAACCCTCTAAGCAAAAGCCATACACATATAACGATAATTATGCTGCTAAGATCAAAGAGGAGATAGATAGACTAATAGAAGCAGGATTCATCTATGAAATTGAGCACACTGAGTGGGTATCCCCCATCGTAGTGGTGCCCAAGAAGAATGGAAAGCTACATGTGTGCATTAACTTGAAAAAGGTTAATGCAGCCACAATTAGGGATAATTATCCACTTCCAATCACCAAGCATCTGCTAGAAAGAGTAGCGGGCAAGGAAGTATACAGCTTCCTTGATGGATTTTCGGGCTACAATCAAGTAGCCATAGCTCTAGAAGATCAGCATAAGACAGCTTTTGCTATAGAATGGGGTATATTTGCCTTTAGGGTAATTCCATTTGGGCTTACCAATGCTCCTGCAACTTTCCAAAGATTGATGTGTCACGTGTTTAAAGAGTTCTTGAGGAAGAATTTAGAGGTCTATGTTTATGATCTCTGTGCTCATTCCAACATTAGACAGACACATATACCAGAACTCAGGCAAATCTTTGACAAATGCAGAGAATATCAAGTCTGCTTGAACCCAGAAAAGTGTGTTTTCATGGTCAGGCAAGGTAAGATTCTAGGACACATAGTGTCAAAGAATGGCATATCCACCGATGGAGAGAAAGTAAGAGCCATAGCCGAGTTACCCAGGCCAAAGAATGTCAAGGAAGTACAAGCTTTCATGGGGCATTGTGGTTATTACCGACGGTTTATACACATGTACGCCATCATTGCCATGCCTCTGTATGGACTTTTGACTAACTTTGAGTGGACTAATGAATGTGAGGAATCCTTCAATGAGCTCAAAAGAAGATTGTGTTCAACACCAATCTTGACCACACCAGATTGGAATAAGCCATTCCATGTTCACTTGGATGCATCCAATTATGCTATTGGATGTGTGCTCGCACAACCTACAGGTGAAGGTAATATGGTTCTTCCAATTGCCTATGCCAGTAGACAATTGAATGCCACTGAACGAAACTATACCACCATTGAACGAGAGGGATTAGGCATGGTGTATGCAGTTAAAAAGTTTAGACACTATTTGCTTGCAAATAAGTTTAAATTCTTTACTGATCATCAAGCACTGTTATACTTGGTAAACAAGCCATGCAATACAGGTAGATTAGTAAGATGGTTTCTCTTACTAATGGAATAGGACTTTGAAGGTGTGGTGAGGAAAGGGAAGACTCACTTGAGAGCAGACCATCTCTCTAGGCTCACATCGGGAGAAGCCCCACAAGGAGTATCAGATGACCTTCCTGATGCTTACTTGTTTAATTTGGAAGTTGTACCTCAGTGGGCTAAGCCATTAGTGCCAGTATTGACATACGGGCCCA
The DNA here is from genome assembly GCA_020310875.1 of Ceratopteris richardii. Taxonomy (NCBI): domain Eukaryota; kingdom Viridiplantae; phylum Streptophyta; class Polypodiopsida; order Polypodiales; family Pteridaceae; genus Ceratopteris; species Ceratopteris richardii. Next base: position 74,116,119 of record CM035415.1, read on the forward strand.
ATCACCGAGTCATAAACACTCAAGATAAGGAGGTAGTAAAAGCCCAGAAGTACCATATCATGGCAGGAAGTATGTACAAACAGACAGATCAAGGGATATTGGCTTGTTGTGTGGAAGAGGACGAGTACGCAAAATGGTTGCAATTAGCACATGTAGGTGCATTAGAGCAACACTACTCAAAGCAAAGGACTTTACAGACACTAAGGAGATTCGGAGTGCATTGGCCTACTATGGAAGCTGATGTCCATAAGTTGTGTAAAGAATGCCCAATCTGTTGCACTAAACCACCCGTGGAGCATGCCACTCTTTATCACGTGTCCATAATACCAGATTGGAGTGAACCACTAGTAGCCTTCTTGAGGACGAGAACATTCCCTCAAGATATGACACTGGCCAGACAAAGAAGTCTAGAACAAGAAGCCCTAAATTACTCACTCATTGGTGAGAATCTATACAAGCGTGGTAAAGATGGTTACCTGAGACTATGCGTCCATGAGAGTGAATATCTCAAAATCCTGGATACTACTCACCAAGGTGTAGCAGGAGGACATTTTGGACCAGATCGGGTGATCAAGGCAATACTATTTACTGGTTTTTGGTGGCCGACCCTTCACATGGATGCACATACCTATGTGAAGAGGTGTGATGTCTATCAGCGAACTCAGTATCCTATACACAAAGATGAGATGCCTTTAAAACCTATGATGGGTGGACGTGCATTCTCTAAGTGGGGAATAGACTTTGTAGGTCCTATTAATCCCCCAGCCAAGGGTTCACATGTTGAATATATCATTGTGGCCACAGACTATTTAACCAAGTGGGTAGAAGTGAAAGCTACCACAAAGAACAATGCCCAAACGACAGCTAAGTTCTTATTCGAGAATGTATTCACGAGATACGGGCTACCTATAGAGCTAGTCAGTGATAGGGGGACTCACTTCTTGAATGAAGTTATTGAAAATCTTCTCCAAGAATTCTTGGTAGTACATAAGAAGTCTGCGCCCTATCACCCACAAGCTAATGGCCAGGCTGAGAGCACCAATAAGATCCTATGCAATGTGCTGACTAAATTGGTAAATAATAAATGCTCTGATTAGGACAAACAGCTACACCATGCTGTTTGGGCATACCGAGTGGCCTATAAAACGGTACTCCAAGCCACACCTTTTCACATGGTATTTGTCCAAAATGCGGTGCTACCTCTAGACTTCTTGATTCCCACATTGAGAATAGCACAGGAGCATGAGTGGACGGGTCATGAACTCTCTTCAAGAGTTTTTGACCTTGAACGATTAGGTGAAACCAAACTAAGAGCTGCAGCAGGAATATATGCAGCTAAGAAAAGGCAGAAGGCGTACTTTGATGCCCATGTAAAGGATAAAGGATTGAAAGCAGGGGACCTAGTGTTAGTCTACACGTTGAAGCAACATACGAGAAAACTAGAGAAGAGAGGCTATGGACCTATGCTCATAAATAGAATTGCAACGAGTGGAGGAGTACAATTAGCCACATTACAAGGCGATGTTCTACCTAGCTACATTAGTGGATGCAGAGTCAAGTTGTATCAGGAACCTCTCACAGGAGAAATGCTAGGCCGACTCAACACTGCTAAGAAACACAAAGAAGAAGAAAAACGAATTCGAGAAGAAGCCCAAGCACAAGCTTTAGAACGCATCAGAAGGATGAAGTTGAGACGACAAGGTAGGGATCAACCTAGGACGAGTGCCTATGAGGATCCAGGATATCATGTGGCAATGTGTGAAGTCTCAGGAATAAGTTCCCATAGAATAATCGATCGATGCCCTTTTGTGACCTTAGAGAAAGGACAAGGAGTTAGTGCAAAAATTGTGCGAGCATTGATTGACTCAGGTGCAGCCACTAGTGCGGTGAGACTCTCTTACTGTCAAGAATTGAAATTAAAAGTCAATCCTATAGAAGCATATCTCATAGGATTGGGAGGTGTGGAAACCCCTTGCATGGGCGAGGTGGAACTTCCCCTCTCCATTCAAGATGTTCGAATGACGGTTAAGGTACTAGTGTGTCAAGATGAGGATCTCACTGAGCCTTTGGTCTTGGGTCAAGACTAGATCTATGACCATGCAGTCAACTTAAACCTAAGAAGTGGACTTGTTCAGGTATGGGTAAATCAGAGTCGAATTACGATTGAGTTAGATAATGGAACACTCAAGGAACTAGGAAAGGCAGAGACTCCTGGTCCTTCCAGGGGTACACATGAAGTTGACCATGTTGTTCTTGTCCAAAGCTATGTGATGCAGAGGAATGATGATCTCAATAAAGAAGTCAAGGACTCATCGGAACTCCCTTCTTTTCCAAAGGCCAGAGGGAGGCAGCAACCAAAGGCAGATCAATTACTGAAGACTATCTATGCTGGGGGCCAAAAGAACGTGCGAAGCAGAATGACTCAGCCATTGAAACAATTGTGGGTGCGGAAAGGCGAGCGGCCTATTGCGGTCAAGCCACAACAACTATCTCAACTTCCTATTAGTAATCAACGACATGATACTGATAAGAAGACTTCCAAAACTTCTTTTGAGAAAGTGAAATCTATCTAGGTACCCAAGAAGTCAATGAAGGCTGGCCCACAATCAAGAAAAATTTGGGTGCCTAAGGCTTGCATGCGGGCTCAACTAGTCACGCACGAATCACATCATACACGACAGGGTTCACTCACTCAAAGAGATGTTACCCACTCTTGTTTAACACACACAAACACATATTCGCCCATGAGCACGAACAAACTCACTTATAAATGGGTCCCAAAAAAGCCTCATTTCCAAGCAGACATACTCATAAAACCCTTTAGAGTCTCCACAAAACCAAAACCGAAAGCCATCCACTGTGTCTGGCAGCTTAAAACTTGTAATAAACCCCCCGACCCCCATTTGTAAATTCATCTCCACTTGCTAACTACATCACTCATACAGTGCATCTTTCCATCTAGCTCTTAGGACTATCCATTCATCAACTACACACACAGTCATCGTGCACTCACTGACCACTAACCCATTACTCACCTCATGATAATGTTGTAACGGGGACAAAAATTGTTCTATCTTGCCCATTACAATGTTAACGCATGATTCTATATTCTCACAGAACCAGCAAGCAAGCAATAACATGGCAGAAGCAGGAGGTACCAGTTCCCAGGCAGGGTCTAGCGCACAGATTGTGGACATTGAAACCCTCCTCCTTGAACCCCAACTCACTGAGAGGCCTCAAGAACTTCAAGCGGTGCATGTGCTCCCTATTCAGGACCCTCCTCAGGGACACACTTCTCAAGTGGGGAAACACGCTCATTGGTTTAGTGATGTCGCAGGGCCATTGGGTGATGGCACCTACTTCTGGGAAGCAGAAATTGAGTTCAATGGCAATTGGGGATGCTACCATTTCTTCACTCGTGAATTTGAGCAATGTCAGAATGCAGAAGTGATGCGATCCGTATGGACCAAAGCGGGCTTGGATAGCTATTTCAGAGCACATTTGCCTAAGCCAGATTTCCTACGCTGCTCCTATTTTATCAGTACCATCACTCCTAGCAGGGCCAAGGGAGGTGATAGTACTTTTGTGCTACCCTCACTGTTGCCAGGCCACGAACTCAAGAGATTCAAACTGACCCTCAATTTGGTATGGGAAGCATTGAACATGCAAGGTATGCATATTCCCACTGAGAAAGAAACATTGGTTCCAGGCAGGATGAAGCATAAGGATCTCAATAAATTGAAGGACATGGTAGCAATGACACCTACCATTGCTCTCCACCTACGAACGATCATGCAACATTTTTCTTTTCCTGCCCAAGAACGCTTCATGATGCCACCAAAAAAGATATGGTTTAGCTTGTACATAGCGGAGACAGAGAATCTCACCATCAATATACCACATTGGATCATAGATCAGATCCACCTAGCCCATCAGCGATGGAATAAGAAACAGAAGAATGTGCTTCATGGATGTTGTGCTCTGACAAGAATAATGTACAGGTGCTTAGCGTACGATGTGCCTATTCAAAGAGCACTAGTATGGTCTAGGACCCAAGAATTCCAAAGACGGCTGTCAATGGTAGGCCCTCCATCGAAGAAAATGAGAGGGGGAGTTCAATTACCATGTGCTCAAGCCAGGGGAGCCACCACCACACCAGAAGTGACCCCTCCACAAACGCGACGTGTCCGACCATTTACCATTCGCCTACGCATACCAAGTGCAGAAGGACCCAATCTGGTGTTCCCTCCGATTCCATCGGACTTGGAGTTCCCACAAGGTTACAACCTTGCTGATTTGACAGATGAAGAAATTGCCCGTTTGATCAATGAGTCTAACCTGGAGACAGAAGCAGAGCAAACCCAAGGACCACAACCCACTACTATAACTTCAGCCCCGACCCAACCGGGAGTAGTAGAAGTAGAAGAGGATGAAGAAGAGACAGAAGAAGAAGAAGCAAACGAGGAGTATGATCAAGAACATGACGAACTTTCAGAACTAGCAAGTGCCCCGGCATACTCAGCCCAAATAAAAAGATTATACGAAACTATGAAGCGAGTCCAAGAACAACACAAACTGTCGCTCGAGATAGGAAAGATGATCATGAGCCAAATGTTAGCCGAGGAAGGTGTGGATGACATGTTTATTGAATCAATGAACCTGCACGTAAACGCGGTAGGCTTAGATGAGGCTGTTCATGCAGCCATGACTTATATTCATCGATTTGAGAAACGAGTGCCTACTCGCCCCATGCGATCCGACAAACAAATCCACATCAATGTATCAGAACCAGGAGGTAACACACAAACAGAAGCACATCAGGCGGAACCACTCTCACCACCCACCTCACCTCTCACTACACAAGTCACCTCACCACCTGGCACTACCACGCCTATTTTGGCCATTACCACAGTCGTCATGGGAATTCCTCTCTCTCCCGGCATCCAATTCGGAGGAGTTACCATGCCCACTTTCACAACACTCTTCACAAATATCACATCCACCCCACCCACTGTTCCCATCTACACAGTCACACACATGTTCAACACAATGGAAACATCACCAGCCACAGCACCACTCCCTCCCCCCACGTAGCCTCAATCTCCCATACCCCCTCCACCTACCTCACCACTTGACTCCACAGCATTCACAACTCCCTTCCCCTTCCCCATTCCCCCTGCATCTTCATCTTTCCTTGCATCGTTTAATGTAAATAGTATATTCATGGCATTACATCAATGCGTGTATCAACTTCAGAGTGAGTATCAGGCTCTCGAAGACCGTCATCATCAACTGACTACAAATCATCAACAACTACAGAGATGACTTACAATTATAGAAGAAGAAAATGTAGACCTCAATCAACGTTACACCACACTCGAGCAAGCTCATCAAACCCTCCTGGAGACACCCCAACCATCACAAGCGCCAGGTGTCAAACAACTCGAAGCTTTACTCGAAGTCTACCAAACAGATAATCTGAGAGTCCGGCAAAATTTGACTCTACTCAAAAAACACATGGCTACAGCCCTTGAAGAAAACAAGCGTCTGCAAAAGCAAAACGAAGAAAACCTGGAAGCTGCCATGGAAGGCTCCCCCCACGAGATCGACCCAGAACAATTCAAAGCAGTTCCCTCAGAAATAATGAAAACAATCTTGGAAAGCTATGCTGATCTATTAGAAGCACAACCCAAAGTCATAGAAACAACCACGACTTCAGAGGAAGTAAAGGCATTAACAGAGCAAGTGGCAGAATTGCAGAAGAAGTTACTGGAATATGAAAGACATCCCTCTCCAGTTGTAGAACCAGAGCCAGATGAATTGGTACCCATTGAGGTGGACGAATCGTCTGAGGAACCATAGGTTCCTATGCCAATGCCAGGAGGTCAGCAAACCTCAGAAGGAATGGACACCTTGGAAGTTGAAGTACCCAAATGGCTCCAGACACTAGAAAAGACAACGAAAACCCATGAAGATTGGGTGGCAATCCAAATCCAATCAATGGCCAAATTAGAAGACACCATCATAAAGTCAGAGTATTTCCGCAGTATGTCTCATCATAGATGGATCGGCACCAACGACGATCAGTATGTGCCATACTATGTACTCCTCGCACATTACAACGCAGAGATTCAATGCCGATGTGGCAAGGCTCCAACCTTTGCCACACAATTTGGGCCTGATGATATCCTAGAAAGTGCGAAAAAAGGATCCATTCATCAACCCACCTGGAGAATCCGTCTTCTTGAGACCTATCCCGAGATGGTTCGTACTTGGACTAACATGCCACTCTTTATTAAATACAATCCTTGTTATGTTCCAGTCTTCCGCAGACGCACCTGGCCCAAATTTACCATTGCTGTAAAGAATGTCAAAGGTTGTGAAAAGTGGTTAAATTATGTCTATCTAGCACGTCCACAAGGACCTCCCACTGTTGCTTACATGATTTCTACAATTCTTCACTGGAGCATTCGCCTACAGAACACCCCTGATGTGATGGCAGAGATGTGCATGAAGATCTTCGAATTCATGCTCATCACATTCAGGACATTCAAGAACATCAAGGCACGCAAGAATAAAATACCTCCTAGCATGCTTCAAGCAGACCTTCGAGGAGATGTTCATCACGGGGTTCTGGGAATATCACTCAGAAATATTTATACCCAAAACCTCACATCTCCTCCAACTATTCGCTTGGAGAGGACCATCTACTCAGATCAATTGCGGGTGCCCCATCCAGACATCCTAGGTCCAGTCAATTGGGATGCATTGTTAACAGACCTAGCACGGGGGCTACGATTAGAAGAACACCACCTCGCTTCTGATGTTGTTCAATATTATGTCCAATGCACATCTAGACAAGGGTCTGTCAGAGACGACAAACGCGAGAGAGGGGGGGGTGTTGGCAGTAGTCAAGGAACTGAAGGATTCACAAGACAAGGAAGCCTACGAAGGGAGTCAGAGCGAAGAGAAAGCAGAAGCAGACACAGTAGTCAAAGAAGATCTGGCAAGTAGGCCATTTAAAATTCTCATGCATCAAAGAGTTGGGCACACAAGAAGAAGGAGCAAGTAGGGAGCTCCAGGAAATGTATGTCAAAATGTTAGAAGAAATCCCTACAAAAATAGTGATTTTCATCACTAAAAACCATTGTAAATACCATTTCATATTTTTGTAGCTCCATTTTGTGCAAGCCAAGGAGTCCTTGAGCTTGAGGAGCTTTAGAAGTACCTACCTATTAGTTTTCACATTTTTTAGACTCCGTTTGAACCTCCAAATAGGGCAGAGAACCTAATTTTTAACTAGGCCGGACACTAGGTCTGGACAAGGCCAAAACCTAGTCAAAAACTATAAATAGGGCTTGAGATCTCATTTTTGAGGTTAGCTTGTAATAGATTTGAACTTGTATGAGCATGTGGGAAGTAATCTAAAAGATCTCCATTGTCCCTCTCTTTGCTCTTACCTTGTGTGCACGTGTGTGTGTATGTGTGCGCATGTTAGTGTGCTTCTCACTCATGCACTTGTGCCTTCACTTGCTCGAGGTCATCATACCATCCTCACGTCTTCCTGGATTGACATTAAAGGAGGTGCTACTCATCACTGAGCTACACTTACCTACAGTTAATGGAATGCACAAACCTTATAGACCTTCTATGGTGGACGAACAACATAGAGAGACATTCCCACAAGAATGCAAGAGTAGGTCAAAGGCTCCTCTAGTGTTGGTATATGCTAACTTGTGTGGTAAGATTTCTATGATCATTGATGAATATAGCAAGAAAATGTGGATGTACTTTCTTCATGATGGGACTCAAGCTTTTGATATGATTAACGAACAACTAGAACTTGTTGAAAATGAACCAAGGAAAAGTGTGAAGAATTTTGGAATAGGAGGAGGTCATTAGCTCAATTCAGAGGAATTGGAAGGCTTTTGCAAGGGAAAAGGAATAAAGTGTCAATCAATGACACCTCGTACATCACATCAAGATGGCATTATGGAATGCAAGCCCTTCTTAAGATAGCAATGTCTATGAGGGGAGGCATGATCTTGCCTATTCAAATAAAAAAGAATCATCATGAAGTTTATGTTGGAGTTAGACGTCTGTGGAAGCACGCGAACAGCACAAGGAAGAAGAAGAAGCTTGGAGCACAACACACAAGACTGAATGTATTACTAGAGAATGTACAAAGATAAGTAGCCCATTAGGGCAATAGGCGTATATACAAGCCGGGGGAAAAAAACCTCCTAAAGAGGGAAAAAAGTGCCCCGGCGGTCCTAGAGTGTTCACACACATCACTACCTAAATATATCAACAAATCCCCCCTGGGAGTGATGCAGTGAACAAGGAGCTGGCACTCATGTATAAGGAAGTGCCAAGCTATGTGGAAATCACTCCACAAAAGGAAGTAAGCCCAAAGCTTTGCGGAAAGCTTCAAACTTCTCCCTAGGCAGAGCCTTCGTGAAAAGGTCTGCAATGTTCTCCTGCGTGGGCACATATGCCAAGCTGATCTCCCCAGCAGAGAACCTCTCCCTGACATAGTGAGAATGCACCTCAATGTGCTTAGTGCGAGCATGGAACAGAGGGTTCCTCGCAATTGCCAATGCGCTCTAACTGTTAGTGAAGATGGTGGTGGCAGAAGATTGGCCAACCCCCAAATCAGCCATAAGGCATCTGAGCCACACACACTCAATAGTAGCTGTGAAAGCTGCCCTATACTCAGCCTCACAACTGGAAGTGGCCACAGTAGGCTGCTTCTTGCTCAACCAAGATATACATGAGCTACCAAGCATGAAGCAAAAGCCACTGGTGGACACACAAGTGTCATAGCAACTAGCCCAATCTGAGTCAGAAAAAGCATGCAAATCTGGCGGTAGTGATCCCCCCTTGGGATAAAACAACCCAAGTAGCCGAGTACCACTCAAGTAGCGAAAGATGCGCTTAACCGCCTTCCAATGCGTGACTCCTGGGCAATGCATAAACCTGCTCATCTGTGAGACAGCAAACTGAATATCTGGCCTAGTAATGCATAAGTAAATCAAGCATCCAACAGCCTGCTGATAGAGAACAACATCAAATGCATCTCCAGCATCATGAAGACTCAATCGTAAACCTGTCTCCATAGGAGTGGCAATAGGCTTACAGTCTTCAAGGCCAAAACGCTGCAATAATGTGTCAATATATTTCGTTTGACACAAAGCCATTCCACCATCAACTTGCATTAACTGAATGCCCAAATAGTGATGCAAATGCCCCAAATCAGACATCTCAAATGAGGCATGCAAATCAGCCTTGAAATCAGCAATATGCTTCTCAATAGGACCAGTGAGCAGCATGTCGTCTACATAGACAACAATGATCAGAAGCACATCATTAGCATGCTTAACATATAAGGTGCTTTTAGTTGGACTGTTCTCAAAACCATGTGCAATCAGATAGGCATGTATCTTCTCATACCAAGCACGTGGTGTTTGCTTTAAACCATATAACGCCTTCTTTAACCTGCACACCTGGTTTTCATGCCCTTTCTGCACAAAGCCAGGGGGCTGAAAAACATACACTTCTTCATGCAAGTCACCATTCAGAAATGTTGTTTTAATGTCCAACTGATGTACATTCCAACCATGATGGGCTACAAGTGCACAAATGCTCCGAACAGTAGTCATATGGCATGTAGGTGCAAAGGTCTCATCAAAATCAATGCCTCTTTCCTGCGCATAACCCTTTGCAACAAGCCTAGCCTTATACCTGTCAACTGTACCATCAGGTTTACGTTTCCGCTTGTATACCCACTTAGTGCCAATGGCCTTCTTGCCAGGAGGCAAGTCACATAAAGACCATGTACCATTCTTCATTATAGCATCATATTCAGATTGCATAGCAGCCATCCAATTTTTTGAATTCTGTGCTTCATCAAAAGAAACAGGCTCATTCTCATCACAGAGACTAGATGCAGCCATAGCATAGCAATCTGATGCAAAGGAGGCACTATGAGAGCCTGAACGAGTACGATATGACAAAGGTGCATCTAATTTGCTGTCACGCAAAGTCTACACCAGCCATTTTGGCATAGTTTTTGCCTGCTCAATATCAGCTCTCTCATCAGCAAGTGCATCATGTAAATCTGCATCAGAAATGGAATGATCTGCATCATCATATGAAACTTGCAAAGGCTGAGAAGTTGCCTCATTAGGACCAGCACTAGACTATCCACCTGTAAAAAGAGGCATCAGAGTATCATACATGTCTTTGGAGCTAACAGATGTCTCCTTAGTACATGAAAGCAATGGCTGAATAGCATCTTCCACAAAGACAACATCACGGCTAACCAGAATGCGTTTAGTCTGTGGATGATACAGACGATAGCCTTTACTTTCAGAACTGTATCCAACAAAAATACATTTTACTGCCTTATCATCCAATTTTCTGTGATGTTGTTCAGGCACTAATGAATATGCCAAACAGCCAAAAACACGCAGATGAGCAACAGATGGATTGCGGTCATGCCAAGCCTCATATGGAGTGATAGACTGCAACGCTTTAGTGGCACACCTGTTCAGTACATATGCTGCACACATGACAGCCTCAAGCCAGAAACTATGAGGTAAAGCCTGACTCTTGACCATACACCTCGCCATCTCCATGAGAGACGTGTTCTTCCGTTCAGCAACTCCATTCTGTTGAGGTGTATACGGCACTGTACACTGGTGTTTTATCGCACGTTCAGCCAGAAATGCATTAAAATCTGAAGACATATATTCCCCCCCTCGATCAAAACGGAGGGTGCCCATTTTACATGCTGACAGATTTTCAGCCAAAACCAAAAACTGTTTGAAGCACATGAACACTTCGGACTTTGCTTTGAGTGGATATACCCATGCATGCCTGTAAAAATCATCAATGAAAGTCACGAAGTAAAGGTAATTTCCAAAAGAGGGTCTCTGCATAGGACCATAGAATCACTATGTACAAGATGCAATTTCTGTGTAGCCCGAACTGAACCATCTTTTGGAAAGGAAGAACGCTGCATTTTGCCCAAAATACAGCCTTCACAAATATGTTTTCCAGGTGCCTCAAGTTTGGGCAAAGAGGACACCATTTCAGATTTTTGCAGGCGTAACAAACTAGCAAAATTCAGATGACCAAAGCGTGCATGCCAAAGCTTTGCATCTGACATAGCCTGAGAATCATGAACTGCACATGCCGAATCATTCACAGATCTTTCATAGTCTATGAGCTTATACAGCCCACGACATAAAATGCCAGAAGCAATAATCACATCGCCATTTGAGAGATCATGGACTGTACACCTGTCATCAACGAATTTCACAACCAAGCCAATCTTGGCTAATGCAGAAACTGATAACAGATTCTTTTTGATCCCTGGCACAAATAAAGCATCTGACAAAGTGAAAGAACTACCATCAGCAGTAGTCAGAATGATCTTACCAACTCCCATAACAGGATAAGAGGAGTTATTGGCGCATGTGACAGTATTCCCTATAGGGGCAGGCTCGAGTGAAGAGAAGAAACTGCGCTGCGAGGTAATATGTTTGGTCGCCCCACTGTCAAAGTACCAAACATCTGAGTCTACTGCAGACATGCACTGATCATGAGAAGATGGGTCAAAACTGCAGACAGTAGTAAACGCCCTTTCTTCTTCCTGCACAAGATTTGCAGACTCTATTTTTGGTGTAGAGGCCTCTGTAACAACCATTCCAGCCTCTTTCTTCTTTTCCTCTTTAGCAGCCAGTTTTGGACAGTTCTTTATGATATGATCATTGCCTTTACAGTACTTACAAAACAATTTCTACTTTTCTGATTTTTTCTCATCTTTGTCTTGGTTCTTTGAATGTGCAACATTTGCAGATTTCTACTTACTAGTAGAAGAGCTCCATTTTCCTTTGCCCTTCTGACTAGCCAGGAAAGCTTGATCTGCAACTCGCATAATGGACCTGTTCTGCCTGGACTGATCTTCCTGCAATAGAACAGAGACTAACTCCTCAAATGATAAGGCATTCGGATTGCCTTTCATCATCAACCGAAGAGTAGAAGCAAAACTCTGATATGAGTCAGGAAGACCATTCAAAACGGTCTGCACAAGTGAGCTATCTCGTATAACCTCATCAACAGAAATCAACTGTTCCTTCAAATCTTTGATCTTCGTTAGGAAACTGTCCATAGAATCACCTTCATTCATGTGCTCACTCTCCAACTGTTTTCGGAGATAAGCAACACGAGCCTCATTCCTAGCTTGGTACAATGTGGTAAGTGTATCCCAAGCATCCCTAGCTATTCTGCAAGAGCGTATGTGAGGAATAATGGCACGTTTGACAGACAAAGCTATCAATGCATGTGCCTGGGCATCTCTGCCATCCCAACGAATCTGCTCTATAGTAGGTGCAACAGAAACAGTAGCACGAACAGGAATCTGCACAATATCATCTTCGACACCATCTTCATCAGCTCCAGCACCTGTATTTGTAGTACCTGTAGTCGCAGGTGTAACAGGACGTCTTTCAACACCCTGCACAATGTTCCACAGTCCTTTTGCAACCAATACATGTTGCATCATATAAGCCCATAATGGGTAGTTGGTACCATCCAACTTATCCTCAACAGCCAACATACGGAATACATCACTGCTTTCAGCCATGGTCGGTGACTAAAATACCTTGATGCAAAAAATTGACTGTATCTCAAAAAGTTGAACGGAACTGCCCATACGAGTTCTGCTAGACCTGTACCAGACTTTGAGACGCTTAAACTGGTGAACAGAAACTGGTATATACCTTTGGCACAAAAGGACGAAATAGCCTACACAAGCGCTGCGATAGTGCATTCGGAGGCCGAAACGAGCTCAGATCGCGATTTTGGCACCACAAAGCGAAGTAGTTTTGATCTCGGAAACACCATGAGTATGCTCACCAAATTTTGTGCGAATCTGAGACTGCAAACGGAGGAGTGTCGACGGCACCCTAGAAGAAGCGACAACCTACTCTAATACCAATTGTTGGAGTTAGACGTCTGTGGAAGCACGCGAACAGCACAAGGAAGAAGAAGAAGCTTGGAGCACAACACACAAGACTGAATGTATTACTAGAGAATGTACAAAGATAAGTAGCCCATTAGGGCAATAGGCGTATATACAAGCAGTGGGAAAAAAACCTCCTAAAGAGGGAAAAAAGTGCCCCGGCGGTCCTAGACTATTCACACACATCACTACCTAAATATATCAATTGTTTACACGGGTAAGAATCCATCTATCTCACACTTTGGAATTTTTGAGAGTGTATTCTATGCTCTTGTCCCAAGGAAAAGGAAGAAAAAGTTGGAACCAAAAAGCAATAGATGCATCTTCTTAGGAAAATTCATATTATATGACCATGAGGTAAAGAAGATCAAAGGAAGTCATAATGTGGTGTCCATGGAGTAGCCACATGTAGTGGAGGCAAAGGAAGGAGCCTCCTTTTTATCATTAAGTGAAGGAGTAATTCACTATGTACCTAGACCAAGAGTCATCCCTACCTATGAATAGGAGGAAGCATCATCGTTAGATGGTGAGAATAGAGTTTGCCAACCTAAAATCACCCAAGCATGTTGCAATGGGTGGAAAAGGTCTATGGTGAAAGTAATCCTATGCCAATAACTATTGAAGTGAAGGCAAAAAGGGCAAAGAGATCACAAAGAATAGAGGAGTACAGGTGGGCTTCTACTTGTAGTCAATATAGCCATGATGGTTGAGATTATGGATTAAGCAAGATCAAGGGCTAGAAACAAATGGTTGTTGATCCTACCTTTTAACCATTGGATTTACCCCAGAGATCAATGGTGGAGATAAGTTTTGACATGGATCAAGATACAATGACCCTAGAACATGTCTTGGAGGACCTTACAAGGACGGTCACCTCCCCATCTAGAATCATAGTTTGTGGTGTTCAGAACCATTAGGGTATCTATCTTAGTACTTATGGTGTTGACCTATAGCCCTTTACCTAACTTCTATCTAGATCACTATCTAAGCTCCATATAGGGAGTGCATGGGTGGATAGAACCATCTATATCTTGTGTAGTGCTTGAGTTTCATTGTAATAGATTTATGAGTTTGAGTTCAATTGAGTTGAGTTCATATTCTACTCATCTTCAGAACGAGCTTGAGGAGTATTAGAAGTACTTGCGTATCAATTTTCATAATTTTTTGATTCCATTTGAGCCCCTAAATATGCCCTCAAACCTAATTATTAATAGGCCGGACACTAGGTTTGGATAGGGACAAAGCTAGACAAAAAACTATAAAAAGACCTAGAGAGCTCATGTTTGAGGTTAGCTTATTAGAGTTTTGAGCTATTGTAAGAGACTTTTTGAGTAATACAAAGAACTTTGTTCCTCTCTTTGTTCTTGCCTTGTGTGTGTGTGTGCATATGTGTGTGCATGCTTGTGTGTTTCTCTCTCACTCACTTGTGCCTTCACTTGCTCATAGTCTTCATACTAGTCCTCACGTCTCCACGGATTGACAATTATGAGGTGGATCTCCTCACATTGGTACTTGCCATTGTGCTAGAGTGACAATCTAGACAAGAATTCACAATGGAACTAAATCAACAAGTAAATTGATAAGTGAACCCATAATAATAAGTGAACAATAAAGGGGTAACGAAAGGGAACTTGGGCTGATTCATGAACCTTAGATCAGCCAAGTACCTTGGCAAGGTGGATAAACAAAGGTGGTACCTTGGCGAGGAGTCCTCAAGATTGAAGAGTATTAGAAGTACTTGCGTATCAATTTTTGTAATTTTCTGATTCCATTTGAGCCCCCAAATATGCCATGGAACCTAATTTTTAACTAGACTAGACACTAGGTCTGGAGAGGGCCAAAGCTATTCAAAAAACTATAAAAAGAGCTAGAGAGCTCATTTTTGAGGTTAGCTTGTTAGAGTTTTGAGCTATTGTAAGAGACTTTTTGAGTAATACAAAGAACTCCATTGTTCCTATCTTTGTTCTTGCCTTGTGTGTGTATGTGTGTGCATGCTTGTGTGCTTCTCACTCACACACTTGTGCCTTCACTTGCTCATAGTCTTCATACTAGTCCTCATGTCTCCACGGATTGACAATTATGAGGTGGATCTCCTCACATTAGTACTTGCCATTGTGCTAGAGTGACTCCAAATTTGGCACCGTTGCCGGGGAGAGAGCTTCAAGGATGAGTGTGTGATGGTGTAGAGTTGTGACATTTGATTCATAGGTAATATCTTTACTTTTCTTTATTTTTCATCATTTCTCTTGTTTTTTGCATCACCACCATCACCATCATCATTCTCACCATCTCCCACCTCCATCTCCACCTTCAAAAAAAATTTACTTTTTGGTCATATTCCCCTCCCCACCTCATTCCCCTCATTTCACTTGTGAGAGAGAGAGCAAGAGAGAGCTTGTGTGCGATCTGTTTTTGTGTGTTTTTGAGCTTTTACTACAGGTTCTAACTGTATCACCATCTTCAGCAACTTGTGTAGGTACGACAGACCTCTGCATAGGTCCCAAGATGACATGATAGACAGAGAAAGTTGGTATTTTGTGTTTGCATGCATGGCACAATAATCTACACCATTAGAGCACTCTAAATCATCAGAAGGATCCAAAAAATTTGCATTATTTATATCTATCACGATAGACAACATCTATCATGATAGACACCATCTATCGCGACAGACACCGTCTATCGCGATAGACACCATCTATCATGATAGACACCCATCTATCGTGACAAATAGGACCCAACGATAGACCCCGTCTATCGCGACAGACACCCATCTATCGCGACAGACAGCCCTCATGATAGACGATAGACACTGTCTATCACAATAGACAGGAGTCCATGATAGACCCCGTCTATCACGACAGACAACCCTCATGACAGACAATAGACATTGTCTATTGCAACAAACACCCATCTATCACGACATACATATCCCATGATAGACACTATCTATCGTGACAGACACTTGTCTATCACAACAGACAGCCCTCATTGCAGACGATAGACCCCATTATTGTGATAGACACCCATCTATCGTGATAGACAGGACCCCACAATAGACCCCCTCTATCGCGACAGCCACCTGTCTATCCTGATAGACAGCCACACGTGACAGATAACATCTATTGTGATAGACACCGTCTATCGCGATAGAAAAATTGAAGAGGTAATTTTTTGCAAATTTTGTGCTAAAAATTGGCCTAATTCAAGCTTTTCTATTTACTCAATTCCAAAAGCTTTAGAAAAATACACTAAATACCTAAGAGGGCCTGTTTGGCTATTTTAACCCCCAGAACCTTGAATTGACATAACTTTTTCATACAAAATCCATTTTTGAGCTCTAGAGCTCGTTGGAATGCGTTGTTTTTCTGATAGGATATTTTGAAGTTGACCTTAAGTGGGAATAGGAAACCTAGGGAGTTCGAGAAAATTTTTATGCAATATCAAAGGGGGAAAAAGGGTCTTTAAAAGTGACTGAAGTAAATTTTCTTTCAATTGAAGTTAAAAGCTTGAGCTAAGATTGGAACTTTTATAGGTTTATTGAGAGCTCTTGGAGGGATCAAAGCAAAGTGCTAGTGTGTGCAGGCTCAAGAACATGCATCCTGTGCATACAAGTGAAGCAAGGAGAAGCGACTTGAGGCTACAGAATACTTTAAGTCACCCTTACCAAAACTGGATTTTCTGTGGTGTTACTATTTGGTATCAACATTAGAGGCAAGTGAGGTAAAGGACTGACTAGGAGCCTTCATCCTTCCTTCCTTATTGGGCAACATTGAGTTGAAAAAGTTCAAACTTACCCTAGAATTGGTGAGCTTTGCTCTGAACATGCATGGCACGCATGTGCCCTCAAAGAAGGATGCTTTGATACCTGATAACATGAAGAATGAGAAATTGTAGAAGTACAAAGATATGGCAGCACTCACACCAAATGTTTCCATCCCTCTCTGCATGATCATGCAACATTTTGCATTTCTTGTCCAAGAAGATTTACTCAACCCACAAGCGGATCTGGTTCAGTCTTTACTTGGCAGAGACAGGTGCACTAAATATTAAGCTTCCTATATGGATTATAGAACAGTTGTACAAAGCTAATAAAAGGTCCTCTAGGAAGCTAGTAGTGAATGGATGTTGTGCAATAACACACATCATTTACAAATGCTTATCTTATGATGTATCCATCAAACACACATTGACTTGGTCACAACGACAACTGTTTAAAGGACGCAAAACTTCCACACATCAATCCAAGCAAATGGGAGGCTCAATTCCATGTGTGCAAACATGAGAAGTTCTTACAACTCCAAAAGTCTCACCACGGGGGGATGCCACAGTGCCTCCATTTACGATTCGATTTCCCAGATCTGGATATAAAGGCACATCACAAGCTACCCCATCTGCTCCCCCTGTCCCATCAGAATTTGAATTTGCTACCATGAGAGGCATTGAAGGGATGAGCATCTTTGATTTTGAATCCTTCTTGCAAAATATGCAACTCTCTGACATGGAATTCTTTTTAGACACAAAAGAACTAGGCACCTCCTCCCAAAGATGGAAGAAATCAATAGAAGGCCGCCATGTACATTGGGATGATGACCAATAGAGAACCCTATCCTAGCAACTAAAATGACCAGAGGGTGAAGATGAAGAAGAAGAAGAGGGAGAAAAAGAAGAAATGATTGAAGCCCTAGCTTATACTGCCAAATTCCATAGATTATACTAGATTATGGAAAGGGTGTGGGCACACAATAGTTACTCTCTTAACAAAATAGCAGAATGCTCATGGCCCAACTCTTGGAAGACGTTGGAGTAGACTCTAAATATAGTAAAACTCTCCTATTGCTAGCAGAAACCTATGGTCTTATGGAAGCAGTCTGATCCACAATACAAAGGCCTCCCCTTCAATATGATCCATGAAGATTCCAAACACGACCACGATCAAGAAAAAACATTCAGATTCCCATCAGCATTGTGGAAGAAACTACTATCACATCCGAACCAATCAAGACAACCTCCCAAGCAGCTGGGACTCCTGGCGATGAACCCATGGTCATCCATGCTAGAGACTTTTAATTATCCAAATGTTTGATCTATCTTGATTTAAGAACTCCTCTATATCAAGAATAAACCAAAATTTACACAAGCTTCACATTAACTTTCAAATTCATTTAGAAACACTTCTCTATGTGAATTTTCTTGAACTTCAACAAGTCTGCTTCAAAAATAGACTTCAATCTCTACACATAACTTCAATTTTAATCATTCAAATGATGTACACACATTTGTACTACCTTTGCGCAATCATAATGATCATTAGTTCTTCAAAACAACCATTAGATCTTTAGTTTGATCACTTAGATCAAATGTATGTCAGAAACTACCTTCTTGAAATGATGACTTTGACATGGTCAACTTCATAAGCTAATTTCTCTCAAAGTATAACCTATTTTGCTAAATGCTTTTAGCCAAAGCTTCCTTATCTTCTAACTTAAATTTTGAATGCTCAAACATAAAAACTTTACGCTGAGCACTGAGATCCAAGCAAATCTTTGAGCACCAAAATGCATGATTCTGAGAACTTCACTTGCAAACTTCTACATATGAGTGTTCTTACTTATCATAAACAAAACATGAAGGGTATTAGATCATCAAAATTTGGTCATAGATTGATTAGCTTTTGAATTAGGTGTGTACAAAAGATTTTCTGATCCACATGATCAGGCTCAGAGAATTCTAGGATAGACTTGTCACTAATCTCATGAGAAGACTCTTTGCACATCTATCACTAAAGGACTTGAACTCTATTGATTATATTATCCTCTCTACTTCATCTCTTATGTATATCACGACTATACACAAGTGTATATATACATATGAGTATAAATTCATCATTACTTCAAAGTGCTTGTGAAGTATTTTACAAAACTAATATACATGAGAATATAGAACATCTCTTTCTGAATCTCCATTTCACTTGAATCATGCTTTAGGCCTAAATCTTTTCTTCATTTCTTCACTCCTAGGATTCATTTAATCATCGATTGGTGATTGTCTTGCTCCAACAGCTCCCCCTCAATCATTAATTGTGATTATGTGCATCTTCTTTATGCGTGCTATCTCTTTAAACCTTTGTAACTTGGGTCCATCCAAGCTTTTTGTCAGCATATCTTCCATTTTCTCTTTTGTTGGTGTATACATGACTTCAATTTCTTTATCAAGCACCTTTTCTCTTAAGAAATGATATTGAATCTCTATGTGTTTAGTTTTAGCATGAAAAATAGGATTAGCTACTAAATACAATGAACTCATGTTATCTCCAAATATGATTGGAGTACTCTAATCAATTCCAAGACTTTTCAACAAAGTCTTCAACCAAATTACTTCTTTTACAGCTTCCACCATTCCTTTATACTCAGCTTCTTTGGATGACAAAGCAATTGTATGTTGCTTCTTTGAACACCAAGAGATTAGCTAATCTCCAACACAACACAGGTAAACACTAGTAGATCTTCTATCATCTGAATTACCTGCCTAATCTGCATCACAAAACACTTTGATTCTAGTATCAAAAGTAAATACATAATACAAACCTTCATTCAGAGTTCCTTTGATATATCTTAGCACTCTTTGTGCTGCAATCTAGTGAGTTTTCTTTGGGCAATGCATAAATTGTGATAAGAAACCAACTGCATATGAAAGATCTAGTCGTGTCAAAGTAGTAAGATTAGACTACCTACCAAACTCTGATATGTCTTCATGTCCTTGAACTCTTCTCCTCCATACTTGCTCAATTTGTGATTGACCTCCAAAGGTGTGGTTGAAGGCTTAGAATTCTCCACATTAAACTTCATCAGAAGATTCTTCAAATATCTTTCTTGTGTAACATATACTCCATGTTTAGTATACATAATCTCCATTCCTAGGAAATAAGAAAAATTTCCCAACTCACTTAATCTTGAGTTTCTTTTCCATTTTTTTCTTGAGCTCCTTGATTCCTTGAGCATCTGTACCTATGAGAATAATGTCATCAAGTTGGATAAACAAAGGCTAAGATCTTTTGAAGCTAGTGTCAACCACGTAGCCAAGCCTTGGTGTAAGCAATTAGGTAATGCCTAGTCAAGTGATGAGTACATTTGAATCAATTGATTAGATGCTCACATCTATGAGGAAGGTTTGAGAAGGCTCATAGTACAATTGAGAAACCTAGAGCACTGTATGGCTTAGATCACCCAATAATCAAGTTTGAAAATGGATTTTATATTCATAAGTAGGGAACTATAAATGTGGTTACTAGTCACGCTGAGAGGACATATGCCTTTGGGAATATTCTTCCAGAGTCAAAAGTGTGATATTCAGAAGAGGACGATCCAAAGGAGATTCCATCTAGTCCTGAGAAGAAGTCAATGCTTACCAAAATTATCCTTATCACAAAGATACCCAAGACAATGCTTCCATAGAACTATACATGAACACAACCACTAAAGAAACCTTTTGGAAATTCAAATTGGAAGAACCTTTATGAGTTCAAGGACCTAGATGGCAAAGGAGAGCCAACTTAGATGAGGCCTTTTTCTGAGAAAATGTACTTAGTGTTTGATTATAGCAAGCAAACTCATTTTTGGCAAAGCGAAAAGGTTTTCCCCCTACACAATCCATTGGCTAGTGCATGACAAGCTAATTCCTCAAGAGTTAATAAGGAGAAAATAAATGAACCTCTAAAGGTAAGATTTGTGCACAACCTAGGAAGAGAAAGGTTAGAATAGGCACAAGTAGACTAGAAAGAGAGAGGACTAGAGGACATAGGTCACATAGAGATGAGGACAATTCCCTCTACCCAAAAAAAGAGAACACTTGTGGACACTAAGACTGTTTGGGTTCAAGAACACATAGCTACTTACACAATCTGCAAACTTCTAAAAAGTCAACATTAGCACTGATCTTAACACATAGAGAAAATACTTGTAGATGTATTTCAGATTCAACACTTTTATGCTACGATAGATGTAAGGAATTGAACTCACAACCTCTTGGTTAGGAATGTGATGGGCTAACCACTTGCCCCAAAAGCCATGGTTGAGGATTACTTCCTAATCCTCTCTCTTAGGGTGTAGTTCAACCTTCTCCTACCTATCACTTTATTACATTCTTCCACCCTTGCTCAATCATTGTCCTCAATGATCTGCTCTGCCATCCCTCTAGCCTCAGTGACTAGCCCCTTGAACTCCCTAGGTACCCTTGAAGTGATATCCTCAACCTCACACAGTTTCTTGAACCTTGTTCGCAACCTTGGTCTCTTGAACCATTGCTCTAAACCTTGGTGTCTTGAACCTTCTTGTTCACAACCTTGGTGTCTTGGGCCCTTGTTCTCAACCTCAGTCTTGAACCGTGTTCTCACCCATGTTTGGTATATTGAACCCTCAATCAAGTGCCACCCATGGTTTCCCAAGGGATTCACACTTTCTAGCTATCTCATCATATTTGGAAAGCTCATTTCAAGAGCTTTCCAATGGTATCTTGTATGCCTCAATCCGAACTACAGATTGAGAGATATACTTGAATCTTTGTTGGGCTAACTTGTGAAAGCGACGTGTGTACTTTGTACCCTTTCATATAGAGCATGCCCAAGCACCTTTTGTTTAGAGGCCATTAGGTTAATCCACCTTTCCCAAGCCTACTTCCTAGGCTTTGATACCAATGTAAGGAATTGAACTCACAACCTCTTGGTTAGGAATGTGATGGGCTAACCACTTGCCCCAAAAGCCATGGTTGAGGATTACTTCCTAATCCTCTCTCTTAGGGTGTAGTTCAACCATCTCCTACCTATCACTTTATTACAACAAAATACTGTTTCATGCCACATTTACTCAAAAAAACATAATTCTACACTTGCACTAAATAGAGAATAAAAATATAATGATTGAAGTTCTTCGGAATAACAGAATTACAAGATAGATAATCGCAACACTTCTCTGAATTAACCATATTGGATGGGGACCAAAAACTCCATAGGAACTATCGCTTCCAAGCCATCAACCAATCTGAATGGTGTCATACATGTTGTCACTTTGAAAGCTGTTTGAAATGACCATCATGCTGAATCAAGCAACGAATCCTAATTTTTCTGATTGTCATGCACTAAGTTCTTAAGAATACACAATGAAATCTTATTAGTGCTTTCCGCTCGACCATTTGCTTGAGGATGATAAGCTGTAGACTTTTTATGCATAATCAGATGTGTTCGTGTTAATTCTAAAATTACTTCATTAAGGAAATGAGATCCTCTATCATTTACAACTCAATCGGACAACCAAAGCTGGTCATGATGTTGTGGTAGAGGAAATTTGCAACACTTGCGGCCTTATTGTCCTTCAATGCTACTACTTCCACCCACTTCGTGCAATAATATGTAGCTACTAAAATATATCTATTACCACATTGGGTAATAGGCTTCATAGGCCCAACAATTCCATGCCCCATTTTTGAAATGGATCCAATGGTAAAACAAGGTGATCAGACATTCTATCATAATTACTTGGTTGACCTACTTTCTGACAAATCACACATCTTTTAGCAAACTCATGAGCATCCTTTAATACAGTAGGCCACCACAATACTACTTGTAAAACCTTTTCCCCTGTAATATCGCCTGACAAATGTCCTCCTGCTGCACCTGAATGTGCTTCTTGTAACACAACTAGCTGTTCAAAATTTGGTATACACCTCCTAATGACCTGATCCACCCCTTTCTTATACAATGCACCAGCTATAACCAAATATGGTCTACTTTTAAGAGCAAACATCTTTCTCTAATCAAGTATAAAATATTGAGGTAATGCTCCACTTGTTAGAAGCACAAATAGTTGGCCATACCAAGGATCAAAATCAGCAATTTATGCATTGAATAAGTCCGCATCTAGAAACTCATCACTGACACCTATTGGTGCTTCCCCTGACTCCAATCTATTGAAGTAATCTACCATTGCATGTTCTTTACCTGGAGTATGAATAAAGAAAAAATCAAATTCTTGCAATAGAAGCATCCACCTAGCCAACCTTATTGCTAATGCTTCTCTTTCAGTCACCAGATAAATTCTTTCAACTGAATACAACACCCTACTAGCATAATAGACTGGTCTATACCATCCTCTTTCTTTCTGTTGCATCAACATTGCTCCAATTGCTACATCGGATGCATCAACAAATATGTGAAATGGTAAAGACCAATCTGGTGGTTGCAAAATTGGTGCTACTAAAACCATCTTCTTCAATAATTGAAATGCTTTTTCTTGAGCTTCAGCCCATACAAATGGACATCTTTCTTTGTTAAATGAGTTAGAGGCAATGAGATATTAGCTAAGTACCTCAAATACCTAGCATGCCACTTGATTTTTCCAACAAACCTCATTACTTCTTTCACATTTGTTGGGGCTTTTGTTGTCCTAATGGCTTCAATTTTCTTAACATTGATAGCCATTCCCTCTTGTGAAATAACATGGCCTAATAAGATGCCAATCTTCACAGTAATGGCACTCTTGAATGGATTGAGCACCATCTTGAATCTTTTGCATCTCTTAAAGCAAGATTTGAGGTGCATCAAATGTTGTATCTTCTTTTCAAACACTAAGAAGTCATCCATAAAAACTTGCATGAAATCTTGCAAATAAGGTTCAAACACTTTATGTGCCACATAATTGAATGAAGGTGGTCCATTCTTCAATTCAAAGCTCATGACTGTGAGCACATAAGCACCAAATTCTATAATGAATACCGTTTTGTTCTTATCCTCCTCACCAACATGAATTTGATTACAGCCGAAAAATCCATCCAAAAAACTATACATCTCATGTCTAGCTACTGCATCCAATACTACATCACAAAATAGAAGAGATATGTAATCGTTGGTGCATTTAATTTTTGATAATCCACACAAATTCTCAAGTTCCCATTCTTTTTAGAAACCACCATAATATGAAACAACCATGTGACCTGATTAGCTAGTTTGATAAATCCTACCGCCAATAACTTATTGATTTGTTCCTTAACCTGCTTAGCAAAATTAGGATTCATCCAATATCTTTGTTGCACAACTAGAACTGAATCTTTCTTTAAATTTATCCTATGCTGATGTAGATCTAGGTCTATACCTTTCACCTATGAGTAGTCCCAAGCAAATACATCAACATACTCCAACAAACAAATCAGATCTTTCAAAAACTAGCCTTCTAATTCTTTGCTTACTCTGACCATCTTAGGTTCAACATCAGTTCCCAAATTAACTTCTTGAAGTTCATCCTCCTTTACTCTACCTGAACTTGCATATTTTTGTTCATATATCTTTTTAGCCAAATTAATTACCTCTTTTTCTTGCTGCTCCAACTTATGCTAAGTCAGAATTTCCAGATTTTTCTCAAATATCCGTCTCAGCTTTGTGCCCTCCAATGTGTCAATTGGAGCTGCTTCATTTGTATCCTCCAACAATTATTCATCCTTTGATAACACACCTTCCACATCTACCTCCAATACTGGAACCACTATTGGATTAGCCTTCGAAAATTCCTCCTCTTTGTCGTCTTCAATCTCATCGGCTAAACTAATGGTCTGAGCCATCAATGGTTTCTCTATTAGCGACATGTTTCTTCTACCTTTCATTGGTATGGTCACCTGCTTTTTGCCTTTTGTGATCACAACCACATTCAATCCCCAATCTTGCTTAAATTTAGCGAACCTAAACCAATGTCTACCTAACAACATTTCATACGGGTAAGTAGACTCGGACATTCTAATTACCACAAAATTTACCATGAATGACATCCTTGCAATTGTGATTTGCTGCTGCTTCAGAATGCCCAAAGGTTGAACTCTAGTTTGATCTGCCATCTTTACTTAAAAAGGTGCTGGAGCCAAAGCCCCATTCCCCATTTCTTTAAAAATGTGCTCCAGTAATATGTTTACTCGTGAGCCACCATCTAACAAAACCTCATCAAATCACCTTTGTTTATGGTATGCCTAAATTACTAGCATAACAAAATCCACATCAGCTAGATCAATATTATTAGCTGATGTTGAAGGTAGCTGCATAGCTGCTAGCTGTGACTATTGTCCAACTAGCTTCTTCAACAATTTCTCTCTAAAAGCTGGTACCAAAGACAATGACTGATCTAAGGACAATTGCAAAGGAGAGTTAATTATTACCTCGAACCAATCATTTTCTAACTCCTACTTGGTTTTGATCTTATCCTCCTTCTTTGTTTTCTGTAGGAATGTTGCATCCTCCTCTTCCTAAGATAAAATCTAAAATTGTATTTGCTTTTGCTGACCTTGTTGGATCTGTTTCTGAACTTGGTCCCTTATCTATCTTTGCTCTTGCCAATCAATAGGACCTTTATTCTTGGACCATGTAATCGACAAGACATCCACATCCTTGACTTTACCACATTGCTTACAATCACAGTTCCACTGATTTTCATGGTCTTGATGTAAATTTCTTGATGTAAATTTCCTGATGTGCTTGCACTTAAATCATTATGACATTGTTGATCTAATAAGTCTATGACTATAGCATTGGCTTGAGCAGCCTATTGAGCCTGTTACCATTGCTACCTATTGAGATATCAAGCTCAACATGTGATGATCCAAGATGACACATACCAGTTTTTCATTTCGCTAACATGTATAGTGGTCACACCGGTATATGTCGGGGATACTTCATTGAGCTTTATTAGATTTATCTACGGAGAGTGATGGCACATTTGTTCCTTGCCAACTCACTCATTCGTGCACATTAGGTTTTTCCTTATGTATTGATCTTTATATATTGCACGTGTTGTATTCTTGTTTTTTGGCCATTCTTGTACATTCCTTTTTATGTAATAGAAGAAGAAGAAGAAGAAGATCATTCTTCCTTGCCTCAATCCGTGTGTGTGCTTCTCCTTGAGAGTGAGAGTGTGTGTGAGAGCTCTCTTCCTTATCTCCTTCCTCGTGACATGGTATCAGAGCCAGCATGGCTGTAGAGAGCTCGTGAGAAGGCGACGGTGAAGAGTACGCAGCAAGGCATGGAGAAAACGTGATTCACAAATGACCTCCGTTTGCTACAAAAATCGGTGTGAAGGTAGAAGACCTCGAAGTTGCGGAGCCATCTCGACCTCCGTTTCGAGCCCCCAAGGTGGGGCTCGCAGAAAAACCAGGTCAATTTTAGAAATTGTAACTTGTGTTGTGTTCGGCAACACTCATATATTCCAGCTCCAAAATTTCAAGCGATTCCGTGTACTGTTGATACACAAAAACTATGTTTTTTTTAGATCAAACTTTCACATCATAGTGCGATAGTGTTGAAGCAAAACTGCCACTTGTAGTGTTTTGCAATGTTATGAATTGTTGTAGAAAAATGGCAAACACAGATGGAATGAGTCAGCTTATGAGCGATAAGCTGGACAAGAACAACTTCCATGCTTGGAGATTCAGAATGACAAGTTTCCTGATGGGAAAAGGCTACTAGAAGTACATCGAAGGAGAGAATGAAAATGCTCCACAGTTACTAGAAAGCAATCGGACTGTAGATCAAGTAGCATATGAGGAATGGAATCAAGGAGCATGAAAGGTAATGTACTGGCTATCTGTTAGCATACAGGATAGCATGATTGGACACATACAGGATGCCAAGACTCCAAAAGAGGCTTGGAATAGTTTGGTCACATTGTATGAGACCAATACAAAGGCATGGAAATTGCAACTCAAGAACGAGCTGCATACATTGGAGAAGAAGAGCATGTCGGTAAGTGACTACACATTGAAAATCAAAAGCATATGTGAGTCACTTGCATCTATTGGCATGAATGTAGATGATGATGATAATGTGGAAGTGTGTCTTCGTGGTTTAGGAGATGCATATAAGCAGTTCAAAACTTCTATAAAGACCAGGGAAAATATTCCGAATTTTGCTCATCTGGTATCTATGTTGATTATTGAAGAAAAGAATCTTGGTGAGGACTCAAACTCCCAAGGAAAATCTAGTTTTGAGAAGGTATTCTACTCTGGTAGAGGAAGAGGCCAAGGTAGAGGTTTTGGAAGTGGAAGAGGAAACAATAACCAAGACCAAGGTCAACAACAGAATCATGCAGCAGGAAAAGGACATTTTCGAGGCAAGGGGAGCCAAAGAGGTCGCAAAAATTTCCAAAGAATAGATTTAGGTAATGATAGTAAAGGATGTTGGAATTGTGGTAAACTTGGACACTTTGAATGTGATTGCAGGTTGAAGAATCAAAATAACAGAAGGTAGCAAAACAACTATGCATCCACAAGTGCAAATGATTCTGAGAAGCTGTTCATGGTTCAACATCACATGATGAATACGATGTCTATTGGTATTTCAAAATCGAATGATAATGTCTGATATGTTGACTCAGGTGCTTCAAATCACATGATCAGTCATGCAGAATGGTTTAGTAGTTTGCAAAAAATGCTAGTTCCTGAATATGTTGAAACAGGTGATGATACATCACATCCTATTGAGCATACAGGAAACATAGCATTTTCTATGGAGGATAGGAAGGTAAAATCTTGTTGATGTGTTGCATGTTCCACATATAACAAAGAATCTGGTTTCTGTTGGACAAATGGTTGACCAGGGATTATAAGTCAGGTTCAATGTTGATGGATTATATGTAGAAGAGTACAAGCAGGATGGACGATTGGTTGCCAAAGGAAACAAAGTGGGTAGGATGTTCACGTTAAATGTGAAGATTCCTATTATGAATGCAGCCATGTTTGCAAAAGGTGCAAGAGTTGTTGTAGATATAGAGAGGTGGCACAAAAGGATTGGACATGCAAACTTGCAAAGGCTGAAATTGATGCAGTCAAAGGAGATTGTCCATGGACTACCAAATTTCAAAGTTGCAGAAATGCAAAAGGTATGTGCAGCATGTCAATTTGGTAAATAGTCAAGAGCATCATTTCCACATGACAAGCATGTTAGTGAGAATGTACTAGAAGTAGTACATATAGATGTTTGGGGTCCAGCAAAGACCACATCTATGGGTGGTTGCAGGTTTTATGTTACTTTCATTGATGACCATACATGCAAAGTATGGGTATATTTCATGAAAGAGAAGAGTGAGGTGTTCACTCACTTCCAGAATTTCAAAGCTATGGTGGAAAAGTAGATAGGGAAGTACATTCAGACATTAAGATCTGATGGAGGAGGTGAATAAATGTCAAATGAGTTCAGCAGTTTTCTAAAAAATCATGGAATTCGGCGTCAGTTTTCATGCAGGTACACACCACAACATAATGGTGTTGTTGAATGCAAAAATAGACATTGCAGAAATAGCAAGAGCCTTGGTGGCTGAGAGGAATATGCCTCATTGTTATTGGGTAGAAGCTCTGCATACTGATGTATACATCATGAACATAACTCCGACTGCTGTTGTACATCAAGTTACACCTGAAGAGAAGTTTACAAGTAAAAAAAGTGAAACTTATCACATATAAAATTTTTTGGTTGTATTGCATATGTACATGTCCGAGATGAATTGAGGACGAAGCTTGATCCAAAAGCAAAAAAGTGTGTCTTCATTGGATACTCCCTTGAGAAAAAGGGATATAAATGTTATAACCCACTCACATGATAGGTAAAGGTGAGCAGAGATGTGGTATTTTATGAAATTTCAAGCTTCTATGAAGATGCCAAAGAAGGACTGAGTCTTGAACCAAATGACAAAGAAAATGTTGAAAACTCAAGTGTAGAATCTCAGGTTTTGAGTGGACTGGATGCATCACCAAGCAACTGTTCCAACTCAAATCCATGGAGTGGAAGATTACGTGTAAATTTCAGTCCAGCAAATTCATCAAATACATCCAAGAAAGGTAAAGAAAAGCTTTCTGCTGGTCATAAAACATGTGCAGGTTTTGAAGACGATGGGGATTCAAGCTGTTCAAAAAAGAGTCTTGATGAGGAACTTGGATTGCCGTCTGTGAAGACTCTAGGAGTAAGAAGGGCACATGCAGATGATACAAGGAGAAGTGACCCAGGACCAAGAAGATCTGGGAGGATGTGGAATTCAGTGCAACGATTGATATATGATAGTTACATGGCTCGTCATTATGCCTACATGACAAAGGTAATATAAGATTTTGAACCTTCTTGCTTTGAAGATGCAATTGGAATTGTAGATTGGGAAAAAGCTATGGATGAGGAGATGTTTGCACTTTATGGAAATGATACATGGAAGCTGGTTCCATTGCCGCAAGGAAAGAAACCCATAGGCTGCAAATGGGTTTATAAGGTAAAGCATAATGCTGATGGTAGCATAAGCAGGTATAAAGCATGATTGGTAGCTAAAGGATATGCATAGACATATGACATTGATTATGAGGAAACATTCAGCCCTGTAGCTAAAAAGTCTACTGTCAAGACACTTGTTGCATTAGCTACAGCAAAAGGATGGACTTTGCATCAGATGGATGTGAAGAATGCTTTCCTACATGGTGAGTTACAGGAAGAAGTATATATGGACCAACCATAAGGATATGAAGATTCAAAGCATCCAAAATATGTTTGCAGGTTGCAAAAGGCTTTGTATGGGCTGAAGCAAGCCCCTCGTGCATGGCATGCAAGGATTGCTGATTACTTAACCAGCATTGGGTTTTCTATGTGTGATGCAAATCACTCACTATATGCAAGGAAGGCTGATGATGGCATCACTATTGTGGCTATTTATGTTGATGACCCGATTGTAGGTGGTGATAATGAAGGAAGCATCAAAGAGGTAAAGAAACTTCTTATGCAGGAATTTGACATGAAAGATCTTGGTGTGCTATGCATTTTCTTGGGCATTGAGTTTATACATACAAAAACAGGTATATGGATGTCGCAAAGACAATATGCCTTGAATATGCTGCAAAAGTATGGTATGGCTGGTTGTAAGCCAATTTCTATGCCATTAGATCCAAATTTGAAGTTGGATACTACATCAGGTGAAGCATTGGAAAATGCTACTATGTATAGGAAAATTGTGGGAAGTCTTATATATCTCACAATTACAAGGCCTGATCTAAGCTATAATGTTGGACTTGAAAGTCAATTTATGCAGGTTCCCAGGAAGCCACATTTGGATGCTCTGAGGTGCACTCTATGTTATGTGAATGCTACTTTGGATTATGCATTGTTTTATGAGGCTGGTGTAGATTTGCAGGTTTATGGATACACCAATGCAGATTGGGCTGGTAGCATTCGAGATAGAAGATCTACTAGTGGCTTTCTATTCTCACTTGGGAGTGCAGTTGTTACATGGAGCAGCAAGAAGCAACCCACTGTTGCTTTGTCCAGTACAGAGGCTGAGTATAGAGGTGTTGCAATGGTAGCATGTGAGGCGTCATGGTTGAAGGTGTTACTTGCAGATTTAGGTGTGGAAGTGCAAAATCCTATCACTATCTATTGTGATAATCTTAGCAGCATACAATCAGCACGGAACCCTATTTTCCATGCTAGAACAAAGCATATCGAGGTACATTATCACCTCATCAGAGAGAAGGTATTAGCAGGTGATATTGATCTTGTTTATGTGAGAACAGATGAGTAGGTTGTTGATATCTTCACCAAAGCACTTGGAGCTGAGAAGTTGAAGAAGTTTTGAGAGATGCTTGGATTACAAGATATGGCATTGAGCTTGAGGGGGAGTGTTGAGATATCAAGCTCAACATGTGATGATCTAGGACGACATGTACCAGTTTTTCGTTTCTCTAACATTTATAGTGGTCACACCAGTATATGTCAGGGATACTTCATTGAGCTTTATTAGATTTATCTATCGAGAGTGATGGCACATTTGTTCCTTGCAAGCTCACTCATTCGCGCACATTAGGCTTTTCCTTATGTACTGATCTTTATATATGCACGTGTTGTATTCTTGTTTTTAGATCATTCTTGTACATTCCTTTTTATGTAATAGAAGAAGAAGAAGGAGATCATTCTTCCTTGCCTCAATTTGTGTGTGTGCTTCTCCTTGAGAGTGAGAGTGTGTGTGAGAGCTCTCTTCCTTATGTCCTTCCTCGTGACACTACCCCTATTGGTTGTTCTAATTATAACGAACCACTGGTGTACCCCTTTCTTCTATATGCTTTACCCATAAAGGACAATTAGGTCCAATCCAATGATCAGGTGCAGAGCAATACATACAAGGCATCACTTTAGGTGGTCATCCCTACTGATTTCCTTGTTGGTGACCTTGGTGATTTCCTTGTTGGTTCGCATGATTTCTCCATCAAGGTCATCCTTGTTGTTGCCTCTGAAAACCACCACGTCCTTGAATTGGAATAGCGTGATTTTTTGCAACTTCATTGTTATTCCTACTGTCCTACCTTGAACTTTGTCCTCAATGTTTGGGTATATACCAACACTGACTTGTTGTATGTCCTTCTTTATCACAAATTTCACAAAACCTTTTCTCCTTTGGAGCAATTATAGAGTATCCATGTTTCTTTAATTTTCTAATAAAAGTTTCCTCTTTACTTGTTTACCTTTATGTTTGTAGTGCCTTCTCACCACAACCTCTTCATCGTCCGTGTCTAATTCAAAATTAGTCGTACCTTTCTCTGACTCCATTTTTTATATAGATTCAATATTTGAACTAGAGTCATTGTGCCTCTTCTTCGATCTGCCAAATCTTCTTTCAACTCTTGTAGCTGCTAACACTAATACATCAAAACCATTAGCTATATCCATACTTTCCACTGCATGCCTAATGTTGCTCCTTAATCCTTTTAGAAAATAGCCCACTAAAATTTTGTCGATAGGTCTCTTGTTGCCCTGTAATCTTTTCGTTAAAGTTCTAAATTTCTGAGCATAGTCTACTACTAACATGTTCCTTTGTCTAATTGATCTCAACTTCCTCAAAATATCAGAGGGAGTTTTTTCTTTCCTAAATCTTTGTAAATTTTAATGCATCATATATAGGGAAATGAGCAATATCGTATTGACTGAACCAACTCATTGCTCCTCCTTCCAATGTAGCCGCAAATTTTTTTCAAGCCAAGGAGTCCTCGAGCTTGAGGAGTATTAGGAGTATCACCGTGCCAATTTTCATAATTTTTAGACTCCGTTGAGCCCCCAAATAAGCCCTCGAACCTAATTTTTAACTATGTCAAACACTAGGTGTGGACGGGGCCAAAACCACTCAGAAAACTATAAAAAGGGCTGGAGAGATCATTTTTAAGGTTATCTTGTTGTAGATTTGAGCTTCATAAGAGAACTCTTTTGTAATCGAAGCTTTCCATTGTTCCTCTCTTTGCTCTTACTTTGTGTGTTTCTGTGTGTATGTGTGTGCATGCTTATGTGCTTTCACCCATGCACTTATGCCATCACTTGCTCACAGTCTTCATACCAGTCCTCACGTCTCTGTGCATTGACATTTATGAGCTGAATCTCCTCACATTGGTACTTTCCATTGCGCTAGAGTGACACAACTCCATGCAAACATGTCTCTATACTCTCTGAATAGGGATACCAATTCTTGTCCTTCTTCCTCTGTTAGATCGTGCCCTTTATATGTGCATATTTCCTCTCCTTCTTCAATTGTCACTACAATATTCTTAGTCTTCTCTCGATTTTCGTATGCTTCTTCCATGCTTGCTTCTCTCTTAGGCATTCGTACCATTATACTTCTATCTTCTATTTCATAATTCTTAAAGTTCTCTAGTACTTCCAATAGAGATTCTTCTTCTACCAACTTAGGTGACTTCCTTCTTTCTTTCTTTTGTTTATTCTCCTTGACCTCTAGGGGCGATTTGAGCTGCTCAATTTGATTCTCCTTTCCTATCTCATGGGTGGTAGCTTCTATGAAATACAAATATTTTTTTCTCAAGAACAGAAGGGTTCCATAATAATGGACTCTAAATCTTTGTCGCTTGTCTTGTCTGGCTCTTGGATCACTTCTGTACACTATTCCAAAATAGGCTCTTCTTCCTCGGGTTCGATCATAAAGATGGAGATATCATAACCATCCTCATCAGAGTAAGGGGTCCATTGTTTTTCATTCACCGCTATGTCCATGGTGGCTAAGATCTCTGCCCAATCATTGATGGAGACCTCTAATTCTCCAAATGCTTGATCTATGCTGATTTAAGAACACTTCTATATCAATCATAGACCAAACTTTACACAAATGTTACCATGATTTACAAAATCCTCCACAAACACTTATCTGTGTGAAGTTTCTTCTTCTTCAAAGAGTCTGCTTCAGAGATTAACTTCATTACTTGCAAACATCTTCAAATTTCTTCAATCTAATGATGCACATACCTCCACTCTATCTTTCCGCAATCATAAAATTTATTAGATCTTCAAAGTAATCATTAAAACTCTGATTTGATCATTAGGACGAAATGTATGTCAGAAACTGTCTTTTTGAACAAGCGACTTTGACATAGTCAACTTCTCAAGTTGATTTCTCACAAAACAAGTCCCATTTTGCTAAATGCTTTTAGCCATAACTTCCTTGCCTTCTAACTTAGATTTTGAATTCTCACTTATCAAAAACTTTACACTGTACATTGATATCGAAGCAAAACTCTGAGAAAAATATGCACGATTGTGAGAGCTTTATCTGCAGACTTTACATATACATGTTCCTATTGATGATACACACAACCTAAAAGGAATTAGACCATGAAACTTTGAACATAGCTTGATTAGCTTCTAAATTAGATGTGTACAAAATATTTTTTGATCCAGTTGATTAGGCTGAGAGAAATCAGAGAAAGACTCGATGCTAACTTAGAAAGATGACTCTCTACACATCCATCACATGAACTCTTGACTTCTAATGACTCTCTATTTTCTTCCTTTACATTATTGGCTTATATACATATGCTTCTAGACTCATCCCATGTCTATTAAATTATTCCTTTATTGTTCTAATGACCATCTATATTTATTATACAAGAATTTCCATTTGTAATGTACATATGTATACAAGCTATATTTATGGATCTCTTAACTTCCTTCAATGACTTCTTTGACTTCATTTTGACTTTTGACCTGCTTCAAGCACTTCATAATCATCAATTGGTGATTGCTCTATTCTAACAGCTCCCCCTCAATCACTAATTGTTATTATGCCATTCTTCTTTATTCCTACCATCTCTTTGAACTTCTATAATTTATGTCCATCTAAGCTCTTTGTCAACATATCTACAACTTGCTCTTTTGTTGGTGTATACAAGACTTCAATCTCTTTGTGAAGTACCTTTTCTCTCAAGAAATGATACTGAATCTCTATGTGTTTAGTCCTAGCATAAAAAACAGGGTTAGCTGCCAAATATAATGAACTCATGTTATTCCCAAAAATAATTGGAGTACTCTGATTAGTTCCAAAACTCTTCAATAAGGTCTTCAACCATATTACTTCCTTTGTAGCCCCTACCATTCCTTTATACTCAGCTTCTTTGGATGAAGAAGCAACTATGTGTTGCTTCTTTGAGCACCAAGAGATTAAATTATCTCCAACATAACAAAGATAATCATGAGTAGACCTTCTATCATCTGAATTACCTACCCAATATGCATCATAAAACACTTTGATTCTTGTGTCAAAATTAAAACCATAATACAAACCTTCACTCAGGGTTCCCTTGATATATCTAAGTACCCTTTGAGCTGCAATCCAATGAGTTTTCTTTGGACAATGCATAAATTGTGATAAAACACCAACTACATATGATAGATCTGGTCTTTTCAAGGTAGCATAGATCAAACTACCTACCAAACTCTGATATTTTATCATGTCATTAAATTCTTCTCCTCCATATCTACTCAGTTTATGATTTACCTCCAATGGTGTGGTTGAAGGCTTGCAATTTTCCATGTTGAACTTAATCAGAAGATTCTTCCAAGTATCCCTCTTGTGTAATATATACTCCATGTTGAGTATGCACGTCCTGCATTCCTAAGAAATAAGACAAGTTTCCCAAATCACTTATCTTAAACTCATTTTCTATTTGCTTCTTAAGCTCCTTGATTCTTTGAGCATCTATACCTGTGACAATAATATCATCAACATAAATATACATATATATGAACCCATCTTCACTTGCCTTCACTAGCAAGCTACTATCTGCTTTTGAAGTTTGATATCCAAATTCATTCAAGAACTTAATAAGCATGTAGTTCCATGCCCTTGGGGCTTGCTTCAAACCATACAAATCTCTCTTGAGCTTACATACATATTTTGATCCAATTGAATCCATGAAACCCTCTGGTTTCTCCATGTATACCTCATCTGCAATATATCCATTCAGAAATGCATTCTTCACATCTAATTGTGACAACTTCCATCCTCTACAAGCAGCAATAGCAATTAGAGTTCTAATTGTAGACATCTTAGCAACTGGACTAAAACTTTCATCATAGTCTACCCCATAGGTTTGGGCACAACCTAACTACAAGTCTACCTTTGTACCTATACACCTCATCATTTGCAAACCTCTTTGTCTTGTACACCCATTTGCATCCAATTACCTTCGGATTCTTTGGTCTTGGCACCAATTCCCATATCTCATTCTCAAGTAGAGCATCATACTCCGCTACCTTACACATCCATAAATGAGTGTCCTTGTGCAACTATTGACTCTACAAATTGAATCGAATCAAATTGTTTAGGTGCTTTGTGGATGGTATTCCATTGTAGTGGGAGTACATCATGATGTGAATAGTCTTTGAGGTTGACTTTGGTAGTCACTCGCAAATACTACAGGTACAACGAGTTGGTTCCCCAGTCTTGTATGATTTGCAATTGTCACATAAAAGGACATCCCAAAATCATCTCATATGCATGATTCTTTCCAAACTCACAAATGGTGAGGGTATGCTCAAACTCTACACCACAAGCAGTGAGAGATATTCCTTCCAAGAAACCTAAAGGTTTCCCAATATGACCATCATCCATCTGCAATTTCATTCTAGTGGGTCTAAGGGCTAGCTTGCCCCATTGTTTCTATAGGGAAGTGGTGGCAATGACTACTCTACCTCTTGAATCTAGGATTGCTTTGGTGGTGTACCCCTGGTAGGAGATAGGCAAATCCTTCTTATTTGGTGACACCCTGCTCTCTGTTGTCCAAAACCTGATAATCATATGCTTGAACTTTTGTGTGATACATCTGGTAGGTGTTGCCTTACCGGTTGGCTTCAAAAAACTATGATCAGACTCAACTGTACTTAATCATCCAATCGTATCATAGACGACTTTCCTGCTTACTCCCAATACCCTAGAAAGTCTTGAAATATTTATCTGATTTGTTGATGAATATGTGTCACTATTTAGAGCCATCATCAACATTGATCTCTTCAACACAAGGTCATCAGAATTCTTTCTCATACTTTGCAGTGTATTCCGAAGATTGGTGAAAAGGGCACATGTTACATGATCTTTGTTACTGCCCATTGCATCAAAAAGTTTCCCAATACATGGACTCTGCAACATCCTATTTAGTGCCTCGATTTCATCTTCACAACATAAGTGTCTATTTTGATTTTTAAAATACTTGATGATCTTATCCACAATGCCATCCAAGTTGCTTGAACTGCAATTAGCATTATCCTCCACATTAGTGCCTGACCTTGACGTTATTGTGTCCCTATATTTCCTTTTCTTTTCCTTCCAATAACATCTTAATGCTTGTTGATCACTATCCACTATTGGTATTGTCTTAACTTACATCAGTTTGCTTGTCCAAGATTGCTCTACATCAACACACTACAAATGATGAAAAAACCATAAATAAAATAACATCTACCACTCATCAATCCACTTTATTATATTGACTTTACATTGAGTATGCTCATCTGATATCATTATGTGCTCCATCACTTACTGTTAGCAGCAGACAAGGAACTGAAGGACTAACGAGGCATGGCAGTCAGAGAAGAGAGTCAGAAGGGAGAGAAGGCACAAGCAGACAAGGGAGTCTACAAAGATCTGGCAAATAGGCCAATAATTTTCCTCATGAA
Source organism: Ceratopteris richardii (assembly GCA_020310875.1). NCBI lineage: Eukaryota > Viridiplantae > Streptophyta > Polypodiopsida > Polypodiales > Pteridaceae > Ceratopteris > Ceratopteris richardii. The sequence continues at coordinate 74,153,144 of CM035415.1, forward strand.
GAAGCAAGTACGAGCACTCACGCAGATCTAGCACTAAGGCAACCTTTAATTTTTCAAATCCTTTACACCCATTCAAAGTGATTCTCATCGCTAAACACCATTGTAAATACCATTTCATCTTTTTATAGCTCCATTTTGTGCAAGCCAAGGAGTCCTTGATCTTGAGGAGCTTTAGAAGTATCTACATGCCAATTTTCATATTTTTTAGATCTCGTTTGAGCCCTCTAATAAGCCCTGGAACCTAATTTTTAACTAGGCCGGACACTAGGTCTGAACAGGGCCAAACCTAGTCAAAAACTATAAAAGGAGCTAGAGAGCTCATTTTTGAGGGTAGATTGTAATTGAAACAAACTTGTAAGAGCTTTTTGAAAGTTATCTAAGAACTCCATTGACTCTCACTCTTTGTCTTGCCGTGTGTGCGCGTGTGTGTGTATGTGTGTGCATGTTTGTGTGCTTCTCACTCACGCACTTGTGCTGCCACTTGCTCGAGGTCTTCATACCATCCTCACGTCTTCCCGGATTGACATTAAAGGAGGTGCTACTCATCACTGAGCTACACCAAATTTTGGCGACGTTGCCGGGGAACGAATTTTGAGGACGAGCGTGTGATGGTAAGACGTAGAGTTGACGCGTTGGAGTTGTAGGTATTTTCTTCACTTTCACCTATTTTCTTGTTTTTCCTTCACCATCTTCATCTCCATCATCATCATCACCATCTCCCACCTCCATCTCCATCATCGCGAAAATTTCTGTTTTTTGATCATATCACCTTTCCCACCTCATTTCCCTCATTTCACTTGTGAGAGAGAGCGAGAGAGCGATATTGCGTGTGTGTTTTCTTGCATGTTTCTTGAGCTTTTTGCAGGACCTTGCTGAATCACCATCCCCAGCTCCCTGCGCAGATCTATTGAGAGCTTCGAAAGGTGTTCTAAGCAAGTGTAAGTGCAAGCTTGGGAACACACTTCCTGGGCACTCAAGGGCAACCAAGCAGGAAACAAAAGGTTGGAAACTTTTAACCCCCTCTGTCAATTCATAGTTTAGGCTAAGAACGACGAGAGGTAGGAGTAAGTCAGGGCGACGATAGGCAGGTATCAAGTTGAAGATTACCTAAAAACTCAAGTTCAAGCTAAAAACCTAATCGTTGTACTGTCGATAACATAAAGGAAAAGAACCTAACGTGGAACGATCAACCTGAAAGCACGAAGAACATTCAAGTATTCCTGACGATGTAATATCAGACAAGACCTTAAACACGAGAAATAACTAAAAAGAACTAAACGACTAAGATAAAGTAACCAGCAACGAGGTTGTACTCTAGGCAAAGAATTGGGCTACTTAGATAGGCATATGAACCTTAGATCAGGACGACATCTAGTAAGGGAGAGACAAAGCCTTAGGTCTTCGGAGGCTAGTGTTAACCACACTGCTAGGTCTTGGGCCCAGCAGTTGAGTCACCACTCAAACTACCCAAGTTCTGAGACTAGTGAATCAGAGATGTCTCAAGGTATGGAGAGACCTACAGGCAGTTCAGGAGTGCCTTACTTACACAGAGTAGAAGGCCCCTACAAAACACAGTTGGAATACCTTAGGACCAACCGATTAGGTGCTAGCATCTATGAGGACGGCCTAGGAAGATTTGTGGTACAGATTAAGAATCCTGATCAATCCATAGGACTAGAGCACCCAGCAGTCAAGTTTGAAAATGGTGCATACCTGGACAAAGAAGGAACCATATACGTAGTCACCAGTCACCCAGACAGGACAGATGAATTTGGGAATGTAATCTCAGAGGCGGACTTAGGTGACTTGGAACAAGGAAACATGGGTGTAGAACCTAGAACCCCCCGAGGTAAATCAGTTCTCACTAGGATTATCACACCGGAATGGATTCCCCAGGATAATAAGAGCATAGAGTTGCTCCTCAATCGAGAAACTGACGAAGCCTTTTGGAGGTATAAATCTAATCAGCCAACTGATATAGGAACTATCATGATCTATGAGTTTAAGGATCCGGATAGCCCAGGCAGAGTGACCTACTTAGACCACGCTTCAGAACGGATCTTTGTGGTTACGGAAAATGATAGGCATGCTTACACTTGGAAGGGTGAATTCATTTTCCCCCAACCGAGATCGAATGTATCCTATGGTCACCCTGGAGCTGGAACATCCCAAGCTCATGGAATGCAAAGAGACAGAAGTAGAGATAGACCAGAAGTCAGCTTTGCTAACCCAGTGGGCAGAGAAAGAACGAGGACGGAAACGAATAGAGTAGAACCTGAGATACTTAGAGCTCATAGGAATCAAAGAAATGTGGAGGAGTTCCCTCTACCCCGACCTAGAGAGCACACAAGGACTTTGAGACCGACTCAGCTAGTTAAGTCCATGAAGAACTACTTCGATGGCACTGGAGATCCATACGATCATGTGGCTGAGTTTAGGCAAGTCCTGAGAGCTGAACAAGTGGAGGATCTATTCACGCAGTACAATGCCTTTGGTCTGACCCTTAGGAACACTGCCCTGACATGGTTTCAGCCACTAAATGAGAGGCAGTTCAGGAGCATAGACCAACTCTTAGAAGCTTTCATTATTGAATTCTCTAAGAGTGGCATAAGGCATAATACCTCCTCGTTGATTCACAGCTTCAAGCAAACCCCGCAAGAGACCGTGAGACTTGCAGGAAGGAGATTTAGGCAATATCTTGAAAGATGCCCTGTTTCGGAGTTACCCACACCAGCCAAGCAAGTGGCTTTATTCTTGGATGGATTGCTAAGTACCAAATTAAGATCATATGTGTACTTGAAAGACCCTAGGACCATAGAAGAGTGTGTACGCATGTGTATTGACATTGAGGATAACCTAGGGGAGGAGTTAGAGCTTGCTAAGATATACAAAGATTCGGATAGTGCCTCAAGCCTCTCTTCCACGCAATCCACATCAATCGAGGAACTTGCAGAGAAAGTAGCTCAGAAATTAGGTGTAACTAGCAAACAAATCCCAAGGTTTTCCCCTGTGAAAAGGTGCTATACTTGTGGTGGTGACCACATGGCGAACGTCTGCCCCATTATGGCTCAGCCCCAAGTAAATCCTAGTAGCCAGTACTGCACCATAGAACGGAGATACACCAATCACACCGCACAAGATTGTCCATACAACAAGCAGGTAGTTAGGCAACCCTACCCTCAGCCATACCCGCAGCAAGGAAGATACCAGAACCCGTACCGTCCACAACCATATGGCAGGCCACAACAACCGTATCAGCAACCTTATCAAAGCCAACAAAGGCCTCAGCCAGTGTTAGCTCAACAACCACCTGCCCCAGCTAATGTGATTCCGGTAAAGTATGCTATTGCAGAAGAAAACCTGAATAGAGCTATAGTCCCTGTAACACCCTTGATTTCTGAAAGTGACCCGAGTGACCATAGCTTTGATTCTACACATGTCGATAGTCCCCAGGCTTACTACATGCAGTCTCCAGAACATGGTGAGTCCTATTACAGCGAAGAGCCAAATGAACCTAGTTGGGAGTCAGATTACACAAACATCATGTATGCAAACCCCAACCCTAGGCCTCAACCTAGGCAAGTAAGACCCCCATTCCCAAGAGGACCGTGCTACAGATGCCAAGGAGATCACCTCATTCATGATTGCCCATTACCTCCACCTACACAAAACCAGTCAGTGACGATCCAAGGCTTTTGCCAAGATTGTGGAAAAGAGCATCTCTTACGAGATTGCCCAAAGAACCCCCATAATATGCCAAAAATCACACCTATCAATGTTATTGGGTTAGTGGTAGATTCCACAGGAAGTGTCACTTCCACTGCTCCCGTACAGGTAGTAACTAGAGCTCAAGCATTGCAGCAGAATCAAGGGGTACACCAGGATAAGAACCCAGAGGCTAGTGAAACCGAGAGCGTGACAAAGAAAACGACTAGAGCGTGGAAAGATAGTCGAGAAAGAATGAAAAGACAATGGGCTAAAAAGATGAGTGAACTCGAGGAAAGCGTAAGAGAAACAAGAGCCAGAATAACCGAACTCACAACTCAAACTCCCTCTCACACTACTCCGCCACCACCATTCCCATCTCCATCCGACCCACCACCTTCCAACCCGCCTCATACGACTCCACCACCCCCCAAAGTAGGATCAGTCCTAGCAGATCCCACTCCCGAGGACCTAAACATGATGCTTAAAGCATATCAGGCCAGAATCCAAGAAGGGCCAACCATAACCGATCATGAAAAATGCTACCCTAGAGCCGAGCTAGAGCTTGAACGAACTAAAACTTGTGCTAAGATGGTGGAATTGGCTCAAGCCATGTTCGAAGCTAGCCGCCTCTTTAACATCTCTAACTCAGCTAAGACGCAGTTACACTTTGATGGACTGCTAGAAAGAATAGAGAGGCTAATTGCACAATCAGAAAAGGAACCTGCCCCTCAAAGAAAGGAAAGGGCAAGAGAACGGATAAGCTAGCCTCTTCAGGAAGCCCATGTGCCTCCTCAAGAAGCTTATCTTCCCCCCCAAAAGGCAGATGAGCCTCCCTCGGAAGCTTACGTACCTCCACAGGTTGCCTACATCCCTTCTCAGGGAGCGTATGAGCCTGTTCGGAAAAGTAATAGAATAAGTAATCCTCCCCAGGAAGCTTGTACTCCAGCCATCTATGAGAACGAGGAGAGAGCCAACGATAGAATAAACCCTCCTTCCCAGGTTGCTTATGTGCCTAATTCTACGGAGCCAGACATTTCTTCTTCTATGAATCGGTTTGCACCAGACTTCCTACGAGAGATTCAAGAAGACAAATGGGATAACGAAAGTGAAGTCGCCCCTCCCTTTGAACTTGTGGATGATGCACACGACCAATTCCCACAAGACATCCCATCTATTTACGAGGAACATGAGAGTACTCAGTCTCACGAGAGATTGGACTTTGAGTCTAATTCCATACAAGAGCTACCCCACTTCACAGGCCCATGGGAAGCAAAGTCCACGTGTATGAGAACACCTACAGTCATGGTAAGAAACGACGATTCAGTCATACCTAGGAACACAGAGGTAGTGAAGAACACTAACGTGCAGTGCAATCTCAAGTTAGAAGAGCTACTCAAGGTTAGACCTGAATTATGGAAACATGTCACCAAACAAGTACCAGAAATGGCCAAACCTTGTTCCCAGGTAGGATCCCAGAAGACAGTACCAGAGATACCCTTGGATAAGATAGGAGATATGTGTGAAGGTGAAGAAGGTAATACCTATCTTCCCATTACCTACCAGGACTACACCACCAAGGCAATTTTGGACTCAAGTGCCGGAGTTGCAATTGCTACCACTTCCCTCTGGAAGCGCTGGGGCAAGCCAGCACTCAGGCCAACGAGAATGAAATTGCAGATGGCCGATGGTCATATTGAGAGACCCTTAGGATTGCTAGAAGGAATAACTCTCACCACTTGTGGTGTTGAGTTCGAGCATACGTTTGCTATATGTGACTTTAGCAAAAATCATGCCTATGAGATGATTTTGGGAAGACCATTTATGCGACAGTTGCAAGTGGTACATGATTGGGGAACTAACTCCTTGTATTTGCAACACTTAGGTGTTACGACCAAAGTGAATCTTAAAGATTACTCTCATAGAGATGTCCCTCCTATCCAATGGAATCCCATCCATAGAGCCAAAGATGATACGGAATCCGTGCATTCCATAGGCTCAGGATCCTCATGGATGCATGAAGACACCCACTTATGGATGTGCAAAGTAGCAGTAGAGGAAGAGAAGAGAGACAAAGGCCAGAGAAATAGGTGCAAACGAAACTCATAGACCCATTCAAGACCCAGCCTATGCACCTGTAGTCTTTCCTGATGAGGAATTCGAACCCCATGGCTGGGCAGAAATTTTAGCAACCATGGACGTAGCCATCAATGAAGAACAATGGACACCTCACTGTGATGAGGATGGCTATGACATTTCAGTCTTCTCCATAGAGCCAATCATGGGAGAGGCAGTTCTAGAAGAATGCGAACCTAGCCCTGATGCATTTGAGGATGCAAGCGACTCCGATCTAGAGTCAATCATTATGGACCCACCATTTGCATCAGATGAAGAATACTTCCATGAAGTAGAATTTCAACCCCAGAGGCATGGAGAGATTACAAATGATGTAAGATTAACAACACACGTGACTCAGAAGGAAGAAGGAAAGAAATGAAAGAAGAGAGAAGCCTCACCAGAAGAGGAAGAATCTTTGTTTGAGGTCCCGGAAAATTTTAAGAAGTATGAGATAGACGACAGGAGAGTCATGATAAGAATGCCTAAACGAGAGGCACAAGTAGGAGAGGCCTATGATAACAAAGAAACCACCAAGAAAATAGTAGTGGCCATAGAAGAAGGAGAGGAGAGATGCACATACATAGGCCATGACCTAACAGAGGAAGAAGAGCATGCGTTAATTGCCTTGCTAAGAGAATACAGAGATGTGTTCGCTTGGAGTTACAAGGATTTGAAAGGTGTTGACCCTGACATATGCTCACACACCATTCCCATGACGGCAGATGCTAAACCCTCTAAGCAAAAGCCCTATACATATAAGGATAATTACGCTGCTAAGATCAAAGAAGAGATAGATAGACTGGTTGAAGCTGGATTTATCTACGAAATTGAGCACACTGAGTGGGTATCCCCCATCGTAGTAGTGCCCAAGAAAAATGGCAAGCTGCATGTATGCATTAACTTGAAAAAGGTTAATGCAGCCACGATTCGAGATAACTATCCGCTTCCCATCACAGAACATCTCTTAGAAAGAGTGGCAGGCAAGGAAGTCTACAGCTTCCTTGATGGATTTTCCTGTTACAATCAAGTAGCCATAGCGCCAGAGGATCAGCATAAGACGGCCTTTGCCACTCAATGGGGCATTTTTGCCTTTAGAGTAATGCCATTTGGGCTTACCAATGCACTAGCTACTTTCCAAAGGCTGATGTGCCATGTATTTAAAGAGTTCCTGAGGAAAAAATTAGAAGTCTATGTTGATGGTCTTTGTGCTCATTCCAACATTAGACAAACCCATATCCCTGAACTTAGACAAATCTTTGACAAATGTAGAGAATATCAAGTCTGCCTGAACCCAGAAAAGTGCGTTTTTATGGTCAGGCAAGGCAAGATTCTAGGACACATAGTGTCAAAGAATGGCATATCTACTGACGAAGAGAAAGTGAGAGCTATAGCAGAGCTACCTAGGCCAAAGAATGTCAAGGAAGTACAAGCTTTCATGGGGCATTGTGGTTATTACCGAAGATTCATTCACATGTATGCTGTAATTGCAAAGCCCATGTACGGACTTCTGACTAACTTTGAGTGGACGGATGAATGTGAGAATTCCTTCGAGGAGCTTAAACGAAGATTATGTTCAGCACCAATCTTGACCACACCAGATTGGAATAAGCCATTCCATGTTCACGTGGATGCATCCAATTATGCCATTGGGTGTGTACTTGCTCAACCTACTGGTGAAGGTAATATGGATCTTCCAATTGCCTATGCCAGCAGACAATTGAATGCAGCTGAACGTAATTACACCACTACAGAGAGAGAAGGTTTAGGCATGGTATATGCAGTCAAAAAATTCAGACACTATTTGCTTGCAAATAAGTTTAAATTTTTTACTGATCATCAAGCATTGCTATACCTCGTAAACAAGCCATGCAATACAGGAAGATTAGTGAGATGGTTTCTCTTGCTAATGGAATATGATTTTGAGGTTGTGGTAAGGAAAGGGAGGACTCATTTGAGAGCAGATCACCTCTCTAGGCTCACATCGGGAGAAGCCCCACAAGGAGTGTCAGATGACCTTCCTGATGCTTACTTGTTTAATTTGGAAGTGGTGCCATAGTGGGCTAAGCCATTGGTACCAGTATTGACATACGGGCCCAACCATCGAGTGGTAAACACACGGAATAGAGAGGTTGTAAAAGCCCAAAAGTACCACATCATGGCAGGAAGTATGTACAAGCACACAGATCAAGGGATCTTGGCTTGTTGCGTAGAAGAGGATGAGTACGCTAAATGGTTGCAATTAGCACATGTAGGTGCGTTAGAGCAACACTATTCAAAGCAACGAACTTTACAGACACTAAGGAGACTCGGAGTGCATTGGCCGACTATGGAAGCGGATGTCCAAAAGTTGTGCAAGGAATGCCCAATCTGTGGCATTAAACCACCAGTGGAACACGCCACTCTCTATCAAGTATCCGTTGTGCCAGATTGGAGTGAACCTCTAGTATCCTTCTTGAGGACAAAAACATTCCCTCCAGACATGACTCTAGCTAGGAAAAGGAGTTTAGAACAAGAAGCCCAGGATTACTCACTCATTGGTGATAATCTATATAAGCGTGGTAAAGATGGTTACCTAAGGCTATGTGTCCATGAAAGTGAATATCTTAAGATCTTGGAAACTGCTCACCAAGGTGTAGCAGGAGGACATTTTGGACCAGATCGGGTGATCAAGGCGATACTATTTGCGGGCTTCTGGTGGCCTACCCTTCACATGGATGCACATACCTATGTGAAACGGTGTGATGTCTGTCAGAGAACTCAGTATCCTATACGCAAAGATGAGATGCCACTGAAACCTATGATGGGTGGACGTGCGTTCTCTAAGTGGGGAATAGACTTCGTAGGTCCTATTAATCCCCCAGCTAAGGGTTCCCATGCAGAATACATCATTGTTGCAACAGATTATCTCACCAAGTGGGTAGAGGTGAAAGCTACGACAAAGAATGACGCTCAGACAACTGCTAAATTCTTGTTTGAGAATGTATTCACAAGATATGGGCTACCCATAGAGCTTGTAAGTGATAGAGGCACTCATTTCTTGAACGAAGTGATTGAAAATCTACTCCAAGAATTCTTGGTAATACACAAGAAGTCTGCCCCCTATCACCCGCAAGCTAATGGACAAGCTGAGAGCACTAATAAGATCTTATGCAATGTACTGACAAAATTAGTGAACACTAAACGCTCTGATTGGGACAAACAGCTGCACCATGCTGTTTGGGCATACCGAGTCGCCTACAAAACGGTACTCCAAGCCACCCCCTTTCAGATGGTATTTGGCCAAAACGCAGTGCTACCCTTGGACTTCTTAATACCTACGTTGAAAGTAGCACAAGAGCACGAATGGACAGGTCATGAGCTCTCCTCTAGGATCTTTGACCTTGAACGATTAGGAGAAACAAGACTGAGAGCAGCTGCAGGGATATATGCAGCTAAGAAGAGACAGAAGGCATACTTCGATGCCCATGTGAAGGATAAGGGTTTGAAAGCAGGAGATCTAGTTTTAGTCTACACACTGAAACAACACGCAAGGAAACTAGAAAAGAGAGGCTACGGACCTATGATCATCAATAGGATTTCCACGAGTGGAGCAGTACAACTAGCCACATTAGAAGGTGATGTTCTCCCAAACTATATTAGCGGATGCAGAGTCAAGTTGTATCAGGAACCCCTCACGGAGGAAATGCTTAGCCGACTCAACACTGCTAAGAAACGCAAAGAGGAAGAAAAGCGAGTTCGAGAGGAAGCTCAAGCAGAAGCTTTAGAACGCATCAAAAGGATGAAGTTACGAAGGCAAGGTAGAGATCAACCTAGAACGAATGACTATGCAGATCAAGGATATCCTATGGCCATGTGTGAAGTCGTAGGAACAAGCTCGCATAGGATAATTGATCGACGTCCTTTCATAACCCTAGATATAGGACAAGGAAAGAGTGCAAGGACTGTGAGAGCCTTGATTGACTCAGGTGCAGCCACTAGTGCTGTTAAATTGTCTTACTGTCAAGAGTTGCAGTTAACTGTCAATCCTGTGGAAGCATATCTCATAGGATTGGGAGGCGTGGAAACCCCTTGCATGGGCGAGGTGGAACTTCCCCTCTACATTCATGATGAGGCAATGACAGTTAAAGTACTAGTGTGTCAAGACGAGGATCTCACTGAACCTCTTGTCTTGGGTCAAGACTGGATCTATGACCAAGCAGTCAACTTAAACCTAAGAAGTGGACTTCTTCAGGTTTGGGTCAATCATAGTCGAATTACAGTAGAGTTAGATAATGGAGCACTCAAGGAACTAGGAAAGGCACAGACTCCTGGTCCTTCCAGGAGTACACATGAAGATGACCATGTTGTTCTTGTCCAAAACTATGTGTTGCAGAGGAATGATATTCGCAAAAAAGGAGTCAAGGATGCAACGAAACTCCCTTCTTTTCCAAAGGCCAGAAGGAAGCAGCAACCAAAGATGGATCAAAGGCTGAAGAAGCAGAGTACTTCCTATGTCAGAGATCAAAAGTACCTGCACAGCAAAATGTCCCAGCAAGTGAAACAAGTGTGGGTACGGAAAGGCGAACACCCGGTTGCACTCAAGCCAACCACACAGGCAAAGCCTCTTATTAGTCACCAACAACACGATACTAATAAGAAGTCTTTCAGAAATTCTTCTGCTAACGTGACATCTATTTGGGTGCCCAAGAAGTCGATAAAGGCTAGCCCACAATCAAGACAAATTTGGGTGCCTAAGGCTTGTTTGCGGGCGCAAGTAGCTACGCCGAGGCCACAACCTATACAGCATAACCCATCCACTCGCACAGCCAGTACTCACTCGTTTTCAACACTCAGGAACACACCAAGGCCCATGAGCACGCACATAATCACTTGTAAATGGGTCCCTAAAAGGCCTCATTTTCAAACCGAGACACCGATAAAGCTCTCTAGAGTCTCTACGAAACCAAGAGCAAAACCCATCCACTGCATTTGGCAGCCTCAGACTTGTAACAAACCCCCGGACCCCATTTGTAAATCCATGATAACTTACTAACCACATCACTATCACACTACATCATTCCACTTAACTCTTAGGTCTACCGAACGGCTAACCGCACACACACTCGCACCGAGCACTTACTAACCCATTATTCGCTCCCGACCCTCATGTTAATATTGTAATGGGAACAACAACGGTCCTCCCTTGTCCTGTACAATGTTAACACATGTTTGTATATTCTCACAGAGACAGGTAGCAAGAAGTAACATGGCAGATACGGTAGGAACTAGCTCCCAGGCAGGCACCAGCCCCCAAGTGGTGGACATCGAAAGCCTTCCGGTCGAGGAGGAATTAAAGGAAAGACCAGTGGCATTAAGGGCATTACATGCCATACCGATTCAGAATCCTCCACAGGGTCACACAATGTCGGTGGGCAAAACCTCACACTGGTTCAGTGACGTTGCTGGACCTCTGGGTGAAGGCACATACATGTGGGAGTCCGAGGTAGAATTCAATGGACGTGGGGCAGATACCACTTCTTTACCAGGGAGTTTGAAAAGCTACAGAATAATGAAGGACTGAAGTCGATATGGAAGAAGGCTGGGCTTTATGATTACTTCAAGTTCCAACTACCAAAGCCAGATTTTCTAAGGTGCTCATACTTAATTAGCACCCTCACTCCAAGCAAAGACAAGAAAGGATACAGCTCCTTTGTGCTCCCATCACTCACAAGGGGCAACGAGCTGAAGCGTTTCCGCTTGACTATCAACTTGGTAAGAGAAGCACTCGACATGAAAGGTATGCACATTCCAACAGAGAAAGAGACTATGGTTCCAGACAATATGAAGAACAGGAATCTGACGAAGTTGAAGGACATGGTTGCGATGACACCTACGATCGCCATTCACTTACGCATGGTCATGCAACATTTCGCATTCCCCACGCAGGAAAGGTTCACAATGCCTCCCAAAAAGATCTGGTTTAGCCTCTACCTAGCGGATGCTTTTGATTTGACAATCAATATGCCCCACTGGATTATCGACCAGATTCATATGGCTCATCAGAGATGGTATAAGAAGCAAAAGTCTGTGCTGTATGGTTGCTGTGCGCTTACAAGAATTGTATACAGATGTCTCGCATATGATGTACCGGTGCAGAGGGCTCTCATTTGGACCAGAGCACAGGAGTTTCAACGCAGATTGTCAGCTGTAGGGCCTCCCTCAAAGAAGATGAGAGGCACTGTCCAGATGCCTTGTGCACAAGCTCGCGGTGCAACCCTAACGCCTGAAACAACCCCAAGACTTCCCCGATGAGTACAACCATTTACTATCAGGTTACCCAGGCACAACACAGATGGCCCTAACCTTGTGTTTCCACCAGTACCTACTGATCTGGAATTCCCGCATGGATTCACTTTGGAGGATCTAACGGATGAAGAAGTTGCTAGAATCACCGAAGCTGTAAATGCGGAAGTGAAGCAGAGCAAGCTGGTGGACAGCAAACTGCCCCAGACCAAGCCCAGCCCAGCCAACCGGACGTAGTCAATGTGGACGATGAAGAAGAAGCACATGAGGAGGCACAGGGTGGACAATCAGAAGCAGAAGAACAAGAGTATGATCAGGAAGCCCTACAAGTACTGGAAGGTGCCCCAGCCTATACTAACGCATTAAAGAAGCTCTACGATACGATGAACCGAGTTCAAGAGCAACACAGACTATCATTAGCTGCAGGTAAAGCCCTCATGAACCAGATTCTGGAGGAGGAAGGTGTGGACGAGCAATACCGTGCCACCTTGGAAATGATATCGGACGCTTTGGGAGTACCTGAAACGGTGCATACTGCACTAGTGCAATCACGAAGGACAGAGAAAAGATATGGCAGACGCCCCCCACGAACGGGAAAACGAATGAATGTATTAGGATCAGGACCACAAGGCACCCCCACAACCACTGGCATAGCACACACCGTTCACGAAACCGAGGAAGCCCACACATCGAGTGCACCTCCATCACCTCCCTTGCCACCTTCTCCCCCACATCCGCCCCATTCACCTCCCTCTACCACTGTAACCTCTACTGCCACCACCTCTGAACCCACTACACACACCGACGCACAAACCATCAGTCAACCCACATACTCTATTTCCACTGAAAACATAAGTCTAACCACAGCCATGGTAAACACCACTACTCCGATCATACTTCCTGGGAGTTCACAATTACACACACCTCTATACACGTTCACAACTCTCACCGCAACCACAATCCCCATGTTCACAGTCACTCCCACCACGGCCTCCACTTTTGAATCCATGGAGGTGTCACCCACCTCTGCACCTCTCCCACCCCCCATTTACCCACCCTCTCCCATTCCCCCACCTCCCCCCTCACCCTTCTCCACTACTGCATCCACAATTCCCCTTCCCTTTCCCTTCCCCTCTGCATTCAACACCATTTCTCCCACCATTCCTCTTAATAATGTATTTAATAATATGTATCAATGCATGTCCCAACTTCAGCAACACTACCAACACCTTGACAACCAACATACAAGGCTTTTCTGAAGCCACGCAGATCTCCAAGCACGATGTAGGGATCTTGAAGAGCAGAAGCAGCTACTACAATAGCAGCACGTGACATTACAGGAACAATATGCACAATTAGTAGCCAACCCACCCCAAGCAGATGATGAAGAACGACGACACATGGATGAGCTGCTACATTCTCAGATCACGGAAAACCTTAAGCTTCGACGGAACTTGGGCCTCCTACGCAAGCACATGTCTACAGCGCTAGAGGAGAATAAACGATTACAGAAACAGAACAAAGAAAATCTGGAGGCGACCATGGAGGGTTCCCCACAAGAGATTGACCCCGAGCGATTCAAGGCAATTCCCTCTGAGAATATGAAAGTGGTGTTAGAAACTCATGCAGATCTAATGGAGGCCCATGCCACTTTAGAAAAAGAGAGAGATGATTTACTAAGGCAGTTGGCCACCCAACAGACATCACCAAGCAAGATCACAACCGCAGAAGATACATCTGAAGAGGTCACTAAACTCCGGGCAGAACTTGAGGAATTACGTAGCAAGGTCATGCAATACGAGCGTCAGCCCTCCCCTCTGGTAGAGCCCGAGCCTGATGATCTTGTGCCAATCGAAGTAGAAGAAACATTCGAGGATCCCTATGTCCCGATGCCAACACCCGGGGGTAAGCGAACAGAACAGGGCATGGACACAATTGAAATTGAGGCACCTGAATGGATGCAAAAATTAGAGAAAGTAGCCACGACGCATGATGACAGGGTGGCAGTCCAAATCGCATTGATGTCACAATTGGAGGAGGTTGTAATAAAATCCGATTATTTTAAGAATCTCTCACACCATAGGTGGATCGGCCCATCGGACGACCTGTATGTTCCTTTTTGCGTTCTAATGGCAGATTATAATGCGGAGATCAAGCACCACACCTCAAGGGAACCAACCTCTGCCACACAGTTTGCACCTGACGACATCCCAGAAAGTGCCAAGCAGGGACATATTCGCCAACCGACTTGGAGAATTCGGCTGCTTGAAACCTACCCGGAAATGGTAAGAACATGGAACAACATGCCATTGTACATCAAATATAACCCATGTTATTGCCCTGTATTTCGAAGGAGATCATGGCCGGAGTACACACAAACAGTGCTGACGATTAAAGGATGTGAGAAGTGGCTCAATTATGTGTACTTCGCACCCCCTAAGGGCCCACCTACTATTGGATATATGATTTTGACGATTCGACATTGGGGGGTCCGGTTCAAGAATGTACCTGATGTCATGACTCAGATGTGCCTAAAGATTTTCGAACTTATGTTGGTCACCTTCAGGACCTTCAAAAATGTCAAGGAACCGCATCTCTCAGCACTAGGATTTAATGAAGGTAATCAGGACCTTGTATACGACATGAGCACAACCCCATCGATTAATGTTGTGTATGCATGGCACGCTCGCATCAAATATCTACTGGCCTGCTTCAAACAAACGTTTGAAGAGATGTTTGTCACGGGATTCTGGGAATATCACTCCGAGATATTCATTCCCAGACCATCCCATCTCTTGCAGTTGTTTGCAGTGGAACAAGCTCTCCATTCCGAAAAGCTACGTATACCACATCCAAAGGTTCCCGGGCCGGTAGATTGGGATGCTCTACTCATAGATTTGGCCAAAGGATTGAGAATTGCCGAACATCACTTAGCGCAGGATGTCGTCGAGTACTACATCCAAAAACCCACACAACAAGGGTCTGTCAGGGACGACAGACGCGAGAGAGGGGGGGGTGTTAGCAGCAGACAAGGAACTGAAGGACTAACGAGGCATGGCAGTCAGAGAAGAGAGTCAGAAGGGAGAGAAGGCACAAGCAGACAAGGGAGTCAACGAAGATCTGGCAAATAGGCCAATAATTTTCCTCATGAAGAAGCAAGTACGAGCACTCACGCAGATCTAGCACTAAGGCAACCTTTAATTTTTCAAATCCTTTACACCCATTCAAAGTGATTCTCATCGCTAAACACCATTGTAAATACCATTTCATCTTTTTATAGCTCCATTTTGTGCAAGCCAAGGAGTCCTTGAGCTTGAGGAGCTTTAGAAGTATCTACATGCCAATTTTCATATTTTTTAGATCTCGTTTGAGCCCTCTAATAAGCCCTGGAACCTAATTTTTAACTAGGCCGGACACTAGGTCTGAACAGGGCCAAAGCTAGTCAAAAACTATAAAAGGAGCTAGAGAGCTCATTTTTGAGGGTAGATTGTAATTGAAACAAACTTGTAAGAGCTTTTTGAAAGTAATCTAAGAACTACATTGACTCTCATTCTTTGTCTTGCCGTGTGTGCGCGTGTGTGTATGTGTGTGCATGTTTGTGTGCTTCTCACTCACGCACTTGTGCTGCCACTTGCTCGAGGTCTTCATACCATCCTCACGTCTTCCCGGATTGACATTAAAGGAGGTGCTACTCATCACTGAGCTACACTTACGTATGTAGACTTGTTATACCACTTTTAAACCTACGACAATCATCCAAAACCTCAGATGTTAGATACAATGAATGAACAATATGAAACTAAATGGACATTGTTAGGCATACTTTTAAACCTAGAACAATCATCCACAATTTGAGATGTTACTCGTATATAACTTCCCTTTTTTTAGAGAACAAGAAAAAAGTAGATTAATGAGGGAATTGTACAAAATGCGGAGGGGCCAAGAGCCCACACATCACCATAAAATCAATGTCATTAGCCTTTACAATGAGAAGCTGTACCATCTGACCATACCCAATGTTGGCTTAAGTCAAGGTTTAGCTCTTTCAGCCATTACCAATGTAATTGGAAACACTGTTGCACAAAAAAGGTGTCATGCTTCTTGTCATCAAATATGAAGAAGTGGATTACCTTTTTAGGAATGATCTCCAAACCAAAATATGTGATATGCACAAAAATCGTTATCTGTACAGACTCAAGACGAAGCACGTAGAAAAAATATGTATAGTGATGGAGTCCCTCTCACTGTTCCCCACTCAACATGCAACACGTAGAAAAAATCACAGGCAAGAAGAGGTACTATAGCGTACTCTCGAACATGCAACACGCAAAAAAGTAGTTATCAATATTCCCCATTCAGGACGCAACATGTAGAAAAAATGCATATAGTGATGGAGTCCCTCTCACTGTTCCCCACTCAACATGCAGCATGCAGAAAAACTCCCAAGCGAGATGAGGTACTGTGGCGTACTCTCCAAGATGCAGCACATAGAAAAACCCACGTCGTGAACGCTCCATGCAGTGAGTTGGAAAAGCATTCCTACTCTGCAACCCACAAAAATCGCATCAAGCTTTGTAATGTCTTTTCTATCCCAAGGATACATGCTGGTGGTGGCTTCCAAAGTCTGTTTCTGGCTCTTAACAGAGTCGATTTTCCACTTCAACTTGGGCTAATAATATCCAATAAAGATCTTCTAGGTCGACCCTATTCTTGGCAGCGTGAAAGTTAGGAAACCTGAAGCACAATGAGCAGACGCAAATGTGAGAACCGATTCTTTATAGTTGATTAAAGCCTCCGCTTTTGTGTTGCGCACGTACGTCTTCCATCACCCATCAAGACAGCTAAAAGATTCAATCGTGACTCATTACAATAGCATAGGATCAACAAAATAGTAGCCAAGAAAACTTCTGGCTTGCACGCTCCATAACGAATGTATGGCTGCCAAAGACAACAATCAGCTATGCAAAAAAGCTCCCAGGCAAGATGAGGTACTATGGCAGACTCTCCAACATGCAGCAAGCAAAAAAACCCATGTCATGAATGCTCCATGGTCCAGCATGCGTACTGCGGCCTGTTGTTGCCCCACGACCTCGCTTTTACTTCTCTTTCAATAACTACTGCATGATGTTCAGCTAAGAAGGAACGGGTTTTTCCAGCTAATTAACTATGTCCCGGACATCACTTTTTTATAAACATTGACATGCTTTCACCCTAAACTATATGAAGAAACTTCGTGTAGGAAACCACTCTCATTTGTAGAACTGGTCTCCACATAACCATTGTCGTGAGGCAGAGAAAATTTTTTATCACATGCTTTCAGAGTTTTTGATTTACAATCATTTTTTGAAAAGTTATGGCCCATTTTGAATCACGATCGGCGTCCACCATACCATGAATCATTCCTTACAGCTAGGATGTTTCCAAGTCACCTATTGCAATATCCCTCTCTCTCACCGGCTTTCATAATTCAAGAGACTTATCTAGAAGTATTTAGTAGCATAAAATATGTTTTTGCGAGGTTGAGGATCTACTGATGTTGGTTGGAAGTTTTCGGAGATGCTGACATTGAGAAACTTATGAAGGTGGTGCCATGTGCATTGGACCACCATACACAGGTGCTCCCATAAGTGGGACACCAATATCCCACTGCCATCAAAATTATGGAATGCTGATGCTTGTGGGACATGTCGAGGAGAACTTGGCACAGGTTTCTGGCACATAGATAGTTATGGAACTTGGTCGAGAGGATTTGGCATAGGATTATGGCATGCCATATGAACTGCATGCCTTTGTGCATTTCTCTACACATCAACTAGAAAACCAAATCGATCAAAGGCAACTATCAAACCTGATGGTCTTCTCTATAACCTTTGTCTCTCTGAGAAATAATGGTGATCCCAATTTTCATAGATGTAGAAAGGTTCCCTCAAAGTATTTTTGGTCTCTTTCTCTCTCTAGGACATAGTACATACGATTTAATTTTCATTATCTTCAACATCCTTAATTATCCCTCAAACCTCACAAAGCTACGTCCTCATCTCTCTTCAGAGGCTTCTTAAATAACAATCTTCCAAGCTCTAATGGAATTAGAAAAATTGACTCTCTGGCCTCTCATAAGAGAAAAGAAATGATAGACTCCTTGTGAGCCAAATGCTCATGCAAGAGTTTGGGCTCTCTTTCTACGACATCAAGAAAATCTCTCGCTTGCTTAAGCACATTTTTATTAATACAAAAATAAAGAAAAACAAATTGAAAGCATGATTAAGACTTGCGTACTTGCGTTATTAGAGAACAACTTTTCAACCTTCTTATGAAGAAGAGGAGTGAGGAAAGAGAGATAGAAGTATCTCTCTCTCATTCTCTCTCACGTTCTTATGTTTCCTCTCTCTCCCTACTAGCATGGTGGCCAGAGATGGTGAGCTTGAGAGGTGTTGATCATAGAGAGGAACCCTAGATCGTAATCATAAAACATAAACAAGAAAGCATGAACAAGAAAAGTAAAGAATGAACAAGAGAAGACAAAGTAGCCTAGCTAGAGAAAATCCACGAGGAAAACCAAATAAACATTGGTCATCTATTTATAGGTTTTCCCTAGGACTTCTGTCACTCTAGCACAATGGTGAGTACCAACGTGAGGAGATACACCTCATAAATGTCAATCCGTGGAGACGTGAGGACCGGTATGAAGACCGTGAGCAAGTGATGGCACAAGTGCGTGAGTGAAAGCACACAAGCATGCACACACATACACACACACGCGCACAAAGTAAGAGCAAGGAGTGGAACAATGGAAGATGTTCAATTATACAAGAGCTCTCTTACAAAGCTGAAATCTACAACAAGCTAACCTCCAAAATGAGCTCTCCAGCCCTTTTTATAGTTTTTGAGTGGTTTTGGCCCTGTCCAGACCTAGTGTCCGGCTTAGTTAAAAAATAGGTTCCAAGGCTTATTTGGGGGCTCAAACGGAGTCTAAAAATTATGAAAATTGGTAGGATGGTAGATCTAATACTCCTCAAGCTCGAGGACTCCTCGGCTTGAACAAAATGGAGTTACAAAAATGGAAAATGGTATTTACAATGGTTTTTAGTGATAAAAATCACTATTTTTGTAGGGATTTCTTCTGAAAATTTGACAGGTGCTTCTTGGAGCTCCCTACTTGCTCCTTCTTCTTGTGTGTCCACTTCTTTGATGCGCTTCCATGCTTTGTCCTTGACCTTGAGCTTCAACACTCCCCCCCCTCTTGAGTCTGTCGTCCCTGACAGACCCTTGTTGTCGTGGTTGTTCCATGTAGTACATTGAGAGGTAGTGTCCGTTACGTTCAACAGGGGCGATCCCTCTTCCCAATGTATCCTGGTCATTTGTCTGGTTCTTCACTTTGCCACTGTTATCTCTTGCAGTTTGTAGTCTCTTTGTACGTACTTCTGCCTGGTATTCCATCTGGGTGGTGCATTTGTAATTTTTCCAAAACTGCTAGCTGCTCAAAGGAGGTGGTCAATGTTGATTGTGAGCAACTCTCGGTGGTGGATGGCTTCCTTGCTCTTGTTGTTGTCATCTTGATGTCGTCTGGTTCTTCCAAAGATGGCTTTTCATAGTTTCCATGCCAAGTACTTGTAACCCATAATGAATGGTGGGTAAGTGCATTAGTGCATGGGTTGAACAAAATATGTGCCTTGTGCATGGCCTTGTAATGTGGCCCTACATATGCGTACTTGGAAAATGCGTGGCAAGAAGTATGGTGCAAGAGATTGGGTCTTGAGCTAAGTGCTCAAGGGTATGCTGACGAAGAGGTTTCCTAATCTATCATGGTTATAGTGTTGTTGAAACATACACGTCTTACCATGGTGAAGGGTCCGTTGATCTTCATCTCTTCGTGTTGTGGTTCCCTCATGGTGTTTGACCGTCGGCTTGTCCTTTTTGTTGAGGGATGTCCTTGCTGGAAGTTCGCTGATGAGCATTTTCAAGCACATAGTCTTCTCTTTTTTTTTTTTTTTTTTTTTTTTTTGGAACAATGGTGGCCGCAAACAAGAAGAAAGAGGTTAGTATCAATAACATATTTTGCCTGTGAAAATTGTGTCTCATGTGCCTGGGATTTCTCAATTGTGTCTATGCACGGCCCTGTAAGGTGGCCCTATATTGATGCATACTTTGGAAATGCATGACCTGAATGGTGCAAACGACAAGGTTATGCCAAAGGCACATGGTTGCTGCTAGTCGAGGCTTTTGATGTTACTTGTATACTTGATGAATTCTTTGATTGGAGGTGTCTATCGGATCTCGAAATGATGTAATCCTCCGGATTGGAACCCATTTTGGAATAGGGTTTGGTACTGTAGAGATCACCTCAGGCCAGTTCTTCTTTGGATGCTGTCCAAACTTTGGTATCCAGTGTAGTTGGCCCCTTGGTTCTGTGGATGTTGCATGTGCTTTTGGCTTCCAAACCCATATCCTGGGTGAGTGCCTACCTTTTTTTGTAGAAGGGTTGAGTTTATCTTCTTTTGGTCTTTGTGCTCTGTTCCTACCCTTTGCTTTCCTTGGCTTCTTTGTTGAGGCCTTTCGCATGGTGGGGAGCATAGGCCTTTGTACGTGTAAGAGCTTCTTGGGTACCCACATCTGTAATCGCCCTTGTTGAGCTGTAGCTAATTTTTTAGGCACCCAAATTTGTACCTTATTGTGGTCGGCCTTCATTGATAGCTTCGATACCCAAATTTGTTGGAGTCTTCGAGCTTGAGCCTGTCGTGGTTGTTTGGTCCTTCTGTTGCCATGGTCGATCTGGTTGGGTGGGAGTCCTTGAGGCAACATCGATGGTTGTACGCCTTTCTTTACCCAGATCTGTGTCATGCCCAACACTTCTTTCTTCTTGAGGGCTCGTTGTCTATTTGATAGACTGGCTATCTTGCACTGTTTTGCTTGCTTCTGAAGTTGAGCTCCTGTGGATGCTTTGCTCTTTAAAAAACAAGAAGAAGGTTCATCTTGCCTTTACGACTGTCCTCCCGTGATTGCGTCCGTTTGGATCATAGAGCTTTTGACATCTACAATATCTTGTTCGAGAAGATTAGCCTTAGAGGAACAAAGAGAGTGTGTGGAGTCAGTTTCAGTGGGCATGCGATTCTCCAATTCTAATGTAATGCATTGATTATATACCCACACTTGAAGAAGTTGACTTCTTAGGTTCAAGTTGACAGCATGGTCGTAAATCCAGTCTTGACCCAAGACAAGTGGTTCTGTGAGGTCCTCATCATGACACACTAGCATTTTGACTTTTATTGGAACATCTTGAAGGTAGATGGGAAGTTCCACCTCGCCCAAACAGGGTGTTTCCACGCCTCCTAATCCTATGAGATAGGCTTCTATGGGCTTGATGTCTAATTGCAGGTCTTGGCAGTATGAAAATCGAACTGCACTAGTTGCTGCTCCTGAGTCAACCAATGCTCTCACAGTCCTTACACTCTTTCCTTGTCCTACCTCTATAGTCACAAAGGGTCGTCGATCAATTATTTGAGAAGTAGTTCTGCCCGATTTTTGGCACATGTCCATGTGATATTTTGGAGCCTTTGTGTTGACATCTAGGCCCAGCCGCCGTAACTTATTTCTTCTGATGCGCTCTCTAGCCTCTGCTTGTGCTTCTTCTCTAACCCTTAACTCCTCTTCTTTTCGCTTCTTAGCAGTGTTGAGTCTCGTGAGCATTTCCTCTGTAAGAGGTTCTTGATATAACTTGACTCGGCATCCACTAATATAGTTGGGTAGGACATCACCTTCTAAAGTGGCCAATTGAACTGCACCGCTAGAGGAGAGTCTATTAATGATCATGGGTCCATATCCTCGTTTCTCCAATTTGCGGGCATGTTGCTTTAGCGTATAAACCAGCACTAGATCTCCTTCCTTCAAGCCTTTATTCTTTACATGGGCATCAAAGTATGCCTTTTGCCTTTTCTTTGCAGCATAAATGCCTGCTACTGCCCGTAGCCTCGTCTCACCTAAGCGTTCTAGATCAAAGATCCTGGAAGACAACTCATGTCCATTCCACTCATGCTCTTGTGCTACTTTCAAGGCAGGGATTAGGAAGTCTAATGGTAGCACGGCATTCTGTCCAAAAACCATCTGAAATGGGGTAGCATTGAGTACCGTTTTGTAGGCAACTCGGTATGCCCAAACAGCATGATGAAGTTGTTTGTCCCAATCAGAGCGTTTATTATTTACAAGTTTCGTCAATACGTTACATAGGATCTTATTCGTGCTCTCGGCTTGTCCGTTAGCTTGTGGGTGATAGGGAGCAGACTTCTTATGTATCACCATGAATTCTTGAAGGAGATTTTCAATGACCTCATTCAAGAAGTGCGTACCTCTATCACTAACCAACTCTATTGGTAACCCATATCTAGTGAACACATTTTCGAATAAGAACTTAGCCGTCGTTTGAGCATCATTCTTTGTCGTGGCTTTTACTTCCACCCACTTTGTAAGGTAATCTGTGGCTACAATAATGTATTCTGCATGGGAGTTTCTTGCTGGGGGGTTAATAGGACCAACAAAGTCTATACCCCACTTTGAAAATGCACGTCCTCCCATCATTGGCCTTAAAGGCATCTCGTCTTTTCTTATCGGATATTGGGCACGTTGGCATGTGTCACATTTCTTCACATAAGTATGTGCATCCATATGAAGAGTGGGCCACCAAAGTCCTGAGAATAGAATGGTCTTAATTACTCTGTCAGGCCCAAAGTGTCCACCTACAGCACCGCTGTGTGCAGTTTCTAAGACTTTCAAATAGTCTGATTCATGAACGCACAGTCTTAGGTAACCATCCTTGCCTCTTCGATATAGGTTGTCTCCTACTAAGGCATAGTCTTGAGCCTCTTGCTCCATGCTCCGTTTTCTTGCAAGACTAGCCTGATTGGGTAATGTTCCCGATCTCATGAACGCAACCAATGGAGCACTCCAATCTGGGATTAATGACACGTGATAAAGAGTGGCATGCTCCACTGGGGGTCTCTTCTGGCACACTGGACAATTCTGGATCCACTCCTGTATTTCTTTGTCCATGCTAGGCCAATACACTCCTAAACGTTTTAGATTCTGCAATGTTCGTTGTTTAGAGTAATGATTTCCTAGCAATCCCTCATGGGCTTGTTGCAACCAACTAATATGTTCATCGTCCTTGACACAACAAGCTAATACACCCTCTGGATCTTGTTTGTACATGCTTCCGGCCAATATTTGATACTTTTGTGATTTTACAATTTCTTCTTTGCTTGTTTTCACATTCTTATTTGCAGGACCGAAGGTTAGGACTGGTACCAACGTGTTTGCCCATTTAGGAACAACTTCCAAATTGAACAGATAAGCATCGGGCAATTCATCAGACACTCCTTGCGGTGGCTCTCCTGAAGTGATGCGAGAAAGATGGTCTGCCCTAAGATGGGTTCTACCTTTCCTGACAACAACTTCAAAGTCGTATTCCATTAGTAAGAGGAACCATCTTACTAAACGGCCTGTATTGCAAGGTTTATTGACCAAATATAGTAAAGCTTGATGATCAGTGAAAAACTTGAACTTATTGGCCAATAGATAGTGTCTAAACTTCTTCACAGCGTATACCATGCCTAAGCCTTCTCTCTCCGTTGTGGTATAATTTCGTTCAGCTGCATTTAATTGCCTACTAGCATATGCTATCGGCAAATCTAGGTTTCCTTCACCCGTGGGTTGTGCTAGCACACATCCTATTGCATGATTGGAGGCATCTACATGGACATGGAATGGTTTACTCCAATCAGGAGTGGTCAGTATTGGTGCTGAGCACAAGCGTCTTTTTAGCTCGTTGAAGGAATTCTCGCATTCCTCGTTCCACTCAAAATTTGTTAACAACCCATAAAGAGGTTTAGCTATGATGGCATACATGTGGATAAACCTACGGTAATATCCACAATGGCCCATAAAGGCCTGTACCTCTTTAACATTTCTTGGTCTTGGCAACTCTGCTATCGCTCTTACCTTGTCTTCATCTGTTGAAATTCCATTCTTAGAAACAATGTGACCTAAGATTTTACCTTCTCGTACCATGAACACACACTTCTCTGGGTTCAGACACACTCGATAATCTCTACACTTGTTGAAGATTTGTCTGAGCTCAGGGATGTGGTAACTTCTCTGTTGGGAATGCGCACATAAATCATCCACATATACTTCTAAGCTCTTCCGCAAGAACTCTTTGAAGACGTGACACATGAGCCTTTGGAATGTTGCAGGTGCGTTGGTGAGCCCAAATGGCATCACACGAAATGCAAAAATTCCCCATTCTGTGGCAAAGGCCGTTTTGTGTTGATCTTCGGGGGCAATGGCTACTTGGTTGTAACCTGAAAATCCATCAAGGAAGCTATAAACTTCCTTGCCTGCAACACGCTCCAATAGATGTTCGGTGATTGGAAGTGGATAACTATCTCTGATCGTAGCGGCATTAACTTTTTTAAGGTTAATACACACTCGCAATTTCCCATTCTTCTTGGGCACCACTACAATGGGGGATACCCATTCAGTGTGCTCAATCTCATAGATGAATCCAGCTTCAATCAGCCTGTCAATTTCCTCCTTTATTTTGGCTGCATAATTGTCATTATATGTGTAGGGCTTTTGTTTAGTGGGCTTGGCATCAGCGGTCATCGGAATCGTATGAGAGCAAATCTTTGGATCTACTCCTTTCAAGTCTCTATAGTGCCATGCGAATACATCCCTATATTCCCTTAATAGAGCTACAAGCTCTGCTTCTTCTTTTGCACTTAGGTCATCTCCTATGTACGTACATCGTTCTTCGTTCCCTTCAATGGTCACTACAATTTTTTTGGTCTTTTCTTTATTGTCATATGCTTCTCCTATAATGGCCTCTCTCTTAGGCATCCGTACCAAAATTTTTCGGTCTTCCACTTCATATTTCTTGAAATTTTCTGGTACTTCAAACAATGATTCTTCCTCTTCTTGTTTCACTGCTTTTCTTTTCTTTTTCTTTTGACCTCCTTCACTTCCTTCCTTTGAGTTTATCGTTTTAATACTTGTGAGGGGTTCTTCTTCTTTTTGGGTTAGCACTCCTATGTCTTCTAAGTAGTGTTCCTCTGAGTCAAAGTAAGTATCCATCACAATGGATTCTAGATCATCGTCATTCTCTTCTTCTTCTATGAACTCATTAGGATCACACTCTTCCAACAGGGGCTGACACATGAACACTGAAATATCATAACCCTCCTCATCACAGTGAGGTGTCCATTGTTCTTCATTGACTGCTATGTCCATGGTAGCTAAGATTTCTGCCCAACCATGAGGCTCAAATTCCTCATCTGGAAATATCATTGCTGTATAGGCTGGGTCTTTTATTGGTCTATCTCCTGGGGACGCTCCTTCCTCTCTTGCTTTTAGACGCTTTTCCTCTTCCTCTGCGACCTTGCACATCCACAAGTGAGTATCTTCATGCAGCCAAGATGGATCAGGTGAACTTTCAGAATGCACAGAGATTGAATCTTCTTTTGCTTTGTGGATAGAATTCCATTGTAGGGGTGGTACATCTCTGAAGGTGTAATCCTTCAGATTGACCTTGGTGGTGACCCCTAAGTGCTGTAAGTACAAGGAGTTGGTTCCCCAATCCTGTACTATTTGCAATTGTCGTAGGAAGGGTCTTCCTAGGATCATCTCGTAGACATTATTTTTTTCAAAGTCACATATAGCAAATGTATGTTCAAACTCTACACCACAAGTGGTTAGAGTTATCCCTTCGAGCAATCCTAGAGGTCTTTCAAAATGACCATCTGCCATTTGAAGCTTCATTCTAGTTGGTCTTAATGTGGGTTTGCCCCATCGCTTCCACAAGGAGGTGGTCGCAATAGCAACACCAGCACCTGAATCTACGATTGCTTTGGTTGTGTAACCTTGATAGGTGATTGGAAGATAAGTATTACCTTCTTCACCTTCGCTCATGTCTCCTATCTTGTCGAGAGGTATCTCTGGAACTTTTTGCTTAGAGCCTACTTTTGGCATATTGGATTCAAGTTCTGGAACTTGATCCTTCACATGATTCCAGAGCTCAGGTTTTGCTTTGAGCAGCTCTTCCACAGTGAGATGACATTGAACCTTAGTGTTCTTCACAACATCAGTGTTTCTTGGAATCACTGAGTCTTCATTTCTTACCAATATTGTGGGGGCTCTGATCTGGAGAGATTCAGATTCCCAAGGGCCTGTGAAATGAGGCAACTCTTGTAGAGAATTAGATTCAAAATCTAATCTTTCATCTTCTTGTTGCTCTGCTTGGTCTCCATAGATAGAAGGGATGTCTTGGGGAAATTGATCATGAAGATCATCAATCTCAGGAATAGGAGGGGAATTACCCTTCTCCTTGGCCCATTTCTCTTGCTGTATTTCTCGCAAGAATTCTTGAGAGTACTGTTGAATTGAAGGAGGCATTCCAGCATCCGTGGAATTAGGAACATAAGCTCCCATTGGTGGTGAGCTTCCTCTTTCAATAACTGGTTGAGCCTGTGGAGGTAAAGAAATTTGTGGTTTATTTACCAACTGCTCTAATCTTTCTAGTAAACCTTGGAAATGCAAATCCGGTTTGACAGAGTTTGTCTGATTGAACTTTTGACTAGTCTCAAGTATGGCTTGAGCTTGTTCTACCATTTTCATGCACATTTTCATCCGTTCAATCTCTAAATCTGCTCTAGGGTAACTCTTGTCTAGGTTTGCAGCTGTTGGCCTTTCTTGAAGACGAGCCTGGTAGGCCTTGAACATCATGTCCAAGCCTTCTGGGGTTGGATCTGCAAGAACAGACCCTGGTTGTGGATTATTTACAATGGGTGGTGGGGTGGAATGAGGTGGAGTGGACGGAGCTTCGGTATGTGAGGGGCTTTGAGATGCAATGTCTTCTATTTTTGTTTTGGTATCCCTTAAGCTTTCTTCTAGCTCGAATAACTTTTTGTTCTACTTGCGATTAGCCTTCTCTCTGGTATCCTTCCATGTTCTTGGTTTCCTCTTACTAGGTTCTCCTGCCTCACTTGACTCCGATTGCTCAGATGGTTTTGCTTGTTGTGCAGCCTGTGCCCTAGTAACTACCTGTACAGGAGCCACCTTATTACTACTTGGACTTGAATCTGCCATTAAGCCTACCACATTGATGGGTGTAACCTTGGGTGCACTAGAGGGGTTTCTCGGACACTCTCTAGGAAGATGTTCCTTGCCACACTCAAGACAAAAGCCTTGTATTGTAATGTTTTGCCCTTGTCCCAGAGCAGGTTGGTGGGGACATTCACGAATGAAATGATCGCCTTGACACCTAAAGCATGGTCCTCTAGGGGCTTGTGGTCTTGCTTGTCTCACTGGGGGCCTAGTATTTGGATTTGTATACATGACATTGGAGTATTCTGGCTCCCAATTTTGTTCCATAGGTGGTGCCTCATATTGACACTGAGAAGTCTCACTTTGCTCAGGTGACTCTATATAATAAGCATGTGGACTATCTTCATGGAAGTAGTTTGAACCATGAGCATGAGAATCATTTTCTGAGACCAATGGGGTTAGTGGCACCAATGCTCTATTAGGGTTCTCCTCTGCCATCGTATATTTAACTGGGATCACATTGGCAGGAGTTGGCGGTTGGTTTCCTAGGACTGGTTGTGGCCTATATGGTGCCTGATATTGCTGCTGGTATTGAGGTTGATATTGTTGTGGCCTATAATATGGCTGTTGGTGCTGATTCTGATACCTACCCTGTTGGTAAGGTTGCTGATAATTTTGTTTAACAGCCTGCCTATTATAGGGACAATCTTGGGTCGTATGATTTGTATATTTCCTCTCAATGGTGCAATATAGAGCATTAGGGTTTCCTTGGGGTTGAGTCATCATTGGGCAGACATTAGCCATGTGATCTCCTCCACACGTATAACATCGCTTCACTGAGGTGACCCTTGGCATTTGTCTATTTTGGACTCCTAGCTTTTTGGCCACTTGCTCAGCTATCTCATCTATCTCAGTGGAGGTTTTAGAGGTATGACTTGTAGAACTATCAGAGTCCTTATAGAGTTTGGATAGTCCTAACTCCTCACCCAAGTTGTCTTCTATGTCAATGCACATCCGTATACACTCTTCTATGGATCTAGGCTCTTTCAAGTATACATATGACCTTAATTTTGTGCTCAACAGGCCATCTAAAAACAGTGCCACCTGTTTAGCTGATGTGGGTAATTCTGGTACAGGGCATCTTTCCAAGTACTGTCTAAATCTTCTTCCTGCGAGTCGCACTGTTTCTTGGGGTGTCTGCTTGAAGCTGTGGATCAAGGATGATGTGTTATGCCTGATACCACTCTTGGAAAATTCCACAATGAATTCTTCTAGCAGCTGACCTATCTCTCTATAGTTGCGACTGTTTAGAGGTTGAAACCAAGCTAAGGCAGTACCCTTAAGAGTCAAACCAAATGCCTCGAATTGGGTGAATACGTCCTCAACCTGTTCAGCTCTTAGCACTTGTTTGAACTCCGCCACATGATCATAAGGATCTCCAAATCCATCAAAGTAGTTCTTCATTGTCTTAACCACTTGAGAGGGTCTAAGGGTTCTTGAGTGCTCTCGTGGTCTAGGCAATGGGAAATCATGATCATCTCTTTGATGCCTATACACTCTATGTCTCTCCCTTTCAAGTCTTTCCGTTCCATATCCTGATCTGTCTCTACCTATAGTGTCTGCAAAGCTTACCTCCGGTCTCTCTCTAGTTCTTTCTCTCTGGGTTTCATGAGCCTTGGATGATCCGGCTCCTTGGAGGCCCTGGGAAACATTAGATCTTGGTGGAGGGAAAATTGATTCACCTTGCCAAGTGTAAGCATGTCTGTCATGATCTGATACCAAGAATAATTTCTGAGATGTGTGATCTAGATAGACAGCTTTCCCTGGTGTCTCTGGGTCCTTGAATTCATAGATGGTGACTACTGGGCACGGTTGATCTGGCCTAAATCTCCAAAAGGCTTCTTCCGTTTCTCTATTCACGAAGAGTTCTATGCTTTTGTTATCTTGAGGAATCCATTCTGGAGTGAGCACTCTGGTTAAGACTGACTTACCTCTAGGGGTCTTGGGTTCTCCTCCTAGGTCTCCTTGCTCTAGGTCTCCTATCTCATTCTCAGGGATGATATTTCCAAACTCATCTGTCCTATCTGGTAAGTTGGTAACCACATACATGGTTCCTTCCTTATCAATGTAAGCACCCTCTTCAAACTTGACTACTGGGTGTTCAAGTCCAAAGGGTTGGTCAGGATTTTTGAGTTGAACCACTGATCGCCTTAGACCATCCTCATAGATGCGAGCACCTAATTGGTTGGTCCTGATATACTCCAATTGGGTCTTATAGGGACCTTCTGGTGTCTGTAAATAGGCAGTGCCGGAGCTACGTGTGGGTCTTTCCATGCTAAAAGACATTTCCGAGTCACTGGTTTTTGAACTTCGTGTGTAAGGATAACCACTAAGCTGTTGAGCCCAAGACTTGGATGTATGGTTGACACTAGCCTCAGATGACCTAATGCTTTGTCTATCCTTGCCTAAGTGTCTGCCAGATCTCAGGTTCATAAGCCTTGGCTTCTAGTCCCAAAGTTCTCTTATATTGCTCAAAATCCTTTGGAACACCTTGGTTTTCCAATTTTCCTGAGGGTCAACTTCAAAATACCCTATCTAATAATCTTGGTATTAATTTAACCATAACCAGTCGATGTTTTGGTTGTATTCCCCACGAGATTTCCAACAAAACCAAAATCACAACAAACGGATTTCGTATGAGAAAGTTATGCCAGTTCAGGGTTTTGGGGGTTAAAACAGGGAAACAGGATCTCTTTGGGAACTCAGAACAGGCGATACGATACCAGATTTTCCACGATACGATACCTTTGTCTTACACGATACCCCTTCATACGATACCACCTAGACGATACGATACCACTAGGATAACTGCGATCGCGATACCAACCTCACGATACGATACTGCTCTCTTAGGCGATACGATACTGAAAGTGGTTACGATACGATATCTCTAATTTGCGCGATACGATACCAACCTCACGATACGATACCTCAAGGTGCACGATACGATACCAGAATGGTATCGCGATACCTCAAGTGGGCATGCACGATACGATACCACTTAACCTCGCGATACGATACTGCTTGTGCCACGCGATACGATACCACAAAGTGCACGATACGATACCAGGATAAGAGACGACACGATACTAGGTTGACCCACGATACGATACCACTAGGTGGGCGATATGATACCAGAAATTTGACGCGATACGATACTAATATAGCCCACGATACGATACCTGTTTGCAAGCGATACGATACCGCACAATAGACGATACGATATCTTCCAGGCGATACGATACTGCAAGGTCAACGAGACGATACCAAGTGGACCACGATACGATACCACCGGGGCGACCGCGATCGTGATACCAACACTTGACGATACGATACCAGAATGGTATCGCGATACCTCAAGTGGGTCATGCACGATACGATACCTCAACAAATATCGCGATACACGGGAATTCTGGTATCGCGATACCAAAACTCAACCGGCCACGATACTTGGAGATTTTCACACCCAAATTCAAAAATTTTTGCAAATATGTGTACCTTATTTCCTCCTTGTCACTTCTATCAGAGTGTAGATGCAAAATCTAGCTCCAAAGTCACACAACCACTGTCGCGATACCAGACGCAGGTCACTTCAGCCCGCGCGATACTGAATCAAATTTTTGGAGTTTGAGAGGTTTTCCAAGAATGTTTCTTCAGCGTTTCTGCTCTGAACAGCCTCCGCACTTGTTCCTCATAGCCGCAAGTGAAAAACGAGGTGAAGATGTAGGCGAAAATGAAAAAAATCAGAGAATATGAAGAGGGAAGAAGATGATGATGAAGGTGAAGATGAAGAAGAAGAAAAAACTCAGAAACTAAACTGAAAATGGTGATTTTTTACCTTCCAACGTCGCTACTCTACGTCTTACCGTCACACGCTCGTCCTCCAAGCTCTCTCCCCGGCAACGGCGCCAAATTTGGTGTCACTCTAGCACAATGGTGAGTACCAACGTGAGGAGATACACCTCATAAATGTCAATCCGTGGAGACGTGAGGACCGGTATGAAGACCGTGAGCAAGTGATGGCACAAGTGCGTGAGTGAAAGCACACAAGCATGCACACACATACACACACGCGCACAAAGTAAGAGCAAGGAGTGGAACAATGGAAGATGTTCAATTATACAAGAGCTCTCTTACAAAGCTGAAATCTACAACAAGCTAACCTCCAAAATGAGCTCTCCAGCCCTTTTTATAGTTTTTGAGTGGTTTTGGCCCTGTCCAGACCTAGTGTCCGGCTTAGTTAAAAAATAGGTTCCAAGGCTTATTTGGGGGCTCAAACGGAGTCTAAAAATTATGAAAATTGGTAGGATGGTAGATCTAATACTCCTCAAGCTCGAGGACTCCTCGGCTTGAACAAAATGGAGTTACAAAAATGGAAAATGGTATTTACAATGGTTTTTAGTGATAAAAATCACTATTTTTGTAGGGATTTCTTCTGAAAATTTGACAGGTGCTTCTTGGAGCTCCCTACTTGCTCCTTCTTCTTGTGTGTCCACTTCTTTGATGCGCTTCCATGCTTTGTCCTTGACCTTGAGCTTCAACAACTTCCCTCTAGAATCTCTAGAATCTTCTAACCTCCTTTTTTATCCCTTCTATTTTTTAGAATCTTCTTCCATGTTTTTTTTCTATTTTTGGAAATCAACCTTCTGTTTCTATTTTGATTTTCTCTTTTTATTTTTCCATTTTTTTCTTTTTCTATTTTTATTTATTTTTCTTTTTATTTTTTTATTTTTGACTTAGATTTTTATTTGATTTCACACCTATGTACAAATTTAATTTAATTCAGAGGTTAAACTTAGGGTAAATGGAAAATCTAAAGTTCCAATCTAGGATTTTTATTCAAAAAAATTTAGGGTTTGACTATGATCAAGGTCAAGCACATTAATTAGAAGGTCTATTTACACTTATGGGCTAAAATCCTAGGGTTTCTAGGGATCAAACTAGGGTTTCAAGAGTTAAAATTAGGATTTTAAGGGTTTTTCATGCTTCCTACATTTCCCTTTCACATGCTTCCTTTACGCCAATGTTTGTAGCTACTATCGATTACACTACCAACACCCCATCTCTATTGCATCTATCGTGCCCGATAGATCTTGGCTGCACAGCTTGGGTGATGTAATTTTGTAATAGATCATTGGCGAGGGTTTGTTCTCTGATGTGGAAACCTCATGCTAAATGTGCTTCTAGCTTTTTCTAGTCAAATTCTTGAGGCTCATCATGGGGCAGGAGTCTGTAATGCATTTGAGTACATCATTTGTTCACAGGCAAAAGTTTGTAACGAGTGTGTAGGACTATTTATGAACACTTCTGAATGATACTCCTAGAAGCCCATAGTAAACATCTCTTCAAATGTTAATTTGTAACATGCTCGTAAATACTTAATCTGGTAGTGCCAAGCATAACACACCCTAAGTGATGGTATTGTACTCATATCATAAACTAGATCACCGTTATCGTGCTCAAAATGCGGGGTGGACACATGTGGAGATCTAATGTGTCTAAAGATTTTAAGCATGGTCTCCATCAGATAAAAAGTTTTGATGGTCATTTGGAAAGCCATACTAGTTATTCAATGAACACGGGGGAGCTAGTGTTGGATGGTAGCCATCATATAGCCAACCGTAGGGAGGCCCTATGGTGGTGCAAAATATGGATAATTGAGCAAGTCTTGGCATTGCTTATTATTCTATATTTTTGTAGTGAATGTAGTCCAGGAATGGTGAGGAGCATTGAGGGATAGGGACATAATACAGGTGGTACTTCATCTCAGGATATTCCTCCAGTAATTCCTTCCTCTAGGTGGTTTGGAAAATATGGCCTTGTTGGGCATCGAGTGGTAGATCAATGGGTTCAAACTAAGTGGCATGTGTGGGCTTCTTGCTTGTGACTTTCTCGATGACAAGATTATAATCGACCATGTATATAAAGTATGGTTTATACTGTAGTTCATTAATAGATATGTACCTATGTGGTGCCAATTGTGCAAATTAGGAAGATTGAAGAATCTTCTCCTCTATAACTACCATAGGCTATAGTTCAACTTCTACATGCGCTAAGCGAGTCTTACCCAATTCTTCTACTGGTTTCATCTAGGGTGGTGTGGGTAGTTTCAATGTGTCCTGCCCTTCCTCTGTCACTCAACCACTAGGGGTAGGCTGAGGCTCATATTCTTCTTCAAAGGTGGCCTGCATAGGGATGGTGAAGATTTCTTCTACTGCAGGGATGTCCAGTGGTGAGTGCGATCTGGGGATCTCTAAGGGATCCGATATTTTGAGCTTGAAGTCCTAGTACTGCGCCCATAATGTGTTCAATTCTTCCAAGATTTTGGGCGGTGTGACTTCTTGGATGGTAGATGGTTGAACAAGTGCTTTGAGTCGTAATTTTGCGTTGTCATTTTTAAGTGTCTGACACTCCTCTATCAATTTGCCATAGTCTTCTAATAGGCTATCATCTAGCACCATCTGCATGGTTTCCAATGGGACCACCTTGAAATGAATTGGACTGATTGGTTCGTTAGGTTTGTCCAATGCAGATTTGAGATTAGGCACTGATTCTCTTGTTTGGTTGCTGCTAGGTGGCATCTTAAGAGGCCCATGTTGCACAGT
Source organism: Ceratopteris richardii (assembly GCA_020310875.1). NCBI lineage: Eukaryota > Viridiplantae > Streptophyta > Polypodiopsida > Polypodiales > Pteridaceae > Ceratopteris > Ceratopteris richardii. The sequence continues at coordinate 74,187,004 of CM035415.1, forward strand.
AGAGTGGCATTTCTGACGATCTATAGTCGTAAAAGTCCTTTAGCATCGGTGATAACTTCCTGGTTTTCTGCTCCAACTCCAACAACATTGAATGATAAGCATCAAAAAGTTGCCGATGGCATGCATTCAGTGATGCATTCTCAATTCTTAATGAATTAAGGTTCCTAATAGTGATTTCTTGATGAAGTGAACTCTTCATGAACTTGATGCATACATGAGAACATTTGCTGAAATGCACTATCTACAATGGATGATGAAAATAATGATGGTGTGCTAAAAAATGTGTGTTGTTCGGTGTGAGGAGATGTGGATGGTGTGATGATAGTGGAGAAGTGTGTGGACATGAGTGGGTGAGTTGTTGAAGTGGATGTGAGTGGAGGTGCAGTGGGTGGTGAAACATCCATGTCACTAGAGGTTTGCTCTAGTGAAATGATGATGAGTAGTGGCGTGATTGTGGGTGATTGTGTAGGTGTAAACACTGGATTTACAAAGGTAGATGAATATGTTACATGAAGGGGTTCAAACACCGATTGATGAATAGGAGACGGTTTTTGTGGGAGGATTGCGTTGTAACACGGATGAAAGATTAAATGGACTCTGTGGGGTGAATAAAGTTTGTTGGGGCAAGGGGGTAGATGGAACATAAGGAATAAGAAAATGTTTAACAAGAATTGATGCAAAAGTTGAGGTGGTAACGGATGCGGGTGGTGGTGTGGATGGGGTAAGAAAAGGAGGAACTATTGCTGGAGATACTGCACTCGAGATTCTTTGAGCCCACTAATTACCTATTCCTATTGAAAAATCTCTTTACTTTGTTGTTCTATTATTCGACCTCTCCCAAACTGCTTGCATGTGCTTATACAACCTTTGGATCACAATAGTGTATGCTGCTACCTTAGAGGTGTCATCCTCTTGGTGCTTGTGTCAACTTGTGTCTCAATTTGTTGCACCTCTTAGCCTTGTTGATCTTCAACCTGTGATTCTTGACTCTATTGACTCTCATCATCTTCATCGTCATCCTCTGTAACTATTCTATCATCCTCGTTTGAGTTGGACATAGCTTGTTCACCTTCGTGTTGTGGTAGCAAGTTGGGATAGATCGGGTTTTCATACTGCTATGAGAAGCACTGAGCCTCTAAAAATTGAAACTCACTTGAAGAAGCATCTTGCATTGTGAAGTCAAATGTGGTATTAAGTGGCTCGGCCTCTAAGTTAGGTATAGGGAAAGCAAATGCTTTTGAGCCAATAGTAGTTGTGGCTTCTCTTGCTTCTATAATTGTAGCAGTGATGGTGGTCACAATAGTGGCTTGAGAGGTTATGGCTGCACTAGAGGTTCCTTCTGATGTGATAAATCATGATAGATGGATTCTGATAGGAGGTAGTGCCAATGGAGGTTCTGTAGGTGAGTGCTGGGGTGATGGTTGAGGGGATGGTGAAGTAGGTACTTGCAAATACGGTGTTGGGATGAAATCCCTCAGGGAAGTGTACATCAATATTTTTTTTCAAATTTATTTCAATGTCTTTTTAGCTATGAAGTGATGTTTGGACTATAGACTGACAAAAAGAGTGATAAATTGTTTAAATGCTTGATTGATTGGACTAATTTAGTGATAATCCAATCTTGTAATGAGCTATTCCATTTTTTGAAGCCGAGAAGTCCTTGAGATTAAGGAGCTTAGGTAGAATGCTCATACCAAATTTCATAATTTTTAGACTTCATTTGGACCTCCAAATGACCCTTAGAACCTATTTTTTAACTAGGTCCGACACTAGGTTCGAAACCGGCCAAAACTAGTCAAAAAACTATAAAAAGAGTTAGAGAGCTCATTTTTGAGGTTAGCTAGTATGATTAAGTCTTGTAAGAGCTATTTTGAGTAATACAAGCATGATTCTCACCTTCCATTGTTTCTCCTCTTGTCTCTACCGTGTGTGTGTGTGTGTATGTGCATGTGCACTAGTGTGCTTCTCACCTCTACCTTCACTCACATCACTCGTTCACAATCTTCACATCATCCTACCTCTTCCGTGCATTGACAATTAAGGAGGTGGATCTTCTTGATGTGGTACCTACCCCTGTCTAGAACAACACCCACTATCAAAGTACCAAACATCTAAGTCTCTTTCATACATACACTACTCATGAGAAGATGGTTCATAGCTTCAAAAAGTAGTAAATGCTCATTCTTCATTCTAAACAAGATTAGCATACTTTGTTTTAGGTCTAGAAGCCTCTGCAACAACCATTCTAGCCTCTTTTGTAGCCAATTTTGGACAACTCTTTATGACATGATCATTTCCCTTACATTATTTGCAAATTTGTTTCTACTTTTTTGTTTTCTTATCATCTTTGTCTTCCTTCTTTGATTGTGCAACATTTGTAAATTTCTACTTACTAGTAGATGAGCTCCATTTTTCTTTGCCCTTCTAATTAGCTAAGAAAGTTTGATTAGCAACACGCATAATTGAAATGTTATGTGCAGACTAATCTTCTTGCAAAAAAATAGAGACTAACTCCTCAATTGTTAAGCGTTTGGATTTTCTTTCCTCATCAATCGAAGACTAGAAGAAAAACTCTTATATATATATATATCTAGAAGACCATTAAGGAGAATTTGTGCAATAGAACTATCTAGCAAGTCTTCATCAACAAAAATCAAGTGCTCCTTCAAATTTTTTATCTTTGTCAAAAAAATTGTTCATTGGGCAAAGATGACAAAGTATGGCCAATGGTTTGGCCTTATGCTACCATTAGGATAGTCAAAATGACATTCATCATCTACACTAGGAACATTTACATGAAAAGGGCTAAGTCATCCAGATGAGGAGCATGATACCACATCTCTTGTAGCTTGTATGTTTTTATGAATGATGGTCAGTTAAAGGAGAATCTGAGTAGGAATGTGAATAACCATCTCTTATGCAAGTCCGCATAATATGGCCCTATATGTGATGCATATTTGAAGTGCAATAGATCTAGTATGGTGCAACATACAAGTTTTTGTATGAAGCACATGGGTATTGCACAAAGAGGCTTCTTCTGGATAAATCAAGTCTCTATGTCTGAGTTCCTATAGCATTCAATTTTGAAGTAATAGATGTCCAATGTTGATGTTGAATATGGAAAAGGAAAGAGCATACATATATGTATATACAATGTTCTCTCAAGACATATACATAAACTACAAGAGCATGAGGTGCACAATGATTATGAGTTTCTGAAAACAAATCACATCAACTATCATGCATACTCTTGGATCATGAGCAACCTCTTGCATTCAATGATATGTTAAGAAGTGACTATGGGATTAGGAAGAGGGGTGGAATATATCTTATTTACCCATTTGTATGCATTGTGTTCTTCTTTGGCTGTGGTTGAGATTTTTTAAGTACCCATTTGAGTACGGTCCTAGGCTTTTATTGTTGTGGTTGCTTTTTCTTTGATGTATTCATTTTTCATTGTTTTTGTGACCCAATTTTTATGGGCTTAATTGGGATAGTTTTTTGAGCCATAAGGATAGATTTGGGAGCCCATACTTAATTGTATTGATTCTTGGTTTCTCGAATGGTCTTGTGTATCCGAATTTGTGTGACTATAGCTCATGGCCCCATATCTTGTTGTCAGACACTAGTCTACAGAGACCACTCCATGTGTGTGTGGGACAAGGGCCAGCCATAGCCAAAGTCCCAAGCTGGGGGGATATCCTAAGGTATTCAATGGTAATGGGGATGCATGTTGCATGATGCCCACATGGTGGCACTAGACCATTCCATATCATTATTATTTTGGATGCAGAGGATATCTTGGATGGGAGGAGAGTGGCAAACACATCATTCACAAGTCTTATTTTCTAAGCTTTGAGAGATTCTAGCTCTCACATTTGGTAATCAAAGCTTGTTTTTGGGAAGATTTGGGAAAAATTACACGTGTGTTTGCCATTTGGGGAGTTACGATTAGTGAGTCATCATCTTCTTAAGCCTTAGAGAATACCACTGTTGTTGGGAGCTGTTGTGAGCTAGAGTAAGAGGGAGGGCATCGCTAAAGCAAAAGGAGAAGGTGTGACCCCCCTTGAGGGAGCATTGAGCCCCAAGAGAGGCCACACGCTCTTAGAGAACCAAAAGGAGACCTTTCTACATTTTCCCGAACCTCAAGGACTTGCCTGTGTAGTTATGCACTGCCCAAAGACAAAGAGAGAGAGAGAGAGAGAGAGAGAGAGAGAGAGAGACTCATAGTTCTCCTCCTCCTCTTGTGTTAGGGACAATAGCTAGCTCATCCTTCATATAAAGGCATCAACTTTGGATTTTCTATATTATCTGGGATAAACAACTAGTTGTCCTACACTCATTTGCCAAAGAAGAGGTATAGAGCTGAATAAATTTGAGTTTTCTCTTGAGTCTATAGCCAAAGCGAGGCTAATTTAGCTTATGATGTACCTAGCTTCACTCTTTTCGCCATAACATGCTCATATCTACTCCAAATTAAGTGAATTTTCATATTATGGATTCCTTATTGAGAGCCCTATCGATTGAGTGGTTAGAAGCTACCTTTGAACCTACTTTCAAACCTATACAAAGCTTCAAACTTGGTTGTTTGACATCGAGGACCCTCATTCAAGCACTTCTTTGATGCAATAATCATTGGGAGACTCTTGGAGAAGTAAGAGGAGCATGTGTGGATGATCTTAATCACTTGCACACACCTAAACATCAAATTTTTGAACTCTAAGATACGTTTTCTAGTCAATTTTGATGCATTCTTGCTCTCTTCATGCATCATGGTGCACATAGGACAAACATTTTGCATGGCATACATGGTATATTAGTTAGAAGCTTGTTCATCTCTATAATTTGCATGGAAGAAGTGTTGTAGGTACAACTAGCACTTGGTTTTGCAGGTACAGCCAGGAGGATATAGAACTTGTAGTGTTCTTATTGTTATATCATGCCGCTTAGTACAAGGGTATGTAGTGCACTTTGGTATCTTTGTACATATATTGTGCATGTTGGCACCCTTTATTTGGAGAAGTGTGTGTAGTACACGTAGTTTCATTTTTCTAATTTTCATTTTTACACCGTTATGTTGTCAATTTTTTTAAATTTAGCATGCATGTGTATTAAAAGTAAGTAAAGGATACTAAAAGTTTCCTGTTTTATCATTTCTTGATGCAAAGGCTTATGATTTATCTATTTTCACTACCACTTGGATATCTTAGGTGTATATAGAATGTAAATTTATTTTTTTAACATAAAAACCATAAAATCATAAAAAGAGACTTACATCTTATCCTAGCATGGAATCAAGACCCTCTTCACTAGTTGGGAATGATACACTCATGGCTCAGCGCACTTCAAACCCCATAGAGACCATGAGTGCTAGGATAACACACTTAGAGAGTGCACTTCACAACATCTTGGAATACGTACGTGGTTCCAAGGAAGAGAAAGTGGCACGTGATACTGATTTTCCAAGGATGAAGGTAGATGTTCCAAGTGAGCATCAAACTCCAGAGATCCCTAGAGAGACCATACTAGTGAAAGAGGCCTGATGGCAACTTAAGAACCTTAAGCCGCCTAGATATCATGGCTCGACTAGTGCTATGACTATTGATATTGTTGAGCAGTGGCTCTACAAGTGGAAGAAGTGCTTCTTTATGTCATATCGTGGACCATAGGCATAAAATTTAATAGGCCATATATAACCTTATGGATGTCGCCCATAGGTTATGCCATAAGATAGAACAAGACAAGAAAGAGCCCATGGCTTGGGGACAATTTAAAATCATGTTCTACAATAACTTTGTACCTCGTGACAAGATCTAGAGCACTAGACACTTGGTTTTTCATCATCCAAAGAAACCAAACTATTCATGAGTACTCAGATAACTATAGAGAGGTACTTCTCAAAGTACCTGATACTATCCTAGAGTTTTTCCAGATCCACAAGTTTGTCTTGGGACTTAGAGAAACTATTAGACCTTTAGTGAGAAAGGAGAGGTGTCACTCCTTGGCAAACGCCATGGAGATGGCTTTAGCTTATGAGGATGGCCATAGGGGCATAGGCTACCAAGGTCACATGTCCTCATGGAATAAGATGAGTCGACCCTGTTCCTCATCCACTCCTTGCTTGATCAATGCATAGCCTTAGATAGAGGCTAAGCAGGTGCACATGATCAAGACAGTTTCAAGAGGAAAAACGAAAGTTTCTGCTCTACTTGAGAGGGTGTATAATAAGTATATTCTTACCCCTTAGTAGAAAGAGAAGCCAAGATGTCTAAGATACCACCTCTTGAAGGACTGTCCTAAGAGGAATAAAATAGAAGCTACCATATTCATTAATCCTACCCAAGCACGGAGTGATGGAGATGAGGATTTTGGAGATTCCCTATCTCATATATCATCTCTCATAGTGGCCATGATGATCACAAAGAAGGTTCCTATTGTGCCAGATGTGCTTTCACTAGTGGCACAAAAAGGATACCAATTCGCAAACACAGAGCTCATTGTCATGAGAGGAGTCATGGTAGGACAGCCAATCAAGGTACTCTTTGACACTAGGTATACTCACAATAATATTAGTTCATAACTAGTCAGGAGGCTACACTTAGAGAGTGTGCAGGTAGAGTATGCCTACACACTAGAATTAGCCGATGCGAAGGGAACTGAGACATGGGACCGATGAGTGGTACATTTGTCCATTCAGATTCAGTCTAGGATAGATTGGATTTTGAGATAGCTAGACTGACATGCTTCGATGTAATCCTAAGTAAAAACGTGGCATGTTAGGAAACAACTAGTCATAGACTTTGCTTTGCCCATCTACTAGTTGTGACTACTGATCCGTGGAGAGTCAGCTGGTATACAATTCCCACATTACAAGATAGAACTATATGCATCCACAATGATAAACCTTTCACTTTTATAGATTTTATATGATCTTTGCCCACATTATAGTATCCAACCTCGGTTAATAATTAGTATCCAAAGACTAAAGTCAAAAAATTAGAAAAATCAGTGTGGAGATACTAATGATGTCCACAAAGCTCAAGTACTATCTAGATTTTACAATGTCAACTTGGTTATGGAGAAATTAGGGTTTGATTCCAATAATAGACTTTTACAAGCATTTTCTATCCTTTGAATAAGCTTTGATCACTTTGATTTTTTATTTTTTTATCGCTTTCTAAGATTCCTCCAACACTAATCCTAAATGAAAAATTGTTGATCTCCCCCTGCCTTGGAAGTGTTCCCTCAAAGGGAAAATATCCCCAAACAATTATCCAACATATAAATAAAATTTGGAAGGGAGAACCAAGAATAACAAAGATAAAACCTTGATTCAAAAAATCCCTTCAATTCCTCAATGATTGTCCTCTCCTTCAATGTTTGTGGGCTTTTGGATCTTGCGCAAGCTAAGTCACTAGACAATGCTTGAATGAAAATCATATTAACCTTGATTTCATATGCCTTTAAAAAGTCCAAATTGATGGGAAGGATTTGATGAAAATACTTAAGAATATTTCTACTCATGGTAGTTATTCCATGGCTCACCCCCATAGTAGATGTTGTGCTGCTGTGGGATACAATCAAAGCTAGACTTTTTCCTTCATGGTATTTTCTTGCAATCTCAATCAAACATGGGTGGAAATTAGATTTGACAACCCGCTTACCTTTTCAGTGATTTTGGTGTACATCTCAAATGCTATCAGTGAAAGAACTGAAACCTAGGAGTCTCTTAGTTCAATTTCTCTCATTATGTAATCCTCTTGGTGATTTCAACACGATGAAAGGTTAAAGCTGACCATTTGGAGCAAAACCATCTACCTATGGATGAAATAGAGAAAGCTTGTTGGGATTGCTTAAAACTCCATTAAGACTCGATAGAATTCAAAAGTTGTCTGTGATTCTCCAAGTATAACCTACACAATAGTACCAACCTCCATAATGTTAGGCTTGATAGATGCTATGTATCGAAGACCACTATCGACCTCCTCGGTTCCTTGTCTATGTCTCTCTACACGATTAGTGTCATTTTTAGTCATTTTCCAATTTTCACTTCCTTTCAATCATCTACCTAGGGGAGGAAAGCCCATGGTTCTGTGTTGATTCTTCTATGTTCTTGCTTCATTCTATTCATCAAGACATCAAGAGTACCTAGCAACATGCTTTCTTTGCCCATGCCTCTCTTGCTAGGTGTTGGATTAATGCAATTAAGGTCTCTCAACACATCATGCAAAATGCCAAATTTGATATCCAAAAATTGAAAAAAAAGACAAAATAGAGAGGCTTTCTAGAGGCTTACACATGTGAAGAGGAAGTTAACAAAGGCAAAATGCATCTTCAAAAAGTATCTCTAAAAATTAGGAGCAAACTCAGATTTGAATAAAAAATCCAAAGAAAGAGTCTCTTTCTCTAGTTCAAATAATAGTAGCAAGAAAAATGGACAAGCCTATGAAAGAAATATGTAAAATTTTAGGGAGAAATAAATTCAAAGATTCCATCCCAATAACGATCAATAAGAACAGAGTGGAATGTGCAACTAAGGAAAATCCCAACCTCATTTTGAGTCACCTATTTAAGCTCCTTTGTTTTGCTTCCCCTCTCTCCATAGGCAACCGAGAAGGTATGGCTAGTATCTCAAGAGAGAAAACCAAAAGGATTTCCCTAGCTCGGAGGCTTGATAGTTTTTTGCATAGCAAAGAGATCAAGGAGGAAATCAATGCCCTTCCTTCTGGAAAATCCTTAGCCTAGACGGTCTCACTAATGAGTCCATTGGAGCTTTTAAATATTTTCTTGCTAGTATTTTAGGTATGCTATGAGGGAAGCCTTCATGTTTGGTGCATGGTACCCTTCGCATATGTATGAACAAAGAAGTTATCAAGTTGATTCATAAGAAAGACAACATGTGGAATAAAAAATTGGAGATCGATCACCATGTTGTAAATAGGATACAAGGTCATTGACTCTACAAAGATGGGAAAGGTTTCATAAGTGGTAGATCCATTCTCGAATTCACTAATTAAGAATCTAAGAAAAACTTTTTGTTTCTTAAGATTGACTTTGATAAAGCTTATGATAGATTGGGATTGGATTTCATCTTACAATCTCTTAAGGTCTTGGGATTTTGGTCAAATTTTGTTAGAATGGTTCACACTCTCCTTGAAAATGCCTCAGCTTGGATTAATATGAATGGTCAAATTTCTACCTCTATTTGGCTCAAGAGATCAATGTAGCAAGGTTTCCCACTTGCTCCATGGATATTTTCTATTGTTGTGGATGGCCTCAACTATCTCGTTGAAATTCAAGTTCAGTATGGCCATATTAGAGACCTTTCTCTTCCGCAAAGGCATGATCAGATGGTCCTTTAAGATGTTTGATGATGACACAAATGTCTTCATTGAATTGAGATGCATTTCTCGATTCTAGCAATGCCTCAATATTTGTTTCACTACCTCTAGACCTAAAATTAACTACACTAAGATTGCTTTTCAAGACTACCTCTCCATCATTGCCTCTACTCCTTTGAGACCAAGGATTCTTAGAACTTACCTAAAGAAAAGTCTTTTGCCTACTTGGGATCATGGGCTTCGAGGTCTCTTTGGATAACGGGTGGGATTGGATTCTTAACAAACTTAAGTCCTAGCCTTGACCTCTTCACTTTGCTTTTTTCTCTTGTTTCGATGATCCCGAATGGATATGGCTTGGTTTCCTCCCTTTGGATTTCTTGAAACAAGGTGAAGCCTCATTATAATGTAAATAAGGAGTCAAAATGGGCAGTGGGAATCATACAGAATGATTGCTTTTGGTTCCTTGTTTCTCGCATCAAGGAACTCGAAAAGAAAAAATTTTCAAGGAGCCAAAACACTTTGGTCCAAAGGATTTTGTCCTTCGAAGCACCTTTGATGTCAAACTAGAAGAAATTGAATAAGATTTGAAGATATTTTTTTTTAATATAAAGGAAGTTCGGCATTAGCCTACTCTCCCGGACTTGAATGAAATAAAGAAAAGTACAAGAGAAGGGACTAGTACCCACGGGACCCCCCAAATCCCACAAAGCAGGGGAAACTTTTACAGAGCTTAGATGGCATTACAAAGAAGGTTAATCACCCTCTCATCACCCTCATGTGGGGCCCACTTGGGTTTAAGCTTGTTATTGATCAAAAGGAGTACTTGATGATGCCTGAAGGGGGGGGGGGGGTTTCTTACAGTTGACAATCCTTTTGCCAAGGACGAACAATGATTTCTCAATTGACCACTCTTTGGGGGAGTCACCGAAGTTGAAAGCACATCTTTCCCGCCAGATTTTCCATAGGACCTCCTCTCTGATGGCATTCCAGAGAGTCGCGGAGCACCCGATCGCTTCTCCCAGCAAGGCTTGCTGCCAACTGAGATGTTTCTGAAGTCTAATTTTCTTTCCAACCGTCTCCCAGAGTCTGTTGGAGTTGGGGCAGGTAAAGAAGATGTGTGAAACATCTTCGATAGACCGGTAGCAGCGTTTGCACCACGGAGGAATCCCACAAAATTTGCTAGCCTTAAGGTTGGTCCAGATTCCATGGTGAAGAATTTGCCATAAGAGGACATACTTTTTGATTTCTATGAGGGGGTGCTAGATAGCCATGAACTTCATGTCCCACCGGAGCTGCATCCATGACAGGCACCACTTCTTGTTGAGGTTAACCTGATAGTCAATCGTTTCTTTGATGTTCGGGATTTTTGATAGGCTATTCCCATTGTGCCATTTGAGACCAAGCGAGCTCGATGTGTCGTGTCCCATGAGAAGGCGAACTTTGTGACGGTTCCAGGCGAGACATCTGCTTTGCAAAGTGTTCCATTCTTCGTACGAAATGTTGACGCAAGGGTCAATATCCTCGAAGTTGATCCAGCGGTTGGTGTCTTGTTTCCATAGATGTTTCCATTTTTTGAAGCCTTTGTTCCATAACTTCTTGGCATTTTGAATGTTCCAAGATTCCACACTCCGGATGCCATGGATCGAAAACCAGATAGAGTTGTTTTGTCTGATACCGGCTGCCCACTTCCAGTCTTCACTTATTCTTGTGTATCTTTTGACTTTATTCCAACTCTTCCATAGGGAGTACACGAGATTAGAGCCTTTCGGGAAGACGGGGATCGGGGAAAACAGCAAGGTCAAGATGTCAAGATTCTTCCAATTTGGGAAACCCATGAGAGCCAACTCATTCTTGTTTCTGAAGATCAACTTGGCCCACAAGGCCTCCCCGTTGCACCAAGCCTTAATCATCCATTTGGCGGCCAGTTGTAAAGTGGATTTTGATGATTAACTTTTAAGGCATAAGATTAATGCATGGAGGAGTCAAAGATTTGCCTTCTTCTAGCCAAGAAGACCCGCATCCCAAAGGGATCAAATAGAGAATGGAAATAAAATTGAAGATGTGCTAAATCAAGAAAACAATCGAATTTCATCTAGCTCTCAATAGAAAATGGTGCTTATATTGATCTTGTATCAGATGGGATATTAAGTTTCAAGGTTTGTGGCACCCACCTAGGGAAAGCAAGAAAGTGATCCTTCTCTGGCAAATCCTCCACTGTGGAATTTGGACCAATGTGAAAGCTTCCAAAATTCGCAATGACCCACAATAGTGTAAGAGATGTCATCGAGGAAGGGAAAATATATCTTATGTCTTCTTCTCATGTCCAAAGAGTACTCCTATTTGAATATGTGTTTGCAAATACCTCAAGTTGCACAACTGGATCGACTTGAAACATGCTCTGTTGGGTGCATCCATTGGTTACTTCTCACCCTTTGGAACAACATAGAAGCGACACCATCTGGAAAATCTAGAAGGAGAGATGTTTTTAACTTTATGAGTTCATCGAGAGAACAGAACATTCAGACTTCTTTGTATCTCAAGCTAAAAGGATTAGGAACTTCAAAAACTCTCCCCTTCAAACATCATAAAATTTTTGTTATAGAGAACACTAAAGTCAAAAGCAAGTGGCCCGTGCAAAAAAGGGATGGAAAAGACCATCATAGTTAACATGGCAACTCCCTTATGGAAAGAAAGATATGCCTTTCCTTGTATCTCCTTTTGAACTTCCCTTGTATCTCCATTTTTCTTGTACCTCCTCTTAACTTCCCTTGTATCTCTCTTTTTCTTGTCTTGTATCTCCCTTTTTTGGATAGGCTCTGAACTTCCCATGTATTTGTTGGTGCAGACCAATCACCAATTGAAGATTTGAAGAACAAAGGATGGAGATGAGATCAAGTTTTGAAGCAAAGAAGATGGATACATTCATAGAGTGAAAGACATGTACACATATGTACATTAGTTAAGACATAGGTTACTTATACTTATGCTTTGATATAAGTCTGTACATAATTGCCTATAAATATGTTTGAAAATGTCTGGGCAGTGAGAGAAGACAAGGAGAGACAATAGGAGATCATGAGATTAGTGTATTGAGTAGTAGAAAATGTCATTAGACATGTGTGAAGAGAGTTGAACTCTCCATCCTCACTCAGTTGTAAATTTCTGAGAAATAGAAGGAAAAATTGCGCCCGATGTTTGTGTGTTTTCTCCCTGTGTGATAGATCTTTTGTGAATTCCTTTTGGAGATATCTAAGTCCATAGTTAATCAATCTATGGCTAGAGTTTGAGAGTCTAATTGTGATCAGGCTAAGAGAATTGTATGTAGGAACATTTACATGTGAGAAAGTACTCACTGGTTCCTGAAACAGGCGCAAATTTTGATCTTAATGATTTGATCATTTCTCACTCCACAGGTTAAAGTTCTGTGCAAGTAAGCACTTAATCTTTAAGTTGGAAGGTAAGCTACTCGTGGCTAAAAGCATTTGCTTAAACAGGTTTTATACTGAGAGAATTAAAGTTAAGAAGTTAGGGGTGTCCAAATCGACTTCTCAGAAGTGCAGATTTAGACATAGCTGACTTGGTAAGTAGATTTCTCAAGATCTACTGAACCTTTTGAAGTAATTTGACTTGGAGAAGGTGCGCAATCTTTAGGCGACACCTTGTGCAAAGTTTCATCAAAAACGTTACACATTTACTCAGTCAATGAGCAAGATCTATGCAGCAGATTTTCTGAGGAAATTCCTTCTTCACAGTTTAGTCAAGAAATTGATATTTGGTCATTGATAGCTTAAATTGGTGAAGGTTTTGACTTACTCTTGATATAGAGGTGTTCTAAATTCAAGAGTAGGTTGTTCTTTTGGAGATTAACACTCTCCATCAGTGGTATCAGAGCAGGAAACATCAAAATCAAGGAAAGGAGGATCCCGACTGCTGCAGATTCAAGAAATTAAACAACTGAAGAACTAAAAGGTGAAAGCTTGAAGGCAAAGCTTGAGGAGGAGACCATACGACATCAAGAAAGACAAAAGGACTCTAATTTGAAGTAAAGGTACATATATTATTCATAAAGCTTGAAGATTTCAATACACAGGTGGATACAAGATGGGAGATTCTCTACAGATAGAGAAATTGGATAGGGAAAACTATCCTGCATGGTCAATGAGGATGGAAGCTCATCTTATGAGCAAAGATTTAATAGCTTACATCACAGGAGAAGAAGAGAAGCCACAGTTCAGAGATCCTAGTGTTCCAACTAGGGAAGAGTTAGCAGATTTGAAAAATTGGATGAAGAAAGATGCTCAAGCTAGGAGCATTATATATATGGCAGTCAATGATTACTTGTTACCTCATATTCGAGGTCTTGAAAGTGCAACTGATATTTGGAATGCTTTGGAGGAGCATTTTCAGAATACTACTAAGTCAAGGAAGGCATCCTTATGGGCAGAGTTTACCACCTTTAAGAAGAAGGCTTCTCAATCCATTTCAGACTATGTGACAAGAATGAAAGATATTGCAGATGCTTTAGGAGCTGTTGATGAAGACATTGAGGAGGATAAATTGGTAAGGCAAATCCTTACAGGTTTGAGAGGTGATGACAAATGGAAGCCATTCATTTTGTCTACAGAATTATCACTTGATCATTTCACTCATTATTTAAATCAGTTGCTAGGTCATATGCTAACATTTGAGCAGGATGTTAAAGGAGATGGTGACAAAAGTACAGGTCATGCAATGTACTCAAAGGACAAGAAGAAAGCTAACAAAGGAAAGCAACAAGCAGGTGAAGATGAAGGTACAACTAGTCAAGCCAACTTCCTAAGAGGTAGAGGAGGTGGCAAAGGTAGAGGAAGAGGCAGAAACAACAAAGATGGAGGCAAAGCTTGTTGGATTTGTGGTAAGACAAATCATTTAGCTAATGATTGTTGGCATAATAATCAGAGTAATGGTGGATATAATCAGAACTATAATACAAGAGGAAGAGGTGGTAGAAATCAAAGAGGTAATTTCAGAGGCAGAGGTAGTAGGGGTTACTTTGGAAGAAATGCAGGTAGAGGTTTCCAAAGTCAACAATATAACAACACCTACTACAATTATGCTTCAGATCAAAAGGAAGATTCAACATTGATAATGAATGCAACTTGTGAAAGGCAGAATGAAGATCAAAGAGTCTTCTACATTGATTCAGGGTGTAGCAATCACCTGAGTGGTAATATAGCCTTGATGACTGATTTGGAGAATAAGGTATCTAATCATGTTGTTCAAACAGGTGACAACACAAAGCACAATGTGAAGTCAATTGGATCAGTGAAGGCCAAGGATGGAAGCACCTTATTGAGTAAGGTCTTGTATGTTCCTACAATTCCTAAGAATTTGATAAGTGTAGGACAAATTGTGGAAAAAGGTTATGAAGTAAGGTTCACTAATGAAGGAGTGTTTGTGGAAGACCCTAGCAATGGGTATAAACAAATTGTTTCAGGGAAGAAAGAAGGAAGATTGTTCACATTGAAGATTCAAGGTAATATTGGTCATGCCATGTTCAGATATGGAGGACATAAGATCTCTGAGTTAAGATCTTTGGCACAAGAGGCTTGGACATTTCAATGAAAGAGGTATTAAAGACATGATTAACAATGGTTCAGTGCTTGGTTTGCCTAATGTTGCAGGACAACATATGACATACATATGTGAGGCATGTCAATTAGGTAAGGCTCATAAGCATTCCTACTCCAAGCATGGTTTTATGTACTCAGAGAAGCTTGAGTTGGTACATACAGATGTGTGGGGACCATCAAAGGATTTCAGTATAAATGGGTCAGGATATTATGTGATTTATGTTGATGATGCTACTAGATGGATCACTATTTATGTGATCAAAGATAAGTCAGAAGTGTTTAATACATTTAAACACTATCATGCATATGCAGAAAGAATTACAGGACATAAGTTGAAAAGACTAAGGTCAGATGGAGGGGGAGAGTATTTCTCTAATGAATTCAGTAATTACTTGTGGGATGCAGGTATAAAAAGGGAAGTTACTTGCAGGTACTCTCCTCAACAAAATGGTGTAGCAGAAAGGAGAAATAGAACTCTTGTTGAGTTTGCAAGGTCCATGATGAAGGAGAAAAATTGCCCTAATTATTTGTGGGCTGAGGCTGTAAATACAGCTACTTATTTGGTCAATAGGTTACCATGTAAAGCTTTGCAGGGAATGACACCTTATGAGGCATGGTGGGGTAAGAGACCTACACTAGACCATTGCAAAGTATTTGGATGTTTGGCCTATGCATATGTGCCATCACAGTTAAGGCACAAATTGGAACCTAAAGCTGAAAAATATGTGTTTATTGGTTATGATGATAAGCAGATGGGACACAGGTTGTGGAATCCATCCACAAAACATTTTCTTGTATCAAAAGATGTTACATTTGATGAGCAAGGTACTTGGTATGCAGGTACTATCAATATTAATACAGATGATGAAGAAGTTGTGAGCCAAAGGAAAGGTAAATCAAAGGTTCAAATAATTGATGAAGAAGAGAATAATGAAGTGCAGGTTGAAGTGGAAGAAACACCTAGGTTTGATCCTGAATATGAAGAACCAGAAACCTCAAGAAGTGGAGAACTTAGGAGGTCTACAAGGAACAAGGCAACCTACAAGGTATAGCTATGATACTTCATTTCTGGCTACCAAAGATTATGCTTACATGATTAAAACAGATGAAGACCCTTCTACATATGAAGAGGCAAAAGGTAAAGAAAATTGGGAGAAAGCTATGCAGGAAGAATATGATGCATTATTGGAGAATCAAACATGGGATTTGGTTCCAAAACCAAATAGCCAGAAGATCATTGGATGTAAGTGGGTTTATAAGACAAAAAGATTTGCAGATGGAAGTGTGTCTAGGTACAAAGCTAGACTTGTTGTCAAAGGGTTTGCTCAGACATATGGTGTTGACTATGATCAGACTTATAGTCCTGTGGCAAAGATGACAACCATCAGGACACTTATAGCAATTGCTGCATGTAAAGGTTGGAAATTGTGTCAATTAGATGTGAAAAATGCTTTTTTGAATGACCGTTATATTTCAGATGATGTATTCATGGAGCAACCTCAAGGGTTCAGAGATAAAAGGTATCCAGATCATGTGTGCAAGCTCAAGAGAGCTTTGTATGGCTTGAAGTAGGCCCCAAGGGCATGGAATTATAGACTTGTAAAGTTCTTGAAAGAACTTGGATTTCAGGTGTCTAAAGCAGATAGTAGCTTGCTTGTCAAAGCAAGTGATAATGGTTTCATATACATGTGCATATATGTTGATGATATAATCCTTACAGGTACAGATGAGGAAGGAATACAAAGACTAAAGAAGCAAATGGAAAAGGAGTTCAAAATAAGTGACTTGGGAGACTTGTCATACTTCTTGGGCATGGAGATTACATATACTCAACATGGAGTATTTGTGACCCAAGAAAGGTATTTGAAGAACTTGTTAATCAAGTTTAAAATGGATGATTGCAGGGTAGCACCTACACCAATGGAGGTGAATCACAAATTGAGTAAATTTGGAGGTGAAGAATTCAAGGACATGAGACAATATCAGAGTTTGGTTGGTAGTCTTATCTATGCTACTTTAACTAGACCTGATTTATCATATGCAGTAGGGGTTTTGTCTCAATTCATGCATTGTCCTAGGAAAGAGCATTGGATTGCAGGTCAAAGAGTGTTGAGGTACATTAAGGGTACACTCAAAGAAGGTTTGTATTATGGGTTTACATCAGATACAAACATCAAGATCTATAGTGATGCAGATTGGGCAGGTAATCCAGATGATAGAAGATCAACTTATGGATACATGTGTTATGTGGGAGATAAGTTAATCTCATGGTGCTCAAAGAAGCAACATACAGTTGCTTTGTCATCTACAGAAGCAGAGTACAAAGGCATGGTTGAAGCTGCAAAAGAAGTGATATGGCTTAAGACTCTAATGAAGAGTTTTGACACTATACAGAACATACCTATCATTTATGGTGATAACTTGAGTTCATTATATCTAGCTGCTAATCCTGTTTTTCATGCCACTAAACACATTGAGATACAGTATCACTTTCTAAGAGAGAAGGTGATGGATAAGGAGATTGAAGTCATACATACTTCAACAAAAGATCAGATAGCTGATATGCTTACAAAGAGCTTGGATGGACCAAAGCTACAGAAGTTTAAAGACATGGCAGGTATAAAGAAGATAAGAGAAACCTCAATTGATGATTGAGGGGGAGCTGTTGGTGCAGACCAATCACCAATTGAAGATTTGAAGAACAAAGGATGGAGATGAGATCAAGTTTTGAAGCAAAGAAGATGGATACATTCACAGAGTGAAAGACATGTACACATATGTACATTAGTTAAGACATAGGTTACTTATACTTATGCTTTGATATAAGTCTGTACATAATTGCCTATAAATATTTTTGAAAATGTCGGGGCAGTGAGAGAAGACAAGGAGAGACAATAGGAGATCATGAGATTAGTGTATTGAGTAGTAGAAAATGTCATTAGACATGTGTGAAGAGAGTTGAACTCTCCATCCTCACTCAGTTGTAAATTTCTGAGAAATAGAAGGAAAAATTGCGCCCGATGTTTGTGTGTTTTCTCGCTGTGTGATAGATCTTTTGTGAATTCCTTTTGGAGATATCTAAGTCCATAGTTAATCAATCTATGGCTAGAGTTTGAGAGTCTAATTGTGATCAAGCTAAGAGAATTGTGTGTAGGAACATTTACATCTGAGAAAGTACTCACTGGTTCCTGAAACAGGCGCAAATTTCGATCTTAATGATTTGATCATTTCTCACTCCACAGGTTAAAGTTTTGTGCAAGTAAGCACTTAATCTTTAAGTTGGAAGGTAAGCTACTCGTGGCTAAAAGCATTTGCTTAAACGGGTTTTATACTGAGAGAATTAAAGTTAAGAAGTTAGGGGTGTCCAAATCGACTTCTCAGAAGTGCAGATTTAGACATAGCTGACTTGGTAAGTAGATTTCTCAAGATCTACTGAACCTTTTGAAGTAATTTGACTTGGAGAAGGTGCGCAATCTTTAGGCGACACCTTGTGCAAAGTTTCATCAAAAACTTTACACATTTACTCAGTCAATGAGCAAGATCTATGCAGCAGATTTTCTGAGGAAATTCCTTCTTCACAGTTTAGTCAAGAAATTGATATTTGGTCATTGATAGCTTAAATTGGTGAAGGTTTTGACTTACTCTTGATATAGAGGTGTTCTAAATTCAAGAGTAGGTTGTTCTTTTGGAGATTAACACTCTCCATCAGTATTGTATCTCCCTTTTTCAGATAAGGCTCTGAATTTCCCTTCTATAAAGATCATTACATCTCTCTCTCTCAACAATAAAAAAAGAGGGAAGAAAAGAATGCAGCACTAGGACAGAAAATTAGTCCCCCACAAAGCATGCAGATGTATAGGAGAGTCATCTATTGCTAGGAAGGCGTTACGATGAGGAAGGATTCATTTGCTCAAGCCGAAACAAGGCCGTGCAGAGGACAGAATCATTCTCTTGGCTCACAGGCTGCGAGAGCTCACAGCAGAGTTCATGGAAGAACTGATCCACTACCAATTTGAACAGGCCCCCTCTTGACAAGCTCTCGTAGCTATCCACAAAATCTTCTAAATCTAGTAGATCGTGCACTGCGTCCTCCCCCGCACATCCCACCATCTCCACAACCAATTGGGCGAAGCGGCTCCGCATCTGTCTTGCCTCTGCCGCCCTTGTTTGCCGTTCCTGCAAGCCACCTTCTTCTGATGATTGTGAGCGTCTGGTCGGGCTCATCGATGCTGTTGCAAATGCAAGTGCATTAGTCCTGGTAAATGTATTGCTATTACTGTGCGCCGGCGGCGGATAGGTTTCAGTTGAGCTGGCTATGAATGATTCTATATCTTGCCGGGAAGGTTGATGTTTATTGTCAACCTCACGTAGTTGCTTCTCTGAGTTTTTCTTCATGATATGCTGTTTAATTGCTGCTACGTGATTAGCCGCCATAGATTTCTCCTTCTGTCTCGAAAAAGACAACATGGAATGATGATCTTCTTCATAGAATGCTTCTCCGTGATCACCGGAACCATTAATTCGCTGCCACTCCAAGGGAGTTAAATCTTCCTCATTATAATCCTTCGCTACAAATTCTTTATAATGGTAGGAACTTGCTCGCTCATGCGATAGATCTTCAAACTTCTCATGCATATAGCTTGGCTCTGTTTTCTTCTTGAAGTAAAAATCATGATATGCTGATATCTCAGATCTATTTCCGTCTGTGATTGGTCTAGGCACTTCACCATCAGAGGTCATAGCACTCTCTTGCTGATCTTTTTGTGATGATAAAAAACCTGTTCTGTGGAGAAATGGAGATGATGACTGGTAGTATTTATCATGGTTTTCTGGTAAAAATGATGGGCTAATCGGCAGTGAGGAGACATACTTCTCATTCAATCCTCTTCTTTTCACCAACATAGAGGCCTGGTGAGCGGATAATGGAGAACTTGGCAGATCATCGGCGTCATCTTGTGGATAGAAATGCTGGCTAGAACCTGTTTGTAAGAGACTAAAGTCCCTTCTCTCATTAATGTAATGGCTTTGTCTTCTTGATTCCAGCTCCAGTGAGTCACGCCGAGTACTTATCCTGCCCCTTGCTTCTCTCTTACGTGAATCAATTTGGTCTGCCATTGTACCACTCAGTCCACCAATCTGTGGACTTCTACTAAAATTAGGTTCTGTAGAATGTCCTCTACTTGCCCTTACTTCAGTTACTTTCATGGTTTCACGCTCTTGCAAGGAGAATGCAGGGAACCGAGCTGATGAGGGAACTAAATCCTCAACATCAATGTGTTGTGGCCTTCTCCAAGGACTTTGCTGGAGTATCTCATAGCTTACACTTGTCCTTGGTTCTTCTTCCTCCATATCATCTTCTTGGGGAATTAAACTCGTTGGGTCACGAATCATAGGTAGAGTGAAGGGGTCCCCCCTTACATCCAACCAAGGGTCTCTAGCATCCACTTTAAGCCTACTTCTATCTCTTCTTGAATGGAGATCAATGTATTGTTGACCCAGACTTCTCCTTGAAGTTTCCCTCAACATCTGGTCCTTCTGCAATAAAAACCCTTCATCTGTGGGAGAGATCACTGGTGACTTGGTGGCTCTCATAGTCACATATGGGCTTCGTATGACATCAACATCTCTCATATCAGATGCAACTCTCGCACTTGCACTCTCCTGGTCAATCATATGCCCATTACGATGTTGCAGCATTGATGGAGAATCAACAGCCAGCTGACCACGTCTAGAGGTGTGCTTCGGATTGACATGGCTGGCATTAGCTCTTGGCCTCTCATCCTTCGTTCTCCAGTCGATCTGATCTGCCTGAAGTTGTGATAATGATGGTCTAGTACTTGTTTTTGGAGTTGAAAAGGTTGAACTTACTTGATCCCTCATATCATGATTAAGCAGACCATCCCACCCTATGCTTATATGGGCCTGCTCTTCAAAATTGGCTCCATGATCAAAAGCAAAGCTCTCCTGAGTCATGTACTGGCGTTCGGTGCTATAAACAGGAGGACCTATGCTCTTACTATTGAAAGTGGGTTCTCTTGTGAAGCTCCCTCCAGAAATGTGACGTATTAATGAATCCTTGGCTGACATGGTTGATTCCTCCAGTGATCTTGTGCTTCCACCAGAGATTGAAGGATGTTCAAGATCACCTTTTCCAAAGCTCCGAGTTTTCATTTCACCAGTCACTGCGTCTTCTTCCTCCTCAAATCTTTTATCATTCTCCATTGATTCGTGAATTTTCATTCTCTGATTTTTAGCATCCCCGTTTTTTAACGTTTTCCTGGAAGATACTGAGTTCTTCTTCATGGCTCGCTCCTTACTTAAGGCCTGATCTGGTGAATTTCTACCTTTACTCAGTTTCCTGCCAGCCTGCTTATTTCTTTTCCTCTCCCTAGCAACGGAAATCAAGGATGATTTCACATTACCTTCTTGAGACGACCTTGCCAGAGCTGCTGGGTCCTCTGATATAACCTTGCATTCTGACTCATCTGTATTGTCAGCCTCATTGTCAGAATTCACGTGAAGGCCAAGTGAAAGGTCATGCCCTAATGCATGGTGATTGTTAACATCGCCCACAACTGATGATACGATCTCTTCTGATTTCCAGGTCAATTCATTAGTTTTAGACTCTCTATCTGCACATTGCTTGCTGACTGGAAGTTCTCGCTCTCGCTCGATTAGTTGTCTTTCCCCCTCTGCATTTTCTTCATTCACATTTGCTTCAATGTATGCATGTCCAACTGTGCGCATATAGGATGCGTCATCATCTGTGTTTGCGTGTTGGAGTGTCCCTTCGATGTCATCTACACCTAGTGGTGATGACTGGAGGCCATCTTCCCTTGCTGAATTGGATTGCCGTTCATGATCATGGTCTCCATGCGGCGATGGCACATTTGCAATGAGAATGGCAGCAGCCTGACGGATCAATGACAAATCGCGACCAAAAGCACCCAAAGATTGTCTCCTTGGGGAAAAGTCTGTTGACTCCGAGGATATCTGATCCCGAGGTTCCTGGCCGTCCTCGGTTAAAGTAGATTCCTCTATTTTGCCATGTGAAAAAGGATCATCATCGTCTTCTGTAGACTTCTCGAGAGAGTTACTGCGTGAGGATTGCATCAACACAAACAAAGAACCGTCCCTCAGCTTTCCACCATCTTTTGATGGTTTGCTAGTCGAAGGTATCTCCTGATGGTCAGCATCACCTTTTCTGTGTGATCTCCTTAGGAACCTTCCAGGGTCTGCGAACCAACTCATGTTTACCTACTACAGTGACCTATCTATGGTAAGACCGACCACGGTAAATCATGGAGAAGGTCAAGAAGCGCAGGAAGAGAAAGCAGAGCATCTCAAGAGCTATACTCGTGGAAAGACATTCAAATAGATTCAATTGTGTATCTGCTTCTGTGTATGTAAGTAAAAGAAAAGCATGGGAAGTAAACCCACACAGAGGAAGGTCATGCATTTTGTTTCCCTCCTTCAGAAAGGGAATAGAAACAAGCAGACGGTAGGATTGTAAGTGTTGGCATCTGATGTGCATATGTCATGTGTTTTAGAGAGAGAGAGAGAGAGACCCTCAACAACAGGATGGCAGCAATATGTGTGCGTGTGTGTGTGAGAGAGAGAGACCCTTAACAACAGGATGGCAGCAGTGTGTGTGTGTGTATGAGAGAGAGAGAGAGCTCTTCAACAACAGGATGGCAGCAATATGTGTGCGTGTGTGTGTATGAGACAGCAATATGTGTGCGTGTGTGTGTATGAGAGAGAGAGAGTATCTGGACAAGCTATCACGAACTGTCATTAGCATGATCATTTCCATCGACTTTCTTCTCTGCACGATCTTCCCTCTCCTTACCTCGTAAGAAGACGTGCAAGCGGATCAAAATGGTCACTTCCATTGTCTTCACTAATGCCGCGCTCAGACTACTTCATCGCCATACATGAATGCCAACCTGATTCCGGACTACATCTTGTCAGCAAATGTCAAACCAGAACCATGGAAACTCACTGTTAGAACTCGTGTTCAAAGGTGGATCGAAGGAAAATTCAATGTGCCCTAGTTGCATCCTTCACAGGGAATTCCTCACAGGAGACCGACGGTGGCACTCTGCACATTCATTAGGAAAAGTTGGGGATCTTCAAGGGCGATTTTATTTGTCAGATTCGTGGAAATGGGTTAAGTTTAATCATGCTTTGACTTTGGCTTTAAGTTAGAGTGAAAAAAAAGTTAGAGTGAAAAAAGAATAAAATTTTCATTTCACATATGAAAAATAAATAAGCGAAATTTTCTCTCTTTTAGATTGCTCTCTCTATTTAACTTTTTGTACTTAAAAAGTGACTTGAGGTCAAATTTTCAGGTTTTGTGACAATTTAAGAGTGGACCTTTTTCTTTTTAAAATGGACCTTTATTTATTTCTAACTCATTTAATGTTAAAAGTTTGCAAGTGTTGTTTATGTCTCGTTAGTCTAATGGTTGAATTTTTGGTCTTTTGAGAGAGAGGTCCATGGTCTTTTGAGAGAGAGGTCCAGAGTTCAATCTTCAGGTTGGACATGTAATGGCTTAGATCAGTTTAAACGAGTTGAATGAGTTGTAATCTTGTTTAACCTTTGTTTTGTGGGATACGAAAGATCTCGCAAGTATTATATTTATTTGCCTTTATAGTTGTTCTTTCAAAGTTAAAACTGGCAGGAGTAGGTGCTTGCTGAACCTCCATTCAAAAAAAAAAAAGTTTGTAAGTGTCTTTTTTTTTGTTTGAAAGGTTCACAAAAATACCTAAGAACTCCGGAATGTAAGAAAAGAAACATTCGTCATTTAATGCTAAAAGTTTGTAAGTGTCCTTTTTGTTTGAAAGACTCACAAATATTTCTAGGAACTCTCAAGTGTAAGAAAAGTAACATTTTTTTACTATATCTATTTTTTGCCTCTTTCGTCTCCCTTTCTCTCTTTCTCTCTCTATCTCTTTTTGTCATTCTTTATACATGAACCTTGGATCATTTTGTGATTTTTTTTTAAGTGTTAGCATCATCCTAACCATTTTATTATTGCGAGAAGTTTTTTCCCGTGTAAAAGTGAGAGGAAGTAAAAGATTCAATTTGGATCGAGATGGAAAGACCATTAAAGAGTTTGAAAAATAAAGAGGAGAGATTGATAGATGGATGGCTGGATAGATAGGTATATAGATAGATGGATATGTGGGTAAATGGATAGTGACTTCTAGGCTGCCTTAGTAATCTTAGCTTTGGCATGATCCACACATAGAGTGTACAAGAAGTTATGGTTGGCCTTTATTGGTTCCATGAACTGAGCTTACAATAGATGGATAGATAGATGGATGTATAAATGGGTATATAGATAGATGGATAGGTGGGTGCATGGATAGTGACTTCTAGGATGCCTTAGTAATCTTAGCTTTGGCATGATCCACACATAGAATGTACAAGAAGTTATGGTTGGCCTTTATTGGTTCCATGAACTGTAGATGGATAGGTGGGTGCATGGATAGTGACTTCTAGGATGCCGTAGTAATCTTAGCTTTGGCATAATCCACACATAGAATGTACAAGAAGTTATGGTTGGCCTTCTACACTAAATCAACATCCTTCTCTTCTACAAACTTCTGCAGTGGAGTCACCTTTTGTACTTCTTTCATTATTTGCACTTTTCTTTATTCTAAATCATACTCCTCTCTTTTACTAAGTGCTTGGCATCCACCAGATGCTTCTCCAATTCATTGATAATATTCAACTTAGCAATGGCGGCATTCAGATTATCTATCAATGAAATAATGAAGAATTCTCAGCTCTTAACAAGACAAAATTTTTTTGAAGTGCTTTCTTTTCTACCAAAACTTTTTAGGCATAGACCATAGTTTTTTGCACTCGGCCTTTAGATTGGCCATTTCTACCTCAGCTTCTTCCAAAGTCATCTACAGGGTAAAGATGGATTTTCCCTTCATAGTGATATGTTCTGTAGAGACATCTATCCTTCTTGCCAAACTATCTTCCAATTCACTTACTTTTTGGGTTGGTAGGACGTTTTCCTTTTGCAAATCTTGGGCCTACTCCTTTGCCTATTGAGTACTAGATTGAGGTCGATGGAAGTGCATAGAACATAGAACTAGCATTTGAGATGCATTTGAGATGCATTATCATAGTAGCAGTCTTGAATTCCTTGAGGTATCATGGGTAAATATAACTCACGCGAGGTAGCTGAAGCATGTGACACTTGGCCCTAGTAGCTCTCCATGGATCTTTGATACTATCAATGAACTTAGGAAATATAATTGTTTGAGATTGAGACCCTATTGTTATTGTTGATGTTGTTGGTGTTGTTGTTGTTGTTGTTGTTATTGTTGTTGTTGTTGCCACCTCCAATCCTCTTTGGTCTTCCTTTTCTATTTTTCTTCTACTCTATCCACCTCTTAGGCTATTTGGTGCCTTTCTACCTTTTCCGCCATCCATGCAACTTCCTTCTCCAGTCTTTTCCTTTCGGCTTAATGCTTTGTAGCCTGATTGGATCTAGCCTTGCTTGTCTTCTTTCAAACTCTTGGCACATTGCTTTTTCTACTTTGCGGAATGCTTCATTAACATTCTCTTGCCTTTTGTGTTTTTATCCTTGTTTTCTTATGTACCTGTGTCTAAATCAGTGGGTACATCTATAGGTTTTTTTTTTCAAAATTGTACAGCAAACATAGCTTTGAGGACCTCTATAACTTGTCGTCGAGCGAGTAAGAGACCGCTTGGAATAATTTTTGTATCCAACAATTGCACCTTCTTGGTGCTTTTGAACAGTGAGTTAACCTCCATTCAGATTTGACAAAACATGACTTCACACCAATCAAATTGTTCTCTGACTTAGAATGCTTTGCACGCCAGCGAGTAGATGTCCTATGAATCTCACTAATGCTTGGCCTAGATGTTGATGGTGAGCATTGCAAATCCAAGTCCTAGGCATAGAGGATTGATTATCGGTACATGAGCATGCTTGAATAACCACTAGCAAGAAGATCTAAAAATTTTCATCATGTCTTCGACAGATATGTGGTCACTCCTTCCTGGCTTAGCTGTAGTAGGTGGGCAATAGTATCAAGACTCAAAATGTACACGGGCTCCTTCTATGGGTCTATGCATAGATGGAACTCGGTGATGTTGTCACCTCCTTGCTCCATATGTTCATAAACAAATGTCAAGCTCATCGGGTGAGATTGGAATGCTTGCCAATTGACCATGGCATAGTCCAATAGACCATAGCCTCGTGGCCACTCTATGTGTTGTTTAGGAAGTATATTGTTTGAGTTTGAGGTCTACCAAAGCACACCAACAACACAAGGAAGAAGAAGAAGAAGCTTGGAGCACAACACACAATATTGAATGTATTACCAAGAGAATGCTCAAAGATAAGTAACTCATTAGGGATATAAGCGTATATACAAGCCGTGGAAAAAAACCTCCTAAAGAGGGAAAAAAGTGCCCCAGTGATCGTAGTGTGTTTCACACATCGCTAACAAAATTCAATGCATAATCTATCATAATTTTTCATGTGAACTTACCGCCCTTCACGTTGGCATTCAATGCAAGATTTTGTGCATCCTTTTGAATCACAAATTCTAATCTCCCGATGCCTTTTTTGAAATATCTTTATATTTTTTTCACCCTTTTTTCCTTGAAAACAAAATATATAAATCTACCTAATCTATCTATACACACTTTTTTTCTCTTTTTCCAATGCCTCTTTTTTTCTCTTTTTCCAATGCCTCCTTTTCGGCTTCTAGCTTGGGTATGATGGGACCTTTTGTGACACTTCACTGCTGAAAGTCGCAAGCTTGGTATGTGTATGTGTATGTGTATGTATGTGTATGTGTATGTGTATGTGTATGTATGTGTACGTGTGTGTATATGTGTGTATGCATATGTATGTATAGTGTGTGTATGTGTGTGAATGTATACGTGTATATACGTGTGTATGTGTGTGTATACGTGTATGTTTACATGTGTTTGTGTATGTATGCATATATATGTGTAGTGTGCATATGTGTGCTTTTATATGTGTATATGTGTGTAGGTTTGTGTGTATGCGTGTGTATGTGTGTGTATGTGTGTGCCTCTATGTGTGTGTGTATGTGTATGTGTGTGTGTGTGTATGTGTGTGTCTCTATGTGTGTAATGTGGCTGTATGTATATATGTGTGTATGTATACATGTGTATGTGCAAGTATCTATGTGTATGTGTGTGTATGCATATGTATGTGTATATGTACGGGATCACTTGGTAGTAAAACGCTCCACCACACCTTAAGCTTACTTGCATGCCATTTCATCTTAAAATTAAAGAAGAGATCTAGATCAAAAATCTAAATTATAAAGTTCTTGAGATTGTGACCATGCCAACACCACTACTGAAGGTGGACTTCGTGCGTCAAGATAAAACTCTGGTAGCTATTCTATTTTAATTGACGCAAGATGTCAATCCAATATGTAAAAGAATATTTTGGTAGCAACGATTCATGGACCTATACACACAATCTAGGAACAACAAATTCCATGGGCACAATAGCTTCCATGCCATAAGCTAATTTAAAAATTGTGAACCCAACAACAATCTTGTAGAATATGAGTACCTTGGTCTGAAACTAATTCCAAGGGAAGCATGAAACATGGAAATATGTTAGTTTGCAAGATTGTAGTGACATTGCTAACTATAGCATGCTTTAAAGCCAAGGCTTTTGCCCATCAGATTGAATAATATGTAAATGCCAAAATAAATGTTTTATCACGAGTGTTCTATAGGCAGACGAATCGATCCAATAAAATTCAAACCTTGCTTTCAAAAAGGTTCAAGAGGCAAGATTGTCTGGAGGAGAAAGTGATGCACATCTTGAGGCTCACCTTTCTGCTCACAAGGATCACAATTACAAACAAAGTTTGTGACATCTTTATGGAATGTATGCCAGTAAAGACTACTCTGCAACATTTTTTGACCTGTAAGATTGGCTTCCCAGTGACCACCAAAGAGTATAGAATGAGCTTCTAGTATCACCATAGCCTCTTCATGTGGTAGAATGCACGTAATCTAGACTTTGGTAAGATCATAAAAATACAAGTGGTCCAAAATAATGAAGAACTACCTACTCCAAAGAGCAAGATGCTTGTTATTGTAAGTGAGTTGGAGGAACACTTATGGCTAGAAAAGAGACTCTATCATCATACCATGTCATCTCACTTAATTTAGGCTCTAAGTCCCCTATAATATGGAATGTAGAATTGACAAGATATCAAGCACCAGAAGAACAAGGTTGATGGATCACATCATAACATCTATTATGAGAGAAAAGAAACACCAAAGGACTCGCAAGGGAATTGGAAAATCAAGAAGAGCTAACAAAAAGCCAAGAATCAAGCAAAGGGTAGGTGAAGAGTCACACATTCACCTATACATGAAGGAAGGGTACATTTTCAAGGCTAAGCACTAAAGTGAAGGACCTAGCAAGTTCTCAAGGACCAAACAAGCATCCCCAAGTAGTACTAGCACCTTCTTATCTCTGTAGACAAGCTTTTCCATAAGCTTCATTCACTAGACCCTCTGTCTAGTGTATTCTATCATACATAGTCATCTTGTAATAGTTCCTTCTCTCTGTGCACACATCATCCTTTAGAGATTTTATATTTATGAAAGGTTATCTCCCATAATTTATGTTTGCCAAATATTAACCATTCCAAAGGATCATACATAGGGCTGAAAATCTCTTTGATCTTATCCACACTGATGTATGGGGACCTTCAAAATGGTTATCCGTAGGAGGATCCATGTATTTTTGCACATTCATTGGATATACATCATTAAAGAAAAATCAGATGTGTTCTATATGTTTAAGAGGTTCAAGCAAGAAGTTGAGAAGCAGACAAGTAATCATGTAAGCCCTAAGGTCTAGTGGAGGGGGAGAATATTTCTCTAGAGATTCAGTTCTTATTTGTATGAAAATCATATTAAAAGACATTTTACATGTAGGTATACCCCCAAACAAAATGGGGTGGTAGAAAGAAGGCTAGTCACATAGTGGAGATATCAAGGTGTATGATCATTAGGGCAAAAAATGGCTGAAAAAGGGCCGTGTAAGGATTTCAATTAGTTGTGCTTATTCTGGATTAAAGTTGTCAAATCCTTTAAAAAATTCCATGTAAGCTCATTTAGAACGTATTTTATGCAAATTTTGAAGAGAGAGAAACTCTTGTGATAATCATGAAAAGTTTGTGTGATATGTTACGCCTCAAAGTTTGTGCTCATCGGGCGTTGATCAAAATTTGAATTTTCCTCTTGTTCATGGACCCATATAATGTGTGTTGATGATGTTTTGCACTTTTTTACTCTACTTTTCATAGCAGGCATGTTTCTCTCTTTCACATCATTTTAGACACTTGTCGGTCACTCTTCACAGCAGACCATGGAGAACCTTAACCCAAACACTCTCGCTGAGCTTTCAAACAACTGAAATCATTGTGATAAGTTCCATATCAACATTGCAGTTAGTCATGAGTATGCAACAATAAGAAAATTATTCCGAAGGGATTTTCATCCTCTTGAAGTGGATGGATTGCGAAAGGAAAGTAAGAAACATATCGACATATGGACATATGGATCTGTTTATCCAATTGATCCACAAACTAGAAGGTATCCCCCTTTTCATAATCTTCATGATCTGATTAGATTTGTAGGAGATGGTGAGGATGGTTTACGAGCCTATTGTTCAAGGCTCTGGGAGATTTCAAGGAATTATGTACAATACATAAACTATCTACAAAACACACTACATCATAGGGATTTTCATATGAGGGAGCTAGAAAACAAATTTTCCACTTTATCTTCTCAGTTAGAGTCTTTTAAATAAATGAAAGAAACTCCTATAGGTTTGAGAATGCGGTCAAAACGAGTAAACCTGTTTTTAGAATTTACTAAAAAATCTAGCCAGAAAAAGAAAAGAATGAAAATTTTAAGAGATCATGTGACAAATGTGCTAGGTTTCAATATGTTGAGCAGTTTTGAGCACGTACATTTTTTTAATGAAATTATGAGTCAAAATGATGTTTTAAGACTATTGAAACTGAATGAAAATACATGCTTGAAACGCTTTTTTTTCCAAAAACTCATGATAGAAATGAATCTGTTACTAGAACCTGTAAGGAAATAATAGCACAGCAGAATAGACCTGTAGATAGATTTGAGAGAAAAACACAGACAAAGATAGATGTAGACTGAGAGATAGAGAACTCAAATTCTCAGATTGTCGAGCATAATGCAATTACAATGATGGTGTTGTCCACCTGTACACTCCCACTATGGAGCTTAGATGGCAATCTAGACAGACTCTAGATTAAGGGCTTACTAGTGTGCAATGATGTGTAAAGCTCAACCTGGGTCGTGCTTATATAGCTTTTACAAGGTGGTTCGGTATAGATAAACGTAGTCAGAGATACAAAATAGCTTGTAAAATATAGGATCCGACAATATCTCCCCATACCCCACAGAAGGGGGCAAGCCCTCCTTTGCACTCCCCCCATTAAGGTTCTATGGGGAAACTGCACGATGCCATAGGGCCTTTATTTTCATCTTAAATGGCAACCCAATGGCCTAGAAGTTTATGCGCTACCTAACCTAATGGTTAGACCCACAAAGATCATTTACAACCATCAATGGTCACACATAGACCTCATCTAACTTGGAAGTTAGGGTTCCACAAATGTCTGGGCTCTCATAGTGGCTTCTCCTCATAATGGGGGCCTTACAACTTAGAGCACCATGGATCATTTGTGGTCACATGAGGGTGGAGTATTGAGCATATCTAACACCCCCTCAATGTCCACCCTATGGTGAACTACCTCCTTGGTCCAATCCCAAGCTTTGGAAAGTGTCGAAGAAGTTGCTCTCTCCCAAGAGCCTTGGTGAAGATGTCTGCTCCATTTTCTTCAATAGGAAAATAGCTTATCTCCACGACCCCATCCTCAATCAATTCAGGCACATAGAGATACTGAATTTCTATGTGCTTGGTACGTGCATGGAAAACAGGATTTTTGGTGATGGACATGCAACTTTGGTTGTCACACTTCAACTCTGTAGCCTCTTGTCCTTGTATTCCTATGTGCCATAGAATCCTCCTCAACCATACTGCTTCACATGCTGCAACACATGTAGCTTTGTACTCATCTTCAGTAGAAGATAATGCTACAGTTGGTTGCTTCTTACTAATCGAAGAGAAAATCCCTCATCCTAAAGAAAAGCAATATCCAAAATTTGATTTTCTCGTATCAATATCTCCTTCCCAATTTGCGTCACAATATCCGACCAGAGATGATCCTTCTTCATAAAGAATACCATAATCAGTAGTTCCTTTCACATACCTAAGTATCCGCATGCTTGCCTTCCAATGAGTTTGGCAAGGTTTATTAGAGAACCTGCTTACTACTCCAACACCATAAGAGATGTCTGGTCTACTATTGCACAAGTAGATGAGACTTCCAACTAATTTCCTGTATCTTCCAATATCCATTGGAGATGAAGTATCTTCAATAGATAATTTTGTGTTGACCTCCATAGGTGTAGAAATTTCCTTGCAATCGTCCATGTCAAATGCCTTCAATATCTACCTTGCATACTTTTGTTGAGAGATGAAAATCTTCCCTGGTTCCTGCCAAACTTCAAGACTTCTGAACTCAGGGCATCTTTCGTTTGTTGAAGAAGAGCATCATCATTTCCTGTAATCACAAGGTCATCTACATAGAGTACAAGCACAATTGTCTTCACTCCTCTCTTTAGAACATACAAGTTAGCATTAGAAGCACATCTTTTGAAACTTAGATCCAAGAGATACTTATCTATCTACTAGTACCATGCTCTAGGGGCTTGTTTTAGCCCATATAATGCCTTCTTCAGCTTACATACCTTGTTCTCTGAATGGGGAGCCTCAAACCCTGGTGGTTGAGACACATATACCTCCTCCTTGAGGTCTCCATTCAAGAATGCTGATTTGACATCCATGTGATAGACTGGCCAATGCTTATGTGTAGCCACAACTAGTACTACTCAGATAGTAGTCATTCTTGTAGTTGGGGAAAATGATTCACAAAAGTCAATGCCTTCAACTTGTGAGCCCTGTGCAACAAGTTTTGCTTTATACTTTTCTAGAGTACCATCAGCCTTGTACTTTAGCTTCCAGACCCACTTGGTGCCAATGACTTTATGCTTAGCAGCTCGATCCACTAGCTCCCAATTAGTTCCATTCGTCATGATATTGTTGTATTCTACTTGCATGGTAGCCCTCCAATTCGGATCATGGCGTGCCTCTTCCACATTGGTTGGTTCCTTTGCTTCTTCTTGAATGAGATCAGCCATCAAGGCTGTGTTTACAATATGGGCGCTTGCCCGTCTCTCTTCCTCTATTCTCTGTGACCGCCTCGGTCCATCTACAATCTGTTCTAGTGACTCTCGGATGGGGTTTGCAGAATCATAGAGCTGCCTCACCCAACATGGCAATGGCTTTTCCAGTTGGGTGTCGGCAGGTTGGTGACTTTCATACTCATCATTTGAAGATGATGCTTCCTTCTCTTGCGTAGAAGGGATAGCTCTTGGGCCAGGTCCATAGTGGATTTCCCATTTGCCTGATGATAAAGTGGAAGCTCTCTTTTCCTCCTCCACTGCATGTGGCTTCTCCTACTTAAACACCACATCACGACTCGCCATGATCTTCTTAGCCTCAAGGTCATAAAGCTTATAAGCATTTTTATCTTCGTTGTACCCTAAGAAGATACATTTGATGCTTTTTGGTTGAAGCTTGTTTCTCTCCCTATCTGGAGCATGTACATAACATTCACTTCCAAATACTTTGAAATGGGAATCAAAAGGTTTTTTTACTAGTGTAGGCTTCTTGTGGATTCTTTCCATCAAGTGCCTTGGTGTAGCTTCGATTCAAGATGTAGACATTAGTGTTGACAGCCTCTTCCCAAAATTGATTAGGCAAACCCTTTCCTTTCAACATGCACCTTGCCATTTCCATGATGGTTCGATTCTGACATTTTGCAACACCGTTCTGTTGAGGACTATGTGCCACTGTGAGTTGATGCTTGATTCCCTTACTCTTGCAGAAATCTTCAAACTCTATTGATGTGAACTCACCATCACCGTCTGTCCTGAATTTCTTCATCTTCTTCCCTGTTTCAGTTTCAACAAGCTGAAGCCATTCTTTAAACTTACCAAAAGCTTGAGCCTTATCGTGAAGGAAGTACACCCACATCTTCTTGCTATAGCCGTCGACAAGTAACATGAAGTAGGAAGATCCGCCCAAGGCCTGTGTAGAAATTTTTCTGCACAAGTCAGCATGCACCAACTCTAGAGGATAGTTTGCCATGTTCTTGATTTCTTGTGGAAACGCCTTCCTTTGTTGCTTGCCCATCATGCAAGCTTCACATTGTTCCTTTTCTGCAATCAATGGTAGATGTGCAATCATATCCCTTCGATGCATCTCCTTCAGTACAGGGTATCCAATGTGGCCAAATCTCTCATGCCATAGCTTACTTGTGCCCACGTTTGTAGTGGCTATAAGAGCACACAACTCATACAGGTTATTCCTCATTATGCCAGTCCCAACAATGTTATTGTTACCGTCCATAATCTTAGCTCCTGTCTCACTGAAAGATACTTGATGACCTTGATCAGTTATAGAAGCTACTGAAAGTAGATTTCGTTTTATTTGTGGAACATACAAAATATTTGAAAGCTTTTTGATATTGCCTTTAGAGTTAATGAAAGAAACCGTACCTTCACCCTCTGCAAGACATCTTGCATTGTTCCATACTTTACTGTGATGGGTTCCTTTAGAGGCTGTAAGGAACCGTAAAGGTCTTTTCTACTCTTCATGTGACGAGATGCACCACTATCCAACACCCATGAGTCATCTGTTCCTGAATCTTCAGCCGAGGAGCACACCTCCTCTATCGTAACAAATAACTCAAGCTCTGTTTCTGCTGTGTTGGCAGACTCCTTGCCCTTGCCACCTTTTGAAGAGCCACTCTTCTCTTCTGCTTTCTTGATGCGACGGTCTTGGATTATGTGTCCTTTCTTCTTGCAGCAGAAACATTCTCCCTTGAACTTCTTTTTGTCATTCTTCTTTTTGTATCCATCTTTTGACGAGTCTGTTTTGCCTCCTTTGGCATTTGCTGTGAATGCAGCATCTCCTTTGCTACCACCACTCCTTGCCTTGAGCCGCAACTCCTCCTCCATGAGTAAGGCATTGAATTCTTCAAAAGTTAGTGGTTGAGGTCTGATTTGAGTGTTAAGAGCAGTTACCAAACCATCAAACTTAGGTGGACAGATGCAAAGACAACATCGAGCTAGCTCCTCACTTGACTTTTGAACACCTGCTCCCGCCATTTGATCTCGTGGATTCTTTATGCAAGTGATAAACACCTCCTGAGTCTCCCCATCAGCAAACCGTTCTACTAGAAGCTGATTCTCCAAGTTTTGAATCCGTGTCTCATTACGAGTTTCATATTGATTTCTCAATATGTTCCATGCTTCACATGCCTTTGTAGTATGTTGAATGAGAGTCAGAACACTATCAGAAGTACTTGTAACAAGAGCACAGAGTGCATCTGCATTTCTATGTTTCCAAGCACGTAGAAAATCAACATCAAGAGGAATCATTCGACCAGGATTATTTGGATCAGGTCTTTCTTGGGGCTCATGATCAGTCCCAAGAACAGTCTCCAAAAGATCATATGAATCAAGAATAGAAGTGATTTTGAACTTTCAGAGGGTGTAGTTTGTACCATCAAGTTTGCCTTCTGTGAAGGCTGGTGGTCGTATCCACAACGTTGGGATGACCGACATCATTGATGCTCCTGCTTGTGCGCCACCTACTCCTATTGATGAACCACCTTGACTCCCAGTCATGGATGATGACGTGCCGCTTGACATCTACTCTCTTTTGTTATTCAAACCTCTACAACCTCTGTGTTTCTGCTTCTGCACCACTCAGAGCCTCCTGAGCTCTGATACCATGTAAGAAAATAACAACACAACGGAATAGACTTGTAGACAGAGTTGAGAGAAAAACGTAGACAAAGATAGATGCAGACTGAGAGATAGAGAACTCAAATTCTCAGATTGTTGAGCGTTATGCAGTAACAATATGG
This sequence comes from Ceratopteris richardii, assembly GCA_020310875.1. Classification (NCBI taxonomy): domain Eukaryota; kingdom Viridiplantae; phylum Streptophyta; class Polypodiopsida; order Polypodiales; family Pteridaceae; genus Ceratopteris; species Ceratopteris richardii. Next base: position 74,222,128 of record CM035415.1, read on the forward strand.
TGTTGTCCACCTGTGCGCTCCCACTGTGGAGCTTAGATGGTGATCTAGAAAAACTCTAGATGAAGGGCTTACTAGTGTGCAATGTTTTGTAAAGCTCAACCTGGGCCGTGCTTATATAGCTTTTACAAGGCAGTTCAATATAGATAAATGTAGTCGGGAGATACAAAATGGTCAGTAAAATATATGATCCGACAATATATCCACGACCAAAAGTCATACCGTCTCGGCCCTACCGACTGAGGGGATAGGCCCCTTGGACCCCATAGAAGGGGGCAAGCCCCCCTCTGCACTCACCCCATTAAGGTTCTACGGGGAAATTGAGCGACGCCACACGACCTTTATTTTCACCTTAAATGGCAACCCAATGGCCTGGAAGTTTATGCCCTACCTAACCTAATGGCTAGGCTCACAAAGATCATCGACAACCATCAACGGTCACACATAGAGCTCATCTAACTTGGAAGTTAGGGTTCCATAAATGTCTGGGCTCTCGTAATGGCTTCTCCTCATAACGGGGGCCTTACAACTTAGAGCACCATGGATCAGTTGTGGTCACATGAGGGTGGAGTATTGAGCATATCTAACAGAACCATCTCAATTTCAGGAGATTTTTTATAGCATCGGAGTGAGTAGGAAAGGTTATAGAGCAATTTCAAAAGTTTGGTATGAATTTTTAAAATTTAACAAAGTTAAAAGTTTTGGATTGCCTAGACCCCATCATGTAGGAAAGTTTCGACTCTGCTTGAATAAGAAGATCACATTAGTATTTGGTGAATATAAACATATTCACAGTAACATGCCATACGAAGTAGGAAAACAAGAGTTACATTTCACTTACAATGCATTTAACAATGTATGGATAGATATTATAAGACTTCAAACATACATGGTTCAGTTCTATAATATAAAAGAGCATGAATGTTCTGGTCGTTCAAATTTGTAATCAAACTTGATGAAGCTGAGCTTAAAAAACATCAAAAGATAGAAAGAATAAGTATTGCACTGATGAACAAATCTTTGGACTATAGCCTTGGGAAATTGGATACTCCATCTCTCAAAGTACAATAAAAAATGGAGTTATGGTGGGTTGGTTGTGCTCAAGTTCCATCTGAGATCCATAAAACACGTAAATGGTTATTCTCATAGACAAACATTCTAAATGTTATCCAAAGGCATCATGCAGGAGAATTGTTGAATGTCAAAGACTACGAGAACTTTAAAGTTGAGTGGCATTTGAGTGGAGACTTAAAGACGCTCAAATGCATGTTTGGTATAAGTGGAGGGGCAAATTCTAAATAACCTTGCTTGTATTGCATGCAAAGCCCACGCACAAGAGGATGGATTGCTAGAGCTAAGGAAGAGGAGGCTCCTTCCAGACAAAATGCTATTCTTCATAACTACTCATGTTCTGCCATGGTTTGGGACCCCATACTTCCAATAGCATTGACAAATGTACACATATGTACACTACATGCAGAGTTAAGGATCATTGACAAAATGGTCCATCTCCACTTGGATCATGCATATTCTATCAAGCCTACAACTCTTGTAGATGAGTGCATAAAAAAAATGTGAATGTATACTTTCAGAAATGGGATTTCATGGTGGTGATGTTCATCTAAGAAAAAATCCAAAGCTTTCACAAAATATAGGTGATGTACTGTAGGATGTCTCAATGGGAGGTGCATAAGCAAGGAGATTCTTCAACAACCATAATGACAAGAAACTAAATGCCATGTGGAATTGTTGGAAAAAATTTTGTGAGATCATGACTAATGTAAAAAGCAAACCAGAAATAGCAAAAAAGAGCATGGAGGTGTGGGTCAAACTAGATAATTTTTTAAAGATCATGAGGCAACAGGTAACATCAAATAATTATATGACAGATCTCAGAAAGGCGACCTCAGAGCTTATAGAAACCATCATAGAGGCATGGAGTGCCAAAGACATAACATACTACTTGGTGAGTTTCAAAGATAATTTATTCAATTTAATTTTCTTTAATTGAAATAAATATCTGATGATAACTCTTTTGTTCTTCTAGCATATTCTTCTTGTGCATGGTGCATTCTTTGCACAAAAAGAAACACTTGCCATATGAAACACCCAAGGCATGGAAAAATCTCATTATCAAGCAAGGACAAGCTTCTTTAGGTGCACAAGGAAAGGAGGAGGAGTAACAAAGAGCAATGCCTTCAAAGAGCTTTTTGATTGGTTCTTTAGAGGACAATTACAAAGGACCTCATCGAAAATATTATCAAAAGATATGACTATCACCAGACAAAATCATCATGTATCAATATCACAAAATGAAAAACACTACATTTCAAATAGAACTTTATTATTTGCAATGTCTTTTATTTCTTTGAGAAATAAAGATGTCATGTATTTACATTTCATGATGTATTAAGCTTTGAAAAGAAACATGTATATTACCATCAGATGACTTTGACCAGAGAAAAACAAATCATGGATCAATGATGATTAATATTAGGAGATGGATCAATTACACAAAAAAAAAATTACATCCTTCACATTTGCAATGTCTTATATCCCATTGGGCAATAATTGTGTATGTACATTTGATGAGTAATAGAGCTTGAAAAAATGGTCACTCCTTGAATCTCTTTAATGAGCTTAGCTCTGGCAAATCACCTCTCTATCTGAGGAACTCTTTTCTCTTGTAGCCAGCAATGATTTTTACATCTGACACCCCTGCAACCATTGCAGAGCTTGAATAACACAGAAAGTACCCTGCCCTTGAAGCATTGAGTCCTGGGGCATATCCAAAAATTCTGAATGCAGCTGCTCTTTCAAGCAGCAAAACTCTGAAAGCATTAAAGGGTATTGGAGTAAAACCCATGTATTTTGATAGATTCCTCAAAAATAACAATGCAAAGTCTGGCTCTTCACTATAGTGCTTGTGAATGAATATCCACCTTTGTTTTTCCTTTCTCTTCTATGGTGGATAATTGAATGAATATCCACCTTTGTTTTTCCTTTCTCTTCTATGGTTTTTCTTTTTCCCTTCGCCCTACCAAGGTAGTTGTCTTCATCCAATATAGCTAACTGTGGTATAAGTAGAAAACCAAGGTTAGAAGAAGTCCAAGTGCACTTTAGGAGTCATGAAAAGTAACTTGAAACACAAATAGAAACAAAGCAAGAGACACGACCGATACAAGCGATTAGGGTCTTCAGAGAAATTCAGATGGTCCTAATCGCTTGCATCGATCGTGTTCAATATCTCTTTCTAAATTATCTAGAAACATATAATTTTGCTGAAAAAGGTGAATTTTCACATAGCCAAATGTCTATTATCAATGCTGCATGCAACTCCTAGACATGACTGATACAAGTGATAAGGCCTCATAAATTCATGAGAATAGATTAAACTGCAGACCTTGACCTCATCTTCCTCTTAAATGAGTTTTTGAGTCAATACATATTGTTCCTTTGTCCTCAACAACATCCAAGAATGAATAGCCGCACACCAAACGAGTATATTCCAAGTTTCTTTTGATGCTCATCAAACTCTTCATCAACAAGTGTTGGCTTCTCTGAGATAGCTTTTTCAAAGCAACTTGAAAGAGCTTGTGATGAATCTTTGAATTCTTCATTTGACAAATTTAAATCAGGACGCAAAAATTCTTCTTTTCTTTCTCCTTTCCCATTGATGAATCTCCTTGCAACTTCTTCTGACTCAGCTATAGTTGTAAGGCAGTAGTCCTCCCTAAGGTTGAAAAGTTCCTTAATGTAAAATAGAGGGATAAGCTCCTTTTCAGAGATAAAGTAAAATGGTAGATTTGGGAGAAGTAGGGACTTCTCAGACACTTGAACTTCTTCAGTTCGCTCCCTTATTGCAGTCTCTGCTTTAAAAGTAGCAACATCAAAATCTTTGACCTGCTCTTCTTCTGCTTGGAGATTGATCTCCTCAACAATCTCCATGACACCTTTCATACTTTCTGAGCTTCCCTCAAGTGTCAGCTCAAAGGAAGGCTCCTCTACAACATGAAGACTTTCCTCCTTTTCAATTGAGATGTCATCAAGACATATCAAGAAAGCAATGTTCAAGGGGAGCAAGCAGCAGTCCTTTTCATGCTCTAGGCATAAATATAGCTTCCTTGGCAAAGGGGATATCCTTTTGCATTTTCTTGTGATTTTTGCCCTATCCATTGGATTCTTCCCAAAGATGTGAGGATGGACATAGGTTTTCTCAGATATAGAAAGCTCCTTTCCATTGACGTACCTCAAGAAGTTCTCCCACTCATCCCTAAGAAAACTTTTTGATTTCTCTAGGAGTTTTTCAAAATCAATCTTGGGGTTGAATATCCTCATTGCATTGGGAAAGTAATCTACAGTTAAACCCTCTTGAACCATGAAATCTAGTAGTTTCTCTGATGGAGAAACACTAAGGATCTCATTCATTCCCTCCATCTTAGCTGCAGCTTCTCTAGTATGTCCTAGTGGAGAACACGATCGATGCAAGCAAATAAAGCTAGTCAAACATGGGTCAAATGGATCTAATCACTTGTATGGGTCGTATCTGGGATAAAGCACAAATATGCACGGTAATGGAGAGGCAAATTCTATGAAGGTTGAAAATGTGAAACGATGAAGGGAGTTGGTATTTATAGGCGAGGAGGGAGCTACAGTCAAATGATGTGGACCAATCAATGAGTGCCATGTGGCAAAGGCACCTTGGGAATCCCAATGATGTGGACCCATCACCGGGTGCCATGTGTCACCAACAATCAACTCACTTTTGAGACCTATTTAAGCTCCCCTATTCACTTTCTCTCATTTTTCTGTCAACACTTTCCTAGCATCGAGTTGCCATCGCCTCCAAGTTTTTTAGCTACTTCTAAAGAATTCCTATAGAGAACGCTTTCTGTGTGAGGTAATATGGACACGACCAATCCAAGCGATAAGGGACATCCGGGTTTTCTGAAACCGTGTTCTCCTTTATCATAGCTTTAAAAAAATGTTTTGTTTGGTAAACCATGAGTTGTTTTGCATTGTAAGCTATAGTGGAAATAGAATTGATTGATATTTCATGATGATTTTAAGGACGACCGATGCAAGCGATAAGGAACATCCGAGATTTGCGGATGACCCTTATCGCTTGGAGTGGTCATGTTTGTTAAATGGGATCGAGTCCTTGATCATAGCTTGGAAATAATGTTTTGCTTAGTGAAGCATGCGCTGTTATGCATTGTAAGATATATTCGAAATAAGTATTGATTGATATTTCATGATGATTATAAGCACGATCGATGCAAGCGATTAGGGAGATCCGGGCATTTACGGATGACTCTAATCGCTTGGATCGGTCGTGTTTTTGAAATTGGATAGATTTCTTGATCAAAGCTTTTGAGAATAAGTTGCTTTGCCTTTCCACCTCCATGCCTTAAGACTTTCACTTTATGCAGGTTATGGCTAGGACAAAAAAGACAGCAAAGAAGTTGTACCCTCAGGGACAGGAACAAAATGCCCAGGAGAAAAATGACAAAGGACCCGCTCCCCAGAATGTGAAGAGATGGATAGGTATGTGCTTGAAGATGAAGAGGTGTTGCAAAATCTTTGATCTACACCAGCCAAATGAACTCCAGGAGTATGTGGTGGGCCCTTTTAGCTTGCCAATGGATGTATTAGGCACCCTATGTACCTTGGAAGATCACTCTGAAAAAGATAGATCAAAACAGATAAGTTGGCGTTAGCTCAGAGGTGAAGAACTTGCTATTTTGGTTCATACACCTGTCCAATGTTTTGCATAATTCTCTGAGCATAGTAGCAATTAACTTTATTCCTCTTTCCTTGACTTGGATCTTCAACAAATGCTCTTGATTTTGTGAACCTGACTTGCAACCCTTTCTCTACTATCTGCCCAACACTTATTAAATTCTTTGTAATGGTAGGGACATAGAGTACCTTACTGAGTAGGTTGATGTTTCCATCAGGTGCTTTGACATTGCCTATTTTCTCCACAAGATGTCTTGTATCATCTCCTATTTGTACCTCATGCTTATTCCTTGGATCTTCCAAATCTGATAGGAGTGCCACATTTCCTGCCACATGATTTGAACAACCTGAATCTATGTAGAAAACATGCTCATCAGATTTACCTTGTGGCATAGCCATGTTCATGATCAATAATGAATCCTCTTTGTTTGAGTCTTCTGTGTAGTTATTGAAGTCTCTCCTTCCTTTGTAGCCTCCTTGATAGTTTGAATGATTGTAGTTGTTGTAGTTGCCATGATAATTGTTGAACCTTCCTCTTGAGTAGCCATAACTTCCTCTATTGTATCCTCTGCCTCTTTGATTCCTGGAATTCCTAAAGCAATTTTGAGTTGTATGATTAGTTAATCCACAAATAGAACATGAGTTAGAGTCTTGGGATCTCCCCCTGCCTTGTCTACCTCCTCTTCCTCTACCTCTGCCATGTCTTCCTCTACCTGCATAGTTAGCTTGATATCTACCTGCTTCATCATCCACTTTCTTTGCCTTTCTTTTGTTATCTTTGGACTTGCTTTTATCAGTGTATAAAGCTAAAGATTGATTACCTTTAGAGCTTTCTCCATTTTTGATAAGCTTTGCCACTTGAGTAAGTAGTTGTCCAATGAGTGTATTGAAATCAGGTACATGCATGTCCATGTACAAATCCATAGCTGTGGCACCTGTCATCTTCCTTCAAGCCATTGATGACCTGTCTTACAATTTGCTCTTCATCTATTACCTCTCCAATGCTTTCCAACTAATCTGCTATGTCCTTGAGCTTTGTGACAAAATCAGTCACATTTTGTTTGGAAGCCTTCTTGAGAGTTGTGAAATCCAGCCATAGTTGATGCTTCCTAGCTTTGGTACTTGAAGAGAAGAAGGCTTCAAGTGCATCCCACACTTCCTGAGATGTCTTACAACTTCTTATGTGAGGCAACAAAAAATCTGAGATAGAGTTGAGGAGATAAGACCTTGCAAGTGCATCCTTGGAGCACCATGTGCTCAATCTTTCTTGCTCTTCTTGTGTTGGTTGACTTTTGTTCGTGAAACTTGGCATAACTTCATCTCCAGCCACATAACCATATAAACTTCGCTTGACTTTATGGGCACCTCTGTAGCTAGGAAGCATAGTTACCCATTCATTTACTTTTACAGAAAGAGGTTTCCACAAAGAATCCTCTCTTTTGTTGTAAGCCTCACATGAGGTTACACGATGGAAGGATGATGAGAAGAAGAAGCCATTTGAACTAAGAAGAAGAAGAATGCTCAGAGCAAGAAACCGAGATTCACAAACTTTGGCATAATTTATAGAGAAAATGGCTTTGTACATGTGGAAACTTTTGATTTGATGGAAACCCTTTCACCAAATGATCATGAAATTTTGTGAACCCAAAAATATTTTGTATCTTCAAAAATGGATTCCTTCTTGGAAATTTAAGAATATGCTTTGTGTAGTGTGCGAAAATATCTTTTTTTGCATCAAACCGAAAACTTGTACACTGAATATGAGAATCTTCATCACTTTATCGGCACTTTTAGAGAATATTGTATTACAAAAAGAATTTCTTCATACAGTTAAAAGAGAGAGCAATGTTATATTCTTCTACACATGCAAAGACTCTATTTGTCAATTTCCTTAATCTGTCATTAGCAAAGAAACCCTTTTCAGTCATTTTTCACCCTAATGTTAATGAAGCACATGTTGGAATTTGGGGCCCCAGGATCGTTCCAAACAAAAACCTTTTGAGCATACACACTTAATTAATTAAGATGATAAATGAGATAGAGAAAGATAGAGATCTTGAGACAAGATTAGGGAATGTAAGCTAGATGCTTACTCACTAAAAATAGATGTCCAAATTACAACATGGGAGTACTACTCAACCATATAAAGTGGTGCACTCACTAATGGAAGAATATCCAAGAAGATGATGATACAAAATTTAGATTATGTTGAAATAATCTAAGTGTGTGAAGTGAATGAGCAAGGAAGCTAACCTTATTCTCACAAAATAGTGTAACAAAATTGTAAATCAACCAACCTAATTTTGAGATTAGGGTAGAGAAACCCTAGAAACAAAATATAAGGTTAAATCACAAAAGATAGCTACCACCACCTTGTAGATGACTTCTTGCTCCAAGAGAGTAGCCTCTCCTTCACCAAATCTCCACCTCCTCAAGAGTGTGTGAACACTCTCTCTTCAAGGAGACCTCCTTGATCTCCTTGAGATTGCTTGGTGATTTAACAATGAGCCAAGCCTCTTGTTTTATAGTATTGAAGTACCTTCCAAAAGCACACCTTCATAAAAGCACTACGATCGTTTTATGTAAAAAACTAAGAACAAATATATAACGAAAACGGCATTCTGCGTGTATGTTTTTCAAAAAACAAAAAACTTTGTTCGCGCTATCATCGAAAGGTTTTGAACCCACGTCGTTAGTTTGAGAGCACTTTGCCTTATCCATGCTGCCAACGCGCTTTTGATGTAAAAGATGCTGAAGGAATATTTACTATAGCTAGTTTGCTATAATTTTTGAACCAATGAAGATATTGCTTCCAATAATTCGTCCTTCAATGTCACAATGGTACAAGCTTCAATAACCTGCAAATCTTCTCATGACTATCTCTAGTCAATGATTTGGTAAATATATCTACAACATTTTCACTAGAAGGAACATAAACTAGCTCAATGTGCTTCTTAGCTATCTACTCTCGAATATAGTGGTAGTGTACCTCTATATGCTTTGTCCTTGCATGATGCACTGGATTCTTTGCTATAGCTTTAGCACTCTAGTTATCTAAAAATATATTATGGGTTCATGTACTCTTACATCAAGATAATTGTGTACCTAAGCACCAACTTAGGGACTTGTGGAGAAAGAGACTATACCTCGATCCCCCTCAAGTGCATATAGTGGGGATTCACGCTTTATTTATTAATCCGAAGAGTATCAAAACCTAGTCGAGTGTATAAAGATATGCATTCAAATGATGATCAATGCAAATGAGCTTCCTCAAAGAGTGCAAATAAGTCTAAGTCCAATCCAAACAAGCTTCAACTGTCAGCTATGGTGTCGCGATACTTGGAGTAGCAGCCAATAGTAAATTGAGCTTTTCTCTCAGCTCCGAACTCCAAATATGGTAAATAGCATATGGGTTTCGAAGCTCTCCTGAAGACGCCCAATGGTGGTATTTTCACTCAATTCTGACACTTCTACTTCAAGTTATGAGCAAAATACTGAGTCGCGGGAATGACCTTCCTACATTTCAGCACTTCCTACACCTCACACACACCTTAACAATAGCAAACAAACACTTTCATGGATAGACAACACTTCCTAACACTCTTTTCAAGCAACACACATGCATACAAGCTCACAAAGAAGAAGATACAGAGAGGAGAAGACACAAATTCGAAATTCTGTGCTCTTGATTCTCACAATGGCCAAAAGTCTCTACAAAGAGTCACAAATTGACTTATATACATGTGCCCTAAAAATGGTCCTTTCACACAAGAGACCGGCACTTTATTCACTAAAAGGCTAATTTCCTACTAATGTACATGGGTAAGCTACTAATCTCCATGGGTATGCATCTCGAGGACTCCTCTAGTGCATTTACATCGGAAAATATATTACAAAATGATTATGATACAAAAGATAAGGTGTCCAAATCTGAAAAATTTTGGGGCCCGTCTTTTTCTCTGCCTTTTGCTCTTCTTCGCTCTGCAACACTCTCCCCCTCTTTGTCTCTGTCATCCCTTGACATGCTTTACTTCTTGTCTGTCACTTGTTGTTCGCCTGCATCTCTTGGTTAGTTCTGCCTGCTTGTTAGACAGGTGTTCAGTTTTGATGGCCTCTTCTTGATTGTTCTTTTACATCCTCTGGGCCTGATGCATTTGTGTTGCCTGTTAAGTCGGGCTGCCATGCACGCCACCACTGGAAGGTATGAAGGTCTAGTTCTTCAGCCTTTGATCTGGACCTTCCAAAGGTCAAGAGGTTGAAGCACCTTTGTGTGGTTATGGAACCACCGGATATCTTCTTGCACTTCTTCATGGATACTTCTTGGCCCTGGTCCCTCCTTCCCACCTACGTGCTTTTCCTTGCACAGGATATCCAATAAAAACAGCTTTCTTTGCCTTTACATCTAGTTTGTCTCGGTCCTTTTTCTCAACATGTACATAAGAAAGTGATCCAAACACTCTGAAGTAACTCACACTAGGTTTTCTACCATAATAAGCTTCATAAGGTGTGATTAACTTTAAAGCTTTTGTAGATGACCTGTTCAAAATGTGATTAGCTATATGTACTACATCAAACCAAAATTTCGGTGAAAGGTTCTTGGACGCCATCATGCTCCGCATCATCTCAACAAGTACTCTATTCTTTCTTTATGCAACACCATTCTGCTGAGGAGTATAAGCAATAGTAAGGTGTCGAGTAATACCTTTCTCATCAAGAAATGTCTCGAACTCTTTTGACAAGTATTCTCCACCTCTGTCACTTATGAGAATCTGGTAGTTTCCTGACTTTCATTTTCAACCATAGCTATAAACTTCTTGAACATAGGAAAGACTTCTGACTTCAAATTAAGACCATAGATCCATGAGTATCTCATAAAATCATCAACAAATAGAACAAAATACCTGAAACCCTGAATAGAGTCTGCTCTCATAGGTCCATTCACATCTGAATGAATAATCTGCAATTTCCTTGTAGCTGTAATATGACCATGTTTCTTGAAAGGTAGATTATGCATCTTACCTTCAAGACAACCTTCACATATATCTGAATTATCTGGTATCTTGAATGAGGGTAAACTCTCAACCATACCTCTTTCTTTGATACTTTTGAGGTTCAAAACTAATACGTCCAAATCTTTCATGCCATAGCTTCATATCTTCCATTGATGATGAAGATTTGACCGCATATGCCTGACTGATTTTTGACAAAACAAAGATACCTCCTCTATGCTCACCTTGTAAAATACACTTGTCATCTTTGTGTGATAAGATCTTACAAAGATCTCTCTCAAATACAACTTTAAAGCCATCACCTACAAATGCAGATATAGATAGCAGATTCGTCTTTATTTCAGGTACATAAAGAACATCTGAAATCTGAAAATTACCACCTTCTCTTGACTTTAGGGTTACTGTACCTATTCCCACAACATCCAAATCATTCCCATCTGCAATAGTAACTCTTCTACCTGAAGAATAGGAAAGAGAAGAAAATACATCTGTGCAACCTATCATATGCTTTGTAGCATGTGAGTCAAATATCCAAGGACTTGCTGAAAGAACGTGTAAAGCTGCCTGATCAAAAGCTACATCCTCGTGATACATGCATAAGAATCACCTTGAGATTTTCCTTTTTTATCATCTTCAACAACATTACCTGATGCCTTTTTCTTTTCTGCTGCAATCCTTTTATAACATGTTGACTTAAAATGTCCAGGTTTCTTGCAGTAATAACATATTACTTCCTTCTTCTTAGAAGACTTTTCTTTGGATGTAGATACAGAATCTGAAGTAGAAGGTGAGAGGGACCTACTTTCCTTCTTGGATTTCTTTTCCTTCTTATCCTTCTTCTTCTTTTTACCCTTTGATGAAGATGAAAGTGCTCCTTCATTCTCTTCCATTCGCTTCAATTAACAAGAACTCTAGCTCTTCAAATGTAACCTCTCTATCTCTTGTGGTAAGGGTAAGAGTGGTTATGAAAGATCGATATGAAATAGGAAGTGAATTAATTAGCATATTTACCAGTTTTTTATCTGATATCTCAACTCCTACATTTAGAAGTTGATCTCTCAAATCAACGAGTCTCGTAATGTGGGTTTAAATTGACTCACCAGCTTTCATCCTTGTATTTGCTAGTTGTCTCCTCAAGTGAGCTTTCCTAGCAGGGTTTCTACTCTGAAAAAGATTCTCAAGCTTCAACCAAGCTTTTCTAGAACTTATGCAAGATTTGATATGTGGTAGAATATGCTTTTTAACACTCATTGCTATGAATGAAAGTGCTAAAGCATCTCTAGGATCCCACCTTGCCTGATCTTTAGTAGGAGCAACTCTAGGTAAAGACCTAGCAGTGACTCTGGATGTCGAAGTGGTTACCTCTTCTTTAGTTGGTTCTGTAATAGTAATTCCAGTACCTCCTGAAGTTGTTGTAGCTCCTTCTTCGCCTTCTCGTCTGGGTCTTGTTAAGGATCCATTGACGATAGTCCATAAATCCTTTGTCACTAGAATATTCATCATCATGAAACTCCACATGGGATAATTAAAAGATCCAACCAACTTGTCTTCAATATTAATTCTAATCTCACTCATCTTAACTAAGTGTGTATGTCAATTATGCTTTGATACCAAGTGTTGGAATTTGGGGCTCCATGATCGTTCCAAACAAAAACCTTTGGAGCCTACACACTTAATTAATTAAGATGATAAGTGAGATAGAGAAAGATAGAGATCTTCAGACAAGATTAGGGAACGTAAGCTAGATGCTTACTCACTAAAAAATAGATGTCCAAATTACAACATGATAGTACTACTCAACCATATAAAGTGGTGCACTCACTAATGGAAGAATATCCAAGAAGATGATGATACATAATTTAGATTATGTTGAGATAATCTAAGTGTGTGAAGTGAATGAGCAACAAAGCTAACCTTATTCTCATAAAATAGTGTAACAAAATTGTAAATCAACCAACCCTAATTTTGAGATTAGGGTAGAGAAACCCTAAATACAAAATATAAGGTTAACTCACAAAAGATAGTTACCACCACCTTGTAGAAGACTTCTTGCTTCAAGAGAGTAGCCTCTCCTTCACCAAATCTCCACCTCCTCAAGAGTGTATAGTATTGAAGTACCTTCCAAAAGCACACCTTTGCAAAAGCACTGCGATCGTTTTATGTAAAAAACTACGAACAAATATATCGCGAAAATAGTGTTTTGCGTGTGTGTTTTTCAAAAAACAAAAAACTTTGTTTGCACTGTCATCGGAAGGTTTTGAACCCATGTTGTTGGTTTGAGAGCACTTTTCCTTATCCACGCTACCAACGTGCTTTTGATGTAAAAGATGCTGAAGGAATAGTTGTTGATATATTTAAGTAGTGATGTGTGTGAACACACTAGGACTGCGGGGGCACTTTTTTCCCTCTTTAGGAGGTTTTTCCCCCGGCTTGTATATATTCCTATTGCCCTAATGGGATACTTATCTTTGTACATTATCTAGTAATACATTCTGTATTTTGTGTTGTGCTCCAAGCTTCTTCTCCTTCCTCGTGTTATTCGCGTGCTTCCGCAGACATCTATCTCCAATAATTGGTATCAGAGAAGGTCGTCACTTTATCTAGGGCACCATCGACAATCCTCCGAACGCAATATCGTGGTGCTTGTGCAGGCTATTTCATCTTTTTGTACCAAAGTATATACCAATTTTTGTTCACCAATATAAGCATCTCGAAGTCTGCTACAGGTCTAGCAGAATTCGTCTGGGCACTTCTGTTCAACTTTTTGGGATACAGTCAATTTTCTACATCAAGGTATTTTAGCCACCGGCCATGGCTGAAAGCAATGATGTATTCCATATGTTGGATGTTGAGATAAGTTGGATGGTACCAACTACCCGTTATGCACTTATATGATGCGACATGTATTGGTTGCAAAAGGACTGTGGAACATTGTGCAAGGTGCTGAAAAATGTCCTATCACACCTACAACTATTACAACTACAGGTACAGAAGCTGAGGCAGAAGGTATCAAACATGATGATATTCTGCATATTCATGTTCGTGCTACGGTTTCTACTGCACCTACTATAGAGCAAATTCATTGGGATGGCAGAGATGCCCAGGCACATGCATTGATAGCTTTGTCTCTCAAACATGCCATTATGCCTCACATTCACTCTTGCAGAACAGGTAAGGATGCTTGGGATACACTTACCACATTGTACCAAGCTAGGAATGAGGCTCATGTTGCTTACCTCCGAAAATAGTTGGAGAGTGAGCACATGAATGAAGGTGATTCTATGGACAGCTTTCTAACAAAGATCAAAGACTTGAAGGAACAATTGATTTCTACTGATGAGGTTATACTAGATAGCTCACTTGTGCAGACCGTTCTGAATGGTCTTCCTGATTCATATCAGAGTTTTGCTTCTACTCTTCGGTTAATGATGAAAGGCAATCCAAATTCCTTGTCATTTGAGGAGTTAGTCTATGTTTTGTTGTAGGAACATCAGTCTAGGCAAAACAAGTCCATTATGCATGTTGTAGATCAAGCTTTCTTGGCTAGTCAGAAGGGCAAAGGAAAATGGATCTCTTCAACTAGTAAGCAGAAATCTGCAAATGCTGCACATTCGAAGAAGGAAGATAAAGATGAGAAGAATCAGAAAAGCAAAATTTTTTTTGCAAGTACTATAAAGGGAATGATCATATCATAAAGAACTGTCCAAAACTGGCTGCTAAAGAGGCAAAGAAGAAAGAGGTTGGAATGGTTGTTGCAGAGGCCTCTACACCAAAAACAACGTCTGCTAATCTTGTGCAAGAAGAAGAATGGGTGTTTACTACTATCTACAGTTTTGACCCATCTTCTCATGAGTAGTGCATGTCTACAGCAGACTCAAATGTTTGGTATTTTGACAGTGGGGAGACCAAACATATTACCTCACAGCGTAGTTTCTTCTCTTCACTCGAGCTTGTCCCTACAGGGAATAGTGTTACATGTGCCAACAACTCCTCTTATCCTATTATGGGAGTTGGTAAGATCATTTTGGCTACTACTGATGGTAGTTCTTTCACTTTGTCAGATGCTTTATTTGTGCCAGGGATCAAGAAGAACATGTTATCAGTTTTTGCATTAGCCAAGATTGGCTTGGTTGTGAAATTTGTTGATGACAAGTGTACAGTTCATGATCTGTCAAATGGCGATGTAATTATTGCTTCTGGCATTTTATGTCGTGGACTCTATAAGCTCATAGACTATGAAAGATTTGTGAATGATTCGCCATGTGCAGTACATAATTCTCAAGCAATGTCAGATGCAAAGCTTTGGCATGCATGCTTTGGTCATCTAAATTGTGCTAGTTTGATACACTTGCAGAAATCTGAAATGGTGTCCTCTTTGCCCAAACTTGAGGCACCTGGAAAACATGTTTGTGAAGGCTCTATTTTAGGCAAAATGCAGCATTCATCATTTCCAAAAGATGGTTCAGTTCGGGCTACTCAGAAATTGCAGCTTGTACATAATGATGCCTGTGGTCCTATGCAGACACCTTCTTTTGGAAATTATCTTTACTTCATGACTCTCATTGATGATTTTTCCAGGCATGCATGGGTATATCCATTGAAGGCAAAGTCGGAAGTGTTCATGTGCTTCAAACAATTTTTGGTTTTGGATGAAAACCTGTCAGCATGTAAAATGGGCACCCTCCGTTGAGATCGAGGGGGGGAATATATGTCTTTTGACTTTAATGCATTTTTGGCTGACCGTGAGATAAAACACCAGTGTATAGTGTCGTATACACCTGAACAAAATGGAGTTGTTGAACAAAAGAACATGTCACACATGGAGATGGCAAGGTGTATGGTCAAGAGTCAGGCTTTACCACATAGTTTTTGGCTTGAGGCTGTCATGTGTGCAACATATGTACTGAACAGTGTCCCATTAAAGCACTGCAATCTATCACTCCATATGAGGCTTGGCATGATTGCAAGCCATCTGTTGCTCATTTGTGTGTTTTTGGTTGTTTGTCATATGCACTAGTGCCTGAACAACATCACAAAAAATTAGATGATAAAGTAGTAAAATGTATTTTTGTTGGGTATAGTTTTGAAAGTAAAGGCTATCTTCTGGATCATTAACAGACTAAACGCATTCTGGTTAGTTGTGATGTTGTTTTTGTGGAAGATGCTATTCAGCCATTGCTTTCATGTACTAAGGAGACATCTCTTAGCTCCAAAGACATGTATGATACTTTGTTGCCTCTTTTTACATGTGGACCGTCTAGTGCTGGTCCCAATGAGGCAACTTCTCAGCCTTTGCAGGTTTCATGTGATGATGCAGATCATTCCATTTTTTATGCAGATTTACATGATGCACTAGTTGATGAGAGAGGTGATATTGAGTAGACAAGAACTATGCCAAAATGGCTGGTGTAGACCTTGCGTGACAGCAAATTAGATGCACCTCTGTCATATCGTACTCGATCAGGCTCTCGTAGTGCCTCTTTTGCATCAGATTGCTATGCTATGGCTGCATCTAGTATCTCTAATGAGACTGAGCCTGTTTCGTTTGATGAAGCACAAAATTCAGAAAATTGGATGGCTGCTATGCAATTTGAATATGATGCAATAATGAAGAATGATACTTGTTCTTTATGTGACTTGCCTCCTGGCAAGAAGGCCATTGGCACTAAGTGGGTATACAAGCTGAAGCGTAAACGTGATGGTACAGTTGACAAGTATAAGGCTAGGCTTGTTGCAAAGGGTTATGTGCAGGAAAGAGACATTGATCTTCATGAAACCTTTGCTCCTACTTTCCGAATCACTACTGTTCGTAGCATATGTGCACTTGCAGCTCATCATGGTTGGAATGTACATCAGTTGGACATTAAAACTGCATTTTTGAATGGTGACTTGTATGAGGAGGTGTTTGTTTTTCAGCCTTGTAACTTTGTGTAGAAGGGCATGAAAACTAGGTGTGCAGGTTAAAGAAGGCATTATATGGTTTAAAGCAAGCACCACGGGCTTGGTATAAGAAGATACACGCCTATCTGATTACACATGGTTTTGAGAATAGTCCAACTAAAAGCACCTTATATGTTAAGCCTGCTAATGATGTACTTCTAATCATTGTGGTTTATGTTGATGACATGCTGCTCATTGGTCCTCATGACATGCATATTGCTGATTTTAAGGCTGATTTGCATGCCTCATTTGAGATGTCTGATTTGGGGCATTTGCATCACTATTTGGGCATTCAGTTTATGCAAGTTGATGGTGGAATGGCTTTGTGTCAAATGAAATATATTGACACATTATTGCAGCATTTTTGGCCTTGAAGATTGTAAGCCTATTGCCACTCCTATGGAGATAGGTTTATGATTGAGTCTTCATGATGCTGGAGATGCATTTATTGTTGTTCTCTATTAGTAGGCTGTTGGATGCTTGATTTACTTATGCATTACTGTGCCAGATATTCAGTTTGCTGTCTCACAGATGAGCAGGTTTATGAATTGCCGAGGAGTCAAGCATTGCCAGGCGGTTAAGCGCATCTTTCACTACTTGAGTGGTACTCGACTACTTGGGTTGTTTTATCCCAAGGGGGAATCACTACCACCATATTTGCATGTTTTTTCTGACTCTGATTGGGCTGGTTGCTATGACACTTGTGTGTCCACTAGTGGCTTTTGCTTCATGCTTGGTAGCTCATGTATATCTTGGTTGAGAAAGAAGCAGCCTACTGTGGCCACTTCCAGTTGTGAGGCTGAGTATAGGGCAGCTTTCACAGTGACTGTTGAATGTGTGTGGCTCAGACGCCTTATGGCTGATTTGGGTGTTGTTTAGTCTTCTGCCACCACCATCTTCATTGACAGTCAGAGTGCATTGGCAGTTGTGAGGAACCGTGTGTTCCATGCTCGCACTAAGTACATTGAGGTGCATTATCACTGTGTCAGGGAGAGGTTCTCTGCTAGGGAGATCAGCTTGGCATATGTGCCCACATAGGAGAACATTGCAGACATTTTCACGAAGGCTCTGCCTAGGGAGAAGTTTGAAGCTTTCCACAAAGCTTTGGGCTTACTTCCTTTTGTAGAGTGATTTCCACATAGCTTGGCACTTCCTTATACATGAGTGCTAGCTCCTTGTTCACCGCATCACTCCCAGGGGGGATTTGTTGATATATTTAGGTAGTGATGTGTGTGAACACACTAGGGCTGCCGAGGCACTTTTTTCCCTCTTTAGGATGTTTTCTTCCCTCGGCTTGTATATATGCCTATTTCTCTAATGGGCTACTTATCTTTGTACATTCTTTAGTAATACATTCACTATTGTGTGTTGTGCTCCAAGCTTCTTCTCCTTCCTCATGTTGTTTGCGTGTTTCTGCAGACGTCTATCTCCAACAATATTTACTATATTTAGTTTGCTATAATTTTTGGACCAATGAAGACATTGCTTCCAACAGCACACATGCCTCTCTTTTATTGGGTTGAGGCTATGAATACATCACTTTACTTGATGAATAGGGTACATACAAGGGATGTGCATGAATTGACTCCAAAAGAATCCTACTATGGCAAGAGACCAAGTGTGGAGCATCTCAAGGTGTTTGGATGTACATGTTATGTGCACATTCCACAAGAGGTAAGAACCAAAATTGAAGCTAAATTTGAAAGGTGTGTCTTCATAGGATATTTTACTGAGAAAGAGGGTTACAATTGGTAATCCTCACACTAAGAATCTATATATGCCAAGAGATGTGGTTTGTAGTGAATTGAAACCATGGTATGTAGAAAAGGGAAAAGAAAAGGTAATAGATGATAAGTTGTACAATGGAATGATCCAACCATGTATGAGGAATCATCAACAAAGGAGGAATGGAGAAGATCTATGGATGAAGAGATCAAAGCACTCAAGTACAATGAGACTTGGGAACTAGTGCCGAAGACCCTAAGTATGAAAGTGGTTCAAAACAAATGGGTGTAGAAGACTAAAAGTATTGTAGATGGTTCTCTAGCTAGACACAAAGCTAGGTTGGTGGTTAAGGGGCTCACACAAACTTTTGGAATGGACTATGAAGATACCTTCAGCCCTGTGGCTAACAAAAAACAATAAGGAATTAATAGTTGTATGTGCAAGTAGAAGCTGGCTAATATATCTGGTTGATATAAAGAATGCATTCTTGAATGGTGAGCTAAAGGAATAGGTATACATGACACAACCAATAGGTTACGAGTATGTAGATAATTCTGATTTTGTTTATAGGTTGAAGAAGTCTTGGAATCAAATGCATATTGAGTATTTGTAGCACTTCCTTGAGATGTAACATCTAGAGGAGAAGGCTCTACTACAACCCTGATTCGAGTGAATGGCTCTAGCTCCTCCACTTCTTCTTGTTCTTTTTCCTTTTTTGGCATCTTGAAATGGACTTCTCCATCCACATGAGTCTCTGTAATTTGAATCTTTGTCTCTTCATTCATTTTGAACACATGAATTTCTTCCTTAGATGATCCTTGCCTTGTTGTGTCCATGACTGTGTTGTCAGGGATTTGCTCTATGTTCATACCTTCCACTCCAAAGGAGTCCGTGACTTGATTCAATTCATCCCAGTTGCCATCATCATTCATTCATTCAATTCATCCCAGCTGCCGTCATCACTTTTGATGTCCTCATTCATCATAGATGTCTCAAGTTCATTAGTCCAATAGATGTCTCAAGTTCATATATGTCTCATAGATATTGAAAGATGAACTAGAGTTCATTAGTCCAAGTTCTATTTATAGATGGAATTTTGTTAGCCTCTTCCCTTGCACAATTTATTTATGGGACTGATGATAGTGATGCCCTTGTACTGGCAAGTTTACTTGTCCTTTCATGTACTAGTGAGTAGCTTCCACTGCTTCCTTCAACTCCTCTTCTGTAATGGGTTTAGTGTCTTCAATCTCTATCCTTGGAAGTATGTGTATTCTCTTTGAAGCAGGGCGTGCTCCTTCTACCTTCATCATTTCTCTTAATCTCTTGGTGCCTCTTATCCTTGGTTGAGAGCTGGCTTCGGCCTCTTCTACCACTTTCACGACCTTCTTTTTCCTTGGTACCATGGCTAACTTAGCATACTTAGCCATCTCTAAAGATGAAGACATCTCTTTTGGATGTTCCCGAATACCTAATACATGATAGATGAGTATGGTCAGAGCTACAATGCCGTTCAAGATTGTTTTGTGGTTCAAACAGACACTCTTGGATGTATGGAGTCATGTTCACTTGATTACCAATCTGTTTGATAGCATGAGATAAGAGTTTCAATATTATTTTTTATGGTGCTGTGTAGCGATGCATGTTTCGAAAGCAGAAGTGTTGGTGAATCAGACATACTTCTTCTTCTATATCTATACGATTGATATCCATGAAGGTTTGGGTCTTTGTTACTCGACTTTCATCCGTTAGGTCTGTGTTCCCATCCTTTTCCCATCCAAAAGCTTCTTTGCTCAAGTCATCAGTGAATTGGATGATCACCCATTCTCGTGCTGCATCTAGGACTCTTGCTTCTGGCACTAATGGGTTATGTAAGGCCGGTTGGAGAGTATTCATCACTAGAGTGCATTGTTGGAAGTCCCGCTTGTAAATCGGTAGCTCAAAGTATTTTTGAATACCTGCCTTTGTCATTATATCCACGATGGATGGGAGTTGATGTATGACTTTGAAAACTTGGGACATGACCGAGAACTGATGATTGGTGTCCATGATCTTTATTGTCACTAAGAAAAGATAATCTCCAGTAGGTTGGTCCTCTCAAAACCAATGATCTTTGGCTTTGTTCACGCTTTGTAATGGAAATTCCAATACCTCTTCTTGCATAGTAGCCTCGGAATCCTCGAAAGTCATCCGCACTTGTAATAAAGAAACAATTAGCTCCTAGTAGAGACTAATTCATGTGTTATGTATGGTTTCGTGGTATGCTATTTCCTTCGTCACTTTGTTCCCCCTTGCTCAAGTAAGTAATGTCTCTTACCACACTTCTTTTGATTTTTAATCCTGAAAGAAAACAAAATTTTAGTTCTAACCGAAGCATTTATTTATTTACATTGTAAGGTCATTCCTATGGCAGTAGAAACTAAGACCTATTCCAATGATAGAAATGTGCACCACTAGTTTTGTTGAATAGGAAATGTGCCAAATGCATGGCCTTGTAATGTGGCCCTATCATGCATACTCTAGGTGCAGTGGATTGTTCATGAGTGCAAGTGGAATCTTGTTGATTTGGTTGTTCTTTTCCTTGCTGCCTCTTTGGTATCCATATCCACCTTGTAGTTGGTGATTGAGGCCTTTGCATCTATCCGGATCGTCCCTCTCTGGTCCTTGTCTCCTTCTTGCTTGTGGTCTGAGTGTTTGATGTCGTGTTCCTTTTGTACCCTTGATAAGTCTTCTTGAACTTCCTTATTTTACTTTGTAGGCATGATAGCTCGTCAAGTCTCTTGAGTTCTTGAGTTGCAGTCTGTTTGACCTTATTTGGGATCCATATGTGTTGTTGTGTCTTCTGGGCCTCCACTAATGATTTGTGGGAAGCCAAACACGAAGCAGTCTTTGTGGTTCCAATATAGATTGTAAGTAATGGTGTTCTCTTCTTGTCTTCACGAAGTGGCTGACGAGCTTTTGTGTTGGTGTATCTGGTTTAGTCATTTGTTCCTTCCGTACTCATTGTAGATGAGTATTACATGGATGTGATGTTTGAACCGTAGATATCCATGTGGATGATCTTCTTTTGGAGTAGATGGGTTTAGAAGCATTGTTCTCACTTTCTCTCTTAGATTCATCTCTCTTGGGAAAGGAGATCACATCATCATGCAACACATCCTTATTCATAGGAAATTCTAGATTAGGGCATTTGTTGGACGTGCACTCTATTGATTCATTTTCTAACTCCATTTCTAAGTTTTCTTCCTTAGGTTTGATGACCTCATGAACGTGAGAAGGTCTTTCTTCCAGCAAGCTAAAGATTTCCTCATGTCCTTTTTTGGTTGATATGTATCCTTGTACTAGATGAATGCTCACTTCGTTCTCGGTAATCCAATCTTGCCCTAAGATCAGATTTTCAATTAGTTCTTCATCTTTGCACACCCAAAATCTCTCCTCCATAGTCGAATTTCCTAGGTGAATTGGTAGTTAACCATAGGTATAGGTTCTTTTCCCTGTAGATATTGTTCATCCCTTTGTTGTATCCACTCTTTCCGTTTCTTGATACGCTCTAATGCTTCTTGGCGTGCTTCTTCTCCAATCCTCTCCTCTTCCTTCTTTAGATTTTGTGCTCCTACTAGCCATGCTAACATATGATCTGTTAATGGCTCCATATATCATTTTACTCAACATCCACTGATGTAGTTAGGAAGTATATTTCCATCTAATGTGGATAAATTGACTGCTCCACTCATTGAGATTCTATTGATCAGTAAGGGTCCGTATCCATGTTGATGTAGTTTCTTGGCACATTGTTTCAATGTATATACAAGAACTAAGTCTCCTTCCTTTAAGCCTTTGTCTTTGATATGTGCATCATAATATGCCTTCTGTCTCCTTTTAGCAGCATAAATCCCTGCAACTTCTTGTAGTCTTGTTTCGTGTAATTTCTCAATTTGCTTTCATTGCTTGGATAGTTCATGTCCTGTCCACTCATACTGTTGTGCTACTCATAGAGTAGGTACCAAAAAATCAATTGGAAAGATTCATTTTTTCCATAAACTAGGTTAAATGGAGTAGTTCCAATGTTTGTCTTGTAAGCCACACGGAAGGCCCAAATTGCATGATGCAACTATTTGTCCCAAACTGACCTTCCATTGTTGACTATCTTTGTCAACACCGTACACAACACTTTATTGGAACTCTCTGCTTAACCATTGGCTTGATGGTGATAGGGAGCTGATTTTTTATGAATCACTAGGACTTCATTCATCAAGGACTCTATTACCTCGTTAATGAAGTGCATTTCTCTATCACTTACTATCTCTATAGGTAGTCCAAAGCGAGTAAAAATGTTCTCAAAGAGGAACTTTGTCGTGGTTTGAGCATCGTTCTTTCTTGTTCCTTTTTCTTCTACCCATTTAGTTAGACAATCCGTTGCCACTATTATGTACTCGATGTGTGATCCTTTGGTTGGTGGGTTAATAGGTCCTATGAAATCAACACCCCATTTCGAAAAGGCTCTCGCAAAAACCATGGGCTTGAGAGCATATCATCTCTCCTAATAGGGTATTTGGCTCTTTGGCATACCTCACAACTCCGTACATGTGTCTGCATCCATATGTAGAGTTGGCCACCACATGCCTGCAAAGAGAATCATTTTTATAGTTCTTTTGGCTGAAAAATGTCCTCCTGTGGCACTTGCATGTGCCATTTCTTGGGTTTGATAACCTCATGAACGTGAGAAGGTCTTTCTTCCAACAAGCTAAAGATTTCCTTATGTCCTATTTTGGCGGATATGTATCCTTGTGCTAGATGAATGCTCACTTCGTTCTCGATAATCTAGTCTTGCCCTAGGATTAGATTTTCAATTAGTTCTTCATCTTTGCACACCAAAACTCTCTGCTCCATAGTGGAATTTCCTAGGTGAATTGGTAGTTAGCCATAGGTATAGGTCCTTCTCCCTATAGATATCATTCATCCCTTTGTCGTATCCACTCTTTCCATTTCTTGATATGCTCTAATGCTTCTTGGCATGCTTCTTCTCGAATCCTCTCCTCTTTCTTCTTTCGATTTTGTGCTCCTACTAGTCGTGCTAACATCTGATTTGTTAATGGCTCCATATATCATTTTACTTAACATCCACTGATGTAGTTAGGAAGTATATCTCCATCTATTGTGGCTAGATTGACTGCTCCACTCATTGAGATTCTATTGATTAGTAAGGGTATGTACCCACGTTGTTGTAGTTTCTTGGCATGTTGTTTCAATGTATATACAAGAACTAAGTCTCCTTATTTTAAGCCTTTGTCTTTGATATGTGCATCATAATATGCCGTCTATCTCCTTTTAGCAGCATAAACCCCTGCAACTGCTTGTAGTCTTGTTTCGTGTGATTTCTCAATTTCCTCTAATTGCTTGGATAGTTCATGTCCTCTCCACTCATACTGTTGCACTACTTGTAGAATAGGTACCAGCAAGATTCGTTTTGTCCATAAACTAGGTTAAATGGAGTAGTTCCAATATCTATCTTGTAAGCCACATAGAAGACCCAAATTGCATGATGCAATTGTTTGTCCCAATCTGACCTTCCATTGTTGACTATCTTTGTCAACACCGTACACAACACTTTATTGGAACTCTCTGCTTAACCATTGGCTTGATGGTGATATGGGGATGATTCTTTATGAATCACTAGAAATTCATTCATCAAGGACTCTATTACCTCGTTAATGAAGTGTGTTTCCCTATCACTTACTATCTCTATAGGTAGTCCAAAGTGAGTTAAGATGTTCTCAAAGAGGAGCTTTGTCATGGTTTGAGCATCCTTCTTTCTTGTTGTTTTTGCTTCTACCCATTTAGTTAGACAATTTGTTGGCACCATTATGTACTCGACGTGTGATCCTTTGGCTAGTGGGTTAATAGGTTCTATGAAATCAATACCCCATTTCGAAAAGGCTCTTGCACAAACCATGGGTTTGAGAGGCATAACATCTCTCCTAATAGGGTATTTGGCTCTTTGGCATACCTCACAACTCCGTACATAAGTGTCTTCATCCATATGTAGAGTTTGCCACCATAGGCCTGCAAAGAGAATCATTTTTACAGTTCTTTCGGCTAAAAATGTCCTCCTGCGGAACCTACATGTGCGATTTCTAATATAGGTAAGTATTCTCCTTCATGCACGCATAGTCATAGCTGATTGTCCTTCCCTCTTTTGAATAATTGCCTCCCCATTATAACATATTCCTTGCTATTTCCTCTAGGGATCGCTTTCTAGCTAGACTTACTCCTTCCTCATGCTCTCGTGTTTTTAAGAACTTCACCAATGTCCTACTCTAGACTGCTGCTATTGTAGAGAATTGTAATGATGTATGGTCTTCTGGAGTATTTTCTCGGCAATCCGAGCAATTGCTAATATGCTCATGAACATCTTTTGGCATGTCTAGCCAATGAACTCCCAATCGTTTCAATTCCCTTAGTGTTCCATGAGTTTCCTTATGCATTCTCCATCTATTTACGTGAGCTTGCTCAATTAAGTTCTTTTGTTCCACTTCTTATATACACCTTAACAATACACCATTGGGTTCTTTAAAATATACACTTCCTTCCACAATGTGCAAGTTATGTGATTGTAGAAATACTTTCCTAGAATTCTTGGTGATTTGATGTTGTGGTCCATGAGTGAGTATTGGAATTAACTTTTTTACCCACTTAGGACATACTTCCAAGTTGAACAAATAAGTATCTGGTAGGTCATATGCTACTCCATTGGGTGGTTCTCCGTGTGTTAACCTAGACAGATGATCGGATCTCATGTGGTTATTTCCTTTTTTAACCACTATTGCGAAGTCAAACTGCATAGTAACAGAAACCATCTTACTAGTCTTCCCGTATTATAGGGCTTATTGACTAGGTACAATAAGGCGTGATGGTCAATGAAGAACTTGAACTTGTTCGCTAGAAGGTAGTGTCTAAATTTCTTTATGGCATACACCATTCCTTAACCTTCTCGTTCTGTAGTCATATAGTTTCTTTCTGCTTGATTTAGTTGTTTGCTTGCATAAGCAATAGGGTGGTATAATTTTCCTTTATGTGCAGGTTGAGCTAGGATGCATCCTCTTGCATAGTTGGAGGCATCTACATGGATATGAAATGGCTTATTCTAGTTGGGTATCTTCAAAAGAGTTGTTGTACTTAACCGTCTTTTCAATTCATTAAATGCTTTCTCACACTCATCCGCCCATGTAAATTGGGTTAATAATCCATATAGTGGCTTGACAATTATGGGATACATGTGAATAAATCTACGATAATATCCACAATGACCCATAAATGCTTGCACCTCCTTAGCAGTTTTTGCTCTTGGAAGTTCTAGGATCACCTTTACCTTATCCTCTTTGGTGGAAATTCCATTCTTAGATACAATGTGTCCTAGGATCTTTCCTTGTCTCACCATAAAGATGCATTTCTAAGGATTCAGGCACACTCAATACTATCACACTTGTTAAAGATCCTTCGTAACTCCGGAATGTATTCATGTCTCAAACCCGAGTATGTACATAATTCGTCTACATATACGTCCATCCTCTTCCTTAGAAACTCTTTAAAGATTGTTGGAGATAGACGTCTACGGAAGCACGCGAACAGCACAAGGAAGAAGAAGAAGCTTGGAGCACAAACACACAATACTGAATGTATTACTAGAGAATGTACAAAGATAAGTAGCCCATTGGGGCAATAGGCGTATATACAAACCGGGGAAAAAAAACCTCCTAAAGAGGGAAAAAAGTGCCCCGGTGGTCCTAGTGTGTTCACACACATCACTACCTAAATATATCAAAAAATCCCCCCTGGGAGTGATGCGGTGAACAAGGAGCTGGCACTCATGTATAAGGAAGTGCCAAGCTATGTGGAAATCACTCCACAAAAGGAAGTAAGCCGAAAGCTTTGCGGAAAGCTTCATACTTCTCCCTAGGCAGAGCCTTCGTGAAAAGGTCTGCAATGTTCTCCTGCGTGGGCACATATGCCAAGCTGAACTCCCCAGCAGAGAACCTCTCCCTGACATAGTGATAATGCACATCAATGTGCTTAGTGCAAGCATGGAACACAGGGTTCCTTGCAATTGCCAATGTGCTCTAACTGTTAGTGAAGATGGTGGTGGCAGAACACTGGCCAACACCCAAATCAGCCATAAGGCCTCTAAGCCACACACACTCAACAGTCGCTGTGAAAGCTTCCCTATACTCAGCCTCACAACTAGAAGTGGCCATAGTAGGCTTTGCTCAACCAAGATATACATGAGCTACCAAGCATGAAGAAAAAACCACTGGTGGACACACGAGTGTCATAGCAACCAGCCCAATCTGAGTCAGAAAAAGCATGCAAATTTGGCGGTAGTGATCCCCCCTTGGGATAAAACAACCCAAGTAGCCGAGTACCACTCAAGTAGCGAAAGATGCGCTTAACTGCCTTCCAGTGCGTGACTCTTGGGCAATGCATAAACCTGCTCATCTGTGAGACAAAAAATTGAATATCTGTCCGAGTAATGCATAAGTAAATCAAGCATCCAACAACCTGCTGATAGAGAACAACATCAAATGCATCTCCAACATCATGAAGACTCAATCATAAACCTGTCTCCATAGGAGTGGCAATAGGCTTACAATCTTCAAGGCCAAAATGCTGCAATAATGTGTCAATATATTTTGTTTGACACAAAGCCATTCCACCATCAACTTGCATAAACTGAATGCCCAAATAGTGATGCAAATGCCCCAAATCAGACATCTCAAATGAGGCATGCAAATGAGCCTTAAAATCAGCAATATGCTTCTCATTAGGACCAGTGAGCAGCATGTCGTCAACATAGACAACAATGATCAGAAGCACATCATTAGCACGCTTAACATTAAGGTGCTTTCAGTTGGACTGTTCTCAAAACCATGTGCAATCAGATAGGCATGTATCTTCTCATACCAAGCACATGGTGCTTGCTTTAAACCATGTAATGCCTTCTTTAACCTGCACACCTGGTTTTCATGTCCTTTCTGCACAAAGCCACGGGGCTGAAAAACATACACTTCTTCATGCAAGTCACCATTCAGAAATGTTGTTTTAATTTCCAACTGATGTACATTCCAACCATGATGGGCTGCAAGTGCACAAATGCTCCGAACAGTAGTCATACAGCATGTAGGTGCAAAGGTCTCATCAAAATCAATGCCTTTTTCCTGCGCATAAACCTTTGCAACAAGCCTAGCCTTATACTTATCAACTGTACCATCAGGTTTACACTTCAACTTGTATACCCACTTAGTGCCAATGGCCTTCTTGCCAGGAGGCAAGTCACATAAAGACCATGTACCATTCTTCATTATAGCATCATATTCAGATTGCATAGCAGCCATCCAATTTTCTGAATTCTATGCTTCATCAAAAGAAACAGGCTCATTCTCATCACAGAGACTAGACGTAGCCATAGCATAGCAATCTGATGCAAAGGAGGTACTATGAGAGCTTGAATGAGTACGATATGACAAAGGTGCATCTAATTTGTTGTCACGCAAATTCTACATCATCCATTTTGGCATAGTTTTTGCCTGCTCAATATCAACTCTCTCATCAACAAGTGCATCATGTAAATCTGCATAAAAAATGGAATGATCTGAATCATCATATGAAACCCGCAAAGGCTGAGATGATGCCTCATTGGGACCAACACTAGACTGTCCACCCGTAAAAAGAGGCATCAAAGTATCATACATGTCTTTGGAGCTAACAGATGTCTCCTTAGTACATGAAAGCAATGGCTGAATAGCATCTTCCACAAAGACAACATCACGGCTAACCAGAATGCGTGTAGTCTGTGGATGATACAGATGATAGCCTTTACTTCCAGAACTGTACCCAACAAAAATACATTTTTCTGCCTTATCATCCAACTTTCTACGATGTTGTTCAGGCACTAGTGCATATGCCAAACAACCAAAAACACACAGATGAGCAACAGATGGCTTGCGATCATGCCAAGCCTCATATGGAGTGATAGACTGCAATGCTTTAGTGGGACACCAATTCAATACATATGATGCACACATGATAGCCTCAAGCCAGAAACTATGTGGTAAAGCCTGACTCTTGACCATGCACCTCGCCATCTCCATGAGTGACCTGTTCTTTCGTTCAGCAACTCCATTCTGTTGAAGTGTATACGGCACTGTACACTGGTGTTTTATCCCACGTTCAGCGAGAAATGCATTAAAATTAGAAGACATATATTCCCCCCCTCAATCAGAACGGAGGGTGCCCATTTTACATGCTAATAGATTTTCAGCTGAAACCAAAAACTGTTTAAAGCACATGAACACTTCGGACTTTGCTTTGAGTGGATATACCCATGCATGCTTGGAAAAATCATCAATGAAAGTCATGAAGTAAAGATAATTTCCAAAAGAAGGTGTCTACATAGGACCACAGACATCACTATGTACAAGTTGCAATTTCTGAGTAGCCCGAACTGAACCATCTTTTGGAAAGGATGAACGCTGCATTTTGCCCAAAATACAGCCTTCACAAACATGTTTTCCAGGTGCCTCAAGTTTGGGTAATGAGGACACCATTTAAGATTTCTGCAGGCATAGCAAACTAGCAAAATTCAGATGACCAAAGCGTGCATGCCAAAGCTTTGCATCTGACATAGATTGAGAATCATTTACTGCACATGCCAAATCATTTGTAGATCTTTCATAGTCTATGAGCTTATATAACCCACGACATAAGATGCCAGAAGCAATAATCACATTGCCATTTGAGAGATCATGAACTGTACACCTGTCATCAACACATTTCACAACCAAGCCAATCTTGGCTAATGCAGAAACTGATAACAAGTTCTTTTTTATCCTTGGCACAAATAAAGCATCTGACAAAGTGAAAGAACTACCATCATCAGTAGTCAAAATGATCTTACCAACTCCCATAACAAGATAAGAGGAGTTGTTGGCGCATGTAACAGTATTCCCTATAGGGGCAGGCTCGAGTGAAGAGAAGAAACTGCACTGTGAGGTAATATGTTTGGTCACCCCACTATCAAAATACCAAACATCTGAGTCTACTGCAGACATGCACTGCTCATGAGAAGATGGGTCAAAACTGCAGACAGTAGTAAACGCCCATTCTTCTTCCTGCACAAGATTTGCAGACTCTGTTTTTGGTGTGGAGGCCTCTGTAACAACCATTTCAGCCTCTTTCTTGTTTGCCTCTTTAGCAACCAGTTTTGAACAGTTCTTTATGATATGATCATTCCCTTTACAGTATTTACAAAACAATTTCTACTTTTCTGATTTCTTCTCATCTTTATCTTCCTTCTTCGAATATGCAGAACTAGCAGATTTTTGCTTACTAGTTGAAGAGCTCCATTTTGCTTTGCCCTTTTGACTATCCAGGAAAGCTTGATCTGCAACTCGCATAATGGACCTGTTTTGCTTGGATTGATCTTCCTTCAACAGAACAAAGACTAACTCCTCAAATGATAAGGCATTTGGATTTCCTTTCATCATCAATCAAAGAGTAGAAGCAAAACTCTGATATGAATCTGGAAGACCATTCAGAACGGTCTGCACAAGTGAGATATCTGGTATAACCTCATCAGCAGAAATCCTCTATTGCTTCAAGTCTTTGATCTTTGTTAGGAAACTATCCATAGAATCACCTTCATTCATGTGCTCACTCTCCAACTGTTTTCGGAGGTAAGCAACACGAGCCTCATTCCTAGCTTCGTACAATGTGGTAAGTGTATCCCAAGCATCCTTAGCTATTTTGCAAGAGCGAATGTGAGGAATAATGGCACGTTTGACAGACAAGGATATCAATGCATGTGCCTTGGCATCTCTGCCATCCCAACAAATCTGCTCTGTAGTAGGTGAAGCAGAAACAACAGTACGAATAGGAATCTGCGAAATATCATCTTTGACACCATCTTCATCAGCTCCAGCACTTGTATTTGCAGTACCTGTAGTCAGAGGTGTAACAAGACGTCTTTCAACACCCTACACAATGTTCCACAATCCTTTTGCAACGAATATATGCCGCGTCATATAAGCCCATAACGGGTAGTTGGTACCATCCAACTTATCCTCAACAACCAACATACGGAATACATCACTGCTTTCAGCCATGGCCAGTAACTAAAATACCTTGATGCAAAAAATGGACTGTATCTCAAAAAGTTGAACAGAACTGCCCATACAAATTTCGCTAGACTTGTAGCAGACTTCGAGATGCTTGTATTGGCGAACAGAAATTGGTATATATCTTTGGCACAAAAAGATGAAATGGCCTGCACAAGCGCTGCAATAGTGCATTCGGAGGCCGAAACGAGCTCAGATCGCGATTTTGGCACCACGCTGAGTATGCTCACCAAAATTCATGCGATTCTGAGACTGCAAAAGGAGGAGTGTCAACGGCACCCTAGATGAAGCGACGACCTACTCTGATACCAATTGTTGGAGATAGATGTGTGCGGAAGCACGCGAACAACACAAGGAAGAAGAAGAAGCTTGGAGCACAAACACACAATACTGAATGTATTACTAGAGAATGTACAAAGATAAGTAGCCCGTTAGGGCAATAGGCGTTTATACAAGCCGGGGGCAAAACCTCCTAAAGAGGGAAAAAAGTGCCCCGGCAGTCCTAGTGTGTTCACACACATCACTACCTAAATATATCAACAAAGACATGACACATAAACCTTTGGAAAGTAGCAGGGGCATTTGTGAGTCCGAATGGCATCACTCTAAAAGCATAGACTCCCCATTTAATTGCAAATGTTGTCTTATGTTGGTCTTCTATAGCAATTGCTACTTGGTTGTACCTAGAGAATCCATCTAGGAAGCTACAGTCTTTCTTCCCTGCAACTCTTTCCAAGAGATGATCAATGATAGGTAATGGGTAGTTATCACGGATTGTGGCTGTGTTTACTTTCTTCAAGTTAATACACACTCTTACTTTCCCATTTTCTTGAGTATGACCACTAATGGTGACACCCATTCAGTGCGCTCTATCTCATAAATGAATATGGCTGCTAATAGCTTGTCTATCTCCTCCTTAATTTTTGATGAATAGACATCATTATGTGTAAGGGCATTGTTTCGGGGCAATCTCTAAATAGATGTTCCTTTCCACATTCATTGCAGTACCCTTCCCAATTCCTGGGAGGTGGTGGGTTGTATGGTAGAGTGCATTCTCTTATGAAGTGATCTCCTCTGCACCTATAGTAGGGTCCTTTTGGTACAGGCGGTCTAATGGGTGGTCCCAAAGGTGCTTGTGCCTTAGGTGTGGTGTACATTAGGTTTGCATACTCAAGTCCATAAGCGTTGTCGTATCCTTCATAATCATAATATTGTAGGTCATAAGTTTGGTCATACTCCATCAGACTGGTGTCATAGGGATAGTATTCTCCTTGGGTTTGTTTGTATCCCTGATTCGTTGTTTCTATACTAACTAAAGGTGTAGTTGGTACCATGGCTCTTTCCATGTTTTCCTTTGGTTGAGTATATTTGACTGGCACTACGTTCTGTAGGGGTGGTTTTTGCCCTAATATTGGCTGCGATTGTCCATATCCTCCTTGTTCATATGGTCTAGGTCCTCCTTGTGGGCTTGGATAAGGGTTGTATCTCGGGGGCTCTCTTCCTTGTTCTCCAGGAGGGTATCCATAAGGCCTATACTAAGGTTGATTCATGGGCCTTGTTTGCCTGTTGAACAGGAAATTCGCAATAGTATGGTTAGTGTATTTCTGCTCACTATGGAAGTATAGGTTGGGTGCTTGAGGTGGCTGCCTATTGTATGGGTAAGCTTGAGGCATGCCTATTCCTCCTCTTGCACACATGTGAGATGGGTGATCTCCACCACATAGGCTGCATCTTCGCAACATTGGCATTCTCATTGGTGGATTCTCATAATTCCTCTGTCCATGGACTCCTAACTTCTTGGCTGCTACATCTGCTAGCTCCTCCACATTACTAGAACTAGTCGTCACTATACTCCTAGTGTCCTCTGATTTAGTAGAGCTTAGTGTACTTTTGAGGTCATCAACTAGGTTGTCTTCTAGGTCGATGCATTCCTGGAGACACTCACTCAATGTCTGTAGCTCTTCTACGTAAACTAGGGTTCTCAATGTTCCATTAGTCAATCCATCCAAGAATAATGATATCATTTTTTGACGGGAGGGTCTTTTTGTTGATGGGCATCACGACATATTGGTTAAATCTTTGGGCACTTGTTTTAATGGTTTCACTTGGGTTTTGTTTGAAACGATGGATTAATGATGATGAGTTGTGTTTAATCCCTCTTTTAATGAATTCTCCAATGAACTCTTGGAAAAATTGCTCAATATTTCCAAATTGATTTGGATCCAACGGTTGGAACCAAGTCAAAGTCATCCTGTGAGGGTAAGTCCAAAGAACTCATACTGCACAAAGAAGTCATCCACTTGTTTGGCTCACAATACTTTCTTAAACTCTGTTATGTGGTCATATGATTTGCCCATTGCATCTTTGTGATTTCTCATGCATTTAGCAACTTGAATCGGTCTAAGCCTTCTTATTAGTTTTGGTGGTCGGGGCATCATAGGAATTGCTAGTCTAATTGGAGGCATTCCTAGTTGCACACCATGTTGTGGCCTTGGTCTAATTGGTGGACGGTTCATGTTACCTATTCGTGGGTGGGTTTGGTTGTGTGACTGCACTCCTTGCATTGTGAATTGCACATGAGTTTGGTTGGGAACACTTTGCTGGTTCGTTTGTCCTGACATTGTACTCTTCGTTTTTGGATGAGTTCCGAAAGGATTGTGTGAGGTAGTTGCCTGGTCTGAAGGAGGCAACACAGGCAACCCCATATACTTCAATTGAGACCTATCAATTGCATCTACTGGCCAGTACCTTCTTTGCTTTTGGTCTAAATAGGTGATGCTAGACTCATCTTCTGGGTCCTTTAACTCATAAATGGTTACTGGGCTCACTTCTTATCCTCCGATGGGTGAATCTATCTGTAATAGTAAGTCTAAATCAAATATAAATCCAACAAGAAATCATCTTGGGGTATCAAATCCCCTCTCAAGACTTGAGTCACCATGGACTTACCTCTTATTGTAGTCATTAGTTCTTCATTGTTAGATCTCCCCGAGTTTCCTTGTGCCTCTAGTTCTCCTCTCTCGTTGATTTGATCTGGGTTTTCTATCACTATGTAGATTCGACCTAATTTATCCATGTACACTCCTCCCTCGTACTTAAGTGCAGGCCTAGGCACTATTGCTGACTCGGTAGAGTTTACCATCCTTGCAACATACCTATTTAAGCCATCCAAGTAAATAGGGATTCCTTGCGGATTGGTGGACACATATTGTAGAGAGATGTGGTATTCACCCTCCACGGTTGACATAAAGTTCTCCCGAGGAACAGAACCATGCATGTCCTCTGAGGCCATGGGTAGTTTCTCCTCTAATTCACTAGAGGTGTCCACGTAGATTGAGTGATGAATAACTTGGGTTGCTCTTCCTACCAATGAAATGACACTTCTTCGGCTACTTAGCACCCATCTTGATCTTAAGTTCATTCACCCCTTTGGGTATATGTCCACTCCCTACTTCCCCTTAATTCACTCCTCAATCACTTCAAATTTTATCCTCAAATAGTGTGAGTAGTTCTAGACGATACCACTCTTGGGGATACCACATAGATGATACAATACCAGACTTGGCACGATATGATACCAGAGTACTAGACGATACGATATTGGGGGTACAGACGATAGGATACCTCTGCAACCCCACAATACAATACTAGAAATCACATGATACGATATTGGAATGCTCATGATATGATACCGGAGTACTAGAAGATACGATACCAGCGTAAGGGGCGATACGATACCATAGAGGCGATACGATAGCACCTTATGCACGATACGATACCAAAACAGAAGATGATATGATATTGAGTTGACGATACGATACCAACTTAAATGTGATACGATACCGCTTGATCGATGATATGATATCGTGACCGACACGATACGATACCAAGTGGACCACGATACGATACCACCGGGCAACCGCGATCGCGATACCAATACTTGATGATACAATACCAGGATGGTATCGCGATATCTCAAGTGGGTATGCAGCGATACGATACTAGGCGAGTATCATGATACTAGGGAATTTTGGTACTGCGATACCAAAACTCAACCGATCACGATACCTCAGCCAAAAATGATCAAAACTCTAATTTTTTGTGCAAAAACGTTTATTTCTCTCCCCTCTTCACTCTCGAGCCCCTATATCACCAAAAAGCTCCAAGGAAAACTCTTTGTTCTAGCCACGATACAAAAAACAACTTTAATCACGCATGTGTGTGTTCTTGAGGTGTTTCTGATATCAAAAATTCGTTATATCTCACCTTCATGGATGCCTCAACCAAACTTTGTACTCTCAATGTCACTTTTTAGCTTGCTACGCGCGATATCACTGCTGTAATACCGTTCACTGCTCTCCTCAAAATACTGGATCTCACAAATGAACAACTAAACTAATGTTTTGGATTTTTATAGTCCTAGGTTACCTACTACCTCTACTGAACTAATTTAGATAATTAGCAAGAGGGTTTTGTCTCTACATCCTCATGGACCCTATGAACAACATGGAGGATTTTGGGGAATCACCTCTACCAGAGGTAACACTCGAGCAACAACTTGAGCTCCTACAACACGAACTATGAGGCGCTCAGGACGAGATCCAACAACACGATGAAATACTCGAAAAGATGCAAACTGATGAAGACAACCTTAAGAGGGTGGCCAAAGCTATTGTTTCTGCCCAATCGGATGGCACGCATTCCAAGATTGCGATTAAGAATTACCAATTTTTACAGTCTGATGGCCGTAAGGATGGCCCTTTCGTCCTTTCATGGTTGTCATAGTTTGATGATTTTTATACTGATGAATCATATGCTGAAAGTGAAA
Organism: Ceratopteris richardii; assembly: GCA_020310875.1. Lineage (NCBI taxonomy): Eukaryota > Viridiplantae > Streptophyta > Polypodiopsida > Polypodiales > Pteridaceae > Ceratopteris > Ceratopteris richardii. The sequence continues at coordinate 74,257,536 of CM035415.1, forward strand.
AAGTCAAATTTGCCACTAACTATTTAGTTGAAAAAGCTCAGCTTTGGTGGAATGATCTTTGTCATAGTGCAGATTGTCCAAGCACATGGAAGGCGTTTCAAGAAACGTTTAAGGATTCTTTTCTACCCTTACAGTTCAATCTACATGTTCGACAATTGTGGGCTAGATTTACATGGATGAAAGATGATACATTTACAATCTATACGGACCGGTTCTACCTATACTTAGTATCTCTTTGCTTGCTTGAAGATGTTTCAGATGATACTATGAAGAAGAAGTATAACGATAGTTTAGAGAAGGAAATTCAAGCAAAGATTCGCTCATGCCAACCTACATTGCTTCATGAAGCTATTGTCTTTACTCATGATGTGGAGAATGAGTACTAATCGATTATCAAGAGGATTAGTTTGTAGCAGCCACATCAACAACAATAGTCTTTTCGCTAGTCTAATTTTCTTTGATTATATGTATTACATTTATGCATAGAATTTAGTATGCAATTTTTGCATATCCTACACAAACACATTAATGTAATTCCTCCATGAACATTTCCATGCATGTTTTCTCAACATGGAACATGCTTATTTTCATTCAGTGATGGAACAAGTGACTGGCCATCCATGTTTATTTTATTTTATCAACTGAGGTCAGTTGCTTTTTCAACTGAGGGGCATGTTATAAATTATAGAATATGTTGAACAATGCATTTTTGGAGTGTTAATTTATTAATGTATTAATGTGTTTTGGTGTTTTTGATATAGGAGCTGAAGGTTCATGAGGGCGTGAAAGTGTCAAGGGTGGACATCAATAATCCGACTTTAGGGCTGACATCAATAATCCGACTTTAGGACAGACATCAATAAATCCGATTTATAATTTAGTTTGTAAATAAACCCGCATAGAAGGTACTATTGTTAGAAATAGTTAGAAAATTAGTGGTTAGAATAAGGGTCATTGTAGATCGCAATTTCGGATATTAAAAGCAAAGGCTTTCTACAAAAGTCATCAACTTTTACTTTCACGCATGCTTTTCGAAGCCTCTCTCATGTAACCACTCTTTTCGACGTAATCAAAAATTCCTATAAATACATGCACTCTGTGGGCTGTCAAAACAGAGTGCATGGGGGGAGATTGCACCCAATACTTCATTCAGTCTCGTCTCTTGGCATCTCTATTTTTCTGTGTGTTTTTTGCATTCATAACCTCTGTGTGTGTGTGAGCAAGATCTTGGTAACAATAATCATTGGAATGGACTGGTTAGTTCATAATAGTGTCGTGATTGATTGTGAAAGTGGGATCCTTTGAAAATAGAAGGGAAGGAACATCGTCTAGTAGGCAAGTGTAATGAAGGTTTTTCTCTTATTTCTGCTATAACGTTGATTAGGGGTATTCGACAAGGTTGTCAGACATATTTGGTTTATGTGCATGATCTTTAGGAGAAGAACAAAGAAGAAGAAATACTTGAATATGTTAGAAAACTTTTAGATGAGTACCCAGATGTATTTCCTAATGATCTGTTGTGTATGCCTCCTCCTAGGAAAATTGACCATGCTATAGACCTCTATCGAGGAAGTGAGCCTTATTCTAGAGCACCTTATAGGTTCAATATTGATGAATTGAAAGAGTTGAAGCTCCAACTAGATGATCTATTGAAGAAGGGGTTGATAAGACCAAGTGTTTCACCTTGGGGAGCACCTGTTTTGTTTTAGAAAAAGAAAGATGGCTCATACAGACTTTGTATCGACCATAGTGGATTGAACAAGAAAACCATTAAGAACAAGTATCCACTTCCACACATAGATGAATTGCTAAGTCAATTGAGTGGTGCCACAGTATTCACTGAAATTGACTTAAGATCGGGATATCATTAAATTAGAGAAAAGTCTGAGGACATACCCAAAACCACTTTTAGAACACGATATGGTCACTATGAGTTCACGGTTTTGCCTTTTGGATTGACAAATGCTCGTGCAACATTTATGTGTTTGATGAATAACGTGTTTCATGAATATCTTGATGAATTTATATTAGTCTTTCTTGATGATATTTTTGTGTATTCTAAGGATGATGATGAACATGCATTGCATCTCAGGATGACTTTACAGAAACTAAGAGAGCATAAACTATATGGTAAGATGAGTAAATGTTTTTTTGCAAAAGAGGAAGTGACTTATTTGGGGAGAGTTGTTTCTAAGGAGGGAATTCACATAGATCCCAAGAAAGTTAAAAGCATAGTTGACTGGCCTACACCCAAATATGTGAGAGATGTGAGAAGCATCCTTGGTTTGGCACAATATGAGAGGGCACACATTAGGGAGTTTTCTCGAATTGCAAATCCTCTTACAGAATTGACAAAGAAAACTAGAGAGTTCACATGGAACGATGAGTGTCAAAATGCATTTGAAGAGTTAAAACAGAAAATTATCAAAAATTGTGTGCTAAAGATACCTAAGTTAGGGAAACCATTTATTGTTGCATGTGATGCTAGTGGAAGTCAAATCGGATGCGTACTTTCACAAAAAGGAGGGTACTGGCTTATGAGTCAAGGAAACTAAAGAAACATGAATTAAATTATACAACACATGACTTGGAAATGCTTGTAGTTGTTCATGCTTTTAAACATTGGAGACACTTATTGCTTGGAGTAAAGTTTGAATTAAGAACAGATCATCAGAGCCTTAAATATATATCTACTCAACCTTTACTTAACAATAGACAAAAACAATGGATCGAATTGCTAAGTGAATATTATTTTGATATTAAATACTTAGTAGGAAAAGAAAACAAAGTGGCCGACGCTTTGAGTCGTAAACCTTTATGCAGTTCAATTTCTATTTTATCCTCTAATTTTGATATTGGAAAAGAATTAAAAGTAGATTTATTTTATGCAGCAAGCTTGAAATTTTTGGGCACGAATCCAGGTTCTATGTTTTAGGGAAAATTTCATTTGAAAAATAATGATTTGTATTGTAGTTCTTCTTTATGTACTTCTTCAGAATCTATTTTGAAAGAAAAGATTCTGCATGACTTTCATGATGCACCTTTCTCTGCTGTTGAAGATAAAATATATATTTCTTGGATCCACTCTTTTTTCATCATCATTTGTACCTTTTTCTACCTTTCATTCAGTAAATAAAGCACTCTTGTATAGGTGTGGTCTCCACCTCTTCTTTTGGGAGAGCTTTTCTAGAAGTAATGAGATAATGCTAGTTTGTAGATAGACTCTTGCTCTCTCGTCGTCATGATGTGCATGCGTGCTTGTTCTCTTCTTGTCTAACGCTTGTGACACGTTGATGTATGATTTCATCTTTATTATGCTTGTGATTACGATTGGTGTATCATTCGCAATACTTACGTTGTATCTTCTTGTTAATAACGTTGTTAATCATACGTTGACGAAGCGCCATTACGTCTGCTGAGTGCTTCTACGCAAACATTTGGGACTCATGAGATGCTTCCTAGTTTGACAAGTATGAGTTGTGATGCTACAACGTCAACAACTTTTGGCGCCGTTGCCAGGGATCGAGCTTTGAGGACGAGCGTGTGATGGTAAGACGTAGATTTGAGACGTTGGCGTTGTAGGTAATTTCTTCACTCTTCTTATTTTTCTCTTTCTTACCTCACCACCATCATCACCATCATCATCATCACCATCTCCCACCTCCATCTCCATCATCGCGAAAATTTTCAGTTTTGATCTTATCACCTTCTCCATTCCATTTCCCTCATTCCACTTGTGAGAGAGAGCAAGAGAGTGACTTGTGTGCTGTGCTTTTGCATGTTTTTTGAGCTTTCTTGCAGGTACTTGCTACATCATCATCTCCAGCACTCCGCGTAGGTACAAAACATAACGGAACTGTCTCTGTGTCACCGACCTCTGTCGATCGCGTTCCACAGAAAAATCGCCCATTTGGTAAAACAAAGTGCACCACCATAATCTACATGATGAGCACATTCCAAATCACTAAAAACAGTTACAAAATTCCGTGTTTCTCTATCAATCGCGACCGACACCATCGATCGCGATCGACAGCCACGATCGACAACATCTGTCAATCGCGACCGACAGACCCTATCAATCGCGACCGACAGACCCTGTCAATCGTGACCGACAGACCTCATGACCGACTGACTGCCACGTAGGATTCAGTCAATCGTGATTGACACCGTCGATCGTGACCCACTGAAAATTCATGATTGACACCAAAATTCGCGTTGCCACGTGTCCATCGCGACTCACACATCCCCGATTGACTGAAATCACAGCGAAAATCCCGGAAAAAGTGTCGATCGCGATTGACACCATCGACCGCGATTGGCAGGACTCACGACCGACTCTGTCGATCACGATTGACACTGTCGATCGCGATTGACGTGTCGATCGCGATCGACAGGCCCCGACGGACACCTCTGTCAATCGCGATTGACAAACCTATCGATCGTGATTGACAGGCTTTTCGGCCAAAAAATTAGGGTTTTTTATTCTAAGCTTTGGGGATAGTTTTTGGGCATATTGGTCTAGCAATTAGTGATTTGTGAGGTCCCTACACATGTATTTTTGAGAAAAATCCTGAGAACAGTTAGCCTGTTTGAACCCTGTTTTAGTCCCAAAACCCTGAACTGACATAACTCTCTCATACGAAATCCGTTTGCTGTGATTCTTGTCTTGTTGGAAAGCTCGTGGGGAGTACAACCAAAACTTCCACTGATTATGATAAAATTAATATCAGGATTATTAGATATAGTATTTTGAAGTTGACCATATCCAAGGGGAACAAAACCAGGGGATCTCTAGAATTGTTTTCCATAACGACAAAAGGCTAATTGGTATCTAAGTTACATGAATGAAAGTGCTTGGTTCTGTCCTTTGAATTTAAGTCTTGAGCTAATCTTGGGACTGATACAGGTCTATTGAGAGCAATTGAGAGCATCCAAAGCAAGGGCTTTGTGCAAGCTTGAGAATCGGGTTCTTGAGCACTAAAGAACAAGGGATCAGCAAGAAAGGTTGGAATATTCTCAACTCCCTTTGTCAATTCCTAGCTTAGGCTAAGTTCGAGTAGTGCTAGGAGTAAGTCAGGACACGATAGGCACGTGACAAGTCAAAGACTATCTAAGAAATCAAGTTCAAGCGATAACCTATGTGTGACCGATAACTTTAAGGGAAAAGACTTAACGTGGAACGATCAACTTTAAGTGCAGAAATTAACTCAAATGCTCCTGGCGACGTGATATCAGACAAGAGTATAAACACGATAATCAACATAAGAAGGAATCAAGTAATGGTACAAAAGAACTCAGCAACGAGGTTGTACTTGGGCAAAATAGGGGCTACTTAAATAGGCATATGAACCTTAGATCAGGACGGCATCTAGTAAGGGATAGACAAAGTCTTAGGTCTTCAGAGGCTAGCATTAATCGTACTGCTAGGTCTTGGGCCCAGCAGTTGAGCCACCACTCGAATTACCCTAGCTCTGAGACTAGTGAATCAGAGATGTCTCAAGGGATGGACAGACCTATAGGAAGTTCAAGTGTGCCATATCTTCATAGGGTGGAAGGCCCCTACAAGACGCATCTGGAATACCTTAGGACCAACCGACTAGGTGCTAGCATCTATGAGGACGGCCTAGGAAGATCAGTGGTCCAGATTAAAAACCCTGACCAATCCATAGGACTAGAGCACGCAGCTGTCAAGTTTGAAAACGGAGCATACCTAGACAAGGAAGGGACAATATATGTAGTCAGCAGTCACCCAGATAGGACATATGAATTTGGGAATGTGATCTCAGAAGCAGATTTAGGTGACCTGGAGCAAGGAAACATGGGTGTAGAACCTAGAACCCCCCGAGGCAAATCTGTTCTCACTAGGATTATCACACCAGAGTGGATTCCCCAAGACAATAAGAGCATAGATCTACTCCTGAACCGAGAGACTGACGAAGCCTTTTGGAGGTATAAATCTGATAGGCTAAATGATGTAGGGTCAATCATGATCTATGAGTTCAAAGATCCTGATAGCCCAGGCAGAGTGACCTACTTAGATCACGCTTCAGAGAGGACCTTTGTGATTACAGAACATGACAGGCATGCTTATACTTTGGAAGGGTGAATTCGTTTTCCCCCAACCAAGATCGAACGTGTCCTATGGTCACCCTGGAGCTGGAACATCCCAAGCTCATGGAACTCAAAGAGACGGAAGTAGAGATAGGCCAGAAGTAAGCTTTGCCAACCCAGGGGGCAGAGAAAGAACGAGGACGGAAACAAATAGAGTAGAACCTGAGGTACTTAGAGCTTCCAGGAATCAAAGAAATGCGGATGAGTTCCCTCTACCAAGACCTAGAGAGCACACAAGGACTTTGAGACCGACTCAGCTAGTTAAGTCCATGAAGAACTACTTCGATGGCACTGGAGATCCATACGATCATGTGGCTGAGTTTAGGCAAGTCTTGAGAGCTGAACAAGTTGAAGATCTGTTCACGCAGTACAATGCCTTTGGTCTAACCCTTAGGAACACTGCCCTGACATGGTTTCAGCCACTAAATGAGAGGCAGTTCAGGAGCATAGACCAACTTGTAGAGGCATTCATTATCGAATTCTCTAAAAGTGGCATAAGACATAACACTTCCTCGCTGATTCACAGCTTCAAGCAAACCCCTCAAGAAACCGTGAGACTTGCTAGAAGAAGATGTAGGCAATACTTAGAGAGATGCCCTGTCCCTGAGTTACCCACGCCAACTAAGCAAGTGGCTTTGTTCTTGGATGGATTGCTAAGTACCAAATTGAGATCATATGTGTACTTGAAGGACCCTAGGACCATAGAAGAGTGTGTACACATGTGCATTGACATCTAGGATAACCTAGGGGAAGAACTAGAGCTTTCCAAAATCTACAAAGACTCAGATAGTGCCTCTAGCCTCTCTTCCTCGCAATCCACATCAATTGAGGAACTTGCAGAGAAAGTAGCTCAAAAATTAGGTGTCACTAGCAAACAGATCCCAAGATTTTCCCCTGTGAAAAGATGCTATACTTGTGGAGGTGACCACATGGCGAATGTATGTCCCATTATGGCTCAACCCCAAGTAAATCCTAGTAGCCAGTACTGCACCATAGAACGGAGGTACACCAATCACACCGTGCAAGATTTCCCCTACAATAAGCAAGCCGTTAGGCAGACGTACCCACAACCATACCCTCATCAAGGAAGTTACCAGAACGAGTACCCACCTCAGCAGTATGCTAGGCCTCAACAAACCTACCAACCCTACCAAAACCAACAAAGGCCTCAGCTTGTGTTAGCACAACAAACCCCTGCTCCAGCTAATGTAATTCCGGTAAAGTATGCAGTTGCAGAAGAAAACCTGAATAGAGCTATAGTCCCAGTAACACCATTAATCTCAGAAAGTGATCCCAGTGACCATAGCTTTGATTCTACGCATGTTGATAGTCCCCAGGCTTACTACATGCAGTCTCCTGAACATGGTGAGTCCTACTACAGTGAAGAACCAAGTGAACCTAGTTGGGAGCCAGAGTACACCAATGTAATGTACACAAACCCTAACTCTAGACCCCAACCTAGGCAAGTAAGACCCCCATTCCCTAGAGGACAATGCTATAGATGTCAGGGAGATCACCTCATTCGTGATTCTCCCTTGCCTCCACCTACACAACCCCAGTCAGTGACGATCCAAGGCTATTGCCAGGAGTGTGGAAAGGAGCATCTTTTACGAGACTGCTCAAAGAATCCTAATAATATGCCAAAAATCACTCCTATCAATGTCGTAGGGTTAGTTGTAGACTCCACAGGAAGTGTGACATCCACTACACCAGTGCAAGTGATCACTAGAGCCCAAGCCTTGCAACAGAACCAAAGCGTAGGCCAGGAAAAGAGCCCAGATGTTAGTGAAACGGATAGCATGACAAAGAAGAGGACTAGAGCTTGGAGAGATAGTCATGAAAGAATGAAAAGGCAATGGGCAAAGAAAATGAGTGAACTTGAGGAAAGCCTAAGATAAACGAGAGCTAGGATAACCGAACTCACATCTCAGACTCCCTCTCACACTACCCCACCTCCACCATTCCCAACTCCATCCAACCCGCCTCACCTAATCCCATCACCCCCTAGAGTAGGATCAGTCCTAGCAAATCCCACTCCCGAGGACCTAAACGTGATGCTCAAAGCATATCAGGCCAGAATCCAAGATGGGCCAAACGTAACTGATCATGGAAAGTGCTACCCTAGAGCAGAATTAGAGCTTGAACGAACTAAAATTTGTGCTAAGATGGTGGAGCTAGCTCAAACCATGTTTGAAGCCAGTTGCCTCTTTAACATCTCTAGTTCAGCTAAGACGCAGTTGCACTTTGAAGGACTGTTAGAAAGAATAGAGAGGCTGATTGCACAATGAGAAAAGGAACCCGCCTCTCAACACAAGGACAAGGCAAGTGAAAGAGTAAGCATTCCTGCCCAGGAAGCCTATGTGCCTAACTCTACGGAGCCGGACACATCATCTTCTATGAATCGGTTCACACCAGAATTCCTACGAGAGATTCAAGAAGACAAATGGGCTAAAGAAAGTGAAGTCCCTCCTCCCATTGAACTTGTGGATGATGCACACGACCAATTCCCACAAGACATCCCATCCATTTATGAGGAGCAGGAGAGCACCCAATCTCAGGAAAGATTAGACTTTGAGTCTAACTCTCTGCAAGAATTACCCCACTTCACAGGCCCATGGGAAGCTAAGTCTACTTGTATGAGAGCACCCACAGTCATGGTACGAAATGAGGACTCAGTCATACCTAGGAACACAGAGGTAGTGAAAAACACAAAAGTACAGTGCAAACTCACCTTAGAAGAGTTACTCAAAGTAAGGCCAAAGCTATGGAAACATGTAGCCAAACAAGTACCAGAGATAGCAAAACCTCGTTCCCAGGTAGGGTCCCAAAGAACAGTGCCAGAAATACCCTTGGACAAGATAGGAGACATGAGTGAGGGCGAAGAGGGAAACACATATCTTCCTATCACCCATCAAGGATACACAACCAAGGCAATTCTCGACTCTGGTGCAGGAGTTGCAATTGCTACCACTTCCCTATGGAAGCGTTGGGGCAAGCCAGCACTCAGGCCCACGAGGATGAAATTGCAAATGGCCGATGGTCACATAGAGAGACCCTTAGGGCTGTTAGAAGGAATAACTCTCAACACATGTGGTGTTGAGTTCGAGCATACATTTGCTATATGTGATTTTAGCAAAAATCATGCCTATGAAATGATCTTGGGACGACCCTTTATGCGACAGTTGCAAGTGGTACAGGACTGGGGAACCAATTCCTTGTACCTGCAACACTTAGGTGTTACGACCAAAGTGAATCTCAAAGATTACTCTCATAGAGATGTCCCTCCTATCCAGTGGAATCCCCTCCATAGAGCCAAAGATGATACAGAGTCGGTGCATTCCATAGGATCAAGATCCTCATGGATGCATGAAGACACCCACCTATGGATGTGCAAAGTAGCAATAGAAGAAGAGAAGAGAGAAGAAGCCAGAGAGATAGGTGCAAAAGAAACACATAGATCAATTCAAGACCCAGCCTATGCACCTATAGTCTTTCCTGACGAAGAATTTGAACCCCACAGCTGGGCAGAAATCCTAGCAACAATGGATGTAGCCATCAATGAAGAACAATGGACACCTCACTGTGATGAGGATGGCTATGACATTTCAGTCTTCTCCATAGAGCCGATCATGGGAGAGGCAGTGTTAGAAGAGTGTGAACCTAGCCCTGATGCATTTGAAGATGCAAGTGACTCCGATCTAGAGTCAATCATCATGGACCCACCTTTTGCATCAGATGAAGAATACTTCTATGAAGTAGAATTTCAACCCCAGAGGTATGGAGAGCTTACAAATGATGTAAGGCTAGCCACACATGTGACCCCGAAGGAAGAAGAAAAGAAAAGAAAGAAGAGAGAAGTCACACCAGAAGAGGAAGAATCTTTGTTTGAGGTCCCGAAAAATTTAAAGAAGTATGAGATAGATGACAGGAGAGTCATGTTCAGAATGCCTAAACGAGAGGCGCAATCGGGGGAGGCCTATGATAACAAAGAAACCACCAAGAAAATAGTGGTAGTTGTGGAAGAAGGAGAAGAGAGATGCACGTACATAGGCCATGACCTGATGGAAGACGAAGATCACGAATTGATAGCCTTGCTAAGAGAATACAGAGATGTATTCGCTTGGAGTTACAGGGATTTGAAAGGCATGGACCCTGACATATGCTCATACACTATCCCCATGACCTCAGATGCCAAACCTTCTAAGCAAAAGCCATACACATACAATGATAATTATGCTGCTAAGATCAAAGAGGAGATAGATAGACTGGTTGAAGCTGGATTCATCTATGAAATTGAGCACACTGAGTGGGTATCCCCCATCGTAGTGGTGCCCAAGAAAAATGGGAAGCTGCGTGTATGCATTAACTTGAAGAAGGTCAATGCAGCCACAATTCGAGATAACTATCCGCTTCCTATCACAGAACATCTCTTAGAAAGAGTAGCAGGCAAGGAAGTGTACAGCTTCCTTGATGGCTTTTCGGGCTACAATCAAGTAGCCATAGCTCCAGAAGATCAGCATAAGACGACTTTTGCCACTGAATGGGGCATATTTGCTTTTCGGGTAATGCCATTTGGACTTACCAATGCACCCGCTACATTTATGAGATTGATGTGCCATGTGTTTAAAGAGTTCTTGAGGAAGAATTTTGAGGTCTATGTTGATGATCTCTGTGCTCATTCCAACATTAGACAAACCCATATTCCTGAACTTAGACAAATCTTTGACAAATGTAGAGAATATCAAGTCTACCCGAACCTAGAAAAGTGCGTTTTTATGGTCAGGCAAGGCAAGATTCTAGGACACATAGTGTCAAAGAATGGCATATCCACTGATGAAGAGAAAGTGAGAGCCATAGCCGAGTTACCTAAGCCAAAGAATGTCAAGGAAGTACAAGCTTTCATGGGGCATTGTGGTTATTACCGCCGGTTTATACACATGTATGCCATCATAGCAAAGCCTCTGTATGGACTTTTGACTAACTTTGAGTGGACTGATGAATGTGAGAATTCTTTCCATGAGCTTAAACAAAGATTATGTTCGACACCAATCTTGACCACACCAGATTGGAACAAGCCATTCCATGTTCATGTGGATGCTTCCAATTATGCTATTGGATGTGTACTTGCACAACCTACTAGTGAAGGTAATATGGATCTTCCAATTGCCTATGCCAGTAGAGAGTTGAATGCAGCTGAACGAAACTATACCACCATTGAGAGAGAGGGATTAGGCATGGCATATGCAGTTAAGAAATTTAGACACTATTTGCTTGCAAACAAGTTTAAATTTTTTACTGACCACCAAGCATTGTTATATCTCGTGAACAAGCCATGCAATACAGGAAGATTAGTAAGATGGTTTCTCTTGCTAATGGAATATGATTTCGAGGTTGTAGTAAGGAAAGGGAAGACTCACTTGAGAGCGGATCATCTCTCCAGACTCACATCAGGAGAGGCCCCACAAGGAGTGTCAGATGACCTTCCCGATGCTTACTTGTTTAATTTGGAAGTGGTGCCGCAGTGGGCTAAGCCATTAGTGCCAGTATTGACATACAGACCTAACCACCCAGTAATAAACACACAGGATAAAGAGGTAGTAGAAGCCCAAAAGTATCACATCATGGCAGGAAGTATGTATAAGCACACGGATCAAGGGATCTTGGCATGTTGTGTGGAAGAGGATGAGTACGCTAAATGGTTGCAATTAGCACATGTAGGTGCATTAGAGCAACACTACTCAAAGCAACAAACCCTACAGACACTAAGGAGACTCGGAGTGCATTGGCCGACTATGGAAGCTGATGTCCAAAAGTTGTGCAAGGAATGCCCAATCTGTTGCACTAAACCACCTGTGGAACATGCCACTCTTTATCAAGTGTCCATAGTGCCAGATTGGAGTGAACCACTAGTATCCTTCCTGAGGACGAAAACATTCCCTCCATACATGACTCTGGCTAGGAAAAGAAGTTTAGAGCAAGAAGCCCTAGAGTACTCACTCGTTGGTGATAATCTGTACAAGCGAGGTAAAGATGGTTACCTAAGACTATGCATCCATGATAGTGAATATCTCAAGATCTTGGAAACTGCTCACCAAGGTGTAGCAGGAGGACACTTTGGACCAGATCGGGTGATCAAGGCAATACTATTTGCGGGCTTTTGGTGGCCGACCCTTCACATGGATGCACATACCTATGTGAAACGGTGTGATGTTTGTCAGAGAACTCAGTATCCTATACGCAAAGATGAGATGCCACTGAAACCCATGATGGGTGGACGTGCATTCTCTAAGTGGGGAATAGACTTTGTAGGTCCTATTAATCCCCCAACCAAACCACAACGAAGAATGATGCTCAAACAACAGCTAAGTTTTTATTTGAATGTGTTCACTAGATATGGGCTACCTATAGAGCTAGTTAGTGATAGAGGCACTCACTTCTTGAATGAAGTTATTGAAAATCTGCTCCAAGAATTCTTGGTAGTACATAAGAAGTCTGCCCCCTATCACCCCCAAGCTAATGGCCAGGTTGAGAGCACCAATAAGATCCTATGCAATGTACTGACAAAATTAGTGAACAATAAACGCTCTGATTGGGACAAACAGCTACACCATGCTGTTTGGGCATATCGAGTCGCCTACAAAACGGTACTCCAAGCCACCCCCTTTCAGATGGTATTTGGCCAAAATGTAGTGCTACCGTTGGACTTCTTAATACCTACACTGAAAGTAGCACAAGAGCATGAATGGACGGGTCATGAACTCTCCTCTAGATTGTTTGACCTTGAACGATTAGGAGAAACAAGACTGAGAGCGGCTGCAGGGATATATGCAACTAAGAAACGACAGAAGGCATACTTTGATGCCCATGTGAAGGATAAAGGCTTGAAGGCAGGAGATTTAGTTTTAGTCTACACCTTGAAACAACATGCAAGAAAATTAGAGAAACGTGGCTATGGACCTATGATCATTAATAGAATCTCAACAAGTGGAGCAGTGCAACTAGCCACATTAGAAGGCGATATTCTCCCGAGCTACATAAGCGGATGCAGAGTCAAGTTATATCAGGAACCTCTGACGGAAGAGATGCTAAGTCGACTCAACACTGCTAAGAAATGCAAAGAAGAAGAAAGACGAATTCGAGAAGAAGCTCAAGCAGAAGCATTGGAACGCATCCGGAGAATGAAGTTGAGGAGACAGGGTAGAGAGCAACCTAGGACAGATGCATATGCAGATCAAGGATATCATGTGGCTATGTGTGAAGTTTCAGGTGTTAGCTCTCATAGGATAATTGATCGACGTCCTTTTATAACCTTAGAGATAGGACAAGGAAAGGGTGCAAGGACTGTAAGAGCCTTGATTGACTCAGGTGCAGCCACTAGTGCTGTTAAATTGTCTTACTGTCAAGAGTTGAAATTAACTGTCAATCCTATAGAAGCATATCTCATAGGATTGGGAGGTGTGGAAACCCCTTGCATGGGCGAGGTGGAACTTCCCCTCTATATTCAAGACGAAGTAATGACGATCAAAGTACTAGTGTGTCAAGATGAGGACCTCACTGAGCCTCTTGTCTTGGGTCAGGACTAGATCTATGATCATGCAGTCAACCTATACCTAAGGAGTGGACTTCTTCAGGTATGGGTAAATCATAGTCGAATTACCGTCGGATTGGAAAATGAGGCACTCAAAGCACTAAGTAAGGCACGAACTCCTGGTCCTTCCAGGGGTGCACATGAAGTTGACAATGCTATTCCTGTCCAAAATTGTATGATGCAGAAAGAGGATTGTCTCAACAACGGAGTCAAGGATAAGACGACACTCTCTTCTGTTCCAAAGGCCAGAGGGATGCAGCAACCAAAGGCAGATCAAATACAAAAGGAGTAGAGTACCACCTATACTGGAGGCCAAAAACACGTGCGAAGCAGAATATCTCAGCCGTTGAAACAAGTGTGGGTGCGGAAAGGCGAACACCCTGTTGCGACCATGTCAACCCCACGGCCGAAACCTCTTATTAGTAATCAGCAACACGATACTAATAAGAAGTCTTTCATAAATTCTTCTACGAAAGTAAAGTCTATTTGGGTACCCAAGAAGTCGATGAAGGCCAGCCCACAATCACGACAAATCTGGGTGCCTAAGGCTTGCTTACGGGCTCAAATAGCTACACCGAGGCCACACCCGGTACAACACGTTGCACTCACTCGAACATCCGATGCCCATTCTTACACATCACGCACAAACACATATTCTTCCAGGAGCACAAGTAGAATCACTCGTAAATGGGCCCCGAAGAAGCCTCATTTCCAAGCCGATACTCCTAACAAACTCTCTAGAGTCTCCACAAAGTCAAGATCAAAACCCATCCATTGCATTTGGCAACCTAAAACTTGTAATAAACCCCCGGACCCAAATTGTAAATCCATGCCCACCTACTAACTGCGTCACTCTCACACTACATCATTCCACCTAGCTCCTAGGTCTACCCAGTTCCTAACTACACACACAAGCACCGAGCACTTAATAACCTCCTAATCTCTCCCGAACCTCATGTTAATGTTGTAATGGGGACAAAAACGGTTCTATCTTGTCCTTTACAATGTTAACACATGTTTCTATATTCTCACAGAATCAGGAGACAAGAAGTAACATGGCAGATACGGCAGGAACTAGCTCCCAGGCAGGCACCAGCCCCCAAGTCGTGGACATTGAAAGTCTTCCCGTTGAGGAGGAATTGAAGGAACGCCCAATGGCATTGAGGGCATTACACGCCATACCGGTTCAGAATCCTCCACAGGGGCACACAATGCCGGTCAGCAAAAACTCACATTGGTTCAGTGATGTGGCAGGACCCCTGGGTGAAGGCACTTACATGTGGGAGGCCGAGATAGAATTCAATGGGCGCTGGGGCAGATATCACTTTTTCACCAGGGAATTTGAGAAACTTCATAATAATGAAGGACTGAAACCTATATGAGAATTTTGTGCTTCATCAAAAGAAACAAGCTCATTCTCATCATAAAGACTAGAGACAACAATTGCATAACAATCAGATGCAAATGAAGCACTATGAGAGCATGAACGAGTACAATATGATAGAGTTGCATCTAATGTGCTATCTATCAAAGTCTTCACTAGCCATTTAGGCATAGTCTTTGCCTCCTCTATATCAACCCTCTCATCAATAAGTGCATCAAGTAAATCTACATAAAAAATGGAATGATTTGCATTATAATTTGAGACATGTAAATGTTGAGAAATTGCCTCATTTGGACCAACACTTGACTCCATATCCTGTAATCCAAGCATCTTCCGAAACTTCTTCAACGTCTCAGCTCCAAGTGCTTTGGTGAAAATATCAGCAACCTGCTCATCTGTTCTCAAATAAACAAGATCAATATCACCTGCTAATACCTTCTCTCTGATGAAGTGATAATGTACCTTGATATGCTTTGTTCTAGCATGGAAAACAGGGTTCCGTGCTAATTGTATGCTGCTAAGATTATCACAATAGATAGTGATGGCTTTTGCACTTCCACACCTAAATCTGCAAGTAACATCTCCAGCCATGATGCCTCACATGCTGCCATTGCAGCACCTCTATACTCAGCCTCTGTACTTGACAAAGCAACAGTGGGTTGCTTCTTACTGCTCCATGTAATAGCTGCACCTCCAAGTGAGAAAAGAAAGCCACTAGTAGATCTTCTATCTGGAGTACTACCAGCTCAATCTACATCGGTGTATCCATAAACCTGCAAATCTACACCAGCTTCATAAAACAATGCATAATCCAAAGTAGCATTCACATAACGTAGAGTGCGCCTCAGAGCATCCAAATGTGGCTTCCTGGGAACCTACATAAACTGACTTTCAAGTCCAACAGTATAACTTAGATGAGGCCTTGTAATTGTGAGATATATAAGACTTCCCACAATTTTCCTGTACATAGTAGCATTTTCCAATGCTTCACCTGATGTAGTATCCAATTCCAAATTCTGATCTAATGGCATAGAAATTGGCTTACAATCAGCCATACCATACTTTTGCATCATATTCAAGGCATATTGCCTTTGTGACATCCATATACCTGTTTCTGTATGTATAAACTCAATGCCCAAGAAATAGCGCAGCACACCAAGATCTTTCATGTCGAATTCTTGCATAAGAAGTTTCTTTACCTCTTTGATGTTTTCTTCATTATCACTACCTACAATCAGGTCATCAACATAAATAGCCACAATAGTGATGCCATCATCAGCCTTCCTTGCATATAGTGAGTGATCTACATCACACATAGAGAACCCAATGCTGGTTAAGTAATCAACAATCCTTGCATGCCATGCACGAGGGGCTTGCTTCAGCCCATACAAAGCCTTTTGCAACCTACAAACATATTCTGGATGCTTTGAATCTTCATATCCTTGTGGCTGGTCCATAGAAACTTCTTCTTGTAACTCACATGTAGGAAAGCATTCTTCACATCCATCTGATGCAAAGTCCATCCTTTTGCTGTAGCTAATGCAACAAGTGTTCTGACAGTAGACATTTTAGCTACAGGGCTGAATGTTTCCTCATAATCAATGCCATATGTCTGTGCATATCCTTTAGCTACCAATCATGCTTTATACCTGCTTATGCTACCATCAGCATTATGCTTTACCTTGTAAACCCATTTACAACCTATGGGTTTCTTTCCTTGCGGCAATGGAACCAGCTTCCATGTATCATTTCCATAAAGTGCATCCATCTCCTCATCCATAGCTTTTTCCCAATCTGCATTACCAATTGCATCTTCAAAGCAAGAAGGTTCAACATCTTGTATTACCTTTGTCATGTAGGCACAATGGCGAGCCATGTAACTATCATATGTCAATCGTTGCACTGAATTACGCATCCTCCCAGATCTTCTTGTTCCTGGGTCACTTCTCCTTGTATCATCTGCATGTGCCCTTCTTACTCTTGGAGTCTTCACAGAGGGCAATCCAAGTTCCTCATCAACACTCTTTTCTGAACCGCTTGAATCTCCATCAACGTCTTCAAAACCTGCACATGTTTTATGACTAGCAGAAAGCTTTTCTTTACCTTTCTTGGGTGTATTTGATGAATTTGTTGGACTAAAATTGCCACGTAATCTTCCACTCCATGGATTTGAGTTGGAACTATTGCTTGGTGATGCATCTGGTCCACTCAAAACCTGAGATTCTGCACTTGATTTTTCAGCATTTTCTTTGTCATTTGGTTCAAGACTCAGTCCTTCTTTGGCATCTGCATAGAAGCTTGACATTTCATCAAATACCACATCTCTGCTCACCTTTACCTATCGTGTGAGTGGGTTATAACATTTATATCCCTTTTGCTCAAGGGAGTATCCAATGAAGACACACTTTTCTGCTTTTGGATCAAGCTTCATCCTCAATTCATCTGGGACATGTACATATGCAATACAACCAAAAACTTTTAGATGTGATAAGTTTGGCTTTTTACCTGTAAACTTCCTCCAGGTGTAACTTGATGTACAACAGCAGTCGAAGTTCTGTTCATGATGTATACAACAGTATGCACAGCTTCTGCCCAATAACAATGAGGCATACTCTTCTCAGCCATTAAGGCTCTTGCTATTTCTGCAATATGTCTGTTTTTGCGTTCAGCAACACCATTCTATTGTGGTGTGTACCTGCATGAAAATTGACGCCGAATTCCATGATTTTTTAGAAAACTACTGAACTCATTTGACATGTATTCACCTCCTCCATCAGATCTTAATGTCTGAATGTACTTCCCTATCTGCTTTTCCACCATAGCTTTAAAATTCTGGAAGTGAGTGAACACCTAGCTCTTCTCTTTCATGAAATATACCCATACTTTGCGTGTATGATCATCAATGAAGGTAACATAAAACCTGCAACCGCCCATAGATGTGGTCTTTGCTGGACCCCAAACATCTGTATGTACTACTTCTCGTACATTCTCACTAACATGCTTGTCATGTGGAAATGATGCTCTTGACTGTTTACCAAATTGACATGGTGCACATACCTTTTGCATTTCTGCAACTTTGAAATTTGGTAGTCCATGGACAATCTCCTTTGACTGCATCATTTTCAGCCTTTGCAAGTTTGCATGTCCAATCCGTTTGTGCCATATCTCTATATCTGCAATAACTCCTTCACCTTTTGCAAACATGGCTACATTCATTTCAGGAATCTTCACATTTAAGGTGAACATCCTACCCACTTTGTTTCCTTTGGCAACAATTGTCCATCCTGCTTGTACTCTTCTACATATAATCCATCAGCATTGAACCTGACTTGTAATCCCTGGTCAACCATTTGTCCAACAAAAACCAGATTCTTCATTATATTTGGAACATGCAGCACATCAGCGAGATGTTTTACCTTTCCGTCCTCCATAGACAATGCTATGTTTCCTGTATGCTCAATAGGATGCGATGTATCATCACCTGTTTCAACATATCTAGGAACTGGCATTTTCTGCAAACTACTAAACCATTTTGCATGACTGGTCATGTGATTTGAACAATCAAAATCACGATTTTCTGATCATTCTCAAAATTGCGATTTTCAGGCAAAAAACATGATTTTGACCAAACATGATTTTTATACAAAATCGCAATTTTCATACAAAATCGCGATTTTCATGTCAAAAACATGATTTTGAGAAAACACGATTTTCATTCAAAATCACGATTTTGTGATCATTCTCAAAATCGCGTTTTTCATGATTCTCACTCAAAATTGCGTTTTTCATGATTCTCACTCACAATCGCATTTTTCACGATTCTCACTCAAAATCGCATTTTTCACGATTCTCACTCAAAATCGCGTTTTTCAGGATTTTCAATCAAAATCGTATTTTTGGGACTTGCTCAAAGTCGCAATTTTCATAAGTGCTCAGCATCGCAATTTTCATGATTTCATAAAATCTTGATTTTCACGGTTGCTCAACATCGCGATTTTCATGATTTCACAAAATCTTGATTTTCACGGCTGCTCAGCATCGCGACTTTCATGATCCTTCAAAATTGCAATTTTCATTCAAAATCGTGATTTCCAAGGTTGTCCAAAATCGCGATTTTCACACAAAATCGTGATTTTTCCAAAAGGTCCTGTTTCCCTGTTTTGACCCCCAGGAGCCTGATTTGATATAACTTTTTCATCAAAATTCCATCTTTTGAGCTCTATAGATTGTTGGAAAGCTCGTTGATTTTCAGATAGGATAATTTGAAGTTGACCCTCAGGTGGAACCAGGAACCCAAGGGGACTTCAAAGGATTTTGAACCATACCAAGGGGAAATTTTGGACTCTTAACCAAGGCTTATGAACCTGAGATCTGGTAGACATCTAGGCAAGGATAGACAAAGCAAAAGATCTTCTGAGGCTAGTGTTAAGCATACAACTAAATCGTGGGCACAACAACTAAGTGGTTATCCTTATGTACTAAGTTCAAACATAAGTGACTCAGAAATGTCTTTTAGCATGGGGAAACCTGCAGGTAACTCAGGCACTGCCTATTTGCAAACACCAGAAGGTCCCTATAAGACACAGTTGTAATATATTCGGACCAACCGATTAGGTGCTCACATCTATGAGGACGGCCTAAGGCGATCAATGATCCAACTCAAAAATCGAGATCAACCCTTTGGACTTGAACACCCAGTAGTCAAGTTCGAAGAGGGTTCATACATTGATAAGGAAGGAACCATGTATGTGGTCACCAACCTACCAGATAGGACCGATGAGTTTGGAAATATCATTCTTGAGAATGAGATAGGAGACCTAGAACAAAGAAATGTAGGACAACGACCCCAGACTCCTAGAGGTAAGTCAGTTTTGACCAGAGTGATCACTCCAGATTGGATCCCTCAAGACAACAAAAGCATAGAACTATTCTTGAATAGAGAAATAGAGGAAGCCTTTTGGAGATTCAAGCCAGATCAACCTAGCCAATTGGGCATAGTCATCATCTACAAGTTCAAGGATCCAGAGATACCAGGCAAAGTTGTCTACCTGGATAACACATCAGAGAAAATGTTCTTGGTAACAGAACATGATAGACATGCATATACTTGGAAGAGTGAATTGATTTTTCCTCCACCAAGATCCAATGTTTCCCATGGCCTCCAAGGAGTAGGATCATCCCACGCTCATGAAACCCAGAGAGAAAGAACTAGAGAGAGACCTGAGGTAAGTTTTTCACACACTGTGAGCAGAAATAGATCATGATTTCAAAATGAAAGACCTGAAAGAGAGAGACATCAAGCACATAGGCAACAAAGAGATGAACATGATTTTCCATTGCCTAGACCCTGAGAGCACCCAAGAACCCTTAGACCCACTCAAGTGATCAAGGCAATGAAGAATTATTTTGAGAGGATAGGAGATGCTTATGATCATGTGGGCGAGTTCAAACAAGTGTTAAGAGCTGAACAAGTTGAGGATTTATTCACCCAATACGAGGCATTTGGTTTGACTCTTAAAGGCACTGCCTTAGCTTGGTTTGAACCACTGAGTAGTCGCAACTATTGCGATATAGGTCAACTGCTAGATGAATTCATTGTAGAATTTTCCAAGAGTGCTATAAGGCTTAACACATCATCTTTGATCCACAGCCTCAAGCAGACACCCCAAGAAACAGTGCGGTTAGAAGGTAGAAGGTTCAGACAGTACCTAGAAAGATGCCCTGCTCCAAAGTTACCCACACCAGCCAAACAAGTGGCTTTGTTTTTAGATGGCTTACTAAGCACCAAGTTAAGATCATATGTGTACTTGAAAGAGCCTAAAAGCATAGGAGTGTGTGCGGACCTGCATTGACATAGAAGACAACTTGGGTGAGGAGTTAGGACTATCCACACTCTATAAAGACTCTGACAGTTCTACTAGTCATACCTCCAAAGCCTCCACTGAGCTGGATGAGATAGCAGAGCAAGTTGCCAAGAAGCTAGGAGTTCAAAATAGACAAATACCAAGAGTCACCTCATTGAATCGCTGTTATACTTGCAGAGGCGACCACATGGCTAATGTATGCCCATTGCACAACTAGAACATGAGAGAAAGGAATGCTCCATATTGAAGTATTGAGAGAAAATACACAAACCACACGACTCAAGATTGTTCATACAATAGACAGGCTGTTAGACAGAATTATCAACAACCTTACCAACAGGGTAGCTATTAGAACCAATACCAGCAGCCATATTATAGGCCACAATAGTAGTATTAGGCACAATATAGGCCACAACCAGTCCTAGGAAACCAACCACCAGCTCCTGACAACATGATTCCAGCTAAGCATGTAGTGGCAGAAGAGAACCTTAATAGAGCTTTGGTGCTAGTGACTCCTTTGGTCTCAGAAAATGACCATCATGCTCAGAATTCTGATTATCCCTATGACGATAGTCCACAAGCTTATTACACAGAGTCACCTGAGCATAGTGAGACTTATCACTATGAGGCACCACCTATGGAACAAAATTGGAAGCCAGAATACTCGAATGTCATGAACATAAATCCTAACCCTAGGCCCCAATTGAGACAAATGAGACTACAAGCCCCTAGAGGATCATGTTTTAGGTGTCAGGGCGACCAATTCATTCGTGAATGTCCCCACTCACCAACTCTGGGACAAGGACATAACATCACAATACAAGCCTTTTGTCCTGAGTGTGGTAAAGACCATCTTCCCAAAGATTGTCCAAGAAACCCCTCTAGTGTGCCCAAGGTCACACCCATAGATGTGGTAGGCTTAGTGGTGGATTCAAGTGCTAGTAGCAGTAATGCGGCTCCTATACAAAGTCACTAGAGCACAATCATTAAAACAAGATAAACCAAGAGAGCAATTAGAGTCACGTGAATTAGGAGAGCCCAACAAGAGAAAAACAAGAACATGGAAGGATACCAGAGAGAAAGCCGATCGCAAGTGGAATAGAAAGCTGTTCGAACTAGAAGAAAGCCTTAGAGATGCAAAAAGCAAAATAGAAGACATTGCATCTCAAAACCCCTCGCATGCCGAAACTCCATCCACTCCACCTCATCCCACCCCACCACCCATTGTAAATAAACCGCTACCAGGGTCTGTTCTTGTAGATCCAACCCTAGAAGGCTTGGACATGATGTTCAAGGCCTACCATGCTCGACTTCAAGAAGGGCCAATAGGTGCAAACCTAGACACGAGTTACCCTAGAGTCGACTTAGAGATTGAATGGACAAAAATGTGCATGAAAATGGTAGAACTAGCTCAAGCTATGCTCGAGACTAGTCAAAAGTTCAATCAGACAAACTCTATCAAACCGAATTTACATTTCCAAGGCTTATTAGAAAGATTAGAGCAGTTGGTAAACAAAACACATGTTTCTTTACCTCCATAGGCTCAACTAATTGTTGAGAGAGAAAGCTCTCCACCAATGAAATCTTATGTTACTAATTCCACGGATGTTGGAATACCTCTTTCACTTCAAGAGTAATCTCAAGAGTTCTTGGAGGAAATACAAGAGGAGAAATGGGCCAAGGAGAAGGGTAATTCCCCTCTTATTCACGAGATTGATGATCTTCATGATCAATTTCCCCAAGACATTCCATCTATTTACGGAGATGAAGCAGAACAAAAAGAAGACAAAAGATTAGATTTTGAATCTAATACTTTAGAAGAGCTACCACAATTCACTGGCCCATGGGAATCTGAATCTCTTCAGATCAGAGCTCCCACAATATTGGTAAGAAATGAATACTCAATGGTTCCAAGAAACACTGACGTCATGAAGAACACTAAGGTTCAGTGTCATCTAACTGTAGAAGAGCTTCTCAAAGCAAAACCTGAGCTATGGAATCATGTGAAGGATCAGGTTCCAAACTTGAGTCCAATATGCCAAAAGGAGGCTCTAAGAAGAAAGTACCAGAGATACCTCTAGACAAAATAGGGGACATGTGTGAGGCTGAAGAAGGTAATACTTATCTTCCAATCTCCTACCAAGGTTACACAACCAAAGCAATCATAGATTCACGTGCTGGTGTTGCTATTGCAACCACCTCCTTGTGGAAGCGATGGGGAAAACCCACATTAAGACCAACTAGAATGAAGCTTCAAATGGCAGACGGTCATTTTGAAAGGCCTCTAGGATTTCTTGAAGGGATAACTCTAACCACTTGTGGTGTAGAGTTTGAACACACATTTGCTATATGTGACTTTGAGAAAAATAATGTCTACGAGATGATCCTAGGAAGACCCTTCCTACGACAATTGCAAATAGTATAGGATTGGAGAACTAACTCCTTGCACTTACAGCACTTAGGGGTCACCACCAAGGTCAATTTGAAGGATTACACCTTCAGAGATGTACCACCCCTACAGTGGAATCCTATCCACAAAGCGCAAGAAGATTCTATCTCTGTACATTTTGGAAGTTCTCCTGACCCATCCTGGTTGCATGAAGATACTCATTTGTGGATGTGCAAGGTCGCAGAGGAAGAAGAAAAACGCTTAAGGGCGAGAGAAGAAGGAACTTCTCATGGTTGGGCAGAAATCTTAGCTACCATAGACATTGTTGTCAATGAAAAACAGTGGACACCTCATTGTGATGAGGAGGGTTACAATATTTCAGTGTTCATGTGTCAGCCCTTGTTGGAAGAATGTGACCCTAGTGATGTCACAGAGGAAGAAGAAAACGATGATGATCTGGAGTCCATTGTGATGGATAGTTTCTTTAACTCAGAGGAGCACTATCTAGAAGACATAGGGGTATTTACCCAAAAAGAAGAGGAACCTCTCACAAGTATCAAAACTGTAAATTCAAAGGACATAAGTGAAGGTAGTCAAAAGAAAAAGAAAACAAAAGGAGTGAAACAAGAAGAGGAGGAATCATTGTTTGAAGTACCAGAAAATTTCAAGAAATACGAAGTGGAAGACTGAAAAATTTTGGTACGAATGCCTAAAAGAGAGGCCATCATAGGAGAAGCATATGATAACAAAGAAAAGACCAAGAAAATTGTAGTGACCATTGAAGAGAACGAAGAGAGATGCACATATATAGGAGATGACCTAAGTGCAAGAGAAGCCATGTAGCTTGTAGCTCTATTAAGGGAATATAGGGACGTGTTTGCATGGCACTAATGAGAGTTGAAGGGGGTAGATCCAAGAATTTGCTCTCATACGATCTCCATGACTGTTGATGCCAAGCCCGCCAAACAGAAATTGATAGGTTGATTGAAGTTGGATTTATCTATGAGATTGAGCATACTGAATGGGTGTCCCCCATTGTAGTGGTGGCCAAGAAGAATGGAAAGTTGCGAGTGTGTATTAACCTTAAAAAAGTTAATGCCGCTACGATTAGAGATAGTTATCCACTTCCAATCACAGAACACCTATTGGAGCGTGTTGCAAGAAAGGAAGTTTATAGCTTCCTTGATGGATTTTTAGGTTACAATCAAGTAGCCATTGCCCTAGAAGATCAACACAAAATAGCTTTCACCATAGAGTGGGGAATTTTCGCATTTCGTGTGATGCCATTTGGGCTAACCAATGCACCTGCAACATTCCAAAGGCTCATGTGTCATGCCATTCTTTAAAGGTAGCACAAGAGCATGAGTGGAATGGACATGAGTTGTCCTCTAGGATCTTTGATCTAGAACGCTTAGGTGAGACAAGGCTACAAGCGACAGCAGGCATCTATGCTGCAAAGAAAAGACAAAAGGCATACTTTGATGCACACATCAAGGATACGGGACTGAAAGAGGGAGATCTAGTGTTGCTTTATACACTAAAGCAACATGTCTGTAAATTGGAAAAACAAGGATACTGACCCATGATCATTAATAGAATTTTCACTAGTGGTGCAGTTCAGTTGGCCACTTTAGAAGGAGACATCTTGCCAAACTACATTAGTGGATGTAGAGTCAAGCTGTATCAGAACCTCTTATTGAGGACATGCTAATGAGACTCAACACTGCTAAGAAGCAAAAAGAAGAAGAGTTAAGGGTGAGAGAAGAAGCATAGGTAGAGGCCAGAGAGCGTATTAGACGAAATAAGTTAAGGCGACTAGGCCTAGATGTCAACTCAAGCCCCAAAATATCACATGGATATGTGCCAAAAATCAGGCATAATTACTTCTCAAAGCATTGATCAACGTCCCTTTCTGACCATAGAGATAGGACAAGGAAAGAGTGTAAGAACTGTGAAAGCATTGATTGACTCAGGTGCAGCAACTAGTGCAGTTAGATTTTCCTACTGCCAAGACTTGCAGTTGAACATCAATCCATAGAAGCTTATCTCATAGGATTGGGAGGTGTGGAAACCCCTTGTTTGGGTGAGGTGGAATTTCCCATCTACCTTCAAGATGTTCCAATGAAAGTCAAAATGCTAGTGTGTCTAGATGAGGACCTTATGGAACCACTTGTCTTGGGCCAAGATTGGATTTATGACCATGCAGTCAACCTGAACCTCAAAATTCAACTTCTTCAAGTTTGGGTACATGAACAATGCATTACATTAGAATTAGAGAACTGCATGCTCATAGATCATGGCACCACACACTCTTTTAGTTCCTCTAAGACTAATCTTCATGAGCAAGAGGTTGTATGTGTCAAAAACTCTATGATCTAGAATGACTGAATCATGGAAGGATAGTCGCCAAGGCAAGCAGACCCTCCTTCTTTTTCGAAGGGTAAAGCATCCACAATAGTTCAACCTCAGAAGCAAGCGCAACAATTCAAGATAACTGCAATAGCAAATAGAAAGACACCATTCAACAAGAAAGTCGTTCCGGGCATGAAGTAGATCTGGGTACGCAAAGGAGAGCAACCACTAGCCTTGCCCCCACAAATCCCATCCAGGCAAGCCAACCAGGCCAGAAGACGAAGGAAGAAGCTCGGACAAGCTCAACCACAAGTATCCGACAAGTTTGGGTGCCTAAGAAATTAGCTGCAGCTTAATAAGGACAATTACAAATATGGGTACCCAAGAAGCTACTACATAGACAACAACCTATGCTCTCCCACATGAGAAAAGTCTCAACAAACAAGCCAAGGCGAGCCAAGGGTCCGAACCCAACACCAAGACCAAAAGTAGACCAACTCACCACTTCAACAAGAGTCCGGAGACAATCATCAAGGATATGGGTTTGGAAGCTGAAAGGGTGACCCCTACAAAACCAAAGTGCCAACCACAAGGGACACAACAGTCAAGAAACTAGCCAAGGATGATTAGGCCAAAGATGCTCACTACATAGTCACAACTTGTTCTCAAATGGATCCCCATAAGGAAGAAGGGCTAGTTGTCATTCAACCGTCAATCGCTTACATCATTTCAAGGTCCAATGGATACCTCCTCCAAAGATGACATCAACATCTACAAGTAACATCAAAAGCCTCGACAAACAAAAACCATGTGCTCCTTGCACAACCCTGCCTTTTGCACCATTCAAGTCATGCATTTCCAAAGTATGCATTAATATAGGGCCACATTACATGGCCGTGTATAGGCACATTTGAGAGTCCTAGGCACAAGAGCACATTGACATATGTCACTGATTTTTTTTGATACTAACATCTGTCTTCTTGGTTGGTGACATTGTTCCAACAACTACAAAAAAAAAAAGAGAAGAAGAAGAAGAAGAGAGTTTGTTCCTAGGTTTGGCTTATGGAACATGAATGAGTCATGCATATGTGAAGGTGGAACCGTTGATTCCTGGGCATTTATCAATTTGGATAGAAGTGTGTCTCGGTGAGCAGATGATATTATTATTGCCTTTATCTGGTAGATGTCAAGCACTTGGCATGAACATGGCATCCACAACTATTGTTTCCTCTTACCATGGTAGGAGGGAAGATCTAGAAGGTCCACACCTTGAGCGATGCTTAACTACTGTATGTACGAGAACATCCAAGGAGATATCTGCAAGGGTTAGTTTGGTACCCTGAAAATCCTTGTTTGTATACTGGGTGAGAAGACTCTTGCTTATGGTGAGCTAAAGAGAATATGTGAAACTAAGCTTGGTGTAGTTACCCAATGTTGTTTTTCAAGGAATAAAAAGAAATCCAATTCTCATTATTTGGAAAATGTTGCTTTGAAAAGAGGAGACAGGACCAACCACTCAAAAAATCTCATCAGTGAACCATCAACACGGACATTCATCAACAATGTTCCATTACAATGATGGTTGTACAACACGAAGCGATCAACATCGATCGACCCTTCACCATGGTAAGTATCTTTACTTTGGAAACACCATAACCATGATAGATTAGGAAACCTCGTCGTTGGCATACCCTTGAGCACTTAGCTCAAAACCCCCAATTTTTGCACCATACTTCTTCCAATGCATTTTCCAAGTAAGCATGCATAGGGCTACATTACAAGGCCATGCACAAGGTACATATTTTCTTCAACCCATGCACAAACACAATTCCCATCATTCATTATGGGTTATGAGTACTTGGCATGACTACCATGAACATCATCTTTGGAAGGTCTAGAGGTCATGAATGGAGACTCACAACGACACAGTCATGCTGGAATCCAAGGAAGAAGCACATACCAAGGGACTACAACTTGCAAAGGTTCACAGTGATAGATGAAGAACCGGACAGCCAACCCTGCCACATTTGGAATCGAGAGGGCTTTTGTTCATACAGAAAGGAGAATCCCTCTCAAAGCACTACTTGGAACAACCAATACAACAAGGGTCTGTCAGGGACGACAAACTCGAGAGGGGGGGAGTGTTGGAACTCAAGGTCAAGCACAAGCATGGAAGCACATCAGAAAGGTGGACACACACAAGAAGAAGGAGCATTAGGGAGCTCCAAGAAGTACATGTCAAATTTTCAGAAGAATCCCCTACAAAAACAGTGATTTTCATAACTAGAAACCATTGTGAATATCATTTCACCTTTTTGTAGCTCTATTTTGTGCAAGTCAAGGAGTCCTCGAGTTTGAGGAGTATTAGAAGTATCATCCGACCAATTTTCATAATTTTTAGACTTCGTTTGAGCCCTCAAATAAGCCGTGGAACCTAGTTTTTAACTAGGTCGGACACTAGGTCTGGAAAGGGCCAAAACTACTCAAAAAACTATAAAAAGAGCTAGAGAGCTCATTTTTGGGGTTAGCTTGTTAGAGAATAGAGCTTTTGTAAGAAGATTTCCTTTGTAATCGAAGCTTTCCATTGTTCCTCTCTTTGCTCTTACCCTTTGCGTGTGTGTGTATGTGTGTGCATGTTTGTGTGCTTTCACTCACGCACTTGTGCCTTCACTTGCTCACGGTCTTCATATCGGTCCTCACGTCTCCGCAGATTGACAAGTAAAGGAGGTGGTGCTTACGCTTGAGCTACATCATGTTTCTACTTTTCATGAGAATCTTCTTGATTTGTTGAGTCTTTCTATTGTGAAATCCATGGAATTTGTGAGCTTTTCTTGTGTATTTTTGAGTGAAGTTTATGAAGGGAGGTTATTATTAGTATACTCAGTAAAGTTTTGTAAGAGATCAATGCTGAAATGAAAGTGAAATGTGTTTATCTTTGCATATTTAGATTTCTTTTGACAAAGTACTAAGAAACTTTGTTGATCTTTGGGGAAGATAACATAGTTGTAGTAAGGAAAGTCATGAAAAGTAGCTATATGCAAATTGATGATTCCATTACACTTGTCCTATGTGAATTAATTGTCTTTTAGAAAGATTGTTTTGGTCAATTGAAGGAAAGGCATTGAGTTTATCTTTGCATAAATTGAGAAGTTGTACTTATTGACACATATTTTCTTAAGAAGTTCTAATCCCATGATGATATTGATAGTCTAGTTTGTGCAGCCAATAATAATTCGAAGAAGATTAGGGAATCTTCAAAAAAAGAAAACCCTAGGTGAAGTGTTTTCCTTGATTTAGGTAAAAATACTAAAAAAATTAGAAAATTTTGAAGAGAAACCACAAATAAATTTCTTTTTTTTTTTAATGAAGTAATGCATGAGGTATGTGTGGAGTGGTGGATGAGGATAATTTGATGAAAATACAAAGAAAAATCAATTAGTTCAAGAAAAGTCAAAATAATTGTTTCTTTTTTAATTTCAATCTCTTTTGAATGGTTGAGTTTGGATAAATTTTAGGTGGCAATTGCTTTGGAGTGATTGAAGAACATTTGGAAAGATCAAGTGGAAAAAGATTGAAAGAAATTCAATTTCTAAGGACTTCCAGGAAAATACGATTTTCATCTCAGAATCACGATTTTCAATAAGATGGTAAATCTATTTTCAATTATGGTTGTTGGGCATTCAGGTAAGTGAGTAAACATTTTATAAGTGGTATGATAGAGAGGAACTAAGATTGAGTAAACTTTGAGCAAAGGAATATTAAAATCTGAGTTTTTGGTATGAAATCGTGATTTTCATCAGGAGAGGGAGAAAGCTAATGATAGCCTTTAAGGATGGAACATCATAAGTTAAGTCATGATTTTGTATAAGAGAAGGAGCCATCAAATTTGGAATTAGGTTAAAAAAGAAAATCATTCACAATCGTGATTTTTTGAGGTCTATATAAGCACAAAATTCAATTTAGAAAAGCATTGTGAGTGAGAGAGTGAGAGAGAGCTAGAGGAAAAGGGATCAGAGTCGCGATTTTCAACAGCAAGTTATTTCAACAATTCTTTCCAGCTAACAAGCAAGGTATGGATGCTACACTTCATTTCATATTGAGTAAGCTTGAAAGTAGTGTTATTTTCTTGGAAAAATCATAGGAAATAGGAAATAATCAGAATCCGGACTTTCTATTTTTTTGTGAATTTTCTAATTTTTTCCAAAGTTTTTAATAATTTTCTTCATTGCATGGTAACAAAATAGTTAGGCACCCAAAACCTAGTGGGCATTGTCAAGAAAAATAAAAGTTAATTTTTTTCCAAAATCTACACAGAATCGCGATTCTCTGAATAGACTAAAAATTGTGATTTCCAGAACATGATTTTCATTAGAAAATCGTGTTTTTAGCGATTGTGAGCAATCACGATTGTTTGGGAATCACAAAATCGTGAAAAACACAATTTTCTCACAAAATCGTGTAAAAACACGATTTTCACATAAAATCCTGTAAAAACACGATTTTCACACAAAATCGTGAAAAACACGATTTTCACACAAAATCGTGTACAAACACGATTTTCACACAAAATCGTGAAAAACACGATTCTCACACAAATCGTGTACAAACACAATTTTCACACAAAATCATGAAAAACACGATTTTCACACAAAATCGTGAAAAAACATGATTTTCACACAAAATCGTGAAAAACACGATTTTCACACAAAATCGTGTAAAAACACGATTTTCACACAAAATCGTGAAAAACACGATTTTCACACAAAATCGTGAAAAACACAATTTTCACACAAAATCATGGAAAACACAATTTTGGACTAAAAGAGTGAAAAGAGGGGGGATAACATGGTTTTAATAACAAAAAGTGTTTGAACACTAAACTAAAATCCTCACATTGTTCTCTGAATCATTTAAGAACATGATTCTTGTTTGAAAATTATAAAAATTACAACTATTGAAGAAATTAAATCTAAATAAGTGGATGATCTTGAGATCTTATATAAAGCTCCCTATATCTCATACAAAAGAGTCAAGAAAAGAGAATATACAGTCAAGTGATTCTGAAGAAGGGGAATTGGAATAGATCACTAACATGGAAAACCTAAATGAGACAAATGAAACTCAAGATACTAGTGATTTTAGAAATATCCTCAAATACATGTAAACAAATAGGTTTCAAGCCTATGTGTATCAAGATGGAATGCATAAGTCTCTCATTAGGTTGAGAAATTTAGAAATTCCTCTGAACTTAATGCTAGTGGCACAATTTAAGGATGGCAGATATGAGGATAGATAAGGATGTGTATACATATTTGCATAAGATCCTGGAAATTCTAATGATATAGGTCAATGTGCAGGCAAGAGACCTTGGGATCAAGACCTAGGGCAAACAAACATACCTAGGCATAATGGAAATCATACCCCTAATGAACCACAAAAAGGGAGGAGATCACACACTTCTCCAAATCCTTTTGAGAGAGAAGCAAAAGAAATACTTGAATTTCCCATTAGAAAGAGACCACAGTGGCAAAACCATGGAAGAATGCTTAGACCTTATCAAGTAGCTAAATGCATGAAAAATCAATATGAAGGGTATTCAGATCCTCATGCACATGCTGCAAAATTCAAACAATTGATTAGGGCAGAAGAAGTAGAGGATTACAAAGTTCAATTTGAAGCCTTTGGTCTAATCCTAACTGGACCTGCATTATCTTGGTTCATTGCATTGAGAAAGGAAATGTACTCTGATATGGAATCATTTCTTGAAGCCTTCATAGGAGAATTTTCCAAGACTAGAATCAAACATAGTACAGCTACATTGATACATACCTTTAAGCAAAAAAAAGATGAAAATGTGAGAGAAGCTGCTAGGAGATTCAAGCAATACATTGATAGATGCCCAAAGGAGGAGGTACCTTCAATGGCAACACAAGTGTCTTTGTTCATAGAAGGATTGAGGAGTGCACAATTGAGAACTCTGGTGTACTATAGGAGATGTTCTAATCTAGGGGCCTGTGTCAAAGAGGCAATAGATTTAGAGGATAATAGAGGACAAGATTTGTTGGCATTTGATCAACCAAGAATAAATGAAGACAGAATCCCACCAACTGAAGAGTTAGCAAAAGCTATTGCTAAAGCGCTAGAAGTTAGCACAACAACAAATTTGGTCAATACCAGAATGTCACCCAATAAGAAGTGCTATAATTGTGGAGAGAGTCATTTGGTACATCAGTGTCCATATCATAAACCTCAACATTTGAAAGACAGGAAAACACTCAAATATTGCACTTTAGAGAAAAAATTGACAAACCACACTAGAGAGGAGTGCTTTTACAATAAAAAACCTATTAGAGAAAGAGAATATATGAATCAACACAATACACAAAGAGAAAATGGATTTTTTGAACAACCTAGACCTGTATTGGGGCAACAATCACCATTATCCTTACAAATGTGGTACCAGTAAAATATACACCTATAGTGGAGGGAAGTCCAAGAGCTAGATCATCTTTTAAGGAGGATTACCAATTGTTTGATGGATACTAGGAAGATTGGGAGGAACATGGAATGAGAGAACCATATTTACAAGCTTTAGACTTGGGAAACAGAAAAATAGAAATGGACACAGCCACATTCATGTACATAACAAATAATTACATGTCCAATCAGAGATCCCAATTCAAAGGAGGCCATAAGTTAACATGTTATAGATGTGGGGGGGAGCATTTCATCGGGGATTGTCCACAACCTCCAACACTAAGAGTAGAAGGAGCCTTTTGCAAGTATTGCAGCAGGGAGCACTTAATCAGAGATTGTCCAAGAAATCCGTAGAAACAAGAAAACATGTCTAGTAATATACCATTAAAAGCAGTAAACATAGTGGGGCAAGAAGAAGTGAGTGATAATGGACCAGTAGCATTAAATGTCATAACTAGAGCTCAAGCCAAGGAACAAAGTGTGAAAACAGAGACACACACTAGGGACAACAAGAGAAATCTATTTCTAAAAGAGAAGAAAAATAGAAAAAAAGGGAGATGGGAAAAAAAGATGAGAGCAAGTAAAACCCTAACCCTAGAAGAGGAAATTTTAAGTAACTCAAACAATAATCAACAACAAAATACAAACAATAAAGAAGACATAAAAAACTCAAAGTGTTTGGACACACTGATAGAAGCCTATAAAGGAAGAATCCAAGATGGACCAAACCCTTCAGATCATCTATTAGCTTATCCGATACCTAAAATTGAGAATGAGAGAATGCAAAAGTGTAAACAAATCATTAGGGAAACACGAAACCAATTGGAAAAATCAGATAATTTGAAACACATATCGGAGGATTCAAATCTAGTGGAATCAAAGGGAATGTTTAAGAGAATAACACCTAGAGAAAGAAGGAAAACAAATAACTCTCCAATTCAATTTGGATAAAAACTACACGATGTTATGTCAAACTACAATGGAAGAGTTAGTAAAAGAGAATCCTCATTTACAACATAATATGAAGAATTGGGAAAAAAGTTCACATTGCCTGGATTTACACTCAGGAAATAGAAGAATTGATGTACATACCTATTGACAAGATATGAGGCTATTGTGAGGGAGAAGAAGGGAACTCAACTTTGAGAATACAATTTGGTAACAATCATGCCCAAGCAATACTAGATAGCGGATCTGGACTGGCAATTATGGCCAAACAAACTTGGGAGAAATGGGTGGGAATGAACTCATACCTACCAAAATGAGATTACAACTTGTAGATGGACATATAGAGGCACCTCTAAGAATATGGGATAAGGTCATTGTGGAAATATGTGGAATAGAGATAGAGCATACCTTTGCCATAGTTGAATTTCCACAACCTACCTCTTATGAAATCATCTTAGGCAGACCATTTATGAGACAAATTCAAATTGTGCAAGATTGGGGTAGAGATTGCCTATATCTCCAAAGCCAAGGAAGAATAACTAAAGTAAATTTACGAAATGGGCAATATTGTGATATGTCTCCTCAGGAATGGTTCAAAGTTCATCAGAATCAAGAGTCAAGTGAAGAATCTCGAAGTGAAGATCAGAATGAAAAAGAATTATCAATTTGGAAGTGTAATGTGATAAGGAACCGGGTACATAAAAGAATGTTGCTAAGGAAAGAGGATTGTTGAGAGGAAAGGAAATTAGAAGATGAGAACTACAATCCATAGACGTTTGATGATGAGAATTTGAGCCTTATGGTTGGAATCAGATTTTTTCTACAATGGATTTGGCCAATGATGAATATGTGGGAGTCAAATTTCAAAATGAAGAGGTTATGATGTTTTTCATATAGGAGTACAAATGATAAGTGTGACAAAGTCAGGGGAGAGTTTGAGGGAATCTCTGCTCTTAAATACTGATAAAACACAATTTCTAGAAGACATGGAAGCTCAAGATGCTATAACAGACAAAATCTCATGAACTTACAAAAAATGTGTACACAAAGAGATTAATGAAGAGCAGAAACTTGAAATGAATAAGAAGATGAAGGAAGAGGAGCAACAATTTGATGTACCTTCAAACATAAAGACTTATGAAGTGGAAGATAGACTACTTTTAAAAATGAAACCAAAAAGGGATAAAAAGAAAGGGGAATCACATGACAATGAGGAACAAACTAAGAAAGTGGTAATTGCTCAAGAGGAGGGGAAAAATAGACACATTGTTATAGCTGATGACATGTCAAATCAAGAAGAGGAAACATTGATAAAATTGGCTAAAGCTTATAGGGATGTCTTTGCATACAGTTATAAAAGACTTGAAAGGAATTGATCCTAAAATATATACATAAAATTCCTATTACTCCTGATGCAAAACCTAGCAAACAAAGACACTATACCTTTAATGACAAATACTCTGCCAAAATTAAAGAAGAGATTGATAAATTGCTTCCAGCCAATTTCATTTATGAAATTGAGTACACTGAGTGGATATCTCCTATAGTTGTGCTAAGAGCAATGGGAAGCTTAGGGTGTCTATTAATTTGAAAAAAGTTAATGCAACAACTATAAGAGATAGCTATCCATTACCAATTACTAACCATCTCCTAGAAAGAGTTGCAGGAAAGGAGGTTTATAGTTTTTTGGATGGCTTTTCAGGATATAACCAAGTACCTATAGCCTTAGAAGACCAACATAAAACTGCCTTTTCCACTAAATGGGGAATATATGCATTCAGGGTTATGCCTTTTGGATTAACCAATGCTCCAACAACCTTTCAAAGGTTAATGTGTCACATATTCAAAGAATTTCTTAGAAACATGATCGAAATTTATGTCGATGATCTTTGTACTTTTTCCAGTGAAAAGACAAGATCACTTACAAGATTTGGAGAATAAAATTCAAGAAATTTAGGACTTACAGAGTATGTTTAAATCCTGAGAAAAATGTGTGTTCTTTGTGAGGCAGGGAGAATGTTAGGTCATATACTTTCTAGAAATGGAATTTCAACTGATGAGAGAAACATTAAGGCTATTGTGGACCTACCAAAGATGACCAATGTAAAAGAACTTCAAACTTTTATGGGACACTGTGGATATTTTAGAAAATTTGTGCACAACTTTGCAGATATTGCAAAACCTCTGTATGCATTAATTAGAAAATTTGAGTGGACCCAAACATGTGATCAAGCCTTTGAAACCTTAAAAACTTGTTTGGTGCAATATTTTGAAAACCCCACAGTGGGATCAAATATTTCATGTTCATGTTGATGCTTCAAATTTTGATTTGGGATGTGTTCTAACACAACCTATAGAAGAAAGCAAATTGGATTTTCCAATTGCTTATGCTAGTAGACAACTGAATTTAGCTGAAAGAAATTATACAACCACTGAGAGGCAAGGATTGGGAATGATATTTGCTGGAAAGAAAACAAGTTTAAATTTTTTGTGGATCACCAAGCCTTGCTTTACTTGGTGAATAAACCCTATCATACTGGTAGGATAGTTAGATGGTTCCTACTGTTAATGGAATTTGAGTTTGAGGTAGTAGTAAGACAAGGGAGGACACATTTAAGGGCAGATAATTTGTCTAGGATACAAACCAAAGAACAAAATTCACCTCTAGATGATGATTTTCTAGATGCATATCTGTTCAAGATAGAAAGTATTCCCAATTGGGCAATGAATTTAGTGCCTTTGTTAACTATTGGATCTTGTAGAGCACACAATAATAACACACATCTAGTTTTACAAAGTAGAAACTTTGTGTTACTTGATAGACATTTGTATCATATAAACCACATTGGTATACTAGAATATTCTACTCCAGAAGACGAGCAGCCTGGATATCTAAAGAAAGATCACTATTGGAACCCATGTACTCATGCTTCTACAGTTGTTACTTTAAACAATCTCAATAGAATGGGTGTCCATTGGCCTACAAAAATTCAAGATGTGGAAAAATATGTTTCAAATTGTCTTAAATGCCAATCTTTGCGAAACTCAGATATCATAACCTTGTATTGGTTTCAGAAAAACCCAGATTCGAGTGCATACATAGTTGAGGAGTTAAGGAAAGATCACTCACTAGAGCCAGAAAAAGTTAGTGCAGACTCTAGAAATTTAAAGATAACCACCGAGGAGCATCAATTGATAGGAGACCAATTGTACAAGAAAGGAATGGATGGGTATCTGAGAATATGTGTTCGTGAAGATAAGTATGTGGAAATGTTAGAGATGGCCCATTCAGGAGTAGCAAGAGGTCACTTTTCAAGTGAAAGAACTACTAAAATTATTCTGTATTCTGGATTTTGGTGGCCAACTCTCTTTCCTGATGCAAGGACATATGTGAAAAGGTGTGATATTTGTCAGAGAACAAGTCAACCTAGTAAAAGAGATGATATGCCATTGATGCCACTCATTTCAGCTAGAGCATTTAGCAAGTGGGTATTGGATTTCATTGGACCTATTCATCGTCCTTCGAGACACTCCCATGCAGAATATATACTGGTAGCTACAGATTACTTGACCAAATGGGTAGAGGCTAAGGCTACAAAAAGAAATGATGCTCAGACCACTGCACGATTTCTTTATGAGAATATTATCATCATGTTTGGTTTACCAATTGAGTTGGTGAGTGATAGGGGGACTCATTTCCTAAATCAGGTAATTGAAAATATACTTGATTATTTCATGATTAGTCATGGAAAGTCAGCCCCTTATCATCCACAAGCAAATGGATTAGCATAAAGCACTAATAAAGTGCTTTGCACTATCTTGTCAAAATTGGTAAATACAAATAGGACTGATTGGGATTTACAACTTAATCATGTTCTATGGGCATATAGAGTGGCATACAAAATTGCTATTGGTACAACACTATTTAATTTGGTCTACGGAAAAAATGCATTTTTGCCATTAGAATTTCTCATACCTACATTAAAGGTGGGAAATCAGTTAGAATGGACTGGACATGAATTATCTGAAAGAGTGATAGAATTAGAAAAACTTGGAGCTTCAAGACTTCAAGAAATCATGAGTATCTATGCAGATAAAAGGAGGCAAAAAGCATATCATGATATTCATATTAAAGATAAGGATTTGCAAGTTCGGGAACTTAGTTCTCTCATATACCTTGAAAGAACACCAGAAGAAACTTCAAATGGGCCTTACATTATCAATCAAATTAGCAACAGTGGAGCTGTCCAATTAGCCAATATAGATGGAGAAATCATGCCAAATTTCATAAGTGGATGTAGAATAAAAAGATATGATCTTCCATTGACAGCTCTAGAATGGAGAAGGACACATCAAGCTCAAAATAGAAAAAACGAAGAGGAAAAAATTAGATACGAAGCTCAACAAGAATCTAGAGAAAGAATTAGGAAATCCAAAAAGATCAAAGAAGTTTTCATATGTGAGAGACCTTCAGAGGGGGTGAGAGAGCATTTGTGTGTCATTACAATGAATTTTCATAATGAGCAAATTAAGGTTTTACTAGATTCAGGTGCACAAGTCAATTTGATAAGTTCTGAATTGTTAAACAAATTGAAGGTCAAGAGGAACATAAGCAAAACACTTATGAAAACACTAGATGGATAGGTAGTACAAAGTTTATCTTCACAATCAATTATAGTTAGGTTTAATCAAATAAATATGAAAATAGATTGTAAGGAATGGCCTGATCATATGATGACTAAGAAAATGATTTTAGGGCAACCTTGGATGAAGCAAGGTAAAGTAATTCTGAATTTTGAGCTGATGAAGCTTACATTGAAAGTAAATGACAAAAAATTTTTAATGCCTTTTTTGAGTAATGAAGAACAGGGAGTTCGACAAGAAATCTATAACTTAGAACTGGAAAGATTTATCTTTCCAATAGAAGATACAAAGGAATCACAGAAGAATCTTTTCCATGACCAATTAAAATTCATTGAAAAGCAATAGGAAGTTGAAGGAATACAAACTTGCAAAAAAATAGTTGGAGTATGGAGACCTAAAAATATCCAGAAAAGTCTTAACATAAGGAAAAAATGGATATGGTGACCTAAGGCATTCAAGCACTGCTCATTAAAAGAGGTTTGTTTGACTCAAAAGACAAAACTGTCAACTACAAAGTATTGGTGGGTGAAAAAATCAAATCTGCTTCAACTAACAATTAACAAAGACACATTTTAACATCACAGAAGAATGAAGATCCACAGGTGAAGGATAGTGCAACCTCATCATCAGATAACCACTTGGACTTTTTACCTAAGACCTCAGAACTACATACTGTTCAACATTGCACTTCCAGAGAATGCATTAATAGAGTAACATTAAAATGCTATGGATTCATTAAGTACTTGGAATTATTTCCATGCCCTTTGCCTAATTTTTTTTTCTAGGAAAAAGAACAGGAGGGGAAGAGAGTTCCTTAAGAAATTGCCTATGCAGAAAGCAAAAGTTCCAGGAAAATGAGTATGGAAAATTATGGAAAAACAAATATTAAAAAAAAAGAGAGAAAGAAAAAAGAAGAAAAGGGAAGAGGAAAAGATTAAAAAAAAAAACTTTTCAAGTCTAGATTCAATTTTTTGTAGCTTTTTCTTTTATTTTTATTCATTTTCTTTTTACATATTTTACAAGCACAAGCAAGATATAGAATACAATTTGGAGATAGTTGTTGAAATATTATTCAATTTCTTTTTTCTTGGAATTTTGATATACCTTTTATATTTTTTATTTACAATTTTGTTATCTCTCCCCATCAACACTAAAAAAATAGGCATCTTGCTACACATGTAATGATCACTTTATCTTGTTACACCTATGTTGAAACTTGAAAGAGAACTGTGTTTTACTTTCTTTTTTTCTCTTATGTTTTCTATGACACATGTTGTGGAAGTCTTGGTGTGGTGTGTTTATAATTTTTTCCAGGATGGTGAATGCAAAAGAACTTCCCATTCATGATTTTAAAGCTGACTTAGTTACTTTGTCAAGAGGACATTGGTTCCTAGACAGTGAGATAGTGGAGGAAGAGGTGGCATTAGAATCTGATGAAGAACAGGACCTTCCTGAAGTTGAACAAATAATCAAGGAGCTTAAGGAAACAATCAGTGTTATTGGTCAACACATCTTTACAGTGAGTGTAGGAGGCAACAAATATACTATGCTATGTCAGGAGTTCTACAAATTTTAGAAAGTGATTGCTAATTAAAAAAGGTGGAAGGCAGTTGGACTTCATAGAATATTGGATGAACCACTCTTTTTCATAGATTTTGAGAGAGTCTCTCAAGTTATGTCTAGTCTGGTTGAATTTGGCAAAGGCAATGATGCATATTTCAGATGTTCAGTCAAGAATAAAGAGGGCAAGGATGTGCAGATTACCATTAAAGCAGAACACATAAGGACAACCCTTCAATTTTATTATATGGGAACCAAATTAGATGGCAACTTTGTCAAGAAGAATGCAACAACTTATGTCGGTATTCCAAATTTGTGGATTTCAAGGGTAAAGAGAATGAAGAATTTTCCATAAGAATGTTTCTTCAATTCTTTTGTTTCCCAAACTACCAAGATACACAATGCCTCACAAACCAATTACGGTGATTATGCTTAATAACAAAGATAGGACAAAACCCTTTGGAATAATGGATGTGACTCCCTACATTCATGAACAATAAAAGGAAGCAGCGAAACATTGGCAGTAGAAAAAGTTTATGAATGGAGCTCAGTTTTTTTACAAGGATTATATATCATATTCTAGATATGGAAGATCAATTGAAGTTGGTTTCAGAGGCACAATACTTCAGAAGTTTGATGGCAAGAGTTAAGAGCCCATCCAAATTGATACCAGTTAGAGAAACAAGAATTCAAACAAGTATGAGAGGGTCAGGACGCAAAAGGAAAGTGACTTCAGAAGAAGAAATTCCAACTAAAAAGAGAAGATTGGATCCCAAGAAAGTAGAGCTGGAACAGGAAGAAGTGACAAAAGAAGAGTATGAAGCAGCTCAGAAGGGAGTACAATCCTCAAAGGAGCCTCACCCACCATAGACGAGCAAAGAACAACTGTATTCATATTTGACTCAAGGTAATGATAAGAGAGCAATATATGAAGCTCAATACCAAAAAATGTTGGAAAACTATTCATGTAAAGCAACTGACTAGATGCAAGAGGAAACGGAACAGTATGAGGAATTACATGATCAGATGATGGTAGTAGAATCCGAGAAAGTATTTGTAAAGAAAGAAGTGGAATTATTAGCCTATTTCAAAGAGCTACAAGGACCTCCAGAAACCAGAACTACAATGGTGGTGAAAAGAAAGATCCAAAAAAAGTATGTTCAGAAAAAGAAACCAACCAGGAAGGATAAGGGTAAGGTTGTTGAGCAGGAAATAGTTGAAGAGACATTAAAGACATCATTAGCAGAAAAGAATCAAAAGGAAGCAATTATAAGGGAAGAAAGAATTAAGGATCAAAAAGAAGAATTTGAAGTAGCTGCCTCCTCAAAACTCTCGTCTGATTCAGAGAGTGATATTGAGAATTTTTTATTGAAGAGTTTAAAACTATCAGTGCCAAGTACACCAGTTAAAATGGCACAGGCATCAGAGGTAAACAAAACATTAGAAGAGTTGAGTGAGAGTTCAAAGGGAATACAGTTTCTTGGAGAATCCACAAAGAAAATTAGTCCTCGAGAAGAAAAGAGGAGGTTAAAGCGTAAAAGAGCAATGCTGCAAGAAGATGATGTAGTAAAGGAAGGATTCAGTAGTGGATTGGTAGACACAGGGTTAAAACCCATATGGACTAAACCTTCACAACCACAGTATTGTCAACCATATGAGGAAAAGCGAGATTTGGAAGGAAGAGGTAAAGTAATTAAAGGAAGCATGACTATGGGGGAGACAAAACATGAATCAGTAGCATCAAAAGATGAGTTTGCTATTTTTAAACCATCTAAAAAGTCCTATAATCAATTATCCAGCAAAGAGAATAAAGGCAACGAATTAAAAGAAGCTGAAGTTCAGAAGAAGATAGAGTTCAAAGAGCATAATGAGGAAAACAAGGACACAGAGGCAAAAGTAAATTAGAAAATAGAAGAAGCACTCATTGATTTGGGACATCAAGAAGAACAAATAGATCCAGATGATCAAGAAATGGAATTTGAAGCATAATTAATGGATATAGATGATTAGGTAATGGGAGGAAAGGAGCAACACCTGAATGATCAAATATGAAATCAGATGGATCAGAAGATGGAATCACTAATATTACAGAAAAAAGTAGTCCAGGAAGAGGAATTACAAGTTCATAAGTAGAGACAAAAAGAGCATGATATAAAGGAAGCAGAAACAATAGAGGAGGAAACAGAAACTGGAAAGGAAAAGGATCAGGCAACATATTATGAGGAGGAGGATGTAGAGGAGGATGAGTTGAAGGAAGAAAAACAAATAGAAGGAAAGCAATTGGAATTGGAGACTGGTCTTGAAAGAATACCTAAGGATATTAGATCTGCCTGTAAAATCATCATGAGTAGCATAGAGCAATTCAGACCTTCTAGTAAAAATATGCTCATATCAAGAATGGTTGCTGAATCAGAGTTTGTGAAGGGAAGTAAGATTATTAATGAGCAAAAGAAAGAAAAGGAACAATTAGAAGATCAGTTAAGAGCATTGTAGGAACAGAATGAAACTTTTCCAAAGAGGATGTTTTCATTGGAATCACAGGAAGTTCAAAATCAGAACAAAATTTAGCTCCTTGAAAATAAATGTGCTAAACAGATAGAGCATAGTAATAAACTAGAAATGGAACTAAAGAAAACAAAAGGTAGGTTTAGAACGCTCCAAAGCTCATATCAAATAATGTTCAAAGCCAATGAGGACACAAATAAATTTTTGATGGAATAAGGACATGTGAAAGATGAAAATCAGATTGTACAGGTGAATCAAGAAGAAAGGGAAAAGATGAGTAAAAAAATTCAAAAGTTACAGGAAGAGCTTAAAGAAATGAAGGAATTGGAAAAACAGGCTAGTGTGCATGCAACCAATGCTATGAGAGGATATAACAATTTATACTTGGATATAGAAACAGAAAGACGTGAATGGGGTACTGAGAGAGAATTACTAGTACCTCAGAATAAAAAAATAGTGATGGAGGTGATAGAGTTAAAGAGAAATATGGAAATCCAACAAAGAAAGGATGAGGAACAAGTAGTGACTACGCAAGTAGGGGAGCAAGAATTGGTAGAAGATAATAGATCTCAGGATTTTCATGAGCAAGAAGACAAGAATATTGAAGATTATTCAAATGAGTTTGTGCAGATGCTGAACAGGGAGTCAAGGATGAAGTTCATAAGAAATATGCATGAT
Organism: Ceratopteris richardii; assembly: GCA_020310875.1. Classification (NCBI taxonomy): domain Eukaryota; kingdom Viridiplantae; phylum Streptophyta; class Polypodiopsida; order Polypodiales; family Pteridaceae; genus Ceratopteris; species Ceratopteris richardii. The sequence goes on from CM035415.1 coordinate 74,300,036, forward strand.
GAGTATGAAAACCAGATTGTAAAGTTTGCTTTGAAGAATGGAGTAAATCTAGATCAACATCATTGGGCAACAGATGGTCCGGGAATACCCTTTTGTATGATTCTTGAAAGTGTCAAAAATTATCAAACTGCAAGAGTTGGTTTACCATCTAACAAGTATTTGGAGTATGAGGAGGATATTAATGTCAATAAAGAATTATTTGAAAAAGCTAACCCTAAATGGAGAAATACGTGGTTAGATTCCAACAAGGACTTCAAGAAGATCTGGAAGGAAGCACCACTGCAATTAAAGATAAATCTAGCTTATTGCCCAGTAGCTAGAAGGAGGGAGTGGTGAGTATTTTGGGAAAGAAGAAATGCAGGACAAATTCCACCAAAGTGGCTGAATTTTCCAAAGATTGTAGGACCAAAAGCAGGATCTTGGCTAACCAAGAAATATATGATTGATACTACAGAATCTATCATATCCACATATAAAGATGTAAATGATCTCGCATGTATATTATTAGTCAGAATAATGCGACTTATAGTAGCATGTATAGAAACTTTTACACACACAGAAGTGAGGACCCTCAATGATATTGGATTTAATTCACCTATAGATGCTTTACTTTTTTATATGAGTGAACCTCCATATACAATTTGTTTGATGGCATACTACAGTAGAATTGTATTTTTGGGGAGTCATTACCTTCAGATTTTTGAGGATGCCTTTGACTATGGTTTCTTTGAAAGAGAATAAAATTTTTTTGGGAATTTGTCAGTAGTTACAGAATCAAGACTCACTGCATATGAAGCTGCATACAGAGAATATCTGAAGAAGGATGTGATAGACAGACCAGAAGCAGCAGTTCAATGGAGAAAAGCTTTATTTGAAATGGTGAATAATTTGAATGTCACAGAGAGGAAAAGTCATGATTTGTTATCATAGGTTTATCAGAGGAAGAAGAAATGAATTTCACTCATCTTTGGTGAGAATCATTTTTTGTGAGGAGCCAAAAAGTCTAGGAGGGGAAGAATGTTGGAAGAAGCACTTTTTGTAAGGAATTCTTTGTAATTTGACATTTTCATGAAGATGTATTTATCCAAATGATGTAAAATTGAGGAAGAGTCTTCCTCATGTATAGTAGAATCATATATATTTTTCTTAGAATTTCTAGAAGCTCTAGAGTGGCATGTTTTTAGACTAGAAGGTAGAAGGACCAAATTTCAAGTGTGAAAAGGGAGACTTGAAAAAAATGTAAAGGATATTTTCTTCCACTTTTGAAGAGGTTGGTTGTATCTTTCTCATGACATCAGTAATGTGAAGAGTTTCTTGCAGAAAATCGTGTTTCTACTTTTCATGAGAATCTTCTTGATTTGTTGAGTCTGTGAAATCCATGGAATTTGTGAGATTTTCTTGTGTATTTCTGAGTGAAGTGTATGAAGGGAGGTTATTATTAGTATATTGGGTAAATTATTGCAAGAGATCAATGTTGGAAATGGAATTTCTCAGTTTTTATAGAATCACGATTGTCTCGTCTATGTGATACAAGTACTATTTTGGAAATTTGACTTCATATTTCTAATCTACAGGAAAAATGGCACACTTTAGGCACAAAGATTGCTGAAAATGCTTTTGTATAACTCAAGATAATCAAAACCCTAATTTCTCCATCTTCTTCTTCACTAATTTCTCAGAAATCAGCTATGGTAACTCTTATTCTTGGATTCCATTAACTAGAAGGAGCTGTGGTCTTTGCATACTTCTTGGATTGATAATTTAACGAATTGTAGTTAATCTTTTATGCTATAATGATTGGAGAGGACAACTCCAAAGGTTAACAACAAACAATATATATATGCACTATTGTGATTGTTTGATTCTTTGAATCTTATTTTCACAATACCCACATAGATTCACATGAAAAGTATCATACATAATTGTATTTATTCATCCATCTATCTATCGATCTATTTCATCCTCTATTCATCTATCCATCCTCCATTTCTCCATCCATGTATCCATCGATGTATGTATCCATCTCCATCTATAAGTTCATTTATCATTCTATCGACTTGTTTACCTATCCATCTATTAATCTTTTTATTTATTCATCTATTCATTTATCGAGTCATTCACTTATATATGTATATGTATGTATATATATATATATATATATATATATATATATATATATATATATATATATATATATATATATATATATATATATATATATATATATATATATATATATAGCCATCCATTTATTCATCTATCTATTGATATATTTTGGTAATGATGTGTGTGAACACACTTAGGACTACTAAGGGTACTTTTTTCCCTCTTTAGTAGGTATTTTTCCCTTGGCTTGTATATACACCTTTAACCCTAATGGGTTACTTATCTTTGCACATTCACTTGGTAATTCATTTAGTAGTGTGTGTTATGCTCAAAGCTTTTCTTCTTTCTCGTGTTGTTTTTGTGATTTCGTAGACCTCAAACTTGAACAATTGGTATCGAAGCATATCTCTGCTTCTTCTAGGGTGTTGTCAACACCCCTCGGATCATAGTCTTAGAATCATAGAAAAATTGGTAAGCATAGTCAAGGTGATAAGGGGCTCAAAATGGCTTTGTTGTGTGGCATCAAAATTTTGATTTGAGCTCATTTTGGCCTTTTAAGACATTATTATAGCACGTGCAGGAAATCCCATCCTTTTGTGCCAAACATATATATAAGTTTTGTTTCACTACTATAAGCTCCTCAAAGTCTACTACATAAGATTATGCATAAAGACGCAAAGAAATTTATTTAATTGAACCTTATAAATATGCTTGGTTGTATTTACAAGAGGATAAATGGAAAAGGTTAACATTTACCTTAGAAAAAAGATATTCTCTATCCTCTTAAAAGCATGCATTCTTTTCCCCCTTGGGATAAACAACCCAAGTAGCCGGGTACCACTCAAGTAGCGAAACATGCGCTTAACCATCTTCTAATGCTTGACACTTGGGCAATGCATAAACCTGCTCATCTATGAGACAACAAAATGAATATCTGGCCGAGTAATGCATAAGTAAATCAAGCATCCAATAGCCTGCTGATAGAGAACAACATCTATGCATCTCCAGCATCATGAAGACTCAATCATAAACCCGTCTCCATAGGAGTTGCAATAGGTTTACAGTCTTCAAGGCCAAAATGCTACAATAATGTGTCAATATATGTCATTTGACACAAATCCATTCCACCATCAACATGCATAAACTGAATGCCCAAATAATGATGCAATGCCCCAAATCACACATATCAAAATGAGACATGCAAATCAGCCTTGAAATCAGCAATATGCTTCTCATGAGGACCACTGCGCATCATGTCATCAACATACACAACAATGATTATAAGCACATCATTATCACATTTAACATATAAGGTGCTTTCAGTTGGACTATTCTCAGAACCATGTGCAATCAGATAGGCATGTATCTTTTCATAGCAAGCACGTGGTGCTTGCTTTAAACCATATAATGCCTTCTTTAACCTACACACCTGGTTTTCATGCCCTTTCTGCACAAAGTCATGGGGCTGAAAAACATACACCTCTTCATGGAAGTCACCATTCAAAAATGCTACTTTAATGTCCAATTGATGTACATTCCAACCATGATGAGCTACAAGTGCACATATGCTACGAAGAGTAGTTATTTGGCATGTAGGTGCAAAGGTTTCATCAAAATCAATGCCTCTTTTTTGTGCATAACCCTTTGCAACAAGCCTAGACTTATACCTGTCAACTGTTCCATCACGTTTACGCTTCATCTTGTATACCCACTTAGTGCCGATGGCCTTCTTGCCAGGAGGCAAGTCACATAGAGACAAGGTACCATTTTTCATGATAGCATCATATTCAAATTGCATTGGAGCCATCCAATGTTCAAACTTTTGTGCTTCATCAACAAAATAGGCTCAATCTTATCACACAGACTAGAGGCAGCCATAGCATCGCAATCTGATGCAAAAGAGGCACTATGAGAGCCCAAACAAGTATGGTATGATAGAGGTGCATCTAATTTGCTATCATGCAAAGTCTACACTAGCCATTTTGGCATAGTTTTTGCCTCCTCAATATCAGCTCTCTCATCAACAAGTGCATCATGAAAACTTGCATTAGAAATGGAATGATTTGCATCATCACATGAAACTTGTAAAGGTTGAGATATAAAAAGAGGCAGCAAAGTATCATACATGTCTTTGGAGCTAACAGATGTCTCCTTCGTACATGAAAGTCTAAATAGCATCTTACACAAAAGAAATATCACGGCTAACCAAAATGTGTTTTGTCTTTGGATGTACAGACAATAGCCTTTGCTTTGAGAACTGTACCCAACAAAAATACATTTTACTGCTTTATCATCCATTATCTTGCGATGTTGTTCAAGCACTAATGCATATGCCAGACAACCAAAAACACACAGATGAGCAATAAATGGCTTGGGACCATGCCAAACCTCATATGGAGTGATAGATTGTAGTGCTTAAGTTGGACTTCTGTTAAGTACATATGCTACACACATGATAGCCTCAAGCCAGAAACTATGTGGTAAAGCCTGACTCTTGACCATACACCTTGCCATCTCCATGAGTGACTTGTTCTTTTGTTTAGCAACTCCATTTTGTTGAGGTTTATATGGCACTATACATTGATGATTTATCCCACGTTCATCCAGAAATGCATTAAAGTCAGAAGACATATATTTCCCCCCTCGATCAAAATGGAGGGTGCCCATTTTACATGCTGACAGATTTTCAGCAAAAACCAAAAACTGTTTGAAGCACATAAACACTTTGGACTTTGCTTTGAGTGGATATACCCATGCATGCCTAGAAAAATCATCAATGAAAGTCAAGAAGTAAAGATAGTTTCCAAAAGAATGTGCTTGCATAGGACCACAAACATCACTATGTACAAGCTACAATTTATGAGTGGCCCGAACTGAACCATCTTTTGGAAAGGAGGAACACTGCATTTTGCCCAAAATACAACCTTCACAAACATGTTTTTCGGGTGCCTCAAGTTTGAGCAAAGAGGACACCATTTTAGATTTCTACAGGCATAGCAAACTAGCAAAATTTAGATGACCAAAGTGTGCATGCCAAAGCTTTGCATTTGATATAGCCTGAGAATCATGTACTGCACATGCTGAATCATTCATAGATTTTTCATAGTCTATGAGCTTATACAACCCATGACATGTAATGCCAGAAGGAATAATCATGTTGCCATTTGATAGATCATGAACTGTACATCTATCATCAAAAAAATTCACAACCAAGCCAATCTTGGCTAATGCAAAAACTGATAACAGATTTTTCTTGATCCTTGGCACAAATAAAGCATCCGACAAAGTGAAAAATACCATCAGCAGTAGTTAGAACGATAAGAGGAGTTGTTGGTGCATGTGATAGTATTCCCTGTAGGGTCAAGCTCAAGTGAAGTGAAGAAGCTGTGCTGTGAGGTAATATGTTTGGTTGCCCCACTATCAAAGTACCAAATATCTAAGTCTACTGTAGACATACACTGTTCAGGAGAAGATGGGTCAAAACTACAAACAATAGTAAATGCCCATTCTTCATTCTGCACAAGATTAGCAGACTCTATTTTTGGTGTAGAGGCCTCTAGAACAACCATTCTAGCCTCTTTTGCAGCCAGTTTTGGATAGTTCTTTATGACATGATCGTTTCCTTTACAATACTTACAAAAGAATTTCTGCTTTTCTGATTTCTTCTCATCTTTGTCTTCCTTCTTTGAATGTGCAGCATTTGTAGATTTCTACTTACTAGTAGATGAGCTCCATTTACCTTTGCCCTTCTGACTAGCCAGGAAAGCTTGATTTGCAACACACATAATGGACTTGTTCTGCCTAGACTAATCTTCCTACAATAGAACAAAGACTAACTCCTCAAATGACAAGGCATTTGGATTTCCTTTCATCATCAAATGAAGAGTAGAAGCAAAACTTTGATATGAATCAGGAAGACCATTCAAAACGGTCTACACAAGTGAGTTATCTGGTATAACTTCATCACTAGAAATCAATTGTTCCTTCAAGTCTTTGATCTTTGTTAGAAAATTGTCCATAGAATCACCTTCATTCATATGCTCACTCTCCAACTGTTTTTGGAGGTAAGCAACACGAGCCTCATTCCTAGCCTGGTACAATGTGGTAAGTGTATCCCAAGCATCCTTAGCTATTCTGCAAGAACAAATGTGAGGAATAATGGCATGTTTGACAGACAAGGCTATCAATGCATGTGCCTGAGCATCTCTACCATCCCAAAAAATTTGCTCTATAGTAGGTGTAGTAGAAATCATAGCACGAATAGGAATCTGAAGAATATCTTCAATGCCATCAACATTAGCTTCAATAGCTATATTTGCAGATGTAATAGGATGTTTTTCAACACCTTGCAAAATTTTCCACAGTCCTTTTGCAACCAATACATGTCGCATCATATAAGCCCACAATTGGTAATTGGTACCATCCAACCTATCCTCAATAGCCAACATATGGAATACATCACTGCTTTTAGCCATGGCCACTAACTAAAATACCCTAATGCCGAAAAATGACTGTATCTAAAAAAGTTGAACAGAACTACCATAACGAGTTCTACTAAACCCATAGTAGACTTTGAGACGTTTATACTCGCAAACCAAAACCTGTATATAACTTTAGCACAAAAAGACAAAATAGCTTGCATAAGCACTATGATAGTGTGTTTGGAGGCAAAAATGAGCTTAGATCGTGATTTTGGCACCATAGACTGAAGCCGTTTTGATCTCCTAATCACCTTGAGTATGCTTACCAAATTCTGTGCAATTTTGAGACTATGGCCAGAGGGGTTTTGATGATGCCCTAGATGAAGTGATGGCCTGATCTGATATCAATTGTTGGAGTTAGATGTCTATGGAAGTAGGCGAACAACATAAGGAAGAAAAAGAAGCTTGGAGCACAACACACAATACTGAATGTATTACCTCTAAAATGTACAAAGATAAGTAACCCATTAGGGCTATAGGTGTATACACAAGCTAGGGAGAAAAACCTCCTAAAGAGGGAAAAAAGTACCTCGGCCGTCCTACTCTGTTCACACACATCACTATCTAAATATATCAACACCTTTTAAGTCCTTTTTTGAAAAAAATTGTACAAATGTGTTTAGAGTACCTTCATATCTCTAGCATCTTAGCAAGTACTTTCTTTTTTTTAGCAGAATAAACAAAAAGAATTAAATAAATAAAGGCATGTTACAAATATTCTATAGAGGGAAAGATCCCATCAAACCTTGCTGAATAGTGAAGTTCATAAGATACAATTAGATAGGAAAAATTCCCTAATTCAAGGGGTAACCAACCACTAGCTTAATTGATCTACATCAATTACACAAGGAAAAATACATGGGGAACCTACTAGTAGAAAAATGGCTTGGCATGAGAGAAATACACAAAGAGATGGGGTAAATCCTCCTCTCTACCACAAAATTTACACATTCCTTCATTCGTTTTAATCCTCTTGATTTTGTTGCCCACCCACAAACCATTGTGTGTAATGAGCCACTGGAGGTAACAATACTTGATGCTAATGGGGAAGGCCCATATACAATTAAACATGTATCTCCATTGGTTGTTTGACCATTGGACTTTCCATGTGTTGTTGATTTTGCCAATAACTCATGAGGCAAATTGTTTGTTGTTAACCTTTGGAGTTGTCCTCTCCAATCATTATAGCACAAAACTCAATCCGGGAAGTATGCAAAGACCACAACAACTTCTAGTTAATGGAATCCAAGAATAAGAGTTGCCATGGCTGTTTTTTGAGAGATTTATGAAGAATAAGGGAAATAACTAGGATTTTTGTGCCTAAAGTGTGCCATTTTCTTAGTAGAATACAAATATGGAGTCAAATTTCCAAAACAGTACCTCTATTACACAGACAAGACAATCGCGATTCTATAAAACTAAGAATTTCTCATTCCAGCTTTGATCTTCAGCACTTTCTTGCTTCATATACTAAAATTTACCTCTCTTCATACATCTCACTCATAAGTACACAAGAAAAGTTCACAAATTCCATGGATCACACAATGACAAGACTCAACAAATCAAGAATAAGATCATGGAAGTAGAAACACGATTTTTTTTGTAGGAAAGCTCTTCACATTACTTGGATAGCATGGAAATAATACAAACAACCTCTTCAAAATAGAAGAAATTATCTTTTATACTTTTTCAAGTGTCCCTTTTCACACTTGAATTTTGATCTTCTTTGCCTTCTATTAAAAAAATATGCTATCAAAGAGCTTCCAAAAATTCTGAGAAAAATACGTATGATCCTACTTTATATGAGGAAGACTCTTCCCAATTTTCACATCATTTGAATAAATATATCTACAAAAATTTTCAAATTACAAACAATTTCCCTCAAAATATGCTTCCTCTTACATTCTTCCCCTTCTAAACTTTTTGGTTCCTGACAAAAAATATTCTGACAGAAGAGTAATGAGAGCTTCATTTATTTCTTCTTTCTTTGATAGACTTGAGATAACAAATCATGGCTCTCTGTAAAATTATTCACCATTTCGAATAAGGCTTTTCTCCATTGGACTGCTGTCTCTGGTCTGCCTATCACATCTTTCTTCAAATATTCTGTATAAGCAGCTTCATATGCAGTAAGTCTTGATTTAGTGACTACTGATAGATTTCCAAAAATTTCAGATTCCCTTTCCAAAAATCCATAGTCAAAAGCATCTTCAAAGATTTGAAGGTAATGACTTCCCAAAAATACAATTCTGCTATAGTATGCCATTAAATAGATTCTGTCTGGAGTTTCGCTTAGATAAGAAAGTAGAGCATCTGTAGGTGAATTGAATCCAATATAATTAAGAGTCCATACTTTTGTATCTGTGAATGTTTCTATGCATGCCACCACAAGTCGCATTATTCTCACTAATAGAATACAAGCTGGATCATTTACATCTTTGTATGTGGATATGACAGATTCTACTGTATCAATCATGTACTTCTTGGTTGTCCAAGATCCTGCTTTTGGTCCTGCTATCTTTGGAAAATTCAACCATTTTGCTGGAAATTGCCCTGCATTTCTTCTTTCCCAAAATACTCATCACTCTCTTCTTCTGGCTATTGGACAATAGGCTGGATTTATCTTTAATTGCAAAGGTGCCTCTTTCCAGATCTTTCTGCATTCCTTGTTGGCATCCAACCATCTATTCCTCCATTTAGGGTTAGCTTTTTCAAATAACTTCTTAGTGACATTGATATCTTCTTCATACTCCAAATATTTATTTGGTGGTAGTCCCACTCTTGCAATCTGATAATTCTTGACACTTTCCAAAATCATACAGAATGGTATTCCTAAACCATCAACTGCCCAATGATGTTGATCTAGAATTACTCCCTTATTTAGAGCAAAATTTACAATATGATCTTCATACTCATCATGCATTTTCCTTATGAACTTCATTCTTGATTGCCTGTTTGTTAGAAGCATTTGAACAAATTCATTTGAATATTCCTCAGCAATTTTGTCTTCTTGTTCACTAAAATTTTGAAATCTATTATCTTCTCCTCCTTCCCGTTCCTCTGCTTGTGTGGTCACTGCTTGCCCTTCAACTTTCCCTTGTTGAAATTCCAAATCTTTCTGTAACTTTTTAACCACCACCATTAATTCTTAATTCTGAGATACTGGCGATTCTCTCTCTGATCTCCATTCACTCCTTTCTTTTTCTATATCCAAATGTAATTTGTTATATCCTCTCATTGCATTGGCAACATGCACACTAGCTTGTTTTTCCATTTCCTTGACTTCTTTCACTTCATCCTGTAACTCCTGAATTTCCTTATTCAACTTTTCACTCTCTTCTTGAGTTAATTGTACAGTCTGACTCTCTCCTTTCAATTGACCTTCTTCCATCAATAATCTGTTTATGCCCTCATTAGCTTTAACCATTATCTGATATGAGCTCTCGAGTGTTCTAAATCTTCCTTCCACTTTCTTCAATTCCATTTCCATTATATTGCTATGCTCCAATTGCTTAGTACATTTGCTCTCAAGAAATTGAATTTTGTTCTGGCTTTGAACCTCTTGTTCTTCTAGTGAAATTAGTCCTTTGACCATGCTTTCATTCTTTTCCTGTACTACTCTTATCCGGTCCTCTAACTGCTCCTTTTCTTTTTTCTGCTCTGTAATAATTTTTCTACCTTTTACAAATTCTGATTCAGCAACCATCCCTGATATGATCATATTTATGCTAGAAGCTGTTTCTTCTTCCATTATTTCTGCCTCTTTTACATCAATTTTCTTTTGTTTCTCTTGAATAACTTTTAATTCCTCTTCCTGGACTTTGTTTTCCTGTATTAAGGTTGAGTCATTCTCCACTGGATTCCTTATTTGATCATTCAGTTGCTGATCTTTTACTTCCATCTCCTGTTCATCTATGTCCATAAAATCTGTTTCTGCTTCCCTTTCCTGATTACCTGTATGTGTGGGATCTTCATTATGACCGAGATCAAAGAGTACCTCCTCTATTCTCTGATTTACTTTCATTTTTTGTAGTCCCCTCTTTGTAGTACTTGAAGTCTGTCTTTTCTAACACTTCCCCTTTTTCTTCAACTTGACCTTTATCCTCTTGACTATGCACTTGGCTGTATAACTTTGCTTTTCTTTCCAATTCTTACTTTTCCTCATATGGTTGATAATGAGGTTGTTGTGAGGGTTTTGTCCATATAGCTTTGAATCTTGTGTCCACCAGTCCACTACTGAGTTCTTTCCTTGCTTCATCCACTTCTTCCATCATTACTTCTTTACCTTTCAATCTCCTTTTTTCTTCCCCAGGACTAATTTGTTTTGTTGACTCTTCACATATTTGTATCCCTTTTTCCTTTTGGCTCAATTCTTCTGGTGTTTCATTTTTTCCTAAGGCTTGAACTATTTGAAATGGTGTACTAGGTACTGAGAGGTTTAAACTCTTCAAAAGGAAATTCTCAATATCACTCTCTGAATTAGATGAGAATTTTGAAGAAGCAGCTACTCCTTTTTTGTCCCCACTTTGTTCTTGTTCTTCAATTGATTTTTTCTGAATCTTTTCTACTGATGATATTTTTACTGACTCTTCAACCTGTTCATGTTCAATTGCCTTACCCTTATCCTTCTTGGTTGGCTTCTTTTTCTGAGCAGACTTTTTTTGGACTTTCCTTTTCACCACCACTATAGTTCTGGTCTCTGGAGGTCCTTGTAGTTCCTTGAAATAAGCCAATAATGCTGATATATTTAGGTAGTGATGTGTGTGAACACACTAGGACCGTCGGGGCACTTTTTCCCTCTTTAGGAGGTTTTTTTCCCCCGGCTTGTATATACGCCTATTGCCCTAATGGGCTACTTATCTTTGTGCATTCTCTAGTAATACATTCAGTATTGTGTGTTTGTGCTCCAAGCTTCTTCTTCTTCCTTGTGCTGTTCGCGTGCTTTCGCAGACGTCTATCTCCAACAATTGGTATCAGAGCAGGTTGTCGCTTCTTCTAGGGCACCGTCGACACTCCTCCGTTTGCAGTCTCAGATTCACACGAAATTTGGTGAGCATACTCAAGGTGTTTCCGAGATCAAAACTGCTTCGCTTTGTGGTGCCGAAATCGCGATCTGAGCTCGTTTTGGCCTCCGAACGCACTATCGTAGCGCTTGTGCAGGCTATTTCATCCTTTTGTGCCAAAGGTATATACTAGTTTCTGTTCGCCAGTTTAAGCGTCTCAAAGTCTGCTACAGGTCTAGCAGAACTCGTCTGGGCAGTTCCGTTCAACCTTTTGAGATACAGTCAATTTTCTGCATCAAGGTATTTTAGTCACCGGCCATGGCTGAAAGCAGTGATGTATTCCGTATGTTGGCTATTGAGGATAAGTTGGATGGTACCAACTACCCATTATGGGCTTATATGATGTGACATGTACTGGTTGCAAAAGGATTGTGGAACATTGTGCAGGGTGTTGAAAGACGTCCTGTTACACCTGTAACGACAGATACTGCAAATACAGGTGCTAGAGCTGATGAAGATGGTGTCGAAGATGATATTTCGCAGATTCCTGTTCGTGCTGCTGTTTCTATTGCAGCTACTGCAGAGCAGATTCGCTGGGATGGCAGAGATGCCCAAGCACATGCATTGATAGCTTTGTCTATCAAACGTGCCATTATTCCTCACATTCGCTCTTGCAGAACAACAAAGGATGCTTGGGATACACTTACCACTTTGTACCAGGCTAGGAATGAGGCTCGTGTTGCTTACCTCCGAGAACAGTTGGAGAGTGAGCACATGAATGAAGGTGATTCTATGGATAGTTTCTTAACGAAGATCAAAGATTTGAAGGAACAGTTGATTTCTGCTGATGAGGTTATACCAGATAGCTCACTTGTGCAGACTGTTCTGAATGGTCTTCCTGATTCATATCAGAGTTTTGCTTCTACTCTTCGGTTGATGATGAAAGGCAATCCAAATGCCTTGTCATTTGAGGAGTTAGTCTCTGTTCTGTTGCAGGAAGATTAGTCCAGGCAGAACAGGTCCATTATGCGTGTTGCAGATCAAGCTTTCCTGGCTAGTCAGAAGGGCAAAGGAAAATGGAGCTCTTCTACTAGTAAGCAGAAATCTGCAAATGCTGCACAATCGAAGAACCAGGATAAAGATGAGAAGAAATCAGAAAAGCAGAAATTGCTTTGCAAGTATTGTAAAGGAAATGATCATATCATAAAGAACTGTCCAAAACTGGCTGCTAAAGAGGCAAAGAAGAAAGAGGCTGGAATGGTTGTTGCAGAGGCCTCTACACCAAAAACAGAGTTTGCAAATCTTGTGCAGGAAGAAGAATGGGCGTTTACTACTGTCTGCAGTTTTGACCCATCTTCTCATGATCAATGCATGTCTGCAGTAGACTCAGATGTTTGGTACTTTGACAGTGGGGCGACCAAACATATTACCTCGCAGCACAGTTTCTTCTCTACAATCGAGCCTGCCCCTACAGGGAATACTGTCACATGCGCCAATAACTCCTCTTATCCTGTTATGGGAGTTCGTAAGATCATTCTGACTACTGCTGATGATAGTTCTTTCATTTTGTCAGATGCTTTATTTGTGCCAAGGATAAAAAAGAACCTGTTATCAGTTTCTGCATTAGCCAAGATTGGCTTGGTTGTGAAATTCGTTGATGACAGGTGTACAGTCCATGATCTCTCAAATGGTGATGTGATTATTGCTTCTGGCATTTTATGTCGTGGGCTGTATAAGATCATAGACTATGAAAGATCTGTGAAGGATTCGGCATGTGTAGTTCATGATTCTCACGCTATGTCAGATGCAAAGCTTTGGCATGCACGCTTTGGTCATCTGAATTTTGCTAGTTTGCTACGCCTGCAGAAATCTGAAATGGTGTCCTCTTTGCCCAAACTTGAGGCTCCTGGAAAACATGTTTGTGAAGGCTGTATTTTGGGAAAAATGCAGCGTTCTTCCTTTCCAAAAGATGGTTCAGTTCGGGCTACGCAGAAATTGAAGCTTGTACATAGTGATGTCTGTGGTCCTATGCAGACACCCTCTTTTGGAAATTACCTTTACTTCATGACTTTCATTGATGATTTTTCCAGGCATGCATGGGTATATCCACTCAAAGCAAAGTCCGAAGTGTTCATGTGCTTCAAACAGTTTTTGGTTTTGGCTGAAAATCTGTCAGCATGTAAAATAGGCACCCTCCGTTCTGATCGAGGGGGGGAATATATGTCTTCAGATTTTAATGCATTTCTGGCTGAACGTGGGATAAAACACCAGTGTACAGTGCCGTATACACCTCAATAGAATGGAGTTGCTGAACGAAAGAACATGTCACTCATGGAGATGGCGAGGTGCATGGTCAAAAGTCAGGCTTTACCACATAGTTTCTGGCTTGAGGCTGTCATGTGTGCAGCATATGTACTGAAGAGGTGTCCCACTAAAGCGTTGCAGTCTATCACTCCATATGAGGCTTGGCATGACCGCAGCCATCTGTTGCTCATCTACGTGTTTTTGGTTGTTTGGCATATGCATTAGTGCCTGAACAACATCGCAGAAAATTGGATGATAAGGAAGTAAAGGGTATAGTTCTGAAAGTAAAGGCTATCGTCTGTATCATCCATAGACTAAACGCATTTTGGTTAGCCGTGATGTTTTCTTTGTGGAAGATGCTATTCAGCCATTGCTTTCATGTACTAAGGAGACATCTGTTAGCTCCAAAGACATGTATGATACGTTGATGCCTCTTTTTACAGGTGGACAATCTAGTGCTGGTCCTAATGAGGCAACTTCTCAGCCCTTGCAGGTTTCATATGATGATGCAGATCATTCTATTTCTGATGCAGATTTACATGACGCACTTGTTGATGAGAGAGCTGATATTGAGCAGGCAAAAACTATGCCAAAATGGCTGGTGAAGACTTTGCGTGACAGCAAATTAGATGCACCTTTGTCATATCGTACTCGTTCAGGCTCTCATAGTGCCTCCTTTGCATCAGATTGCTATGCTATGGCTGCGTCTAGTCTCTGTGATGAGAATGAGCCTGTTTCTTTTGATGAAGCACAGAATTCACAAAATTGGATGGCTGCCATGCAATCTGAATATGATGCTATAATGAAGAATGGTACATGGTCTTTATGTGACTTGCCTCCTGGCAAGAAGGCCATTGGCACTAAGTGGGTATACAAGCTGAAGCGTAAACCTGATGGTACAGTTGACAGGTATAAGGCTAGGCTTGTTGCAAAGGGTTATGCGCAGGAAAGAGGCATTGATTTTGATGAGACCTTTGCACCTACATGCCGTATGACTACTGTTCGGAGCATTTGTGCACTTGCAGCCCATCATGGTTGGAATGTACATCAGTTGGACATTAAAACAGCATTTCTGAATGGTGACTTACATGAAGAAGTGTATGTTTTTCAGCCCCGTGGCTTTGTGCAGAAAGGGCATGAAAACCAGGTGTGCAGGTTAAAGAAGGCATTATATGGTTTAAAGCAAGCACCACGTGCTTGGTATGAGAAGATACATGCCTATCTGGTTGCACATAGTTTTGTGAACAGTCCAACTGAAAGCACCTTATATGTTAAGCGTGCTAATGATGTGCTTCTGATCATTGTTGTCTATGTTGATGACATGCTGCTCACTGGTCCTATTGAGAAGCATATTGCTGATTTCAAGGCTGAATTGCATGCCTCATTTGAGATGTCTGATTTGGGGCATTTGCATCACTATTTGGGCATTCAGTTTATGCAAGTTGATGGTGGAATGGCTTTGTGTCAAACGAAATATATTGACACATTATTGCAGCATTTTGGCTTTGAAGTCTGTAAGCCTATTGCCACTCCTATGGAGATAGGTTTACGATTGAGTCTTCATGATGCTGGAGATGCATTTGATGCTGTTCTCTATCAGCAGGCTGTTGGATGCTTGATTTACTTATGCATTACTCGGCCAGATATTCAGTTTGCTATCTCACAGATGAGCAGGTTTATGCATTGCCCAGGAGTCACGCATTGGAAGGCGGTTAAGCGCATCTTTCGCTACTTGAGTGGTAGTCGGCTACTTGGGTTGTTTTATCCCAAGGGGGGATCACTACCGCCAGATTTGCATGCTTTTTCTGACTCAGATTGGGCTGGTTGCTATGACACTCGTGTGTCCACCAGTGGTTTTTGCTTCATGCTTGGTAGCTCATGTATATCTTGGTTGAGCAAGAAGCAGCCTACTATGGCCACTTCCAGTTGTGAGGCTGAGTATAGGGCAGCTTTCACAGTGACTGTTGAGTGTGTGTGGCTCAGACGCCTTATGGCTGATTTGGGTGTTGGCCAGTCTTCTGCCACCACCATCTTCACTGTCAGTCAGAGTGCATTGGCAGTTGCGAGGAACCTTGTGTTCCATGCTCGCACTAAGCACATTGAGGTGCATTATCACTATGTCAGGGAGAGGTTCTCTGCTGGGGAGATCAGCTTGGCATATGTGCCCACGCAGGAGAACATTGCAGACCTTTTCACCAAGGCTCTGCCTAGGGAGAAGTTTGAAGCTTTCCGCAAAGCTTTGGGCTTACTTCCTTTTGTGGAGTGATTTCCACATAGCTTGGCACTTCCTTATACATGAGTGCAAGCTCCTTGTTCACCGCATCACTCCCAGGGGGGATTTGTTGATATTTTTTGGTAGTGATGTGTGTGAACACACTAGGATCGTCGGGGCACTTTTTTCCCTCTTTAGGAGGTTTTTTTCCCCCGGCTTGTATATACGCCTATTGCCCTAATGGGCTACTTATCTTTGTACATTCTCTAGTAATACATTTAGTATTGTGTGTTTGTGCTCCATGCTTCTTCTTCTTCCTTGTGATGTTTGCATGCTTC
Source organism: Ceratopteris richardii (assembly GCA_020310875.1). Taxonomy (NCBI): domain Eukaryota; kingdom Viridiplantae; phylum Streptophyta; class Polypodiopsida; order Polypodiales; family Pteridaceae; genus Ceratopteris; species Ceratopteris richardii. The sequence goes on from CM035415.1 coordinate 74,316,480, forward strand.
CGTAGACGTCTATCTCCAACAAATAACTCCACTTCTTTCCTGACAAATACTTCTTCAGTTTCTATAGCCATCATCTGATCATGTAATTCTTCATAATGTTCCATCTCCTCTTGTATCCAATCGGTTGTAATTTTCCAACATTTTTTGACATTGAGCTTCATAGATTGCCCTCTTATCATTACCTTGAGTCAAATAGGAATAAAGTTGTTCCTTGCTTGTTTGAGGTGGATGGGGTTCTTTTGAGGCTTGGACTTCCTTCTGGGCTACTTCATGTTCCCCTTTTGTCGCTTCTTCCTGTTCCAATACTACACTCTTGGGATCCAATCTTCTCTTCTTAACTCGGATTATTTCTTCTGAAGCAACTTTCCCTTTCCTTCCTAATCCTCTCATGCTTGTTTGGAATTTTGTTTCTCTATTTGACATTAATTTTGAAGGACTTTTAATTCCTGCGATCAAACTCCTAAAATACTGAGCTTCTCGAGCCAACTTCAGCTGATCTTCCATATCTAGAATGTGGTATATGATTTTTGTCAAAAATTGTGCTCCATTCATAAACTTCCTTTGCTACCAATGTTTTGCTGCTTTCTTTAGTTGATCATGAATGTAGGGAGTCACATCCATTACTCCAAATGGTTTAGTCCTGTCTTTATTGTTGAACATAATCAATGTAACTAGTTTATGCGGCATTGTTGTATATCCTTTGAAGTCCACGAACTTTGAATATCTAGCATATGTTGCTGCATTCTTCTTGACAAAGCTTCCAATTGAAGAGCTGCCGTGATGTGTTCTGCTTTAATGGTTATTTGTACTTCTTTGTTCTCCTTATCCTTAACTGAACACCTGAAGTATGCATCATTTCCTTTGCCCAATTCCAACATACTAGACATGACTTGTGATACTCTCTCAAAGTCTATAAAAAAGAGAGGTTCATCCAACAGTTTATGTAGTCCCACCTTCCATATTTTGTAATTAGCAACCACTCTTTGAAACTTATAGAATTCTTGGCATAGCATAGTATATTTGTAGCCTCCAACCCCCACTGTAAAGATATGCTGACCAATGATATTGATTGTTTCCCTCAGCTCTTTGGCTATCTGTTCAGCTTCTAGAAGATTCTGTTCTTCATCAGATTCTAATTCCACATCTTCCACCACTGCTTCACTGTCTAAAAACCAATGTCCTCTTGACAATATTACAGAAGCAGCTTTGAAGTCATGAATAGGTAGTTCTTTTGTATTCACCATCCTGGAGGAAATATAACATATCACACCAAAAAACTCCCACCACATAAGTTACAGGAGATATAAAAAAAGGAAAACATTTTTCTTTTAGCTCTTCCCCTCCTATTCTTTTTCCTAGAAAAAGAATGAGGTAAAGTACATGGAAATAATTTCAAGAATGTCATGAATCCATTCTGATGAAATTTTGAGTTCTTATGTAAGAATCCCAAGTGTGTATTTGATGATGATATTGCCCTTTCCTTCGTGTCACTCTAGCACAATGGCAAGTACCAAAGTGAGGAGATACACCTCATAAATGTCAATCCGTGGAGACGTGAGGACTGGTATGAAGACTGTGAGCAAGTGATGGCACAAGTGCGTGAGTGAAAGCACACAAGCATGCACACACATACACACATATGCGCACAAAGTAAGAACAAAGAGTGGAACAATGGAAGATCTTCGATTACGCAAGAACTCTCTTACAAAGCTGAAATCTACAACAAGCTAACCCCAAAAATGAGCTCTCCATATTTTTTTGAGTGGTTTTGGCCCTGTCTAGACCTAGTGTCCGACCTAGTTAAAAAATAGGTTCCAGGGCTTATTTGCGGGTTCAAACGGAGTCTAAAAATTATGAAAATTGGTAGGATGATAGTTCTACTATTCCTCAAGCTTGAAGACTCCTCGGCTTGAACAAAATGGAGTTGCAAAAATGGATAATGGTATTTACAATGGTTTTTAGTGATAAGAATCACTATTTTTGTAGGGATTTTCTCCCAAAATTTGATAGGTGCTTCTTGGAGCTCCCTACTTGCTCCTTCTTCTTGTGTGTCCACTTCCCTGATGTGCTTCCTTGCTTTGTCCTAGACCTTGAGCTTCAACACTCCCCCCCCCCTCTTGAGTCTGTCGTCCCTGACAGACCCTTGTTGTAGTGGTTGTTCCATGTAGTACGTTGAGAGGTAGTGTCCTTCATGTATCAACAGGAGCGGTCCATCTTCCCAATGTAGCCTGGTCGATTGTTGGTCTCTTCAATTTTCCACCACTAGCTTATTTGAGAGTCGTGCCCAATGTATATGCTTCTACCTTGGGTTTGAGCTTGAGGGTATACTTCTTGGCTTGTAAAGGCTGGTAGTTGCGCAAAAGAGGTTGTCGATGTTGATCTTGAGAAGCTATCTACTGTGAATTGCTTCCTGGGTACTGATGTTGTACCGTGGATGTCCTAGAACTTTTGAAACATGAGTTTCATAATATGAGGCCAAGGACTTGTGACCCATAATGATTGATGGCTAAGTGCATTAGTGCATGGGTTGGAAAAAATAGGTGCCTTGTGCACGGCCTTGTAATGTAGCCCTATGCATGCATACTTAGGAAATGCATTGGAAGAATTATGGTGCAAGAAGTTTGGTCTTGAGCTCAGTGCTCAAGGGTATGCTGTCGAAGAGGTTTCCTAATCTATCATGGTTGTATTGTTGGAGCATTCAATTCTTACCATGGTGAAAGGTCTGTCAATAGTCGTCTCTTTGTGTTACACTCTCATCATGGTGATTGACCATGGGCTTGTCCTTCGTTGCAGATGGATGTCCTTGTTGATGATCCACTGGTGAGATTCTTGGATCGCCTGGTCGTGTTGCTTCTTTTTCTTCTCTCTCTTTTTTTTTTTTGGAACAATGTCACAAGCAAGAAGACAGTGGGTAGTAGCAATAAAATATTTTACCTATGTTAAGTGTGTCTCATGTGCCTGGGATTTCTCAATGGTGTCTATGCACGACCGTGTAATGTGGCCCTATATTGATGCACACTTTGGAAATGCATGACTTGAATGGTGCAAAAGACAAGGTTATGCCAAAGGCACATGGTTGCTCCACGTCGAGGTTTTCAATGCTGTTGGTGGATGTTGATGCAGCCTTTGTTGGAGGGTGCCAGTGGATCTTGAAATGATGTGATGAGTGGATGGTTAAATGACAACTGACCATTCCTCCCTTTAGGTATCCACTTGAGGATAGTGTTCGGCCGCATACATATTAGTTTTGGATTTTTCCTCTTTGCATGGTTACTTGTCTTTTGTATCCCACATGGTTGGTGCTTTGTTTTTGTGGGTGCTACGGATGCTTTGGGCTTCCAAACCCATACCCTTGATGATTGTCTTTTTACCTTTAATGGTGAGTTGAGTTGATCTTCTTGTGTTCTATGTGCTCGGTTCTTACCCTTTTCTCTCCTTGGCTTCTTTCTTGAGCCCGTTTGCATGGTGGTGAGCATAGGCTGTTGTGTATGTGAGAGCTTCTTGGGTACCCACATCTCTAATCGCCCTTGTTGAGCTGTAGCTAATTTCTTAGGCACCCAGATTTGTCAGAGATCTTTTGGTGGAGGTGGGCCTAGTTGCTTGTTTCTTGTCTTCGCATGGTTGGCTTGCCTGAGTGGAAATCGTGTTGGCAAGGTTGGTGGTTGCTCTCTTTTTTGTACCCAAATCTGCTTCATGCTCGGAGCTACTTTGTTCTTGATTTCTCTTAGTCGATTTGGTATAGTGGTTGTCACGTACTGATTTACTTGCCTTTTTGGTTGATTGGTTGTGACGACATTAGTCTTCACACAAGAGGAGTCAGCTTGCCTTTGAGTCTGTTCTTTTGTGATCGAGTCCTTTTGGGTCATAGGGCTTTTGACACACACATCATCTTGTTCATGAAGATTGGTCTTAGAGGAACTGAGAGAGTGTGTGGTGCCATGATCTGTGAGTATGAAGTTGTCTAATTCTAATGTAATGCATTGTTCATGTACCCAAACTTGAAGAAGTCGACTTCTGAGGTTCAAGTTGATTGCATGGTCATAAATCCAATCTTGGCCCAAAACAAGTGGCTCTGTAAGGTCCTCATTGTGACACACTAGCATTTTGACTTTCATTGGAACATCTTGAAGGTAGATGGGAAGTTCCACCTCACCCAAACAAGGGTTCCACACCTCCCAAACCTATGAGATATGATTCTATGGGCTTGATGTCCAATTGTAGGTGTTGCCAGCATGACAGTCTAACTGCACTAGTTGCTGCACCTGAATCACCCAATGCTCTCACAGTCCTTACACTCTTTCCTTGTCCTACCTCTATAGTCACAAAGGGGCGTCGGTCGATGATTCGAGAAGTAATATTGCCCAATTTTTGGCACATGTCCATGTGATATTTTGCGGCTTTCGGGTTGACATCTAAGCCTAGTGGCCTTAATTTATTTCGCCTAATGCGCTCTCTCGCCTCGGCTTGTGCTTCTTCTCTAACCCTTAACTCCTCTTCTTTTAGCTTCTTAGCAGTGTTGACTCTCATTAGCATTTCCTTTGTAAGAGGTTCTTGATATAACTTGACTCGACAACCACTTATATAGTTTGGCAAGATATCACCTTCTAAAGTGGCCAATTGAACGGCACCACTAGTGGAGATTCTATTAATGATCATGGGTCCATATCCTCGTTTCTCCAATTTGTGGGCATGTTGCTTTAGCGTATAAACCAGCACCAAATCTCCTTCTTTCAATCCTTTGTCCTTTACATGGGCATCAAAGTATGCCTTTTGTCTTTTCTTTGCAGCGTAGATGTCTGCTGCTGCTCGTAGCCTCGTCTCACCTAAGCGTTCTAGATCAAAGATCCTGGAGGACAACTCGTGTCCATTCCACTCGTGCTCTTGTGCTACTTTCAAGGTTGGAATTAGGAAATCCAATGGTAGCACAACATTCTGTCCGAAGACCATCTGAAATGGGGTGGCATTGAGTACCATTTTGTAGGCAACTCGGTATGCCCAAACAGCACGATGAAGCTGTTTGTCCCAATCAGGGCATTTATTATTTACCGGTTTTGTCAATACGTTACATAGGATCTTATTTGTGCTCTCGGCTTTTCTGTTAGCTTGGGGATGATAGGGGGCAGACTTCTTATGTATCACCATGAATTCTTGAAGGAGATTTTTAATGACTTCATTCAAGAAGTGTGTACCTCTATCACTTACTAACTCTATTGGTAACCCATATCTAGTGAACACGTTTTCGAATAAGAACTTAGCCGTTGTTTAAGCATCATTCTTTGTTGTGGCTTTGACTTCTACCCACTTGGTAAGATAATCAGTGGCTACAATAATGTATTCCGCATGGGAGTTTCTAGCTGGGGCTTAATAGGACCAACAAAGTCTATACCCCACTTCGAGAATGCATGCCCTCCCATCATTGGCCTCAAAGGCATCTCATCTTTTCTTATCGGATATTGGGCACGTTGGCATGTGTCACATTTCTTCACATAAGTATGTGCATCCATATGAAGAGTGTCCACCTGCAACACCACTATGTGCAGTTTCTAAGACTTTCAAGTAGTCTGATTCATGAACGCACAATCTTAGATAACCATCTTTTCCTCTTCGGTATAGGTTGTCTCCTACTAATGCATAGTCTTGAGCCTCTTGCTCCATGCTTCTTCTTCTTGTTAGACTAGCCTCGTTTGTTAGTGTTCCTGATCTCATAAATTCTACCAATGGAGCACTCCAATCTAGAATTAATGACACGTGATAAAGAGTGGCATGCTCCACTGGGGGTCTCTTCTGGCACACTGGAAAATTCTTAATCCACTCATGTATTTCTTTGTCCATGCTAGGCCAATACACTCCTAAACGTTTTAGGTTCTGCAATGTTCGTTGTTTAGAGTAGTGATTTCCTAGCAATCCTTCATGGGCTTGTTGCAACCAACTAGTATGTTCATCATCCTCGACACAACAAGCTAGTACACCCTCGATATCTTGCTTGTACATACTTCCTGCCAATATTTGATATGGTTGTGATCGTACAATTTCTTCTTTGTTTGTTTTTACATTCTTATTTGCAGGTCCGAAGGTTAGGACAGGTACTAACTTATTTGCCCAGTTAGGAACAACTTCTAAATTGAACAAATAAGCATCAGGTAGTTCAACCGACACTCCTTGCGGTGGCTCTCCTGAAGTGATGCGAGAAATATGGTCTGCCCTAAGGTGGGTCCTACCTTTCCTAACAACCACTTCAAAATCGTATTCCATTAGTAAGAGGAACCATCTTACTAAGCGTCAAGTATTGCAAGGTTTATTGACCAATTATAATAGAGCTTGATGATCAGTGAAAAACTTGAACTTGTTGGCCAATAGATAGTGTCTAAACTTCTTCACAGCATATACCATGCCTAGACCTTCTCTTTCTGTTGTGGTATAATTCCGTTCAGCCACATTTAATTGCCTACTAGCATATGCTATTGGCAAATCTAGGTTTCCTTCACCTATGGGTTGTGCTAGCACACATCCTATAGCATGATTGGATGCATCCACATGGACATGGAATGGTTTATTCCAATCAGGAGTGGTCAGTATTGGTGCTGAACACAAACGTCTTTTCAGCTCATTGAAGGAATTCTCGCATTCATCATTCCATTCAAAATTTGTCAACAACCCATAAAGAGGTTTAGCTATGATGGCATACATGTGGATAAACCTGCGGTAATATCCACAATGGCCCATAAAGGCTTGTACCTCTTTAACGTTCCTTGGTCTGGGCAGCTCTGCTATTGCTCTTACTTTGTCCTCATCTGTTGAAATTCCATTCTTAGAAACAATGTGACCTAAGATTTTACCTTGTCGTACCATGAACACACACTTCTCTGGGTTCATACACACTCGATATTCCCTACATTTGTTGAGGATCTGTCTGAGCTCAGGGATGTGGTATCTTTGTTGTTGGGAATGAGCACATAAATCATCCACATATACTTCTAAGCTCTTTCGCAAGAACTCTTTGAAGACATGACACATGAGCCTCTGGAATGTTGCAGGTGCATTGGTGAGCCCAAATGGCATCACACGAAATGCAAAGATTCCCCATTCAGTAGCAAAATTCATCTTGTGTTGATCTTCTGGTGCAATGGCTACTTGGTTGTAACCTGAAAATCCATCAAGAAAGCTATAAACTTCCTTGTCTGCAACACTCTCCAATAAATGTTCAGTGATTGGAAGCGGATAACTATCTCGAATCGTAGCAGCATTAACTTTTTTAAGGTTAATACACACTCGTAATTTTCCATTCTTCTTGGGCACCACTACAATGGGGGACACCCATTCAGTATACTCAATCTCATAGATGAATCCAGCTTCAATCAACCTATCAATTTCTTCTTTTATTTTAACTGCATAAGTGTCATTATATGTGTAGGGTTTTGTTTGGTGGGCTTGGCATCAGAGGTCATCGGGATTTTATGAGAGCAAATATTTGGATCTACTCCCTTCAAGTCTCTATAGTGCCAAGAAATCATGTCCCTATATTCGCTTAATAGAGCTACAAGCTCTGCTTCTTCTTTTGCACTTAGGTCATCTCCTATGTATGTGCATCGCTCTTCGTTCCCTTCAATGGCTACCACAATCTTTTTAGTTTTCTCTTTATTATCATATGATTCTCCTATGATGGCCTCTCTCTTGGGAATTCGTACCAGAATTTTTTGGTCTTCAACTTCATATTTCTTGAAATTTTCTGGTACTTCAAACAATGATTCCTCCTCTTCCTGTTTCTCTACTTTTCTTTTCTTTCTCTTTTGATCTCCTTCACTTCCTTCCTTTGAATTTACAGTTTTAATACTTGTGGGGGGTTCTTCTTCTTTTTGGGTTAACACTCCTATGTCTTCTAAATAGTGTTCCTCTGAGTCAAAGTAAGTATCCATCACAATGGATTCTAGATCATCGTCATTCTCTTCTTCTTCTGTGACCTCACTAGGATCACGCTCTTCCAACAAGGTCTGGCACATGAACACTGAAATATCATAACCCTCCTCATCACAATGAAGTGTCCATTGTTCTTCATTGACTGCAATGTCCATGGTAGCTAAGATTTCTGCCCAACCATGAGGCTCAAATTCCTCATCTGGAAATATCATCGGTGTATAGGTTGGGTCTTTGACTGGTCTATCTCCTGGGGGAGTTCCTTCTTCTCTTACTTTTAGGCACTTTTCCTCTTCCTCTGCGACCTTGCACATCCACAAGTGAATATCTTCATGCAGCCAAGATGGGTCAGGTGAACTTCCGGAATGCATGGAGATAGAATCTTCTTTCGCTTTGTGGATAGGATTCCACTGTAGGGGTGGTACATCTCTGAAGGTGTAATCCTTCAAATTGACCTTGGTGGTGACCCCTAAGTGCTGTAAGTACAAGGAGCTGGTTCCCCAATCCTATACTATTTGCAATTGTCGTAGGAAGGGTCTTCCTAGTATCATCTCGTAGACATTATTTTTCTCAAAGTCACATATCGCAAATGTGTGTTCAAACTCTACACCACAAGTGGTTAGAGTTATCCCTTCGAGCAATCCTAGAGGTCTTTGAAAATGACCATCTTCCATTTGAAGCTTCATTCTAGTTGGTCTTAATGTGGGTTTCTCCCACCGCTTCGAGAAGGAGGTGGTCGCAATAGCAACACCAGCACCTGAATCTACCATTGCTCTGGTTGTATAACCTTGATAGGTGATTGGAAGATAAGTATTACCTTCTTCACCTTCGCTCATGTCTCCTATTTTATCAAGAGGTATTTCTGGAACTTTTTGCTTAGAGCCCACTTTTGGCATATTGGAATAAAGTTCTGGAACCTGATCCTTCACATGATTCCATAGCTCAGGTTTTGCTTTGAGCAGCTCTTCCACAGTGAGATGACACTGAACCTTAGTGTTCTTCACGACATCAGTGTTCCTTGGAACTACTGAGTCTTCATTTCTTACCAATATTGTGGGAGCTCTGATCTTAAGAGATTCAGATTCCCATGGGCCTGTGAATTGTGGTAACTCTTGTAAAGAATTAGATTCAAAATCTAATCTCTCATCCTCTTGTTGCTCTGTTTGATCTCCATAGATAGACGGAATGTCTTGGGGAAATTGATCATGAAGATCATCAATCTCAGGAATAGGAGGGGGATTACTCTTCTCCTTGGCCCATTTCTCTTCTTGTATTTCCCGCAAGAACTCTTGAGAGTACCGTTGCATTGAAAGAGGTGTTCCCTCATCCACGGAATCAGGAACATAAGCTTTCTTGGGTTGTAAGCTTTCTCTTTCAATAATTGGTTGAGCCTATCGAGGTAAAGGAACCTGCGGCTTGTTTACCAATTGCTCTAATCTTTCTAGTATACCCTGGAAATGCAAATCCGATTTGACAAAGTTTGTCTGATTGAACTTTTGACTAGTCTCGAGCATAGCTTGAGCTACTTCTACCATTTTCAGGCACATTTTTGTTCGTTCAATCTCTAAGTCTGCTCTAGGGTAACTCTTGTCCAGGTTTGCAGCTATTGGCCCTTCTTGAAGATGAGCTTGATAGGCCTTGAACATCATGTCCAGGCCTTCTGGGGTTGGATCTGCAAGAACAGAACCTGATTGCGGTCTATTTACAATGGGCAGTAGGGTGGAATGAGGTGGTGTGGATGGAGGTTCGACATGAGAGGGGCTTTGAGATGCAATGTCTTCTATTTTTGTTTTGGTATCCCTTAGGCTGTCTTCTAGTTCGGATATCTTTTTGTTCCACTTGCGATTAGCCTTCTCTCTGGTATCCTTCCAAGTTCTTGTTTTCCTCTTACTAGGCTCCCTTGATTCACTTGACTCCGATTGTTCAGATGGCTTTGCTTGTTGAGCAGCCTGTGCCCTAGTAACTGCCTGTACAGGAGCCACATTATTGCTGCTTGAACTTGAATCCGCCACTAAGCCTTCCACATTGATGGGTGTAACTTTGGGTGCACTAGAGGGGTTTCTAGGACATTCTCTTGGGAGATGTTCCTTACCACACTCAAGACAAAAGCCTTGTATTGTGATGTTTTGTCCTTGTCCCGTAGCTAGTTGGTGGGGACATTCACAAATGAAATGGTCACCCTGACATCTAATACATGGTCCTCTAGGGGCTTGTGGTCTTACTTGTCTCGATTGGGGCCTAGGATTTGGATTCGTATACATGACATTGGAGTATTCTGGCTCCCAATTTTGTTCCATCGGTGGTGTCTCATATTGATATGGAGAAGTCTCACTTTGCTCAGGTGACTCTATGTAATAAGCTTGTGAACTATCTTCATGGAAGTAGTCTAAACCTTGATTATGAGAGTCATTTTCTCAGACCAACGGGGTTAGTGGCACCAATGCTCTATTAGGGTTCTCCTCTGCCATCACATATTTAACTGGGATCACATTGGCAAGAGCTCGTGGTTGGTTTCCTAGGACTGGTTGTGGCCTATATGGTGCCTGATATTGTGGTTGTGGCCTGTAATATGGCTGTTGGTATTGGTTCTGATACCTACCCTGTTGGTAAGGTTGCTGATAACTTGGTCTAACAGCCTGCCTATTGTATGGACAATCTTGAGCCGTATGATTTGTGTATTTTCTCTCAATGGTGCAATACAGAGCATTAGGGTTCCCTTGGGGTTGAGTCGTCATCGGGAAAACATTAGCCATGTGGTCTCCTCCGCATGTATAGCATCGCTTCAATGGGGTGACCCTTGGCATTGGTCTATTTTGAACTCCTAGCCTTTTGGCCACCTGCTCAGCAATTTCATCTATCTCAATGGAGGTTCTAGAGGTATGACTAGTAGAACTATCAGAGTCCTTATAGAGTTTGGACAGTCCTAACTCCTCACCCAAGTTGTCCTCTATGTCAATGCATATCCGCACACACTCTTCTATGGATCTAGGCACTTTCAAGTACACATATGACCTTAACTTTGTGCTCAGTAAGCCATCTAAAAACAAGGCCACTTGTTTGGCTGGTGTGGGCAATTCCGGTGCACGGCATCTTTCCAAGTACTGTCTAAACCTTCTTCCTGCAAGTCGCACTGTTTCTTGGGGTGTCTGCTTAAAGTTGTGGATCAAGGATGATGTGTTATGTCTGATACCACTCTTGGAAAACTCTACAATGAATTCTTCTAGCAGTTGACCTATCTCTCGATAGTTGCGACTATTCAAGGGTTGAAACCAAGCTAAGGCAGTACCCTTAAGAGTCAAAGCAAATGCCTCGAACTGGGTGAACAAGTCCTCAACCTGTTCAGCTCTTAACACTTGTTTGAACTCGGCCACATGATCATAAGGATCTCCTGAGCCAACTGAATACCATCCATTGCCGTTTGATTAACAAAATTGTGTCGCATAAGTAGCGACCTGCATGAATGGTGTACACAGTAGGTTACGCCAGCCTTCTAAGTAATTATTAGGTTTTAGGCCACATTACATGCGGGAACACTTTAAAGATCTAAGTGCGCTTGATGAAGTTTACCTAACTAAAGAAAACCCGTTATAAAGGCTACAGCTACACCATGTTGGTTTTGCTACAGCTACACCATGTTGGTCTTGCTACAGCGTGCTAAAGAAGTTCTTCATTGTCTTAACCACTTGAGAGGGTCTAAGGGTTCTTGAGTGCTCTCGTGGTCTAGGCAATGGGAAATCATGTTCGTCTCTTTGATGCCGATGTATGCGATGTCTCTCTCTTTCGGGTCTGTCATTTTCAATTCTTGATCGGTCTCTACCCACTGTGTGTGCAAAGCTTACCTCAGGTCTCTCTCTGGTTCTTTCCCTCTAGGTTTCATGAGCCTTGGATGATCCTGCTCCTTGGAGGCCTTGGGAAACATTAGATCTTGATGGAGGGAAAATTGACTCACCTTGCCAGGTGTATGCATGCCTATCTTGCTCTGTCACCAAGAACCTTTTCTCAGATGTGTGATCTAGATAGACAACTTTCCCTGGTGTCTTCGGATCCTTGAACATTGGGATTGGTTGATCTGGCTTGAATCTCCAAAAGGCTTCCTCCGTTTCTCTATTCAAGAACAGCTCTATGCTTTTGTTGTCTTGGGAAATCCATTCTGGAGTGACACTCTGGTCAAAATTGACTTTCCTCTAGGGGTCTTGGGTTCTCATCGTAGGTTTCCTTGCTCTAGGTCTTCTATCTCATTCTCAGGAATAACATTTCCAAACCCATCTGTCCTATCTGGAAGGTTGGTTACCACATACATGGTTCCTTCCTTATCAATGTATGCACCCTCTTCGAACTTGACCACTCGGTGTTCCAGTCCAAAGGGTTTGTCAGGATTTTTTAGTTGGACCACTGATCGTCTCAGACCATCCTCATAGATGCGAGCACCTAATTGGTTGGTCCTCATATACTCCAATTGGGTCTTATATGGGCCTTGTGGTGTCTCTAAATAAGCAGTTCGTGAGGTACGTGTGGGTCTTTCCATGCTAAAAGACATTTCTGAATCACTTGTGTCAGAACTTAGTGTGTAGGGATAACCACTTAGTTGTTGTGCCCAAGACTTAGCTGTATGATTGACAATAGCCTCAAATGATCTAATGCTTTGCCTATCCTTGCCTAAGTGTTTGCCAGATCTTAGGTTCATAAGCTTTATCTACAAGTCTTGAATTTCCCCTTGTATTGCTCAAAATCCTTTGGAACTCCTTCGTTTCCTAGTCCACCTGAGGGTCAACTTCAAAATACTATATCTAATAATCCACGTATTACAGCTTTCCAACAAACCCAAAATCACAGCAAACGGATTTCGTATGAGAAAGTTATGTCAGTTCAGGGTTCTAGGGGTTAAAAAAGGGAAACAGCACCTCTTTGGGATTATTGCAGAACAGGCGATACATGATACTTATCACGTATCGCGATACTTGGAAGTAGACGATACACGATACTTGCCTTGCCACGATACATGATATCTCCACTAAACGATACACGACACTTGACACAGAAGTAAGTCCACGATACTTGATACTTAGGCCACATGATACACGATACTCAACCAACTAGACATATCATGATACTTGATATCCAGCAAGTATCGCGGAAGGACCCTCACCATATTCAATATTGCACAGGTATCGCGAAGAGGAATCCCACGATACACGATACTCGATATCAGGCGAGACTTAGACTCACGATACTTGACACTGTAGGTCACGATACACGATATTGGGTGGGTATCGCAAAAAAAATCACGATACACGATACTTGGAATTCCCACGATATTCGATATTCCTCAAGTATCATTTTCAGGTCTCTATGATACTTGATACGTGACCAATATCGTGAGAAATTTTTCGACGATACTAGATATCTACTAGGTATCGCGAAAGTTAACTCCACGATACATGATACACGATATCTGTCTAGTATCGTGAATGTTTCTCAGCGATACACGATACTCGATATGTGACCACTGCAAGTGTCGCGATACTCGACCACAGGAGTTTCACGATATCCAGGTATCGCGATACTTCAACCGTGGGAGAACACGATACTTGGATTTTTTGGAGTCCAAATTCAAAAATTTTTGCAAATATGAGTTTCTTGTGTCCTCCTTGTCACTCCTATGTGTCTGTAGATGCCAAATCTTCCTTCAAACCCGCGATATTGCACTCACGATACTTGGCGCAGGTTATGCCACATCCGGGGCTATTCACTCTGATTTTCGGCTATTTTGGTATGATTTCTTTAGCGTTTCAATTCTGCACCCTCTCTAAGGCTCTTTCTCACAACCACAAGTAAAAAGCGAGGTGAATGGACTCTAAAAAATAGAAAAAACTGAGAATATGAAGGTGGGTGGAGATGGTGATGATGATGAAGATGAAGGAGAAGAAAAACTGAAAAACTGAATTGAAAATGGGGATTTTTTTACCTTTCAACATTGCTACTGTACGTCTTACCATCACACGCTCATCCTCCAAGCTCTCTCCCCGGCAACGGCGCCAAATTTGGAGTCACTCTAGCACAATGGCAAGTACCAACGTGAGGAGATACACCTAATAAATGTCAATCCGTGGAGCTGTGAGGACCGGTATGAAGACCGTGAGCAAGTGATGGCACAAGTGCGTGAGTGAAAGCACACAAGCATGCACACACATACACACACACGCGCACAAAGTAAGAACAAAGAGTGGAACAATGGAAGATCTTCGATTACGCAAGAACTCTCTTACAAAGCTGAAATCTACAACAAGCTAACCCCAAAAATGAGCTCTCCAGCGATTTTTATAGTTTTTTGAGTGGTTTTGGCCCTTCCAGACCTAGTGTCCGACCTAGTTAAAAAATAGGTTCCAGGGCTTATTTGAGGGCTCAAACGGAGTCTAAAAATTATGAAAAAGCTCAAGGACTCCTCGGCTTGAACAAAATGGAGTTGCAAAAATGGAAAATGGTATTTACAATGGTTTTTAGTGATAAAAATCACTATTTTTATAGGGATTTCTTCTGAAAATTTGACAGGTGCTTCTTGGAGATCCCTACTTGCTCCTTCTTCTTGTGTGTCCACTTCCCTGATGTGCTTCCTTGCTTTGTCCTTGACCTTGAGCTTCAACACTTCGTTTGTGGCTCTTCATGCTTTTGACGTGTTTTAGTATATTTGTCCTTATTTTCTGTCCATTGAAATAGATCTAATTTTTTCTCCAAGAAATAGTTGATTCCTGATGATTTTGCCTTGGGAGGAGAACAATCTTCTTTTGATGAACAGTACTTGGATGTCTTTGGTTTCCACATCCATTTTGTCTTGATGTGTAGATTTTTCTGATTATTTCTTACTTTCCACCTTTCAACTGTTTTTTCAACAAATTTGGTTTCTTCAATTTCCTTCTGTTTTTCTCTGAATTGGCTTTGGTCATGGAGAAGTTCTTTCTATGATTCCTTTGTATCTTCTATTGGAAAGGTAAATCTTTCCAAATAATAGATTTCCTGTTGAATTCCCTGTTCTTCATTACTCAACAAAAACATTAAAAACCTTTCGTCATTTACTGTCAATTTAAGCTTCATACTTTCAAATCCAAAATTACTTTACCTTGCCTCAGCCATGGTTGTCCTAAAATCATTTTCTCAGTCATCATATGATCAGGCCATTCTTCATAGTTTATTTTCATATTTTCTTCATTGAACTTAACTTCAATAGATGGTGAAGACAAGCTTTGTATTATCTGGCCATCTAGTGTTTTGATAAATGTTTTGCTCTTATTCCTCTTGAATTTTAATTTATCCAACAATCCTGAACTTATCAAATTAACTTGTGCACCTGAATCTATCAAAACCTTGATTTGCTCATTATGAAAATTCATTGTTATAACAGGCAAATGCCCCCTCACCACCCTTGAAGGTGTTTCACATAAGAAAACTTCTCTAATCTCTTTAGATTTCCTAATTCTTTCCTTTGCTTCTTGTTGAGATTCATATCTGATTTTTTTCTACTTCTTTTTTTTTGCTTTGAGCTTGATGTATTCTTCTCCATTCAAGAGTAGTTAATGGAAGATCATACCTTTTTATTCTACATCCACTTAAGATCATACCTTTTTATTCTACATCCACTTATGAAATTAGGCATGATTTCTCCATCAATATTAGCTAATTGGACAGCTCCACTATTGCTGATTTGGTTGATAATATAAGGCCCATGTCCTTTCTTCTGAATTTTCTCTGATGTTCTTTCAAGGTATATGACAGAACTAGATCTCCCACTTGCAGATCCCTTTCTTTAATATGAACATCATGATATGCTTTTTGCCTCCTTTTATCTGCATATATGCTCATAATTGCTTGAAGTCTTGAAGCTCCAAGTTTTTCCAATTCCACCACTCTTTCAAATAATTCATGTCCAGTCCACTTGAATTGATTCCCCACCTTTAATGTTGGTATGAGAAATTCTAATGGCAAGACTGCATTTTGTCCATATACCAAATTAAATGGTGTTGTACCAATAGCAGTTTTGTATGCCACTCTAGAAGCCCATAGGACATGATTAAGTTGTAAATCTCAATCATTCCTATTTGTCTTTACCAATTTTGACAAAACAATGCAAAGCACTTTATTAGTGCTTTCTGCTAATCTGTTTGCTTGTGGATGATAAGGAGATGACTATGATTAATCATGAAATACTCAGTTATATTTTCAATTATTTGGTTTGTAAAGTGAGTCCCCCTATCACTTACCAACTCAATTGGTAAACCAAATCTAATAATAATATTCTCATAAAGAAATTGTGCAGTGGTTTGAGCATCATTTCTTTTTGTAGCCTTAGCCTCTGGCCATTTGGTCAAGTAATTTGTGGCTACAAGTATATATTCAGCATGAAACTGTTTTGCAAGAGGATGGATAGGTCCAATGAAATCCAACCCCCATTTGCTAAATGCTCTTGCTGAAATAAGTGGTGCTAATGGCATATCATCTCTTTTACTTGGTTGATTTACTCTTTGACAAATGTCACATCTTTTCACATATGTTCTTGCATCAGGAAAGAGAGTTGGCCACCAAAAGCCAGAATATAAAATGAGTTTAGCAGTTCTTTCACTTGAAAAATGTCCTCCTGCTACTCTTGAATGTGCCATCTCTAACATTTCCATATACTTATCTTCAAGAACACATATTCTTAGATATCCATCCATTCCTTTCTTGTACAATTGGTCTCCTATCAATTGATACTCCTTAGAGATTGTCTGTACATTCTTAGAGTATGCACTAACTTTTACTAGCTCTAATGGTTTATTTCTTCTTAACTCCTCAATTATGTGTGTACTCCAATCTGGATTTTTCTGGAACCACTATAAAGTTGTAGTTTCTGAATTTTGCAAAGATTGGCATTTAAGACAATTGGAAACATATTTCTCCACATCTTGAATCTTTGTAGGCCAGTGTACACCCATTCTATTGAGATTGTTTAAAATGACCACCATGGAAGCATGAGTACATGGATTCCAACAATGAGATTTTCTTAGATATTCCTGCTGCTCATCTTCTCGAGTACAATATTCTAGTATACAAATATGATTTATATGATACAAGTGCCCAACTAGTAATACAAATTTCCTACTTTGTAATACCAAATGTGTGTTGTTTTCATGTGTTCTACAAGGTCCCATGGTTGGCAAAGGCACCAAAGTCATTGCCTAATCAGGAATACTTTCTATTTTGAATAGATATGCATCTGGTAATTCATCATCTAAAGGTGAGTTTGGCTCTCTGGTTTGTATCATGGACAAATGATCTGCTCTGAAATGAGTTTTCCCTTGTCTGACCACTACCTCAAACTCAAATTCCATTAATACTAGGAACCATCTAACTATCCTACCTGTGTGTTGGAAAGTCTAATTTGATTCCTTCTATTGCTTGTGCCAAAACACATCCTAAAGCAAAATTTGAAGCATCAACATGAACATGAAAAATTTGATTGCACTGTGGAGTTTTTAGAATAGGTGTTGTTACCAGACAAGTTTTTAAAATCTCAAAGGCTTGGTCACATTCTGTGGTCCATTCAAATTTTGTAATTAATGCTTACAAAGGTTTTGCAATATCTGCAAACTTATGTACAAATTTTCTATAATACCCACAGTGTCCCATGAAATTTTGAAGTTCTTTTACATTTGTCAATTTTGGTAGATCCAGTATGGTCTTAATTTTCCTCTCATCAATTGAAATTCCATTTCTAGAAACTATGTGACCCAACATTCTCCCTTGCCTCACAAAGAACACACATTTCTCAGGATTTAAACATACTCTGTATGTTCTACATTTCTTGAATATATTTTCCAGATCTTTCCAATGATCTTGTCTTTTTAATGAAAAAGTGCAAAGATCATCAACATAAATTTCCATTATGTTTCTAAGAAATTCTTTGAATATGTGGCACATCAACCTTTGAAAGGTTGTTGGAGCATTGGTTAAACCAGAAGGCATAACCCTAAATGAATAGATTCCCCATTCTTTGGAAAAGGCAGTTTTATGTTGGTCTTCCAAAGCTATAGGCACATGATTGTATCCTGAAAAACCATCCAAAAAACTATACACCTCCTTGCGTGCAACCCTTTCTAAGAGATGGTTTGTTATTGGTAATGTATAGCTATCTCTTATAGTTGCTGCATTAACTTTTTTCAAATTAATACATACCTTGAGTTTCCCATTCTTTTTAGGTACCACAACTATAGGAGATATCCAATCTGTGTACTCAATTTCATATATGAATTTGGGAGCCAGTAATTTGTCAATCTCCTCCTTTATTTTAGCAGAGTATTTTTCATTAAATGTATAGTGCCTTTGGTTGCTATGTTTCGCATCAGGAGTAATAGGAATCTTATGTTCACAAATTTTAGGATCAATTCCTTTCAAATCCTTATAATTGTAAGCAAACACATCCCTATAAGTTTTAGCCAATTTCATCAATGTTTCCTCCTCTTGATTTGTCATGTCATCAGCAATGACAATGTGCCTATCTTCCCCCTCTTCTTGAGTAATCACCACCTTCTTAGTCTATTCTTCATTGTCATATGACCCCCTTTTTCTTATCCCTTTTTGGTTTCATTTTTAAAAGTAGTCTGTCTTCTACTTCATAGGTCTTGAAGTTTGAAGGTACATCAAATTGTTGATCCTCTTCCTTCATCTTTTTATTTACTTCATATTTTTGTTTTTTCTCCATTTCTTTGTGTATACATTTTCTATAAGTTCTTGAGATTTTGTCTTTTATAGCATCTGTAGCCTCCACTTCTTCTAGAAATTGTGTTTTCCAGTATTTAATATTATCTCCTCCTTCAAGTTCTCCTCTGCTTTTGACACCTTTATCTTTGTATTCCTATATGAAAAATATCATATCCTTCTTCATTTTGATATTTGACTCCCACATATTCATCATTGGCCAAATCCACTGTAGTCAAAATCTGTTTCCATCCATAAGGCTCAAATTCTTCATCTTCAAATTTTTGTGGAATGTAAGTTTCATCTTATGACTTCCTTTCTCCTTGACAATCCTCTTTTTTTAGCAACCTTCTTTTATGTATGTGGTTCCTTACCACATTACACTTCCAAATTGATGATTCTTTCTCATTTTAATCTTCACTTCCAGATTCTTCACTTGATTCTTGATTTTTATGTACTTTGAACCATTCCTGAGGGGACATATCACAATACTACCCATTTCTCGAACTCACTCTAGTTACCCTACCTTTACTTTGGAGATATAGGAAATCCCTGCCCCAATCTTGCACAGTTTGCATTTTTCTCATAAATGGTCTTCCTAGGATAATTTCATAGGAGGTAGGTTGTGGAAATTCAACTATGGCAAACGTGTGCTCTATCGCTATTCTGCATATTTCCACAATCACCTTTTCCCAAACTCCTAGAGGTATTTCTATGTGTTTGCCTACAAGTTGTAATCTCATTTTGGTCGGTATCAGCTCATTCTTTCCCCATTTCTCCCAAGTTTGTTTAGTCATAATTGCTACTCCAGATCCACTATCTAATATAGCCTTGGCATGATTATCACCAAATTGTATTCTCAAAGTTGAGTTCCCTTCTTCTCCTTCACAGTATCCTCCTATCTTATCAATAGGTATGTACAACAATTCTTCCATTTCTTGTTGTTGTGGATCTAGGTTCTTTGACTTTGTTTCCCAATTTTTCATATTATGTTGTAAATGAGGATTTTTTTTTACTAACTTTTCCATTGTGGTTTGATATAGAATTGTACAATGTTTGTCTAGATTGATTTGGAAGGTTATTTGTGAATTTTCTTCCTGAGCAAGATGTTTCCTGATTTTTGTTGCATCTGACTCTTCAATTGTTTTTTGATGATTGTTTATCTCTTCAAACTTGTGTTGTGCTTCCTGTATGATTTGTTTACATCTCTGCATTCTCTCATCCTCTATATCTGGCATAGGATATACCAGCACATGATCTGTAGGATTTGGTCCATCTTGAATTCTCCCTTTGTATGCTTCTATTAGAGTCTCCAAGCTTTTTGAATTTCTTTCCTCATTTTGTGTCTGTGTATTTTGTTGTTGGCTATTTTTTGAGTTCCCTACAATTTCCTCTTCTAGATTTTTACCCATTCTCATCTTTCTTTCCCATCTCCCTTTTTGTCTGTTTTTCTTTTCTTTTGTAAATAAATTTTTCTTGTGGTCGTGTGTGTGTGTCTCATTTTTTATGCTTTGTTGTTTAGCTTGAGCTCTTGTTATGGCATTTACAGTTACTGTTCATGATCACTCAATTCTTCTTGCTCCATTATGTTAACTTCTTTTAATGGTATGTTACTAGATGTGTTTTGTTGTTTTTGAGGGTTTCTTGGACAATCTCTTATCAAATGCTCCCTGCCACAATCCTTACAATAGGCTCCTTCTATTCTTAATGTTGGAGGTTGTGGATAGTCTCTAATGAAATGTTCCCCCCCTCATCTATAACAGGTTATCTTCTGGCCTCCTTTGAATTGGGGTTTCTGATTGGACATGTAATTACTAGTTATGTACATGAATGTGGTTGTGTCCATTTCAATTCTCCCATTTCCCAAGTCTAAGGCTTGCAGTTCTGGTTCTCTTTGTTCATATCCTTCCCAATCCTACTGATATCCATCACACAAATCGTAATCCTCCCTGTAAGATGATCTGGGTCTTGTGCTTTCTTCTTCTATAGGTGTGTATTTTACTGGTACTACATTTGTCGGTAATGGTGGTTGTTGCCCTAGTACAAGTCTTGGTCGTTCAGAAAATCCAGATTCTCTTTGCACATTATGTTGGTTCATATATTCCCTTTCTTTGATGGGTTGTTTATTGTAGAAGCATTCTTCTCTAGTATGGTTTTCCATTTTCTTTCTAAGGTACAATATTTGAGTGTTTTCCTGTCTTGCAAATGTTGTGATTTGTGATAAGGACATTGTTGAACCAAATGGCTCTCTCCGCAGTTATAGCACTTCTTATTTTTTGATATTCTGGTGTTCATCAAATTTGTTTTGGTGTTAACTTCTAGGACTTTAGCAATTGCTTGTGCTAATTCTTCTATTGGTGGAATTCTATCTTCATTTGTTCTTGGTTGATAAAATGCTAATAAATCTTGTCCTCCATTATCCTCTAAATCTATTGCCTCTTTCACATAGGCCCCTAGATCAGGACATCTCCTATAATACACCAAGGTTCTTAATTGTGCACTTCTCAATCTTTTTATGAACAAAGACACTTGTCTCGCCATTGAAGGTACCTCTTCTCTTGGGCATCTATCAATGTATTGCTTGAATCTCCTGGCAGCCTCTCTCACTTTTCATCGTTTTGTTGTTCGAAACTATGTATCAGTGTAGCTGTACTATGTTTAATTCCAGTTTTGAAGAATTCCCCTATAAAGGCCTCAAGGAAGGATTCAATATCTGGGTACATTTCCTTCCTCAATGGAATGAACGAAGATAATGCAGGTCCAGTTAGGGTTAGACCAAATGCTTCAAATTGTACTTTGTAGTCCTCTACTTCTTCTGCCCTAATCAATTGTCTGAACTCTGCAACGTGAGCATGAGGATCTAAATACCCTTCATATTGGTTCTTCATGCATTTAGCTACTTGATAGGGCCTAAGCATTCTTCCATGGTTTTGCCATTACTGTCTCCTTCTAATGGGAAAATCAGATATTCCTTCTGCTCCCCTTTCAAAAGGATTTGGAGAAGTGTGTAATCTCCTCCCTTTTTGTTTTTCAGTAGAAGTATGATTTTCATTTTTTCTTGGCAAGTCTGTTTGCCCTAGGTCTTGTTCCCAAGGTCTCTTGTCTGCACATTGTCCTAAGTCGTTAGAATTTTCAGGATCTTGTGAAAATATGTATACACATCCCTGTCTATCCTCATATCTACCATCCCTAAATTGTGCCACTAGCATTAAATTTAAGGGAATTTCTAAGTTTCTCATCCTAATGAGAAACTTATGCATATCATCTTGATAGACATAGGCTCCAAGCCTATTTGTATACATGTACTTGAGGATATTTCTAAAGTCACTAGTTTCTGGTGTTTCATTTGTCTCATTTAAATTTTCCATGTTAATTGTCTGTCCCAAATCCCTTTATTGTAGTTCTCCTGACTCTATCTCTTTCCCTTTTAACTCTTGTGTATCAGGTATAGGCAGCTTATTACCAGATCTCAGAATCATTCACCCAGTGTTATTAGATTTCTCCAAAGTTGAAATTTGTAATTGATTGGAGATGAATATAAAGATTTTATTTTATTGAACTATAATTTGTGTTTTTCACATTCCCTGTGGAAATCGTGTTTTTCACATTCCCTGTGGGAATCGTGTTTTTCACGATTCTGAGGTGGGAATCGTGTTTTTCACGATTTTGAGGTGAGAATCGTGTTTTTCATGATTTTGAGGTGAGAATCATGTTTTTCGCGATTCTGTGGTGAGAATCGTGTTTTTCACGATTCTGAGGTGAGAATCGTGTTTTTCATGATTCTATGGTGAGAATCGTATTTTTCATGATTCTATGGTGAGGATCGTGTTTTTCACAATTCTGTTATCCCAGATAATCGTGATTGCTCATAATCATTTAAAACATAATTTTTTGATGAAAATCGTATTCTGAGAATCGTGATTTTAAGGTTTTTTCACAGAATCGTGATTCTGTGCAGACTCTTACTAATTTTTGGATTTTGGTTGATTTCTCTTCACACCATCAGGAGCCTCTTACCAAAAAATTAGCATGCAATAAAGAACTCACAAGAAAATGACAACTTATCATGCAAAAAATTCAAAACTATTGAAAGTCACAATTCTGTGTTTTCAATGATTTTCTGTTTTTCCTATCTTAACCAAATATTTCCAACTTGAAAATATGTGGAAAATCAATGTGAAGAAGATTACCTTGTTGCTTGATCAAAAAAAATCTCCCAAAAGCTCTGTGAATGCAGGGAATCGCAATTTTGGCTGCTCTCTTCACTCACTCTCTCACTCAAATGACTAATTTTTTTGTGAGTATATGCGTTTATAGGCTTCAGACAATTGCGATTGTGAGCGATTTTTGACAAATTTGAGTTCTCACTTTAATGAGTCTTGCTCTTGTGCAAGTTTGTTGTTTTATTTATAAAATCTTGTTCCCTATAACAAAATTTTCATGCTTTCTCTTTACTGATGAAAATCACGATTTTGTGACCAATTCTCAAATATGATCACTTGATGCTCAGTTCTTATTGAAATTTTGATTTCCTTCAATTGTGCAAATTATGAAACCTTAGAATGGCTTACCTTAATGCCCAATAGTGCAACTGAATCAATTTCATAATCTTACTAAAAATCGCGATTCTGAGATGAGAATCGTGTTTTTTCTGAACCTGCTTTTGCACTTTTTGAATTTTCTTCCCACCTGGTCTTCCCCAATGTTCTCCAACACCTCCAAATCAATTGTCACCTGCAATTATGCACCACCCAACTATTCACAAAAGATTAGAATTGAAAAAAGAAACATCACCTTTACTATATATATATATATATATATATATATATATATATATATATATATATATATATATATATATTATTTATTTTTTATTTTTTTTTAATTTATTTATTTATTTATTTTTTTTTTTTCTGAATTTTTCTTCGACTTATCCTCTTCCACTATTCAACACAAACGTCATGCAAAACTTCCTTAGTAAAAAGAATTTTTTTTGGATTTTTATTAGATTTTATGAATTTTTTTTAGTACTTTAGTCCCTAAATCAAGGAAAACACTTCAGTTAGGGTTTTCTTGTTTCAAGATCCAATGATCTTTTGACTTATGATTGGTTGTACTCACTATGCTTGCAATCTCACAATTGAAACATAGCTTTTCAAGAAAATATGTGTTAAAAGGTACAATTATCAATTCATGCAAAGATAAACTCAACACCGTTTTTTTCAAGTGATTAAACAATCTTTCCTCAAGACTATCACTTCACTTAGGACAAGAAAATGGAACAATCAATTTGCACATAGCTATTTTACTTGACTTTCCTCATTTCAACTATGTCATCTTTTCCAAGATTGACAAAATTTGCTTGGTACTTTGTCAAAACGAAATCTACATATGCAAAGATAATCACATTTCACTTTTCCTTTCAGCAAATTAAATCATTTTTTGTCACAACACCTGCACTTTACTCTTAAAGAGTATGAGCAACTATCAATTTGCATAAATTCACAAACTTCTTTGTCTCAAAAGGTTAATTCATGCTTTCTTTTCCCAAAAGACAAGCCAAAATTTTTCTTACTTGATTATAGAGTAATACCTTTCCAATGTGTTCAAATACCATCAATAATGGAAGATCCAGCAAGGTCCAAAACTTCAATGAAGCTTTTGCTCGTTTCCCTAGAAACGGTGCCAAAAAATGTTTGTCGTTAACCTTTGGAGTTGTCCTCTCCAATCATTATAGCACAAAAGATCAACTACACATCTTTAAATTGTCAATCCGGGAGGTATGCAAAGACCACAACCTCTTCTACTTAATGGAATCCAAGAATAAGAGTTGACATGGCTGTTTTCTGAGAGATTTATGAAGAATAAGGGAAATAACTAGGGTTTTGATTATCTTGAGCTCTACAGTAGCATTTTCAATGTTTTTGGTGCCAAAAGTGTGCCATTTTTATAGTAGAATACAAATATAAAGTCAAATTTCCAAAACAATACCTGTATCACAGAGAGGAGACAATCGTGATTCTATAAAAACTAAGAATTTCTCATTCCAGCTTCGATCTTCTGCACTTTCTTGCTCGATATACTAAAATTCACCTCTCTTCATACATCTCACTCAGAAATACACAAGAAAAGTTCACAAATTCCATGGATCACACAATGACAAGACTCAACAAATCAAGAATAAGATCATGGAAGTAGAAACACGATTTTCTATAGGAAAGCTCTTCACATTACTTGGATAGCATGGAAATAATACAACCAACCTCTTCAAAATAGAAGAAATTATCTTTTATACTTTTTCAAGTGTCCCTTTTCACACTTGAATTTGGATCTTCTTTGCCTTCTATTCTAAAAATATGCTATCCAAGAGATTCCGAAAATTTTAAGAAAAATACATATGATCCTACTTTACATGAGGAAGACTCTTCCCAATTTTCACATCATTTGAATAAATATATCTACAAAAATTATCAAATTACAAATAATTTCCCTCAAAATATGCTTCCTCTAACACAACTGCTCTACAATTCTTAAATCTTTGTAGCATGTCTTGAGCTACTTCTTGAATGGACAAATATTTCACTCTACAACAAGCCTTCTTGTTCTCCAATAGCCTCTTGTAATTAATGAGAATCTGTTGGAAGCAAAGGAACAATTAGTAACAGACCTGCAATAATGATTGGACACAACCTCACCATCTTGAAGGAAGCAGCTCCATGGAGTGATGCCTTCTTTAAAACATTTGTTATGTTTTATTGATTGTGTAGTTGCTCCATAGTGTAATCCAACCATCCAATGGTGATTCTTGCAAATAGAAATTCACGTTGCAAGCCAATTCATCTTTTGGAGAGTATATCTTCTTTCCTTTCATCCTCTTTGTCAGATCTTGCAAATTGGAGGGCTCCCTATAGGGGAAAATAAATGAGGAGACACAACAATATCCCACAAACCATTATGACACCAAGATTTATAATTCAGAACTGAAAGGAGATTTTTTTTTTCTTTTTATAAGATCAACCTAGATGTTAGAGGAAGATAAACTTCTCAGAATCCATATTGCATAAAATTTTTGAGACATTTTAATAACACATAGTATACCGATTCCTCCCTAGTTTTTGGGGAGGTGGTAGTTTTTTGAGCTACTTTAGTCATCTTAGAGTCAAAGTTGTTTCCACCCCAGAGGAACCTCCTGGTCAACAAGACAATTCCTCTTTAGTAGGAAGTCAATTTCTTTTTAGTAGGAAGACAACAAGACAAGAAGTAGGTAAAACAGGGTAAAATATAATGATTAAGAACATATGTCATGTGAGACAAAGAAGATTGATGATTATACCACTTGAAAGAAATAGCTTTTGCCAATTGCTTTTTAGTAGGAAGCCAACAAGATAAGAAGTAGGTAATATAGGGTAAAATATAATGACTAAGAGCATATGTCTTGTGAGATAGAGAAGATAGAAAACTATACCACTTGAATAAACTATCTCTGAATTTTTCCATGGCTCAACCGCACCTTCATTCGGGATTCACTTTGAAGCTCATTGGAATACCCAAAAGTCAAAATTTTTTTACGTCTTGTATGATACATATAGCAATAGAAATGCAATCAAGAATATTATTGGTGGAAGTTCTAAAACCAGTTTTTTAAGGTTAATTATAGAATCTCTTGCAAGACAAAAAGTATTCAGACATTCCTAAAAGGTAGAGGTAGATTTAGAGTTAGCATCAATACACATTTTTGTATCACCATCAAACATTTGAAGGTGTGATTTGTTAGGAGAATTAGGAATCTTAATTCCCTTGATGGTCCCATTGGTCATATCATCTTTGACCAACCAGGCCAAGGCATCACTAGAGATGGAGAACAACAAGGGAGCTAGAGTACATCCTTGTCTAATAGATCTGCAAAGCTTAAGAGGACCAGACAAATACCCATTTGTGGATACTCTAGAGTGGGAATTACCAAAGAGGGTACTAACATATTGAATGAATTTTTTCCATCCACCAACGTTATGAAGAGATTACAAGATAAATTCCCATTTTATTCTATCATAGGCTTTGTCAAAATCAACTTTGAAGAAGTAGTAGTCCTACACAAACTCACTAGCACATTCCAATCCATCCCAAATGGAGATAATAGCATCAAGGACAGACAAAACTTTTATTAGACTTTTTTTTTCAGGAAGGATGATTTGGTTCATAATGGGGTTGAGTCTCCTAGCTAGGGTTGAGTAGGAGATCTTGTAGATAGAATTTGAGCAAGTGATAGGTCTCCAATTGTTGATATCCTCTGTATTTCCTTTTTTATGAATGAGCTTTATCACTCTAGTGTTCATATGGGTAGGGCCTCTTTCCAAATCAAGACAATAAAAGTAGTCCAGAAGTCTTTCAGGGTCAAGAAGAACTAAGAAATTGTTAGGAAGCCCATCAATACCAAGTGACTTACAAGGTTTCAATTTACTAATGGTTTCTTTAATCTTATTAGTAGTGAGGGGCAAGTCCAAGATAGCAACCAAGCCTTCAGGAATCATTTTTTTACCTTTAATGGAAATGGTAGCTCTAGCTCTTTGGATATTCTCCCACCACTTGGGAGCACTAGAGAAAAAATAAGTAAAGAAGTTTTTGGCCTCCTCTAATTTCTCCTCAATATTGCTAGCAGTGCCACCATTCCTCTTGTGAAGTAAAGGTATACACTCCTTTATTTTTTTTCTTTTTCATCAAGGAGAAAATATTGTTATTAGGTCTATTGAACTTCCCAACCCAAAATTATCTTAAAGAAGCAAGAGCATACTAGCATCAAGGTACGCCTTGTGAGGAATAAATCCTCTATGTGTGCAATAAAGGCACAATGAGCCCAAGTAGGTTTCCTAGCCTACTTCCCAAAATGGCCTAAGATAGATCAATCGATTTGATAACCTTCCTAAAATCCAATAGTTCCAAGCTTTTTTCCACTATTAGAATATATTAGCTTCCAAATGAGCTAAGAATTATGCAGTTTGAGTTATTCGAGGTTAGGAAACTCTCTGTTCTATGATAGACTACCTATATATCTACTTATGCAAAAATTTAGGTCATAGTGACTCAACAATAACTCTCCATAGCAGTATGATTACATTGCGATATTTGGTATATATAAACTATGTGAGATAAATTTCATTAGTGAAATCTCTAAAAGATGATGTGTGCACAGAGAGAAACAACTATTACAAGATGACTATGTTTGATAGAATACACTAGAGAGAGATAGTCTAGTGCATGAAGCTTATGAAAAAGTTTTTCTATAGAGATAAGAAAGTGATTTTACTACTTGAGGATGTTCCTCTAATCCCTAGGCACTTTTTTAGTCCTTAACATAAGTGCTTAGCCCAAAAAATGCACCCTTCCTTCATGTTTAGGTGAATGTGTGACTCTTCACCTACCCTTTGCTTAATGCTTGGATTTCCATTAGATCTTCTTGATCTTCCATCTCCCTTGTGAATCCTTTGGTGATTTCTTTCTCTTCTAGTTGATAAGGAGTTTTGTATTTTGAATTATCCAACCATTGGTTCACATTTTTAATATCCAAATAATCTTCAAAGCTTGCTCCTTTTTCAACACTCCCCCTTAAGGCTAGGTAGGAAGTGTCTATGTCCATTAAGCTTTAATGCATCCAATACTTTGGTGAGTTGTTTTGCAACTTGCTCTTTTGAAGTCACAAGATGAACATCCACTTCATGATTAGCAACTTTTTGTCTTACAAAATGATAATTCACCTGAATGTGCTTACTCCTATCATGATACACATTGTGTTATTATCTAAATGTATAGATGAACTTTTATCTCCATAAAGGGTGATTGTTCCAACCTGCATATCTAAGACAATTAGTAGCTTCTTAATCCACATAGCTCCACATGTGGTTAGATCCAATGCTCTATATTCAATCTCTATTGAAGACAATGCAACTATGGGTTGTTTCTTTGACATCCATGAGATAGTTTTTGTTCTTAGCGTGAATACATACCCTAATCTTGATCTTCTATCATCAATAGAATTTTCCCAATCAGAATCAATCCAACCTCTAAGTGTTAGATCTTCTCCATACCTATAAAACAAAACATGATTGATTGTATACTGCACATATCTAAGCACTCTCTTGGATGCACTTAAGTTCTCTTGAGTTGTTGCATGCATAAATTGAGCAAGCACTCCT